>OY754464.1:7500000-8750000 GCA_963575645.1 Xanthostigma xanthostigma
ACCGAAATGTTAATGTATTGAATTTATATATTTTTTGTTAAGGACGTAGTCTGGTGTTCGGGTTTTGAAAAAACGAATTTATTTTTTTACATTTTTAGTAAGTATAATATATTGAGAAAATACTATAAAAATTTTAGACCGAAATATTAAATATTTACAAAGCTATAGCATATAGTCGAGAGCAGCAACGGTCTTACGGTAAGACTCTTACCTGCTCTAACCTCTCAATTGTTATCACGTTACCCTTATACTCTCGCAGAGTAGAGCAAACAAATTAACAGAAAACGATGCCTTTGAAGAAACGGAAGGTTTACTTTACACCAGGCATAGCTGATTAGTGTAAATATTCATTTTTATTTTTTGTAAGAAATCTGAAATTAAAACTTGAAACGCGTTTTTCTCAAAACTACGTTTTTCTAAGTGGCGCGGGTGATTGAAACAATTGTATACAACCGATTGCTTTCAGTTTTGCACAGGGTATTCTACACAACAATAGCTCCGTCCGGTACTAGAATTACTTAATTATAAAAATTATTTCTATTTTTTTTTAACCGATTTTCAACGAAAAAATCACGATTTTCTCGTTGTTTTTTTTTCTAAAACCCGCCATTTTGTTATTTATCAATAAAAATGTTTATTTCTAGTACGGGATAGAGCCACAAGCCTACGAAACAATAACTAATTTAATTTTTATAATTCAGTTGACTCCAAGTGACGTTATCACCCGCGCTACCCACCTACCTCCACTTAAAGTTGCCTACTTTAGGTTAAAAAAACAATTATAAAATGGCGTAAAATTAAGCAAAAAAAATTTTTTTATCTTAGTTTACGATGTCAGTAAAAACATGTAACAAAATTGAAAACATCGTACATTATTTTGATACTAAAAAAAAATTCTGAAATAACGGTTGAAAACGAGCCTGAACATAGGACTACGTCCTTTATATATCTGTCTGAAAAATTAGTCGATAATTTTATTTATTGAAGAGTTCTAATCAGATGTTAATCAAAGATCTAAACAACTTTTGTCTGAAATTTTTTTTCCGAAAATGTTGCCCTATCTCAGTAATTTCCCATATAGATTAAAATGGATTTCCGGTAGATATAGATAATAGAAGATAAGTTACATCCTGACAACTACGGTTTCGTACCGGCTCCTCCACCACATATTATTGGTAACACCGAAACATTAAACAACACCGAACTCGTGTTTTTACGGATAAGTCCGGTTCTGTAGTCGATACGACTAAGTGATACGACTATATGCGTGCTTGATAATAAATATTGGAAGCCATTTAAACTTCGCAATCGACATCAGAGACAATCTGGATAACCACCATTTTGCACCCGCTCTCCCACCACATTTCATTGGTAGCACTGAATCATAAAGCAACATTGAATTCGTGAATTTACGAATGTGCCGGGTTCTGTAGTCGTTGCAATTAAGTGGTAAGGATATATGCATGCTTGATAATAAATATTAAATGTAATTTAAAGCTCGCAACCGATATTACAGGCAACCGGCCGCTGCGCTCAGAAAAGGAATTTGATAAATGTACAATCCGCGTCAATATTTATTCCGTAAATAGTAAACGTTAAACAAGGTTTAATTGACAGTAATGATTATTTTTAACCCGACTTCAAAAAAAGAAGGAAGTTTTCTATTCGATTATAGTTTTTTTGATGTAAAACTTCTTTACGCACGCTTGACTTGGGGAGTAAGCTGGTGAAGCGTGACGAGAGATTTACGGAAGTGTGATCGGGCAAGGCGAACGGACGTTGAGAGGGAGATATAAGTTAGTGAAAATAGAAAGAGGATGACAAATTATTTACTGGCTAGTGGCGCCATTAGGTGGTCCAAACAAATACTTCGCTGGCTAGTGGCGCCATCAGGTGGTCGAAAATATAAGCAGTACAAACAATAGAATGACACATACTTTACTTGCCAGTGGCGCTATAGGGTGACAGAAAAAATGTTTGTAAACCTACTTAACTTGCAGAGCTAAATAATATTTCATAAAGATTTACGCCTAAAATCCAACGAGAGCTAAGTAATTGCAATGTATTACTTTTGTTTTCATTATCTTCATGTTTATATTTGTTTCTTCTTATATTAGACTGTTCATTTCGTTCTTGAACAATTTTATAAATTAATATTTTGTTCAATACATTAAATATTCTACGTTTAAAGTGAACAAAATTGTAAATTCATTTGAAAGTTCATATTTTGTGAATTTTCGGGTGAGTAACAACAAATTACGGCAGAAAGAAGTTTTACTTCAGTCGGGTGGTCTAAAGCACACTCGTTTTTTTTTTGTATGGCTGTCCGTCGGCTGTGAACTGATTTCGATTAGTATTCTTTTTTTTATTCGATAGAGTATGTCTCAAAGTTGGTCCTATATAAATTTTAGCAAAATCGATTCAGCAACTTTTTAGAAAATTAATATAAATCAGAGAAATATTGCAAAAGTTGTAGTTGCCGGCGTGAAAGTTGCTTTTCGGTTCCATTAGACGCTAAAAATGTCTCAAAGTTGGTCCCATATAAATTTTAGCAAAATCGGTTCAGCAACTTTTTAGAAAATTAACATAAATCAGAGAAATATTGCAAAAGTTGTAGTTGCCGGCGTGAACGTTGCTTTTTTGTTCCATTAGACGCTAAAAATGTCTCTAAGTTGGTCCCATATAAATTTTAGCAAAATCGGTTCAGCAACTTTTTAGAAAATTAACATAAATCAGAGAAATATTGCAAAAGTTGTAGTTGCCGGCGTGAACGTTGCTTTTTTGTTCCATTAGACGCTAAAAATGTCTCAAAGTTGGTCCCATATAAATTTTAGCAAAATCGGTTCAGCAACTTTCAAAAAATTAACATAAATCAGAGAAATATTGCAATAGTAGTAGTTTTCGGCGTGAAAGTTGCTATTCGATTTTTTTATAAGACACTAAAAAAGATAACTCAAAAATTAAAAACTTTTTTTTTAAATTGAACCTCCTTCAAAAAAGGGCAGTAAAAAGCGTAAAATAACAGATTTAAGGTCTAAGTACAATAAACGTGATGGTAATTAAATTTGTATCGATCTCAAAACTTTGTTATTTTATGCTTTTAGTAACCATTTTTTGAAGGAGGCTGCATTTTTATTTTAACTTTTTATTTGCGTTATTTCTATTAAATCCAAATTCCGATCTATACATATTGCGGACTTCCAGAACTTCCATTGCGGTTGTCCGTAGGTCATCTCAGGTACGTCCTTTGTCTAGTCGGCACTATAGTTGTTCCGTTTAGTCTTTGAATTATATTAAGACGCAATATTTAAATCACCCGTTTTTGTAGCGTTCGGCTTTTATGCGAATGAGCTTTGTAGTTACTCAAAGGATACAAGTGGGTTGATAATTATGCGTATACGAATGTTCACTACGTGTTAAATGACATGACGCCATAGGTGTTGACCGCAGCGCTGCGGTGCGGTAGTTTTGTTAATTACATTACACACTTGCTACTTTACCAACTTCCAACTGGGTTACTCAAAAGAAAATAAAAGAGAAGAGTGAGATTCAACGACCCTCTAATTTACTCAACTTATGGCCATATTTTCCGAACGTAAGTAGTTATTTATTCGGTTCATTTGTTCTTCAGGTAGCTATTCCTCCGAATAAAAAGCGATAGTTTAATATAACTGCGGGTATAAATCTATTGTGTCTTAGTTCGAGGGTATAAATATTTATTCGCCTGCTAAAATAATAATGGCCGCCACATAGATCATAATACCTAACCTACAAATGTGGAATATTATATGTACAGTTTGCTCTTGTGAATTTATTTATGTGTTGTTTATTAACCTTTTGTGAAGTGTATAGTTGTAAAACATTAAAGTTAGTAGGAGTTTTGTGTGCAATTAAGTTATAGGATAAAACATTATTATTTTAATCAAATTTTTTTTGACGTTTACACTAACGCAGGGGTCGGCAACCTTTTGAGACGGAAGAGCCAAAAGTTACAATTTACAAAATTTCCCAGTTTTTAAAGAGCCACTAAACATTTTCGTTTCAGAATTATAGTATTTGCTTATACTTATATAGGTATAATATATATATCCGAGGCGACACGTCACGACGGGGCCGGTGCGGGTGAGATGCGAGTGGAAATGTCTGAGAGATAGACATGGTAATCAATCATGGATATAATAAAATAATTATTTTTTGCGTATGGAACTGGAGAGCTGCAATTTTACATCAAAAGAGCCGCATGCGGCTCGCGAGCCGCTGGTTGTACTAACGCCATCGGTCCCGCCATACGACCGACGCCAATAGTGTAAGTGCTTTATGACAAATACACTAATAATAGCTGCAATGAATTACAATTATTTCATATACCGTCAATCCCAGTTATTTTGAGGTCAGTGGGTACATATTCTGACAAATAGCGTGGTGTACAAATCACTTAAAATGCGTTTGGCAAAAAGGATTAACCACTTTAATGCAGTTCAAACATAGTGAGTGTTAATTTGATAACAGCACAAACGATCAGAGTTAAATTAAAAATTCCCCATGCTGTGTATATATACTCCCCATGTACACCGTGCCCAGAAATTTTTGATATTTTATAGCCATGATTGATACTATAAACAGTAATATAGTATAGGCCCGATTGTTCAACAAGGATATTTGTATGAAAAAGAAATATACATAGGTACAAATTTGTAACATTATTGCAATACATAATATTATAGAGAATCGGGCGTCCCGGCTTCATCCGGGTGCAAAACTGTATGATTTATAAATACATAGCCTCCTCCTCTCTCTCCCCTCTGTCCCTCTTTCTCTGGAAATATTAAATTGACCTTCCTATCTCCGAGAAAGGAGCCGTTCATTATGAACGACTCGCTCAGGAGCGACACATCACCAATCCCAACAAACAAAACAACGAATTTCTTAGAATCTTCGGTACGCATGATGCCGACATCAATGCAACAAAATAACAAACAAGTACCTACTGTTTAATGCTTAATGATGACGTATTGTTGTCGTTATTTAGAGTGTATCATTGTATGAGCAACAAGGTAAACCAACTAGAGTTAAGTAGTTTCGACGTTTTAAGAAGTTTGTCGTTATATCGAGTGACGTTAAATGGAGTTTACACTGTATATGAAAACACCGAATTCTTGGACACAGTAGTTCTTTAGCACTGCTGTCATCCTGCGCATTTCGCATTGCTGCCAATCTCTACTCTTTCGCAATGCTGCCAACTGTCGCTACCAATTTGTAAACATTAAATCGTGATTAATGTTTAACTGCGTGATGTACAAAGTTTTGTGAAATAGACTCTGTGCGTTCGGATGTTTACCACATCCTAATTTTGTTTTTAACGATTTTTAACGTTTTTATAAACCGAATATATGTATCCTCATTTTACTCCTTCATATTAGCTATACGCTTTTGATCAATTATAATTGACTGAACGAAAATATAAACATTTATTACAAAAAATGTACCGTCGAACGAACAAACCACACAAAATATACTCCGGGCCGAGTTTTTAAATTTTTAGGCGCGACCCAAGCTTTAGGTAATCCGTTACTATACAGGGTGTCCCATTAAGAATGGGACATAGAACAACCGCAGATTCTCCAATTCAAAATAAAACGATTAAGCGAAATATGCTTAGATAAAATGTTACTCGTTTCCGAAATACGGGGTGTTGAAGTTGAAAACTGAAAAATTATTAATGTCCATAATTTTTTTAATACACCGTATAATTTTACTCAAATCGGCACACTTGTTAAATATCATAAAATGCACCTAAAAATAAAAAAATTAGTTCAGTACGCTCTACCAGTGGCGTACGGCAGGAGTAAGTAATGCTTGTACCCCTTCTAAATGTTACGCCGCTGCCTAAATTTTAATTTTGACTATAATTTTAATTTTTTTGATATTTTCTAAGTCAATAATGTACACTTGTTAGTTTGTTGTAAAGTCATTGGTTTTCGAGATATTCGCAGTTTTTTTAAGACAAAATTGTAAAAATGAATATTATTAATAATAATACAATTAATAAAAAGTATACATGTCTATCTATTTTTAATTGCGAATATCTCGAAAACCAATAACTTTACATCAAACTAACAAGTGTACATTATTGACTTAGAAAATATCAAAAAAATTAAAATTATAGTCAAAATTAAAATTTAGACAGCGGCGTAACATTTAGAAGGGGTACAAGCATTACTTACTCCTGCCGTACGCCACTGGTAGAGGGCTAACATTTTATCTAAGCATATTTCGCTTAATCGTTTTATTTTGAATTGGAGAATCTGCGGTTGTTCTATGTCCCATTCTTAATGGGACACTCTGTATATACAGACGCCGGACAACCATACCGTATTATAATATGTAAAATATATTATAAACAAACTCTTCAGCTTTATATATTAGTATAGATTCTTGTGGTTGAAATCCGCGCGAGCGAAGCGGCTAACAAAAGCTAGCGACGCAACAATTATTGTGACGTCTTGTGCTTTGTTCGTTAATAATTGTTATACGTATTCCATTGTAGAAAGTAGGCACTGTACCTATATATATTGCAGGAACTGAAAGAGCACCACATACAACAAACAAAAAGCCGCCATAGCATCTTGCTTGCGTACTTATATAACACATTATATAATCATTTGATGCAGGATGGCGTTTTTCTGCTACTGTTAAGAGGATTTGGATTACGGAATACGGAATTAACTATAAACAGAAGCTGTAATCCTCCACTGGTGTATAAGCGTGTTTTGCGGCTTGACTTCGCATTACTGTTGTCTAGTGTCAGTGACGCCGCGGTAAAAATTCCAGCCAATTGGGCGACGGGACCATTCTAACTTCAAAATGTTGACATTTGATAGTAGACCAGGGTCGATAATTTTTGAAAGCAAAAAAAATAATAGTAGGATGAAACTCATTGGAAAAGGAAGAGAATATAACAAAAATGAAAGGAAAAATAATTTACGGGCGATTTGGGGTCGGGAAGTGAAAGGGGGTGAGTTTTTAAGGGTAAAAAACGGGTTTATCTCGATTTCCGGCAAAACTACAAGTCCTATGGAAAAAAGGTAAATGGCAAAGTTATAGATAACTAAAAGATCTACAACTTTTGTATTTATACTTTTTGACGTGATAACGTCTTATAAATTGCTGAATCACCAATCTTATAAATTGATAAAACACCGGCTGCATGTTCGAAAAAGTGTAACGTTCGTAACGCGTAACGCGTAACGTTCCTAACGCGTAACGTTCCGCCTGACCCTGTGCGTGCTTTTTGCTAATTTCTCGCTCAATTTAAATCAGATCGGTTTGAAACCAGTCTTAAACGAAAGAGGAGAACATTTTACATAGATTTCGTATAACAGAATTTGCCTAAACAGTTTTTTTATACAAATTTATATAGAAAAATAGCTGTATAAATGCAACATGAAAACGGCTGAATTTCTAATGTTTAATTCAATTTTTTGACATTAGTATTTTGTGAAATGCAACGCCTTCTAAGTTAAGTATTGGAATAACTAATTATTATTAGAACATAATACTTTGTAAGTTGCAAACGTCACTTTTGACATTTCTTATCATTCCGACACCAAGGATAAGCGGATTGAAACCAAATTTTGGGAGGTTTAGGTTATGTATTACGGAATACGTTATCACGTAAAACTATCGTCCGTAAACCGACTTTACAGACAACCAATTTTTTTCACATAACCTCAAAATTTATATTAAAAATCCAAATAAACAAGTTTTTGGTTTTTTATTATAACATTTAAACATTATAATAAACATCAAAATCAATAATGTCGGCAGAGATCAAACCCGGGACCAGCAAAGACCTTATGCACTACTCCACAGAACTACAGCGGCTGTCCCGCTATTTTCATGGTATTTAAGTGTAGCAATACAGTATTATTATATTGTGTTTTTTAAATTATTAGCTGACAAAATTAATAACCGTTTTTCTCGAATATTTTCTAATGTAACCTCATGAAAATTTATAGAGAAAAAAATAGAGATTTCTAAAACGTAAAAAATATATGTTGCCATTGGAAAAAAATACATGTACACTTCCGGTTGAATTTGAAGTACAAAAAATATACCTCAGTTCCGAGTTGAACAAAAAACTATTTTAATTTTTTCTTGTATCTATTAGTAGGATACACGGATTATTCACTGTTACTCTGTTACTACTTTCGGTGAACGCACAGTACAGTTACAGAGATTTATCTGGAAGATTTTTAATTTTATAAATAAACTAAGTTACGCCACTGGTGCCAACTTCGACTTCTAGCTTCCCTACACAATTTTGCTCAAGTCAAATGTATGTATATTTACATGATGTTATACACAGCGATGTAATATTATACATATAACAATACGAGTTGTTCATAGCCGGATTATTAGTTATGCTCTATCATTATATTCGTTGCAATTTGTTGGCTGGTAATTATTATTGTTATTATTTATATTATATGAAGTTATTCCAGTACCTTACATTTTTATGAAAAACAATAACGACTTATTTCTTTTTCGGAAATATACATTTTAAACCGCTCTAAACTAATCGAGATACGAATATGCGCTTAGTCCTAATCGATTCAGCGTACTTTTTTCTATAAGACACGTCAATATCAAGCATATCAGAGATATTTATATATTTCTCCAAATATCGTAAATCATTTTATGTTTTCATGCGTTGTGCAAATCTGCAACTTTTTAAGGCACTAAACTATTTCTGGCCCGTTTTATATTATCGGAGTCGGTCGAAATCGATTCAGCGCGATATTTTCTATAAGAATTACTTCAGTTGAAAGTCGTTTGTGAACAATATGTCACAGAATTCTCGATTTTTTTTAAAACAGAAAAATTTTCGAAAAATAAATTAGCTCTGTTTTGTTTGATATTATACATACTTCAGGAAAAAGTCCTTCTGAATCGATTCCGACCATCCGTAACCCTGTATGTCTTTTAGACTTTTAGATTCGGAGATATAGCCAGTTAAAACTGTTTAAATTTTTATACATTTTAAACGGTTATAGCATCTAAACTAATCGAGATACGAATTTGCGATTAGTCCTAATCGATTCAGCGTACTTTTTTCTATAAGACACGTCAATATCAAGCATATCTGAGATATTTATATATTTTTCCAAATATCGTAGATCATTTCATGTTTTCATGAGTTGTGCAAATCTGCAAGTTTTTAAGGCACTAAACGATTTTTGGCCCGTTTTATATTAACCGAACTTATAGAAAAAGTCATGCAAAATCGATTCCGACAATCCGCAACCCTGTATCACTTTTAGTTTCAGAGATACGAGCGCTTATTTATATTATTTGAGAAAAACTTAAAAACGCCATAACTTCTAAACGTCTAATGATACAGAGGTGGGACTGGTCGAATCGATTCAGTGTGATTTTTTCTATAAGAATACCCTCAGTTGTAAGCATAGAGATATTAGACTAGAGTACGCGAGTGAGCCGTGAAAGTGTCTGCAATTCAGTGAGAGAAAAGTTCCTTATTTCTATGGTAACTAATGCGATATAAAACAATGCTGATTTAAGTAAACAAATCTCTGGTTTTCTGGGTTTTTTGCAGCGTTCTTTCTTAACTGAAATTCAAAAAATAAGTGTTTTTCAGTCTGTACTGATTTAACAAAATCCAAGAAATGGATAGAAAATACTCTCTTTCTAATCAAATAATCTTTTAATTCAAATATAATCTCAATAGCAGAGTTTGTGATGTCTCTGTTTTGTGAAGGTACGTCCCTGTTTTAAAGCCGGCACTGGCTGAAATCCAACCACAATTTTTTGTAACCTACTGACCTATTTTCTTCTGCGAACAGTATGTTTTTAATTTGCATTTCTTTTGTGTGTAAGAATTGTCCGTCATTATTCAGGACAAATTACATGCTGAAAATCCTAGCCCAATTGGAACGATATATTCTGCCATCTCGTGGGAACATATTACGTAATTCTAACAAAAGTAACTGCGTATGTAGGCAGTAGGCTACTAGGATATTATATAAGGTATGGCAAAGTTAGTACTGTGAACACATGAGAACAAGGTTGTGTCATCTATAGAGCTGTAAAAGTAACGGGAAATTGCGTACCCGTATGTATTCGATACTAATTAAAGAACCAGTACCCGTTACTTTCGTATCGTTACGTTACTCGTTACTTTTCATACGACATACAATCGTGTACTAACAGCATCAAGCATGTACCATCGCATCGAGGCGCGTCGCATACGTGATACGGTATGACTTCGTTCGTATAACGTATAACCGCATCAAACGAGTCGAACTGACATGGATGCGAAAGATGCGAGTAACGAATTGAATTTGTAAGTAACGATTCGTTACTTCGAGTCAGACGATGTACCTGTAACTCAGTAACGAATACATACGGTTTGTTACAGCTCTAGTCATTTATGCTCATATTCACCGAATAATATTAAAGTCACTAATTTTGGAACAAATTTATACGTTAGAATAAAATTTATTTTTAATTCACCAAGCAAAATATCAGGTAGAAAGTCAGTTAAAGAATAAATATACACTGCACTATACTCCTTGCACTTTTTGTTGAATATTTTGACGTTCACCCAAAAATCCGACCGATGGCGTTAGTGCAAACGCAAAGAAAAACGTTTCATAAAATAATAATGTTTTATCCTATAACCCAACTGCGCACAAAACTTCCACTATCATTAATGTTACACAACTATACACTTCACAAAAGGTTAATAAACCACCCGTTATTAAATCCACAAGAGTAACTGTATATATAATACGTGGAGTTGGGAATCAAAACCTATAGAGTACTTGCCGTGGACCTAGAATCATGAAGTTTGGCAAGAAGCAATGTCTTATAGTACAAGTAAAGGGAAAAATCCGAAAACCGTAAATTTGTAGGTACATAACAAAAAAATAATGTTTTTAAACCGCAACAACATGCTACGCACGTACACAGTAACAGTTCTATTCTAAGGCCTAGTTTATATGAGAGGCGTTCAACGCGCGTTGGGCCAACGCGCGTTGAACGTCTCTCATATAAACTAGGCCTAATACAAAACAAGCAATATGAGAACTCTCGCATACAACACGGTACGACAACTAGGTTAGTAGATATAGCCACGAGGTACAATAAAGTTCATGTAGTCCATCTGAACTCATTGGAATTACACGCTTATAGTTGGCCGGTTTTTTATTAAGTTTTAACCGGCGACCCTTCATATTATGTATGTGTTTTCTTTATATTTTTAGTAGATTATTTAGTCAAGCAAAATACGGGAAAAAAATGATAATCATTTAAAAATGTAGTATTATCATAAGAAAAATAATATTAAATTTCACATTTAAAAATAGACAATTTAAATAATCGGCCATGTTGGCGAGCTTATGTGACGTCATGATATACAATGCAAGTCACCCTTGATGTCAAATTGTCAATGTTCTAAATGAAGTTTATTTGTTGTTTTCTCTAAATACTGACATAATCTTACTGTGAGACGACACAGTCGTCATGGAAACAGTTGTTGATATATACTCTGACGTTACGATGTGTTTTAAAAATTCGAAAATAGCGCGTATTTTCTACATTTCTTTTTTATTATTTGTATTTTTTCCAGTGATTAGATTAATAAAATTACCATTACTATATGATCAGGAACTAAAATATATATCGAAATAAAAATTTAAACCAATTTTGAGTTTCATGCATAATATGACCTATTCAAGAGTTGCCTTCAGTATTGAAAAAAATGGTAGTGAGCAAACAACTCAAAAGACGACGCAAGCTTGTGATAAAAGCTTTAGACAAACACAGAACACCGTGTGTAAGATTGCTGGTGAATTATAAATGAATCTACAAGATGCGATGCGGTGAGAAGGTCCGTTCTCTGTGGCGGTGCAATGCGCATGCGCCATAACCACCGTGCCGAACGCGGTTTGTTAAAATAATAATAAGGGAAGTTGAGAGATATCGTTATTTTCTGCAACGCACATGTTGGGTTAATAATAATTACAATTTATCACCACAATTTACACGAGTTAAACAATCAGAAAGTTTCTTGTTGTCGAAAATATCTACGAATAATGATGGTGTCATATCATGATAATAAGAATAATTAACCGAGTTCCCAGACCCAAGGGCGTAGATATCTTTTTTCTGGGGGGGGGGGCGGTTAAAGCAAAAAAAATCCAATATTTTTTTAAGATTTATTAATATCACACAAGAATAATCACGAATGAAGGTGTCAAGCAAAATATTCATTCGCAAACCAATTTTACAAATTTTGCATTTTAGCCAGGTATTCTATTATTTTCAGTTTTATTTTTATATTTTTATGATCCTGTAGGGGGGGGGGGTAATTAACCTCTTCCCCCGTATCTACGCCCTTGCCCAGACCCGCCAGACCTACGTTATTTCAGTACCTACTGCTAAAATTTTATCAGTAAATGTACAATATTTAGTTAAAAATGTACGCCAATTTGCTAGCTTAAAAGCGGGGGCCTTTTAAAGATAACAGGTTCTTAAGGTACATAAAACACGTGCTTACCTACGTACCCAATGGAATTATGCATGCATATGAGAGCGAGTGAGAGATTAGATGATTTTTTTTGACACTTTCATGAAATTTAGGTTTTTTATTTGTTTATACTTTATACCATAGAGATATTAGACTAGACTACGCGAGTGAGCCGTGAAAGTGTCTGCCATTCAGAGAGAGAGATCAGTTCCTTATCTCTATGGTAACTAATGATACAAAATAATGCTGATTTGAGTAAACAAATATTTGGTTTTCTGCAGCGTTCTCTCTCAAGCCACTTTCACTTATAGATAGCAAGCATACGAACTAGCGTACTCTAGTTACTTATATCTCTATGGTTTATACACATACAGAGTAGTTCATGAGCTTAAGAGAGAAAAATTCCATGGAAACAAATAAACAACATAAATTTCATAAAGCTGTCAAACATGGAAAATCATCTAATGCTCTCACTCGCACTTGCGTACGTAGGTAAGCACGTGTTTCTTAACCAAATATTGTACATTTACTGAGGTCTGGGATCTTGGTATATAAGTGGTCCGTAGTCGAAAGAGTTTAAGAAACTCTGGTTTATTTGCATGAAAGTTGAACGGTTCTGTCTTTTGCAAACATCGTCGGGAATCAATCTAAATTCATGCTCGATAAATTGTGCCGCGTCTTCAGAAGTCAAGGAAAATAAGAAAAAAAATCATCTACAGGATCGAAATGTATGCATTAATATTAAAGCATCTAAATGGATTTTATTGACTCGATCAATTCTGAAGTTTTATTCACATTTTTCATATAAACCTTAAGACTTCGCTATATCCGTTGATACAGGGCCGTAGCCGGCGGCGGGGAGGAGAAGCAGGTCGTAGCGTGATATTATATATAGCCTATAGCAGCCATACTCAAAGTGTGCTCCGCGGAACCCTAGGGTTCCGAGAAACCCCTGTGGAGGCTCCGCAAGAATTTAGAAAAATATTAAAAACACCTCTCTCTCTGTTTGAGGCGATGTTTACGAGGCGCAGCCAAACTTAGTCGCCACCACAGTACAAATTATTATTATTGTATTATACCGCCGCCGATAGGTATCTACTTGTGTGAGCGCAGTCCCTTTGATAAAAGCCACCCCTGAGATTAGGCGCTATAGTTATGAACAAAACATAAAGTCAAGAATTGCTTGCAGTGTCAATTTGTATTTCTATTTTTATTTCGGATTATAATACTATTAATAAGTAACTGTTACATTGTCCTCGTATTATGCTTATTAATAAAGAATGCATATAAAGACATTTTTGTTTTATTGAGGGTTCCGTCAAGTATTTCGCTTTCCAAAAGGGTTCCGTTACCAAATAAGTTTGAGAATCGCTGGCCTATAGCCTTTCTCAATAAATGGGCTATCCAACAAAAAAAATATCAATTTGAACCAGTAGTCCCTGAGATTAGCGCGTTTAAACAAACAAACAAACTCTCTAGTATAGATAGAGGTTATTTATAAAAAACTTAACTTCCTGTCTGACTTACAAATTATAGAGGTATATTTTCTTGCGTCAACAAACTCACCTGAAATAAGAAGAAAAAAAATCAATTAGTTTCATCAGAATGATTTAGAAATTTTACACACAAAACAAATAGGAGCAGTCGTGGGATGCCTACCATTTTTTGAAATAAAAATGTTATTTTTTCTTTTCGCTCTTACCCTCTCAAATGTTTCTATTTAATATAAAAAAAAATTCACCAAAGATGGGCACTATAGCTCAACTCTAAGAAATCGCTATTTTAATTTGAGTTTCTCATTTAATTAACAAGGGAAATTTTTTAATTTTTTTAATTGAAATTACCGCTAAATAAACTCATTTTTTTACAAATAACCTGTGGCTGAACCTCGCCTTTTAGTGCACTAATATGTGCTAATAAAGATTTTTATTATTATTATTATTATAATATTCTTTAAGCTGACACTTTAAGCTTTCAAAAACTCTATAAAAAGTTCTCAAAAAATCATTATTTTTATTATATACAAATTCTTCCGTAGTCAGAAATTCAGTAATTTTCAGATGACTCTAACTGGTCTTCTAAATAATTATGAGGTAAGAGTACGATAACTTGCTATGCAAAATATCCACTGGAAATTCACAAATTATTATTGTTTTATATAACATATAACAGCGTTATTGGTCGTTTAAAGAGCGGAAAATTAATTTTTAAAAATTAATTTAAAAAAATTAAATAATTATGGTATAGTAAGTTGAGGAGTATATTATTTACTATAGCGATCGCTATCTTGTCTCATATAGTAATAAGAAAAGAGAAAGTTATATATACCTGTATCTATGATAAACAAAGATAGAAATATCAATTGGTTGGAATGAAATACAATTGAACGTATTTGGAAATTTTAATTTATAAAACGAATTTTAAATTTAAAACTCACATTTTCATGAAGATTGAAAACCACCGCTTTTTTTGATAAAGGGGTATGCGAATTGTCTCGCAGTGAAACGGGAAGGGGCAAATGTGGAGTTTTTAAAAAAACAATTCCGGGGTGAACGATAAACGGGTATGCGAATTGTAATTCTGGGGTGAACGATAAAGGGGTATGCGAATTGTCTCGCAGTGAAACGGGAAGGGGCAAATGTGGAGTTTTTAAAAAAACAATTCCGGGGTGAACGATAAACGGGTATGCGAATTGTAATTCTGGGGTGAACGATAAAGGGGTATGCGAATTGTCTCGCAGTGAAACGGGAAGGGGCAAATGTTGAGTTTTTAAAAAAACAATTCCGGGGTGAACGATAAACGGGTATGCGAATCTAAATACGACCCTGCTTCCATAACACAATCGAAAGCTGCATACAGAGTGAGATAGTTATACAATAATTCTACACCAGCTGCTATGACGTGTATTTGTGATTTTTGATTGGTTAGATTCAAAAAATGACAGTGAAAGACGAAAAGTAGTTCCATTTTTTTCACGTATTTTTGAGGAAATTTGTGAATAATCCGCAAAGTTTTTTTTTTGAACGTCAAAATTTAGCGTTTTCTATGACTTAAAAAAAAAAATTTCAAAATTTGGGTGCATAGTGTTATCGTACTGGACCCTAATTATGATAATCATAAGTACATTATTATAGAGTTTTTGAAAGCTTAAAGAGACAGCTTCATGAATATAATATAATGGTTATAATAAAAATATTAAGAGTACTGGGATTGAAACAAAAATAAAAAATAAAGAATAGTTACTTCTTACCACAATAGTTTTATTAGCGGAAAGTGGCAGAAATTTTTCTAAATATTAACCCTTTTTAACCACCTTTAGAAATTTTTAGTCGCGTCAATGAATATATAAAACAGGCAAAACTTCGGATTCCGCAGAAACAGCTCCGATTTTGATGATTTTTTTTAAAATTTAGTTTTTTTATATTATTGAAAATCAGAAATATTTTGGGGCGGGGAACGAATTATTTATATTGTTTAAGGGGCTAGGGGCAGTCACAGGCATGAAAAAATAAAAAAAAAATTTTTTCGACAAAATTTAATTTATTTTATATATCTAATAATATTTCATTTATTTCGGTCATTGAGCGAATTCGAAGTATAGACCGTTAACATATGTACCAAGCGGCAGAAGGTTGGGACGACACGTTTTTTTTGCGCGTCAGCCCCTATCGGCTCTGTGTACCTTGTATAATACGTCGCAGCCAACTAATTTCATAAAATGTGTGAAAAACTATTTGTTATAAAATCACCATCAATGGATATTTCAAGCGATGTCTAGACATTTTATGAGACGTTTCATAAAATGGCCATACTAACGCCACAATATGATCGCAACAACGCGGTACATGTTATTATATGTCATCTAAGCAAACATTGGCCCATGTATATATTGCATGTAGTCTGGAGCCGGTTTAATATCATTACAATATTATACGATATTACGATACGTGGTAGTTTACGATGATATTTTATCACTATATCCCATTTAAATAACTCGTTCTTCCCTTTCATTTTAATCTGCTTTTCGTACTAGTGATGTGTCCACATGACTCTTTATTGGGAGCTAGCTCCGTGCAGTGCTCCGCTCACTAAAAAGAGTCGCGTAGAGGGAGTCGTTCAAAGGAGCGACACAAGACAGTACCCACTACACAAGAGTGCAGACTGCAGAGGTGTGAACTGTCATCATACATGCTCACGAGTCACGAAGCATTGCACAGCACAATACACACTCAGCTCTGAGCTCATTTTAATATGATTTTGATTTTATATTATTCGCATTTCGGATGAACTATAAAGTATAATAAAAGCTTAACAATAATAATGTTTATTGCTACAATATTATATCTTTGTTAACGACGTCAATGTGAATGGTTTAAGTCACTGTAAGCTTAGTACTATTACACTTACAGTGTGTCATTCAACATTAAATGCCTCAGCTAAGATAACTCCGTACGTGCAAAATTCACTAGTGCCTCTGTGGCCTGTGCTGTGTGCGCTCTGTAAATGTGTGAATTCAACAGTACAGAGTAGCTCAGCACAGAGCAATGGCGCTCGGAGTGAGTCTTTCACAAAAAAAGAGCGACTCGCTCCGTTCCAAGGAAGGAGTCGTTCAGGAGCGACACATCACTATTTCGTACACTTCGCTATTCCTCTTCGAGTCAGAGGAGGGATTGAGGAGGCGGTGGTATTTACACTATGCGCATGAGGTTTTCTGGTCGATTAGTTTTACCGTGACCTATAAAATCATAAACCATCAATTACTTGTATTTCCCACCGGTTAGTGGCAGGTGCCCTTTGTAGCTGATAATGTTGTGTATAAATATAAAAGATAGATAGTGCATGGCCCATCACTAACTTAAGTTCAAATTGAAAACATTTTTAACTTCCCGCTTAAAAAAAAAACAATTTTTTTTTTCAAAAATCGGGAAGTTATTGGTTTCACCCCGATTTTTGAAAATCGAGTTTTCGCCAGATCTCGACGTTTTGAGGTCCTAGGAAGCTATTGAAACTATTTTGGCGATGATGTCCGTACGGCTGTATGTGTGTGTGTGTGTGTGTGTGTATGTATGTTTGTATGTAAACCTTTTATATCTTTTGAACAGAGTGTCCGACTGAAACGCGGTTTGCGGCATCTGACGTGATCTTGGTGAACTTAGACTTCCTGAAAATTTGAAACGATTCGGCCCAAAAAATTTTGAGAAATCTTAAAAAAACAAGTTTCAAAAAATTCTTAAAAATTTGTTTTTGTAAAATATTTTCTAAACTACTAAACCGATTAATTCCAAAATCTAATCAGCTCTTCTCCTTAACAAACTGCGTCGATTTACGCAAACCGCATCAAAATCGGTTCATTTGTTCACGAGATACCGTGAACGAAAAAATCGTAAAAAAGTGTTTTTTTAAAATGACTCTTAAAATTGTTATCAGATCGATTTTTTTGTAATAGATTACTTTCTTAGGTTAAAAAAACTGCGTCGATCGCCGCAAACCGCATCAAAATCGGCTCATTTGTTCATGAGATATCGTGAACGAAAATTTCGTAACAAAGTGTTTTTTTTTTTTGAGCTCGAAGAGCTAAAAAATAAACTTCTTGCTATATTTTATATTTTTTTGAGCGTTTTGAACTCGAAAATAGCGGGAAGTTACAAGTATGGCCTGCAGGGTCAAACTTCTTTTCAAATTTTTTTTCGTTGGATAGCCCATTTATCGAGGAAGGCTATAGGCTATATAATATCACGCATCGAAAAATGTTGCAAAAAATAATTCAAAATTTGTTCGTCGGACAAAAACTTTTGAACGGTAACTCCGATCATCATCAAGTTTGAACACAACATTCATCTCGGTAAACGAAGATGAACGTGCGTACCTATTCGTTCTTTTGCACCCGGGCGAAATCGGGCGGGACCGCTAGTATTATATAATTCCTTTATCCAATGTCTGAGTGCTGTTTGTCTGGGATCCTAAAGCTGCAGAGACCTGTGGCGAGAAAAGAAGTTGGGATGCTTAATCCCAGTCTACGTCATTCTTTAAAAATAGTTTTGTGTTTGGTGCATGTGTTCTTTAAATCATTTGACTGTGGGATAAAAAATGTTATACTATAAAATTCTAAATTTTATAGGATTCCCATTAGCTGGAATGTCAACGTCATATTTGAGAAATGATTATTTCCTTTCATTTTTCAGGAATTTTAAAAACTAAGAGTTATTTGCATTTGTCGGAAACGAATATTATTACAGTTGAATTATATTACAAGAATATAAATTGAACTTAATTTATGGATAG
Source organism: Xanthostigma xanthostigma (assembly GCA_963575645.1). NCBI lineage: Eukaryota > Metazoa > Arthropoda > Insecta > Raphidioptera > Raphidiidae > Xanthostigma > Xanthostigma xanthostigma. The sequence continues at coordinate 7,518,833 of OY754464.1, forward strand.
GTAAAAAGTAGATCGTTTGTTTTATTTGACCACCCTATGTATAATATGACACGTAAAGGCATTCTATTGTTTTGATATTATTATTAATAACTTCACATAGTTTTAACAAGAATTATACAGAATGTTGCCGAAACAAGGTTACTGATTCTTTGATCATCTAAAGCAAGAGTGTCATACTGATTTTTCTAGAGTCATTTATAAGATTTAGGGTATGTTAGCGGGCCAGACTCTAAATTAAAAACTAAACCCATACAAAATTAACATAATTATTTATTTAGTTTAAATCAATTTTCATATAAAGGTAGGTAATATAAAGGGGAAAACTGTTTTGAGATTGAGGATCCAGCAATTTTAAAAATACGTATAGTGGTATCGAATGCCGTCTAAAATCCTCACTGGATAGATTCTGGTCGCGGACCGTATCTTTGACATCACTGATCTAAAAGTCAATTGCGATTGTCAGTATTTAGGTGATTGATACTCTTACTTAAAGCGCGGGGAACACTAGGCTGATTGCCAGCCGCGAATTGTGGAAGCCGCTACTGTCAGCCATCAGTCAGCTTGGTGTGAGCATAAAATTCGACGCTGGCGCCGCCAGCCGGCGAGTATTCATCAGCGGCTGGTGAAATTGGACATGTTCTATTTTGGTAACCAGGCAGCGGCCACTAGCAGGTCACGTGACTCATTCGCACCCGCTACCACCAGCGAGCAGCGCAGTCTGACCGAAGCATTGCATCATAGGCGAGTAAACCATCACGTTCCACGTGGTTTATGTTCGATAATACTACCTACAATTGGCAGCCACTACTCGCTGTAGAATAGCTAGTTGCAGCCGTAGTGTGACCGGGCTGCCCGCCGCTGCTTGCTGGTGCTACTGTCCGCCGCTGATCACCAGCGGCTGACAAGCAGCCTAGTGCTTTAGACAGCTGAAGCGGTTGTCAATATTAGTAGGGGATCGGCAGCAAATGATGAAAAATTTTAATTGACGGCAATTTTCCAACACAGTTCAGTTCATTTCAAATTTTATTTTGTTTTATCTATATCATTGATAACATCAATTAAGACTGACTTGAATATGTTATTTCTATTAATCTAGGCTTTATCAATTACATCATTCAATGCTCATTTGCAGTTTGGCAAAGGTTTGTTCCTCTGAGGCTCAGACAGACAGATCACTGCAAATCGGAAGTGTGTTAATTTGACACGCCACAGCGTGTTTTTTTCTTGTAGTCGTTTTAAACACACAAACAGGCGTGTTAATTTCATAACAAACTTATGCGTGTTTCAATCCGTTTGACCTGTATCGTGTTCACAGACAAACAGACGGACAGAGTTTTTCCAAAAAGATGTTTTCTGGATTCGGGCGACCTCAAACCGAAGAGAAAAATTTTGAAAAGTGATTTTTGACTTAAACTAGTACTATTCCCCACTTATGAGTTGGAAGGGTAAAAGTAGTATTAGTTATTTAATACATTTCTTTAAATAAAAACAAAATGAATTATTTATTTTTCAAATAGTATATTTATGCTGACTTGAACACGTGTTAATTCTCCATTCTAAAGCCACACTTAAGAGTGTAAAATGATCTTACACGTGTTCTTTCAACACACCTATCTATGCATTTGTAGTGTGTTATTCTTGTGCTGTGTCACCAAATGTGTTTTGATTCTAACACACATTACTGTGTTAATATTGCATATTACACGTGTCCATATAACACGTCGTGTACTAAAATCATATTTTTTAACACGGTAAAAATAATAAACACATTTACACGCGTTGAAATAACACTGTTTGTAACACGCCTAGATATGCAGTGATCATACATCCGTTATATACAGTATGTAAACGCGTAAGGTGCACACATAATTAATTAGCATTGGGAAAAAATACTTGGATCAGAGTTATCCATGACTGCATTAATTGTTATTTCTATTGAATTATCGTGGTAAGTAATCTTGAGGATTTCTATTTTATTTTGATTTATTTTTATTTAACTTGCCTTTTTTAATAATGAAAAGCTCTTATAAATCATTATTTAAATTTTTTTGTACAAAAATAAAACAAAAAAACAACTCCATCTGTTTGGAAACATTTCATTCAAAAATTGTCTGACTGGTATGACGTATGCGCGTTGGTAAATCAGTGACCCAATGTCTTTAGGTTCAACACGAATAGGCGGAGATATTTGATCTCGCACCGTATTTAAGTATTTTTGGGAATTTAATGTCCCATTAATAAAAAAAGTCCGATTATGTTGTAATCATTTGAATATTTTCTTCGGTAGTATACACATTCATTTTACAAAAGAATATTATCTGTCAAATTGAAAAACAAGATTTCAAGGCTCACTCTGATCCAGTCATTTTTTCTCAATGTTAATTTCCCTATGTGCACCTTACGTGTTTACATACTGTATAATGTAGGTACCTATATCGTATTAAACGAACAATGTAAAATCAGTGAAGTGAACACCGCTGCAAATACATAGAAGTTTATACTTGTTTTATTAACATGACACGGCTAACTTCGTAGAATTCAAAGACGTGTTAGGTGCAGATGTTGAGTCAAGTATTATTACGATTATTTGCTGGTTTACTCAAGTAGACGATCTTTGCACCCAACAAGCACGCAACAATATAGTTTACAGATAGGTAAATTATTTTAAGAAGACAGTACCATAAACCGTTTTTGGTTCGGGCAAGTCTACGTTTTTTAAAAAGGGGTGGTTGTTGTTTTAGATTGACAATTATGTGAAGAGAACGTAACTCTTGTTAGAAAGAAGTATATTTTTATAGTAGGTATACACAGTTTAAATAAAGCTGTATTACATTCACTGTAGCTAAATTCTGAATGAATTCTCCAAATCTATTTTTCTGTCAATTCCCAAAAACAGACGAGAAAAAATTGTGTTTGCAATGCCCTCTAGTTACTTACGTAAGTAAATAGAGGATATTGCATAAAAACTAATAATTAATTACTAGTGTGACCTGTGCGAATTATTCGCACTAAATAAGTAGGTATAGTAATTATCACTTTACAAAATTATTTTTTAAATATGATTGCAAGTATTCAATTCATTTCTAATTTTGCACATTGCTTTATAACGTTCTTCTTTTTGTTGTATTACAATATGAAGCTCAGATGACAGATCGAAGAAATATTTTACTAAATTTGTCATATAGAGGCGCAAGTAGCAAAAGCGTTGAGCTAAGCCGTCAGATACCAGCATGCAGCATTGCTGTGACGTTGTTCAGCGTTGCCCGTCAGATGGCAGTATGCAGTATTTGCAATATGAAGGTCAGATGACAGTCGAAGTGTTGACGTTGTTTCAAAATTATTGCCGTCAGATGGCAGACGTTGTTCAGCGTTGCTGTTAATTAATTAATTTACAAAAACAAAAGCAATAATAAATTTTTTATGTGTCGATGTCAGTAGAGCAAGCAATTATCTGTAAAATGATATATAATTTATGTGGAGAAATTGTGTGGTTTTTCCAAAAAGGGAGGCAAACATCTTTAACCTTATATAATATGATTAAACTAAAAATACGCAGTGTTCAAAATACTGTAAATTATTTCTTTAACTATAAAACAGTTGTATATAGTTATTCGTTTGTCCGTTCTGTCGCCAGTTAAGACGCATTAAAAGCACTTGTCGTGTCAGCGTGTGTTCAGTTTGACAGTATTCGTTTGAAGTTTGAAGAATAGTTTGTGGTTTGATTTTGACAACACGTGATAATTGTTTTGTTACATTGTTAAAATGGCGCCTCATGGAAAACTATTATTTTTAATGTTCATTTATTTTTAACGCCGCCTATGATTGCCCCTGGAATTGCAAATCACGCCGCTACTGATCGGTCTTCTCACTAGTGTTTCTGCACCTTTCTACTCTCTTCTTAAAGTAATTTACCTATATTTGAGATGTGTCAACATGTGCAAACAAATTAATTATACTAAAATTTTGATTTTCTGAAGTTTGGTTACTGCAAATGATATTCTATATCAATACTAAAATATAAAAATGAAACAAGACCTATTAACCACATTTGAAGAGTCAGAAATTGTTTTCTTTGCTAACGCACTAATGTAGTTTCATTTGTTTTGATTTGTTTTTTTTTATGTCAAAGGTATAAATAAATTATTTTTTTCAACACGCGTGAGTAATATATAATTTCGGGGCCCTGTTAAATTCGGGGGAAATAATAAATTACTTCATGTTGACGCATAGAGTGCGAATAATGAGCCGAAACTGTACGGTAATATATTACTGCATAGTTTCTGGACCAATAGGAACGTGGTAGGCGGTATTGTATATATGAAAACAGCATCGCAATTCAGCGAAAGTCAGGGCCATCTTGTGTGCATCGATGGCGATGGGTACATCAATCAATGAAGTGATTTATTATTTCTCCCTCTTTTATCAGGGCCCCGATTACATATTACTCATGCTAGTTGAATAAAGTATTATGTGCGACTACTGATCGAAGGAGAATATTTCACTTACGTGTTACCGCACTTGCTACGCTCGTGCGGCAAATTTCACGCTCATGAAATCTTCTTCTCTCACTAGTCGCACAATATACTATTATTTAATTTTACACGAACCATAAAATAATTATGCACGCGATATAAATAGTATTATTTGCAAATACATCCTATAGAAAAGCTGATTTTCACATAATTTTCAAAAATTTTTACTAATAAATATCGATTATACAGCGACCATTAAAATATATTTTAATAGTCGCTGCATAATCGATATTTTATGTCTAGTGTTAATCGAATGGCTATTCGTGAAAGAACCCTCTTAAATCATAAAATTGCATCGATTTTGTGTCCATTCCAGGAAAAGATCCCCTTCCTTTGTTTTTATTCCGTGTCGTGTTTGTTTAGGAACGTTAACATTACGATTCACTACGGTGATGTGTCGGAGGATTTATATACGATGCGAGTCGTGTTATGGTGCAAGTTTATGTTAAGATCTGTTCATAAGAGTGACAAAGATAGAGAGACCGCATACATAAATCCCGGTCCCAGATTCATCCCACACACAACAGTCGGGACTTGTGTGATCCGGTCGTTCCTCCGGGATAGGATTATGTTATATCTCTGACGTCGACATTTTTACGCCGCCAACATATACCTGACCTGAATCAAGTTTGCCTTCATTTCATCGTTTTACTGAAAATATTTGAATATCTTCGCTTTATATCTGTGACCAAAGGCAAAAGCGTTCATGTAGAATTTTTCATAATAATTTGTAACTTCAGATACTTATATAGTAATAATAATAATAAGCTTTTATTTTAAGAAACTGTAAAGTACAGTGTTAAAAATGTCAGGTGAATGAACATTACAGTAAATATCACAAGAAAAAAGATTTGTGAAAATTAATTTAATTATTTATTTATGTAGGTATAGGTATTATATTATATAAGACTTTTAATTATAAAACAGTCACAGGCCGCAAGGCATAGGTTCGCGGGACACATGCGGCCCGCGAGCCGCGGGTTGCCGACCCCTGATCTAACATATAATCTGTGTCATCATCAAATAAGATGTGCGCACAATAACTTTTATTTTAATTTTTGTCCTGAAGTAAATGTAGCTACACACACTTAACAAAAGTTAACGTTTATTCTTTAACGCACACTATGACGCCATGTTTGTTTGTGGGCGTTTACCTGTGTCATCCATACTGTTTTCTGATTGGTTCTTGCTAAAAAACAAGCAGACAAAACTAGCACGAAAATAGCCTTGGTTTTAATTTTGAAATCCATCTCGCAGCCAACGTGGCAGCTAGCGCAAGTACCAGCGGTCTTAAGGTAAACGGCATTGATTTAAGGTTATACGCTCTCGACCGTATTAGTAAAAACTGCGTCCATATTTTGTTGTAACAAAAAAATGTTATATGACTTGGTAAATTTATTATTTCTTAGGGAAATATTATATCCTGTTGATCATAGCTTTATTTTTTAATATTTAAGAAATGATATTTAAACATTTGACATAATATCATAAAGTTGTGACTTAAGCAGTATATTTAATTAAGTCCAGTGTACACGAATGATTTTATCTTACGTTTTGGTTTTAAAAACCTTTGAACCGTTAGACTTATAGTTTTTGAGTTATTGGATATTAAATGCAGTTTTTAATACTTGGTAAATGAGAAAATATCCAATTTTCAAGTTTTAGTTATTAACTACGTCAAAAAAATTATTTAATAAAAACAAAATTTATGAAAAACTTTTCGTGTAATCTGGTTTTCATGCTGACATAATTCAAAATAGAGATTTTGAGAGTTGTTTCGAAAATTTTTAATTAATATTTCTCCAAAACTGCACGGGAAAGTATAGTTTTTTAAATTTTTACGTTATCTAAAGAAGTCAAACTTTCGAATAATCAGTTTTTTAAAAATTTGTCTATAGCCAATTTGGTTTAATCTTATTTTTATATACACTTCCGGTCAGTCTTCTCATTTTTCATTCTGTTAAAAATCGCATTTTTAATAATTAATAACTTGAAAACTAGACGGTCAATGTTTTTTAAAAAATGCAGTTGAATGTATGAGATATCCATAATTAACATATTAAAATTTCAGCGTATTATCTATACATTGCTCTATCAGGCGTATAACCTTAAATTGTACTATGCTTTAATTATTAATATATCTAGGTAAGATTCTTTGATAATCCATTTTTAAACCATCGCTTTCGAAATGTCTCCGAAACTTTGGGTTTAATCCGGCAAACCTAGTAATGAATTAAAATGGGAATTTATTTCACGGAACAGTTAGGTCATTACTGTTGTGGAGAGAGAGAGAGATAGTAGATTATAGATGCTCGACAACTGAGGTCATGGGCATCTGAGATATTATTCGTATCTCTTATTAGCATTATGAGACGATGCAAGAGAAGTTTAGTGTAAACTAAGTACATAAATCTCCTAATACCACTTCAACGTCACTGGAAAGTTATTCCCGGAGTGGCAGGATGGCGGCGCCTTAGTGCGCTGCAGTCTTCTGTATTCCTGTTGCTTCTGAATAATGCGATATGCATCTTAACAAGTTAGAACATGCGACAATGTACTACTTCAGATAGTGGTGGGTCGTTGACGATTTTAGCGTCAAACCGTTTGCCACGTCAACTAGTTGAAAAATTCCAGCCAATTGGGTGACGGGACCATTCCAACTTCATAAATATTGACCTTTGATGTAGTATAATTAAGAAAATAAAATTTCTGACATTGCGTTAGGTGACGCGGGTAATGGCTAGTATTCAATATGATATTTGCTAATCGTTGCCATGGTTACCTACATAATATGTTTTAACTAGTTTATTTCTGACAGATCTACAAAACAACAGAACGGCTGATTTTTTTTATTTTCAAAATATTTCCAAAACTATAGTTTAAAAAACAATTAACAAAACTTTCTTGAGAAATTAAATAATAATAATAATCCGTTATAAAAAGTATAGCACTATTATATAAAAAACAACGTTTTAGAGTATATCTTTTCTGCACATGCGCCAATTTTCTTCAAAAACAATAAGGCTCTTCAATTCAAACATCCTCTCGAAATTTGGTTTCAATCCGCTCATCCGTTTGACCTGTATCGTGCTCACAGACTAATAGACAAACAGACGCACAGAGTTTTTCCCAAAAATAAGTTATTTTTGGAATTGGGGGACCTCAAAACGAAAAAATATTGTAAGATTTTAAAAGGTGACTTTTCACCTAAACTAGTACGTACTATTCCCCACTTGTGGGTTGGAATAGTAAAAACTGTTTTAGTAACATGCAGCAACATCTGATAGAATTTGTTTAAATCTATTAGTTCAGAAGCAAACAAAAAAACTGTTTTAGTACCGAGTAGCGACATAGAATTCGCTCAAAGCTATTAGTTCAGAAGCAAATCTGGTAGAATTTGTTCAAAGCTATTACTTCAGACGCCGGGCCGCAGACGAAATACATTTAGCAGAATTATATCTATCGCACCTGTGTGAAGCCGGGCCGGTCACTGGTATTATTGACGCGATTAATGCATTATGTGGCACGATAACTATGACCTACTCCTGCATTATTATAAAAATAGACGTATATATACTGTATGCAGACAAAAACTAAGCCATCAAACTGTAGTACCTAATTAAGTAATATTTGTATAACTCATGCGGGAAAAGTGGTTTCTTTACGCATGCTGTTACGGTTGAAAAGTAGCTATTTTCATTTGCGTGCGCAAACTTTATTTGTCGCACTGAAATTATTGTTTGCCGCACGCAAATTTAGAGAAAAAAACAAAATAATAACGGTGTTAATTTCAACGAAACAAACTGTCATTTGAAGCAGATTTGAGGTTAAAATTTTCGATTATGGACTTTTATTCTTAACAATTTTAACTGAATTTTCAGCTTTTTAATGATTTAATTTTAATTTTTATTACTTCTAATTTCTGTTTTTAATTCGTAATAAAAATTTAATTTTAATTTAATTTAATTCGTAACAAAAAATAGTATGTGCAACTCGTGCGGCATAATATACTATTTCCTTTCGAATAGGAAAGGGGAATTGTTGATACCCGCACATATTAAAAAAGATGTACAAATTTTTTGAATAATGGTTTATTCAAAAAATGAAATTATATCGAGTTTGGGGACAATCCATCGTTGTTATACAAATACATTAAAGTTAAAAAAATAGTTTTTACTTTTTATTAAAACAAAAAGCGAAATTCTAGTAACTAAATTTCGCCCAGTCATGCAACTTACCAATGTATAACAACGCACAGTAATTAATTATTTACCCACGCTAAACTACATAAACAAACACAGAAGACATGCTATACTGCATCGCATACACACAGCAAGCGTTACGTGCTGTCATCTAACGAAATACTGTTGTAACAAAAAAGCGTACTGACGTAACAACGCAGGTATTATCACAGTGTCGCGCCAATTATATGTTTTTACTCCCATTCAAACGTGCCATTAGATGTTTCACAATTATTATTTCACAATCATTATCATTTTTAGTGTTCTTAAAAAACAAGGGTTTTAAAACTGTAACAGCAGCATATTGGCTCTTTTCCAATAAGCTATTACACCATTTTTTCAAAATTGTTTTAAATTTATCCTAAAGAAGCACTACAATTTTTAAAATAATATTTTATAACCGAATAGTGCCATAAAAACGATTTTTAATTTATCGTTATGAATTTTCGCGCGAAAATGACTCGTGACGTCACTGTGGTCGTAATTAATAACGATAGTGCACAGTAACCATAGTGACACTGCACAATTAAAAATATTAAAGATTGCTATTTACCAGTGTGAGTAAGTTGGTATCCAAACTTTATTTATTTATTAAACGTATTTATTTTGGGTGGATTAGTACTTTCTGCTTTTACGAAACCGTCTTCCATGATGCGAAATCAATTAAGTACGTAATAATAACTTCAAAATAACACACAGCACAATAAAAACCAACATGGCGAACAGCGTTGCAGACTTTTAAAGAACAGATTAAAAAAACAATTCTTAATATTGAATTATTAAATTAATATTCATTATAATGAATAGAAAATAACATTTGTTGTTCACTTTTTACAAAATCTATCAAGAATATGTATTCAAATGTTTGAATGTATTATTACATTTTTTCTTACATGGTGCAAAATACCCATTTGAACAGCTTATATATTATTTAAAATAAAGCAGTCGCCGTTTTCTAACACGTGCTACACACTGAACCTAGGAAAATCAATATTATAACAAATGACGTCACTGCGCTTGTTTGTTGCAAAAGTCTTAAGGTAGTTTAGGAGCCGCAATCCCAAGTCAAATAAATGACTTTTTTTTTATCCTCAAATAATTACCCAAATTATGCTGTAATAATTAATAGAAATTCACATAAAAATTTATTTGATTTAATTTAATGCGAATTATAATATTTAATTATAGTAATGTAATTAATAAAATATTAATTGATTAGTACCCAGCTGTCACTAGTCACTGTCACTACAACAACAGAGATAAACAACAGAGATATAGGCCACATGTCAGTATTAAAAAATTAATAAAATCAAAAGTACGTGGTAAATTATTCTAAATTTTTTGCAGTGTGTATTTCAGACATCGTTCTATCCATTAATAACAAAAAAATTAAACCGCCGAAAAACTGAAAAGCAAAAAATAATAAATCTTTTTATTTAACTAAGTTCTATCTAAGTAGTTGAACGTATGTGACAGTCTAGTATATCTAAGTAATTTTGAGTCGGCGTCAACAATCCTTCGCCGGAAATCTCTGAGCGTTCACGAAGTTAATATCAGCGACAGAGCAACCCTAACGGGCACACTGAGGGCACACGTCTTTGCGAGTGGTCGTGTGGAGAGCGCATGTTTAGAATGTTAATGTTTATCGCTGGAGATTTCACGTATCATTGTGATTTGGTTATTTCTTTTAGTGATCTTTGTTCATTGATGGTTTGACGCCGACTCAAAATTACTTAGATATACTAGACTGTCACATACGTTCAACTACTTAGATAGAACTTAGTTAAATAAAAAGATTTATTATTTTTTGCTTTTCAGTTTTTCGGCGGTTTAATTTTTTTGTTAAAAAGTTTTTATTTAATATTTTTTTGTGGCTATATAATTTATAATTGTAATATACACAACTCAGCATGAAAATCTGTGAGTGAACAATAAATCACCCCTATTTTCCCACCCTTAAGGTAGGAATTTTTTTTCCAAATTTATATGAGACGAACCTCGAGGTATACCCTATCCAATAAAAAAATAATTATCAAAATTGGACCACTCTGTAAAAAGTTATGTGTGGTCATACATTAGAATCAGTGAGTGAACAATCAATCATCCCCTGTTTTCCTACCCTTAGGGTTGGAATTTTTCTACCAAATTTATATGGGACCAACTTCGGGGTATACCCTTTCAAACAAAAAAATAATTATCAAAATCGGACTACTCTGTAAAAAGTTATGCGTGGTCATACATAAATAAAAAAAAAAAAAAAAAATAAAAAAAAAAAATATACGCGTCGAATTGAGAACCTCCTCCGTTTTTGTTTTTCGTCGGTTAAAAAGTATTTTTTGTGGGGTCAAGTTTGTCAATTTTTTACAAACCCTCAATTTCCGGAGTTATTGAACAAGGACACTCATAACGGCTCGTGTATTTTTGCATAGCTTTAATTAATTATATCTCTTAAACGGTGTGGTAAAAAAATCTGATTCTTTTTCTGTAGGTGTCTATAATTATAATCTTTTGAATAAATATAAAAAAAATGTAGGTTCAAGTTTAAGTCATTTGGCTACCAAACTACCTTAAAACACAGAATTTAATAAAACATTTGAATATAAAACTCATAGGTACTTAATTTTTATCCCTTATGAAAAGGAAAAGCGATTAGTATAGTAATACTAGTTTTTATCCGCGACTTTGTCCGCGTGGAATCAGTGTGTACAATTGATATAATTGATTAAAAAATTCAGGTCTTCATTTCAATTTATGTGAATATAGTTGACAACTTTCATATATATTTTGATAAAAAAAAACAACTTTATACAGAACAGAATATTACAATATTGATTACTAAAAATGACGCATTATTATCCACAAAAAAAGGCAAAACAATATCCGATTGTCCTTGATATATTCAGGAAACAAACAGCTATAATTTGGATTAATTGTTACAATACTCAAATTCCCAACGTCACCAAACTTTACTGACATTTTAATATTCTATTTTTTTCAAATCTTTGATTAACGTCTGAATAGAACTCTTCAAATAAATAAAATTGTCCACCAAATTTTTCTGACTATGTTATTGACAAAAATAAAATTATAAAGATGAGATTTCAATCTGGCTTTGGATCTTCTTCAGAAATAATCTAAAAAATATAAAAATTAATTAGTATATATGTACTTATTTTATTATAGATATATACTAATTAATTTATATATTTTTTAGATTATTTCTGAAGAAGATCCAAATCCAGATCGAAACGTCATCTTCTGTAATATTGATTTATTATTTTATTTTTGTCAATATATAGTCTGAAAAAAATTAGTCGACAATTTTATTTATTTGAAGAATTCCATTTTTTTGTATGAAAAAAAGTTTATAGAATTATCAATGAGGTAAATCAAATAAATCTCCATACATCTCGTTGTCTTAGATGACAGAACTTTTACGGGAAACAATTTCTCTTTATACAGGAGTTCTACAAGCTCTATGACAAACTTTGACAGATGGTAGGAAGCTTGATATATTTTTTTTAGTAAACATGCGTCCGATTCGTTTTTGTTTATAAGTTACAAGCATTTAAAGAATCAAAAAAGGTAGGCTGATAAATAGAAATATCGGTTGTTATGACAATAATTATTGTTAGTGCCATTTTAATTATTTATTAGATATTTCGTGTGAAAGCTGAGGGTGGACATTTCGAACAATTTTTATAGTTTTAAGTTTTGTGATTAATTGTTAATAAAGGTTAAATGCTTGTAACTTCTAAACAAAAACGAATCGGACACATGTTTATTAAAAAAATATGTTTAAAATCAAGCAGCCTACCATCTGTCAAAGTTTGTCATACAGCTTGTAGAACATCCTGTATTATTATACATTATTAGCTGTTTAGACTGCCAAATATATCGAAAACTTTACCTTCTTATACAAACATACGCGTTATTTTTTTAAATTTTAAACTATACTGGCCGCTTGATTGGCCGATCTCGATTGCCGACGACTAGCAGATCGTTTCGCATTATAATGCTCGCTGCGCTTCACGGCGCAATTATTATGGTCCTCGCGATAAGGGGTCGCGCATCTCTTCTTGGGACGCTGTTTCACGTTGGAAGCTTCACCGCTATCACTATTACCTTGATTATCGTTTCCATCACCTCCATTCTCATCGTCGCCCGAATGACTTTGAGAATGTTTACGGGACCGTCTGCGGGACCGTCTTCGTCTGCGTCCTCTCGATCCTTTACTTTGACGGGGTTTTTTCACGTTCCTGCGACCTCGTTTTCGCGTTTTCAGTTTCCTCTGTCCACCGCATATGGCGCACTTCCTAATGTCGTACGTCTTTTCGAGATCTTCGAGATCTTTGTTGCATCTGCCTGGTTCTATCAGCAAACGATATTTCCCGTGGCGCTGGCTGAACAGGCCACACTGAAGGCCGTGCTTTAAGGCGCGTCGCACCTGGAACGGCACGATGTAAGGCTTGCAGCGTTGGTTCGAATATTCAACGTTCGTTCGAACTTGTTCTAAGATATGATGAGGTGACGATCCTTGGCCTTCGTGCAAGTCCATCACAGCTTGCATTACTCGACCCAACAAACGAGGTGGATTTCTTGTACTGACACGAGGTGTCATCTTGAATCGGATATTGTTTAATTACCTCGTTCAGCATTCACGTTTCTGTAAATAAATTGATGCTGAAGTCCAGATTTTGTAAGATAGCGGCCGAAATATGACTATGATTTACGTAACCTAAAAACGGTTGCATATAGAAGTCAATGGATGCCACCGCTACCGAGGAAATCACATCCATTTATCCAAATCTTCTTGGTTTCCGGGCTTCTATGCCGTGGTCCATTGGTATTACTACCTGATGTTTCGTCTACAGCTGCGGTAGACATTATCAAAGGCGATGCGGTAGCGGGCGAAGTTTCCTTCTAGGCTGCTCACAGGTAAGTGTGTCGCCTTTGATAATGTCTACCGCAGCTGTAGACGAAACGTCAATGAACCACGGCATAGAAGCCCGGAAACCAAGAAGATTTGGATCAACACCGGCCGTGAAAGCCTACACACATCCAATTATTTTTATGCAAACGTTTCTTTTGGTGCGTAAAGCGGTCCATAGACGTACAATATTATCGCGCAATATTTGGGTTTGTGCAATATAATTGATCGTGTGTAAACGAGATTCAAAGGTTGTGCAATATATTGTGTGACAATACGATGGCAAACCCTTCTTAAACAACGAGAAGGGTAGAAAATTAGTTTTAGCACTATTTAAAGTTAATAGATTATTATTGAACCATTTTATAATTAATTCTAAATCTTCAATAATTGTGTGTTTAAGGGATGTCCAATTAGAATTTTTATATAAAATCGCAGTATCGTCGGCATACGAGATTATAACACCTTTGGAATTTAGAGTCAGCAAATCGTTTATATAAATTGTGATGAGCACCGGCCCCAACACAGTACCTTGAGGTACCTCATATTGCACTGTGGTAGTGTATTTAAAGCGCGCACCAAAAATGAAGTCTAAGCAACCCGACTTTAGGCTGGCAGGACGGAAGACGACAAAGTTCTTTTGGAAAAGGTAAGCTCTATTTTATTTGCATGCAAAATTTCAAGCTATTCGGAACCCAAAGGAATGGTGAGACCTCTGATGAGAAATGCGCCGAACTGTCCTAAGGGGGGTTTTTGACAGGTAAACATTGATTTAGAAAAGCATGTTGGAGGCTAGGTTATAGCCTTAATCAAGCGTTTCTAAATCAATGTTTACCTTATGCCTCCATAGTTTACCTGTCAAAAGCCCCCCTTAGGACAGTTCGGCGCATTTCTCATCAGAGGTCTCACCATTCCTTTGGGTTCCGAATTGGTTCGATGATTCAAGAAATTTCGGAGCAATTAAACCCGATCTGCCACCCGTTCTGTTACGAGAAACGCGGGCATAGCTGGGCGTTCTTGCGAGCGGAATTACCCTCTATTTTGCCATGGAATTTCATGCTATTTTTGCCAGGAATTTGTCAGGGGGAGATTGAATTTTGACGTATCTAATGCTTCTACTAAAATAAATACTTTACAAATTCTCGCACTAGAACCTGGAAAGTAGGAATTTTTAATAGACAAGCCATGGTAACGCCATATAAATAACGACATCCCTTAGAGCTCTGCTATTATGCATAATTTATTATAAAAATAAAACAGAATCAATGCAAGTGTGTCAGAAAGAAATTTATTGTTTACTTTAATATAAAGCCAAAGTGATTCTAATATTAATACTCAAGTGTTGACACATCCTAATGTTTGAGAAATTGAAAATTTACAAATTGTGTGTTTGGATAAAAAAATGCATAGTTTGTATTTAAATAAAATTCATAACAATTTCTTTGTACTTACCGATTTTGGTAGATTTTTAATAAAATACTAAAAAGTAAATTAATTTACACTAACTATATGCTAAACATTCACAAAAAACTGAAAATTTAACAGTACGCAAAATTTTTCTAATATTTCCACTTTGAAAATGAACAAAACAACATTCAGTCGCATTGGTAACGAACAAATGCTTAATACAGCAAACATTGATGTCTAAGTAAAATGTTACATTGTTAATCTACATCATAATCAAGATCATCTTACAACTACAGAATACATCATCCAAGTGTTTACAACTTAACCAAATAACATAACGCATATAGCCACGCTGCTGCGAGCCTGCGCGGTTACAAATTAAAAAAAATAAAAATCTAACTAAGTAAATAAAACACACTACAGTAATTATAGTAAATCAAAATATTACTTACGTTCTTTAGTGGGCATGAAAATAATATAAAAACATATTCAAATTAAAACAGATTTTGACAGTAAATAGAACTTTTGCCTTCAATTATAAAAACTCCAATTAAACATTGAAGTAATTACAATTGATGCTTTCATATTTTACTGAACTAGTATCGAATATGTAATGGTTTTGTCTTACAATTTTTCTTTCAACAGAATCTAAATAACAGACTATAGTCCGAGAGCTACCAACGTTTTCGAGAAAGAATTTTAAGACGGCTGATCTTTTGATATTCCTTTTCTTATTAAAGCTTGGTGGGGATGCGGCACGTCTGACTGCTGGGAGCGGTTGCGTTTATCTGTGCGCATCCCATTTTTACAGGTTCAAATTACAGGTAATTTATGAGTCATTTGCTACTTATATAGATGGCGTTGTCCTAGTAACGGAATAATGTTATTAGTAGTGTTTGCCAAAGTGGAAAGCCAAATTTCATCGTGATAAGTCACGAAAAAGAAAAATATGTTTATGCGAAGACAAAAGTGGACAAATAATTATATTTAGTTAACCTTTCAGGAAAATTAACTTAAAGTGCCAGACAGTTTTGTCGTTACTAACTCCGTGCAAGACACAATTTTAGTAATTAAATTCAGTTGTTTAATACGGAGCAAGGCCAATTTAAAATTCAAAATCATTTACTGTCTCCAAGACTTAAATTAATCTTGCTCCTTATTAAGCAACTTGATTTCTATCTGGCAATTTAATTTTAGGTTCTTTGATACCGTAACTATATCATGCTAAAATTGCAGCTATATTAAAATGCTTTTTTTTCCCAATCATCTCCACTACTTTGGTAAACACAACTAATAACATAATAACTAACATTCAGTTACCAGGGCGACGCCATTATAAAACTTGCAAATGACATATAAATTACCTATAATTTGAACCTGTACAAATGGGATGCGCACAGGTAAACGCAACCGCTCCCAGCAGCCAGACGTGCCGCATCCCCACCAAACTTCAATAAGAAATGGAATATCAAAAGATCAGCCTTTTTTTCGCGATGTGGCTTGCTCTTATACTACTATAAAACAAAATTTTTGGAAGCTTATCTATACTAATATATAAAGCTGAAAAGTTTGTTTGTTGTTTGTGGAAATACTGGTTCGAATTGAATAGTTTTTTTTGTTGGATAGTCTATTTATCGAGGAAGGCTATCGGCTATATAATATCACGCTACGACCAATAGGAGCGGAGCATCAATGAAAAATGTTGCAAAATATAACTCAAAATTTGTCCGTCCGACAAAAACTTTTCAACGGTAACTCCGATCATCACGAAATTTGGACACAACATTCATCTCGGTAAACTAAGATGAATGTGCGTACTCATGTCCCTCCCTCCCATTCGTTCTTTTACACCCGGGTGAAACCGGACGGGACCGCTAGTTCTGCAATAAAAAATCCCAAAAATTTATATATAATTCTACAACTATAAATGAGAACAACTTGTTTTAAAGTTATATTACAATGCGGTGAGGCCGAAGGTTCCACTTGTGTTGTCCCTATGCCATATTTCATCTCAATCGCGTGAGAAGCCGCGGTTAGCGGCTAGTTATAAATAAATGATTCCTATGTAAAAATACGACATATGAACAGGTCAAAGAAATGGCGTTAAAATCGGTGAAAAATAAGATACTTGGATAAATATGGAATAAATTTCTCTAACTGTCAAGAACAGAAATATGTAAATCTCAATCTTTTTGTTATTCTATATTTTTGTTAGTAAAATAGGTACCTATATTTTTCTGCTATATGCAAGCACAAGTAAATATCCACGTAAATAAAGCTTATAATACACTATAAAATTTTAATAGGACAGAAGCAAGATGGCAGCGAAGCGTATGAACTAGGAAGGAGTGTTCATGTTAAAAAACTTGATTTAACAAAATGTGTTGAATTACATAATATTCATGTTACAAACTTACGTTAATAAGTATGTTGAATTAAATAATATTCATGTTACAAACTTACGTTAATAAATATTATTGAATAAAATAATAATAATTGTTACAATTATATTTTTTTTAAACGAGTTAGTAGACCGTTCTAAATTTTGGGGACTTATTCCAGATATATTGAGAAATAAGTTGACAAACCATTAATTTCTCGATGATTTGAGATACCCCTCATATAGACCCTTAAGTTTTTGTTTAAACTTTTTTACTATTTTTAAACGGTTTTATTTGGTTGGACCCCATATATTTGTTTTAAATATGTTGTTTCAAATCTTGCGACAGCTTTTTTAACTCTTCCCGTTATCCGATTGAGTTGAAATTTTGCATACGTATGATGGTTCCGATAACAATACAATATTATAATAACTAAGTGACCGGTCCGGCTTTCGTTCTAAAGCCTAACGGTTTTATTGTACAATCGATAATATACTAAAAACTATAAAATAATTATGGACCACCATAGGGGGCTTTGATTAAACTAAAATAAAATCGTTGGGGGCATGGTCGAAGAAGACAGTCGAAAGTTAAATATGATTTCCAATCACAAACAAATGAAAGTTTTCTATTATATGCGCCACACGATTTTATTTTAGTTTAATCAAAGCCGCCTATGGCGACTCATAATTATTTTTTAGTTTTTAGTACAATATTATCGATTGTACAATAAAATCGATTAACTTAAAAAGCTTTTTTACTTATTTTATTAAAAATATAAAAATTAAAAAAAAGGTAAGGCCCTTGGCATCTAAGTTCTGTAAGAAAAAAAATACTCTGAAACTAAAAACTGGAAATTCCATTTTTCCACGATCATAAATGATGCTTCGTATATGGAAAAGTATATAAAAAAAAAAAACAAATTCCAATGCAGAATGTTTTTTCTTTTTTGTATTAAAAAGTAAAGTAAAAGATCTCTGATAGTGTAAGAGTAGCCTACAAAAATGCAGCAGAACCGGTACACAGCATGAACAGATTTGGCAATTTTCCAACAGACAGGTAGGTAGTTTGACTAACTCAACACTGTTATCGTAAATATCCACCTTGTACCGCGTAATCTCCTCCTTGCACAATATATGTTGCGTTATACCATTTGATTATAGACTTATTTTAGTTGATCAACGGTTTGTACAAAAAAAAAAATAGGCAGTCATTGAGGGCTACCGACAGAAGTAAAAAACTTAACAGTGGTTTTGTATGACCTTCCACGAGGACTAAGGACACGTATTAATAAGGTATGGTATATATTAAAGTGTTTTTTGAAGTAAAACTTCTTTAGGCACGCTTGACTTGGGGAGTAAGCTGGTAAATGCCTGACGAAAGCGTTTACGGAAGCGCATCATCGGACGAGGCGAACGGTAGTTGAGAGGGAGATATAAGTTAGTGAGTGCGACAAAGACGGAGCATTAATCGAAATTCTTTTTTTTTGGACAACTATTTGACGTTAATAAACAATTGTTTTTCTATCAAAAATACATTTCATCGAATTTTGCTGCATTTTGTAACGGTAAATAATGTAGGCTAGTTAATAAATCCTTTTAAATGTATTATAAATTATGCTAATAAATATATATACATATTTTACCTATTAATTAATCAAAAAATATATTTTAAACATTTCGTCTTTGTAGATATGTGCTACAGAGTGAGGTTATATTGTGTCGTTAAATCAGGATGTCTAATCAAAATATGGTGATAGATTATCGAATATTATTGTATCATTATTATATATTATATATGGCAGGAAGAAGTTTTACTTCAGTCGTGTGGTCCAAAGAACACTCGCTTTTTTTATTTTCGGTCCCATTGGCTAATGTTTTAGCATTGGCCTTAAAAAAATCTCCCCAACATTTTGGCTTCCTACATCAAACCTGTGAACGGCGCAAACAAAGTTTGTTTCCCAAATAATTAACATGGGAAAAACGTTTTTGCCCAAACATGGATAGCTGGTAGAATTTTTTAGAATTTTTGATAGAAGCATTTTGTAGAGAATTAAATTTCCCACAAAAAAGATTCTCAATACTAAATCCGTGAATTCATTATTTTTAAAGATATGTTCGTGTAAACATTCTCATAAAAATCGGATTTCATTTATTAAAATAATAAATTCACGGTTTTAGTACTAAGAGCGATGGATTTAGACTAGGGGCAGTAGGGGCTGGTGCCCAGGGCGGCAAATTTTCAGGGACGACAACATTTGGAACGTGGGAAAATTTTTTTTCCACGTTACAGAAAATTCTTCGAAAAGTGTGATCATATTGAAAACATTCATAAATAAAAGATTTTTGGCATAAATGGACCATTTTATTTATTTAAAAATTGTATTTATTTTATGTAGGATTTAGAAAATGGGTCGGCATTTTTCACGGTTTCCCAGAGCGGCACTTAGAGTAAATCCGGCCCTGCTTAAAGATATCGAAATAATCTCTTCGGCATTTTTCATGTTATTCTTGTTATCACGATGTGACACTATAGCAATTATTACTATTTTCGTCGAGTCGAAACTTCCTTATTCGGATATTATTACATCATAATTTGTCTAGGCAGCGCGGTGGTAATAAAGCCAAGTGAATATCTCCTATAGCGAATGAAAATATTTACATAAATCATCCGGATGTTTTTCTCGTTCGATGAACAATATACGTACAAGAGTGATAAAGCCAGAAGGTATATCAATATCCAATAACCACCTGTTGTAAGTTTGAACAGCGTCCAGAATCGAATAGACTTTAACTAGAAAAATAGTGCTGACGTGATGAGACCGCCATCTGTTGTTTGTCGTGCCATTGAATATGCTATTATGTTTATTTTGGAAAAATATTATTTATTCGAGAGCTGTTTACAAAAACGCTGACTAAAGATTTATTGCAAATACCGCTACAATGGATGTGCTCTATTATCGGTTTGCGTGTCAGTATCGTTCATACAAGAAGTTATATCTAGGTTAATCGAAATCCATTCAAATTGTAGCTTTTTGTAAAGGGGAGATTCTGTTCTATAAAACGGAACCATCTTTAGATTGATGATTCGAGTTCATAAATACTGATTGAAAATCGCGTACAGCAGTTATACGTACGTCCAAACTCTACAGATCACAATTTCTGACGGATCGCCTTGGTTTATATTTTATTCACATTGTATACCACCCAATTATTCGAAAACATTATACAAATTCAATTTTCAAATAAAAAATATTATAAAATTTACTTTTGTAACAATTATTATTATTTTATTCAACATATTTATTAACGTAAATTTGTAACATGAATATTATTTAATTCAATACATTTATTAATTTAAGTTTTTTTAACATAAACACCACTTCCTAGTTCATACGCTCCGCTACCATCTTGCCTCTGTTTCTCCACATGACCACCAGTGACGGCGTGGCTTTTTAAGACGTGGTGTTACACTTTTTAATATAATTGAAATAAATCGATGGAAGATTTAAAAAATATAATACTTATTTTTTTCCTGTAAGTATTTATTCCTTTGAACATGTGAGTGCGAATTGGCGTCTTAGTGTCATATGCGCTTAGAAAAATTTGATTTTACAAAGGGTTCACGTAATACATATATAGGGGTTCGGATTCTCTTAACCTCATCTCCGTTGTTGCGCCCCTGGTATTGTTCGTAGGCAATTACTTTGAGATAAGATTGTAAAACATAAAACCCCCAAAACAGATGTCAGTATTAAGATCTCAGAAATGATCATGTAATGTTACACCTGCCATTATTTATATAAATAAAAATGTAAATGTTCGTTTGTTCAAAATCTTAAATCTTCAAAAGTACGAGTGCTTTGAAATTTTGTCATACCGTCGCAAATTCTAATACGCACATGTTTTTACGCTGTCACATCTGTGCCAGGTCAATACGTTTTTTTATAACAGCGCCATCTGTTGGACGTTAAAGTAACACACGCTATACTAAGTATTTTATAGGGCCGTCGAAATACGAACTCACCCTCTATGTATGTGTGTGATAGGGTCGTCGAAATACAAACTCACCCTGTGTAGTATATGAGTCTATCTCAGCGAACTGTGAAAAACTGACTTAACATTGAAAATCTAGATCAGATACCATAGTATACGTACCGCACAATATGCGACCGTCCAATAATAAAATAAAAAAACTTAATCAAACAAAATACTCATGCGACATCTAGTCGCGGAAAGCCGTTCTAATAAAAATCTCACTAGGTCGAGAGTAAATTTATAATAACATCAAAACTAATACGGTGCGTAGCACTTTTATGCTGTTCAAACTTGATGTAGTTGGTACATCAAGAGACAAATAAAAATTATCCATTGAAAATTAATGACTGAAAATTAAAATTCGTAACACAATGCGAGTGCCAACTGTTGTATACGGCGCCATCTGCTGGACGTTAAAGAAACACACGCCATACTAAATATTTTATGGTTGAACACACGCAATCCAGACTGAGCCACAACAACGCCCGGGCGGATACAGCTAATAGTAAAATAAATTATTAAAGTTTTTGTTTTTGATTCATTGTTCGGTAATTAATTTTGTGGACATTATTAATAAAGGAATGTACAAACTTTAATATAAACGACTGAAAAATATTTTAGAGCATATACGGAATATTAATTGGATTTTAGTATCCTGACTGACAGAATTTAATAAAACAGTTTGTTATCCTGTTTATATACGTATTTACTCACACATACACACACGGATTTTAGGCTGTGTATACCTTTATGATATTTGGATCGTGTCAGGCTATGCTTTAAGCTGTTTTCCCTACGCCTTGTACCGACATTTATCTACACGTGATGTTT
Source organism: Xanthostigma xanthostigma (assembly GCA_963575645.1). NCBI lineage: Eukaryota > Metazoa > Arthropoda > Insecta > Raphidioptera > Raphidiidae > Xanthostigma > Xanthostigma xanthostigma. Next base: position 7,541,192 of record OY754464.1, read on the forward strand.
GTTCCTGTTAGTTATTTTAAAAATTTGTGGAAAAAATCGAGAAAAAGATAGCACTTTTTTTATAAATTATCGGCGCATGGAAATTATGCAGATCGATAATATAATTTTTGCACTGTCCCAAGCTGCTTTACATGTATTTACACAGGCATCTAAAGTGATTCATTACGTACAAGTGCGGCAAAGTAAAATAAAATTGATCGCGTTCTGTCTGTTTATTTTTTATAACCAAGGGTAGAATGGTCTTACGAGTCGTGTGAAATTTTAAATAAGTAAGCCCACTAATGCAGGTATTAGGTTCGGCAGTTGGTTTTGTTATTATTATAAAGACCAGGTGGCTGTGAGTCACCATTAGTATTTATTCGTGCTGATCCTGAAACTCTTCGCAGAGCTACCACTTTAATTCTAAGAAGAGCAACATTTTGAGCAACTAATTCAATAAAGTAATTTCTTTTTAAATGGTTTTTAAATTAGATAGGGAATTCCTACTACGACTTATCTAAAATTTCAAATTCTTCTAGCTCAGTTAGAATAGCGTTTCGGGTTGTTCATTAGACATTTTTGACTTGAAATCACCCCAGCATCACAGTCCCAGGCTATGGCAGTCATGTCGTGGGACACCCTGTATATAAAAAATCAAACTTCGGAGAAAGATATCTCGCGACCGCAATTTTTTTACGCTATACGCCCATGGAAACTTTTTATCCACTCACCGAGTAGGTACTATAAGTTTGGAAAGTTTGGTACAATTTGACCGGGGCCCATTTTCCATAAGGATTCTGTGGGGTCCTTTGAGATTTACCTATTTTAAGAAAACGTTCTGACTGTTTGGAATGAAGTAAAGAAGCAAGGAGTAAATAGAAAGCTGTTGGCTCTCAGGCGGTTATATAGAGGTAGGTATATTTATTCTGTCCTATGCTACAAACCGAGGACCAGGTGTTGCATCAATGGTGTTGTGTGTTGTAGGGCATTTTTAATTTTCATTTAAAACCGGTTAATCATCTTAGCAACTTAGCGTTTTTGAAAATGAAATTATTTAAATTATAATAGGTTCTGGGTGGCTGAACACTTTGTCAGAAAATCTGGTTTGATAATGTTGGTGACACACATTACTTCATAAAAAAACTTTGTAGACTTCTATATTGATTCTGCTCAAAAATGCTCAAAAAATACCTAACTAATCATTCAAAAATTTGTGCGTGTGTGTGTGTGTGTACAAACGTCTTATTACTTTTGAACGGAGTGTGTCCGATTGAAACGCGGTTTGCGGCATCTGACGTGACTTTGCTGAACTTAGATTTCCTGAAAATTTGGAATGAATCGGCCCAATAGATTTTGAGAAATCTCAAAAATACAAGTTTCAAAAATTTTTAGACATTTGTGAATATTTTCTAAACTATTAATTCCAAAATCTAATCAGTTCTTCTCCTCAAAAAACTGCGTCGATTGCCGCACACCGCATCAAAATCGATTCATTTGTTCACGAGATATAGTGAACGAAAAATTCGTAAAAAAGTGTTTTATTAAAATTACTCGTAAAATTCTTATCAGATCTATTTTTTTGTAATAAATTATTTTCTTAGGTTAAAAAACTGCGTCGACTGCCGCAAACCGCATCAAAATCGATTCATTTGTTCAAGAGATATCGTGAAAGAAAAATTCGTAAGAAAGTGTTTTTTTAAATTACTCTTAAAATTCTTATCAGATCGATTTTTTGTAATAAATTACTTTCTTAGCTGAAAAAAACTGCGTCGATCGCCGCAAACCGCATCAAAATCGATTCATTTGTTCAAGAGATACCGTGAACGAAAAATTCGTAAGAAAGTGTATTTTTTGGGCTCGAAGAGCTGAAAAATAAATTTCTTGCTTTATTTTATATATTTTTGAGCGTTTTGAACTCGAAAATAGCGGAGTCAAACTTCATTCCGAATTTTTTTACAATGATTTTTTTGGATATAACTGGGGACGAAGGTTAACTATACAACTTAAATTAATACTTTAAAAAAAATATGAATTATTGTTATATCTTTCTGAAATAGAAAAATGCCTTCTTAAAACTTTTTAGTAAGCTTTTGACAGATGATCAGTACAACAGAGCTCCGTTGAACGCTTTGAGTACGGAACAAAAAAAAAATTGGCATAAGCATAATATTATGGCTCTCATCTTTATTGTATAATATTGTATAAATATTCTCACAAGTACAGTTTCATAAGTTTGAGAAAACAAACTTTACTTGTTTGGTTTTCAGAACAAGCTGACGTCAGTAATTGATATTCTAGATCAGTTTACAAGTTTACAAAGTGGAAATAACAGACTTTTTTGCATTATTTGATAACATCTAACTCTTGTCACTATCTCAAGCTGATCAATATTATAGTCTTACGCTAACACAGCGCGCTAACCGAAAGTGGTAACAGTGGATATTTCGTGTATCCTACTAGATACAGAAAAAAACGAGTGTGCTTTAGACCACACGACTGAAGTAAAACTTCTTCCTGCCATAATTTGTTATTATTCACCTGAAAATTCACAAAATATGAACTTTAAAATAAATTAAAAATTTTATTCACTTTAAACGTAGAATATTTAATGTAATGAACAAAATATTAATTTATAAAATTGTTCAAGAACGAAATGAACAGTCTAATGTAAGAAGAAAGAAATATAAACATAAAGATAATGAAAACAAAAGTAATACATTGCATTTACTTAGCTCTCGTTGGATTTTAAGCGTAAATCTTTATGAAATATTATATTTGGTTGATTTTAAAAAATCTCACTGCATTTTGTGTTTATTCTAAATTCTTGTGTGAACTAGATATCAATCATTAAATATTGGACACATGACCATATTATGTTTTTTTGACGTGATAACGTCTTATAAATTGATGAATCACCAATCTTATAAATTGATGAAACACCGGCTGCATGCACGAAAAAGCGTTCCTAACGTTCCGCCTGACCCTCGAAAACGGCCCTAACGATTTGGATGAAATTTACTGAAAAGGGATTTTGGGGGGCAAAAAATCGTTTTAGCTAGGTCTCATCTCTCGAAAAAATCGTTTTCATACAAATTTTATCATTATAAAAATCAATTTTTTGATGTATGAAAATACTTAAATATTGTAAGTAGGTTTTGGAATTTTATATAAACAGTGAAACAATTGTTTTCAAAATATTATGACAATTAATCTTTGAGACTTAAAATAAATACGAAAGAAAGAAAGTTAAAAAAAACAATTATTATTATAGGTGGTGAGTATTTTAATACATAAAATTAACCTAAATTTGAAGCGAAAGATGCAATATATTAGATTCGAATTATTATAATTATTATATGTAGAATTTAGGTTATGTATTACGGAATACGTTATCACGTAAAACTATCGTCCGTAAACCGACTTTACAGACAACCAATTTTTTTTTATTTAAAATGGCACACTAACATTTGTCGAAATGCTTTCTTTTCTTCGTAAAACACCCTGTATATAATTAATGCAATCTAGGCTCTATAATTGAAAATCTAAAATTGAAAAGAATTTCGTCTAAACGAAATATTTGCACAAAAATCACGCAAGAAAAAAACAATGTTGTTTGCATTTGTTCCTCTAGAGCTATAGTTAATTTGCTACAGAAAATTGAATCAGCTCGTGAATTTTGCACCAGGGCATCAATGGACAACCCTGGTAACGATATAAACGAATTTATTTTCGAGTCCATAAACCGTCTGTTAATGGGCTTCATCATTCCGGGATTATATAGATAACCCGGAAAAACTGATGGCCAAAAAAAAATATGCTTTTCAATCATGTCTTCCAAAATGTAGTTTGAATATATCAAGTAATTACTTTAATGAACCCCGTACAAACCTTATGGGATTTGGTTCTCGATTAAATTGATCGAAAAAAAATGTCCATGGGCGCATAGCCTACAAACCAATAGATTTTTAGCTACAGATATGTTAGGGAGATTTCAGATATAGGGATATCCACTGAATTCACAAACATGTTCAACTTTTGTGCTTTTTTTTTAGAAATAAAAAAATAGTCGAAAACTGGGTAATGTTGGAAGGTGTCATCTTGTATAAAATAATAATGATTCGGATTCAGCGCACTCGAAAACATATTTCTGGAGCTTAGGATTTTTTAAGATTGTGAATTCAGTGGATATCCCTATATCTAAAATCTCTCTAAACATATCTGTAGCTAAACATCTATTGGTTTTTAGGCTATGCGCCCATGGACACTTTTTCTTAGTGACCTTTAAGGAGGTTGATCCGTTACAGTCTCAATCAAAAGTAAGTCGAATTCTAAATGGGAACTTTTCCATAATAAATTTTTCAAAAGGTTATAAGCCGATGATACCAATATATTATTGTCAAAAAGGCATAAATAAATATTTTTTTAAATATTAATTAATTATTTCAGTATTTTACTTAACGGATTAACTTTTAAGGTTTTTGTACAAAGTTAGGTTAGAAAAAATAAATTTATATAAATATCTGTATTTTACATATTTTTTGCTGTAAATAATTGAAAAAAGAAATTAGAAGTAATAAAAATTAAAATGAAATCATTAAAAAGTTGAAAATTCAGTTAAAATTGTTGAAATTGTCAAGAATAAAAGTCCATAATCGAAAAGTGCTAAGGTTTAATATTTTTTTTATTGATTAAAAGTCTCCTAATTTATTTGGAAAAAATTAAAATGTACCGTTTGCATGCTAGGTTGACATATTTTCCATAAGACTACATGTAAAAGTTTTTTTAAATTTTTTACTTTATAAATCTCCTAATGATTTTGGATTTTTTACAGAAAATTTTGTCATAAAAAAATCTATTAAAAAAACTTTATTTCAGATTTTTTTCATTACCTTCGTAAAACGGCTCAACCTCCTTAAACTATAAAATAAAGCCATTTTCGAACCAAATCCCATAAGGTTTGTGCGGGATCTTTAATGTTTTCTGAATAAAAAATTCCTCCATCGAACTACACACTCACTACTTGAAAACTGCGAAATGTCTGCCATACACGGAACCTGTCCTTAAAGTTGCTGGTCTGTGCCATCCGTAGAGGTCTTCAATTCGATGGACATAGCTTGACTGCATCCGTTAAAAACCACGCACACTGGTCAAAGTTGGCCCCGCACAACCAGCAGAGCTCAAGCGTGTAATCTGCACGATGCCGCACACTAGATCGGCATAAACCAGCAAATTTTAGTGCAGGTTTCGTAATTTACCGTAGATATTTAGCAGTCTTAAATTAATTAATTAAAACGACACATCACCAGCACACTAGATCGATCCAGCACGGCTAGGCTAGCCCGAAATTTCAGGCGACCGACTGGTGGTCGTTGTTGATGCGCTACTTCGTTAAATAACGTGGATACCTTCACGAACGGCACAATATGACTCCGTGCTGTGCTGGTCGTGTAGGTCCGTGCTGGACAAGTGTGCGCGATTTTTTTAAAAAGTGCTGGGAAGTAAAAGTTTTGAGCAAATTTTTCTTGGGCCATCGTTTTGTAAAAACAATACACGATGGAAAAAATTAATATGCGTTTCTAATGGAACAACTGTTGGATAAAAACTCTGGTCGTAATCTCCACTCACAACAAATCCCCTAATTATAAACTGTTCGTTTAACTACATACGCAGTGTTTTTAAAAAACGTAGTAATTGAATTATTTTTGTGTATTATGCAGAGATGGAGAACCGAGAAAGTGATCAAATGCGAATACAGTTGAACATTTTTAACTGCAATTATTAATTTTGCCGTACTCGAAAAGAATATTCTTGGGTACAGGACGATAAGTGAACGTTTTCAGAACCACTATTTTTACCCACGACGGAACGGAGCAGGTATATGCGTTTAGCCTGAGAGGTTGTTTGTTAGTGCGTTTGTGCACTCAAATGTCGCCATTTATCTGGAAAACGGTTTGATCAATTCAGATGCGGTTTTCTGTAAACGGTTTGTAATTCATCTGCGATGGTTCTTAGATAGATATTACGATGGTAACGCCTCGGGGGGCGCTGCACTGCACAAAAAATTAATCGCAATAATTAATTGTACAGCAACGTATGCTGGGTTGCCTACACAATGGGCACTTAATCGGCATTCTCTGTAACATACTATACCATAATAGCTACACTGTGTACGCTAGTTCAGACCATCTGAACTCACTTATACAAAATCTCTAAAAAGTTTAAATAAAAGAGAATTTAAAATTTTGAAAAAACCCACAACGAATGTAAATGTTATAATAGAAAAAGAATTAAATAAAATTCTAAAATCCCCCGACTTAACGCAGGTAAGTAACCAAAGAAAATCCGTCGGGGGCTGCCATTTGGCTGCCCTGAAATGAACTAAAATATTGCAATTTATATTCTTCTATTCTTAATTCAGGGCAGCGAATGGCAGCCTCCCGACAGATTTTCTTTGATTACTTACTTGCGTTAAGTCGGGGGATTTTAGAATTTTATTTAATTCTTTTTCTATTATAACATTTACATTCGTCGTGGGTTTTTTCAAAATTTTTAATTTTTTCACTAAAATAAAAGGTTTTAAATTTTTTTCACTTGTAGGAAAATATAAAATTACACAGTTTCTAAAATAAAATTAGCTTTTTTCACATACATTTTCAGAGAAAAGAAATGCTCGAATTGGAATAATATTGCTTGTCGCCCATTTTTATAGTTGACATTTTGATAGCTATAACCAATCAGAACACAGATGGTATGAGTTAATTTGAAAAATGACAGTGTCGAACTGCTACACCCATTTCACTTCATGGACAATCAAACCATACATTTTACTATGTAGTTTCGAATTAAAGGTATATTTATCCTTCCTCTATACATAGCGTTTCTGTATTGACATTTCACTTTAACCAATGAATCTGGCTAATTAATTTTTCCAAACAGCTTGTAAAAGTGTATCATGTGAGATAAGCGTGCATACTGGATGGTTTTCAATAATCCCGGGATTTAGTGGGATGGTTTATAATGACAGTGGTATTAAATAAGCGGTTTACACACGCACGCATTTCGTAATAATTATTCCTAGTAAGTAGCTATTATTATAGAAGTTTAGAACAATTTTTGAAAATGAATCTCTCTGATTATTCAGTTCTCGGAAGATAATAGTTATTGGCGTAACTAGTAGTCTAAATCATTCATCGCGCTGACAGGTCATGACTTAGCCTACAAGTTGCGACCATAATTTTATTCAACAATTGCGCGTTATTCATGGTTTAATTATAATGAGATGTTGTAAATATCTATTTATTTCTTTATAAAACTGTCAATACTAACAGCACCAAACAACACGATTCAATGTTTTGGTTTGAGGTTAGCCAGTTATGAATAAACTCCATGTCGAAAAAATTCGGCCTCTCAATTTTAGTCTCAATGGGTAACAACGGAGTTGTTGTTACCTACTATTTCGTTACGACTCAGAAAATAGTTACGTTTATTTTCATTACTCCACAATGGCCGAGCTAGTAGGAATCTTCATTGAGTTATGACAAGTAATTGTCACCAGTCGGTAAATGACTATTTAGGGTTCGGTTTTTAGACATGATAAAACATGAATAACGCGCATGAGTTGAATAAAGATTAATGCTTACAGAATTATTTGTTTACTTCGAATGAGCAAATCTTATAAAGAATGGCATATCTCTTTATGTAAACTAGAAAAGGAATAAAAATCACACACGGCTGAGTTTTTTTTAGCTCAGTGAATGTTAAAAATTGTTTTCTTTCACACAATTACATTTTATGCCGTTAGTTTTCAATGTTTCCTGTCATAAGTAGGGTTGCCATCTATAATGTCAATAAACTAGGACAAGAAGCACAAAAAAAAACGGATTTTTGAGCTCAAAACCCGGTCATAATTGCTTATTTTACTGATGAAATTAAATAATACCTTAATAATACAGAAATAGTATAGATTCATTTTTTTACCATATTTGGTGCAACTTAACGTACAAAATTAAAGTAATATATGGCATTTTACAAGCTTTCATTTAATTATATCTTTATTCTCTTTGGTAATTAAATTAAAGAGCCGTATAAAAATTATAAAAACCGAACAATTACTACTTTCTTTATTCCAATAAGCAAAAATAAATCTTCTCGATTTCAAGAAACAAAATTCTACAATCGTCTCTTGATAAGAAAAGATTTATCTAGTCAAATAAAGAGGATAAATCCGTGGAAATCCGGACGGATGGCAACCTTAGTCATAAGGAACAAGCAATATAATTAATACATTAACGTTTCGATCCGGATTTGGATTTTCTTCAGAACTGATCTAAACATATAAGAAGTGATTAATATTCAGTTTCCATTTATTTTTAATGAAATTCGTGAAAGATTTTTCAATTTTTCAATATTAAAAAATCTTTCACGAATTTTATTAAAAATAAATAGAAAATAAATATTAATTACTTTTTATATTTGCGATCAGTTCTGAAGAAGATCCAAATCCGGATCGAAACCTTATTGTATTAATTATATTTTTTTGTCAATATATTTGTCTGAAAAATTGGTCGATAATTTTATTTATTGAAAAACAATAACTTCCCGATTTTTTTGAAAAAAAATCATTGATTTTTTTTATAGCGGGAAGTTAAAAAATGTGTGTTCACAATTTATGGTGATTGGTATTTTTAACCGACTTCAACAAAAAGGAGGAAGTTCTATGTTCGTCTGTATATTTTTCTTTTGTTATGTACCTATGTTCACCGATTTCTCCGTCAATTATGGACCGATTTTCAATTTTTTTTTTATTCGAAAGAGTGCACCTCAGAGGTGGTCCCATCGGAAACAAGTCAGGATCTGATGGTGGAATCCGGAGAAATCGAGGGAAACTCTCAAATTTCAAAGGCACGCATAATGTTTTTTATGTATGTTCACTGATTTTTAGTGTTAGTGACTTCACACTAAAAAGTAAAAAATAATTGCGTATTGAAATGTTTTGGAGTCGGTGTAGTTCTCGGAATAGATTTCATTTTGGCTGACACCGACTCCAATACATTTCAATACGCAATTATTTTTTACTTTTTAGTGTGAAGTCGGTTCAATTTTTTTGTTAAAAAATTGTTTGTCTGTAAAGTCGGTTTACGGACGATAGTTTTACGTGATAACGTATTCCGCTCGAATATCATGTTTAATAATACATAACCTAAATTTTAGTAGCTGTCAAACTATATTTTTACCGACTAATAATTTGATCAACTAAAGCAAAATACATATTTTTAAGCAAAAAAATGTTGAACGCACACTACTCTCTGACGTCACGCGAGAAGAGGGAGAAATGCGCACAAGCCGACGCTTGGGCCGATCGTGCATCTCTATCGCTTATGTCGCGCTCTCGCTTGCGGAACGTTACTATTTTTCGTGTGTGCTGGCGGTGTTTCATCAATTTATAAGACGTTATCACGTCAAAATATTTTATTAAAAAATATTATTATTTCTTTCATTATAGCCAACTGTTACAGTAGAGCTTATGACATATTTATATGTCGCGTGTTATGTTTAGCAGATTACGCCTCTGACTGTATACCGTGCTTTTAACGTCAACAGGATTTGGGGAGTTATGATCCTGCTGTGTTAGAGGGAGTTCAAAGTGAGCAGATGTAATCATTTTCCAGCCAGTGAGCAGGAACGCGTGCGCAATATGAAGTCAATAAGATATGTACGACTCTACTACAGACAATATTCTACGGTTGCCGCAGTCAACATTAGACGTCAATGACTACGTCACTGTGGTCAAAGCTATGCAAGCAATCCAAAGGATGGGCAATTTACACCGAGTTTATTTATTATAAGCAAGTTAAGAGAAAACCCCGTTCTTCGCTTGCGTTGTCACTCTAAACCTCCATTTCTACCTGAAATATTAATATGAAATGGCCCTCTTTCCCACTGGGCACGTGCCCAGGGCTCCTTGATCGAGAGGGCTCCCTAGTTTTACGACACTCAAGGGACTGTGCACTTTGTAGCGTTATTGAGAGTTATCGGTGAGAAGAAATAATCCATTAATATTTTTTTACGCATAGTATATAAAAACAACTGAGTAACAAACATTCATACTATTAATAAAATTTTTTCGTCAATACACAAAGATTTTCTTTTACTCGCCATGTTCACAGTTTGCAAGTTTGTGGGCAACTAAGAATATGATAACTTATCGATAAACAGCTAAGCTAAACATTTGAAAAATAATTCCAACAAACAAAAGAACGAATTTCTTAGAATCTTCCGTACGCCTGATGCCGACAACAAAGCAATAAAATAACAAACAAGTACTGTTTATTGTTTAATGATGGCGTATTGTTGTCGTTATTTAGAGTGAGTGTGTCGTAGAGTGTATCATTGTATGAGCAACTAGGTAAACCAACTAGAGTTAAGTAATTTGTTTGTCGTTATATAGAGTGACGTTAAATGGAGTTTACACTGTATATCATATATATTAATACGCTAAGGTTAAACATGTTTGCCTCCCTTTTTAGAAAAAAACTCACAATTTCTCCACATAAATTATATATCATTTTACAGATAATTGCTTGCTCTACTGACATCGACAACTAAAAAATTTGTTATTGCTTTTGTTTTTGTAAATAAATTAAAATACAGCAACGCTGAACATCGTCTGCCATCTGACGGCTTTAATTTTGAAACAACGTCAACACTTCGATCTGTCATCTGACCTTCATTTTGTAATACAACAGACACAATACTGCATACTGCCATTTAACGGCTTTAATTTTGAAACAGCGAGCAACGCTGAACTACGTCACAGCAATGCTGCATGATGCCATCTGAAGGCTTAGCTCAACGCTTTTGCTACTTTGCGCCTCTATATGACAATTTTAGTAAAATATTTCTTCGAAGCTTCATATTGTAATACAACAAAAAGAAGAACGTTATAAGCAGTGTGCAAAATTAGAAACTAATTGAATACCTGCAATTATATTTAAAAAATAATTTTGTAAAGTAAAAATTATTATACTTATTTAGTGCGAATAATTCGCACAGGTCACACTAGTAGATAATTATTCAATTAGTTGGTAGTAGTGGCTATGCTTAGTGTAATGCAAATTTGTGAATCGAATTGTGTGGTATCGCTGTAACGTGAATGAAAAAAAAACTATAAAAAAATTTATCTTTGACAATAAAAATGGTTGTTAGTGTCCGCATCCCTGTTTTAATGGTTTGTTTATAACCGGACGGAGAGTTTATTCCTTCACCAAACCATTACCAACGAAAATCACAGCTGGTCGCAGTCAGTTCAAACCATGGTGGAAATATTGCATCGAGAGCTTATTAGACAGGTTTCTATCTCTGTCTGAAAATCGTTCAAAATGCAAATTATATTCAGTGACAACATGAAAAAAAAAAAGTATATTACATCACAAGGGCCGAAAGTTGAATTTTCGGCCCTGCGCGTCATGAGCCTGAGGCGAAATTTGAACTTTTAAGGCCCGTGTGGTGTATACCTACGATTTTTCTTCATATCCGCTCGAAAGTACGTACTTTCGTCAGCAGGGACGAAAGATTGACATTTACTAACGGCGGGAGGAAAAAATTTCTCATGCGTATTTATACTCGTAACTAGGGTTTCCGCTGTCATTTAATATAATAAATAACAGGGAGTAAATGTCAAACTTTCGTCCCTGCTATACGGGACGAAAGTACCTACGTACTTTCGATCGAGGTATGAAGAAAAAAAACGTTTCACGAGTGATTTGACAGATCAGCCGTTTTTATCGCTCTATATCTTTCAAATTGCAAATTGACAGTTAATGAAAATTAAATATTTCAAACATTGAATTTGTGTTTTTCATTTAATTATTTTTTAACATATATCTTATTTTTTAACTTTATATAATCATTAATTAGACACAAGTGTTTACTTGCGGATGTTAATGACAAATTTTGAAAAACCATTAAATATTTAAATAAAAAAAAAAAGTTTTGTCACATATGGGCTATGTGCAGGGAGGCGATGGTGAGCACTAGGGGAAACTTTAACCTCAAATTTTCCATATGTCAGTGGGAAATGTTTTATTAAAAGTGAAAATAGGTATAATTTTAAAAAGTTTTTTAATTACAAAGAAAACATAGGAAAACTAAGCGATCTGGAAATGCTTGTTGTGTTCCGGGCTGTTGCGCTGATGGCGATTTAAGTAAAATAAAGACCATTGGCGCCCTAATTTGACGTTCCGCTCTCAGTGTAAACAAATCAATACCAGCTTTTCTTATTACATTTTTTTGACACTTTATGGTCAACTTTGATTTATCACCTTAGAAACATGTCGCGATTTCCATAAAAAGTGAGTTCAATAATTCTCTATTACCCACTAGCGGCGCTAGTACGCTTCGTGCACACATCCTATAGTGAACTATATGGAGTCAACCATTTCACGTCATGAGTGGTACACATAAAATATAGGACCGGAAGTTACTTTCCAGAAGTTTATCAAGCATACATTGAATTTTGTGTCTATCTGCATTAGAGACCGACGAAATAAGGTTATGTTGTCTTTTGACATAACATTTGACGCAACGTACCCTTCTACTATTTTGTCATGATTTTTAGTTGATTTTGACGCACCGGTAATCGCGTAAATATTTTACTTTATTTGTCAAATTATTAGTTACCAAAACATTTCAATATAATAACCCCTACGTTTTCTAGGGATTTTTATGTGTTGGTACACCGGAGTATTATTTTACAACAATGTGCAAGAGAGAAACGATTTTTAGAGAGAGAAGCCTTTCTAAAAAAGTCAAAGCCATCTTTCGATGTGTATACAAAATGGAAGACATTATGCTAGAACTCTTTTCTTTGAAGACATAATATGTATCTATACGTCAAAGAAAAGAACACATATAACGCTGGAAAATACGAACCAACATTTCCACCACCAATTAAAATATATTGCTGTAAATCTACAGGGCTGTCTTTTGAACCTTAGGGTGGGGGGGAGTTATACAGGCCGCTACAACGGCCAGGAACTTTTTTTGAATCTTCAATACGGCCCGCGACCAGAATCTATCCGGTGAGGATTTTAGACACCTGACATCAACGTTTTAACAAAAACAAGACACATGTGTCTGGATCCTCAAGCTCAAGATAATGTTCCCTATTTATTTCCTTTATATGAAAATTGATTTAAACTAAATAAATGAAGACTTTAATTTAGTACGTGTTTTAGTTTTTAATACACCCTAAATCTTATACTGGGTAAAAACAAGCACGCTTGGAATCTAGCAGCTAATCTAGCGGCAAAAGCAGTCACGTAGCCTGATATTAAAAAGTTGTCTATCCTAATTTCTTATAATTCCGTAGTTGGTTTGCATTGTTGCTCATACAATGGTACACTCTAAATAACGACAACAATACATCATCAATAAGCAATAAACAGTACTTGTTTGTTATTTTGTTGCTTTGTTGTCGGCATCATGCGTACCGAAGATTCCAAGAAATTCGTTCTTCTGTTTGTTGGGATTATCATTCATATGTTTAGCTCAGCTGCTGATCAATAAGTTATCATATTCTTAGTTGCCCACAAACTTGCAAACTGTGAACATGGTGGGTAAAAGAAAATCTTTGTGTATTGACGAGAAAGTTTTATTAATACGCGCGATAAATGATAAGTGATGTTGGGCATCTTATAATCCACAGTCTCTCTTAAAATTCTCTCCACTCGCACTTTTATAACTATACTATTTATTAAGCATAAGTTTAAAAATGTAGAAAATAACGGGAGTTTATGGTGCGAGTGGCGTTCGTCAGGAATTATGATAATGTCAAGAAAACGTTGAATTATGGTATTATTATGATATTTTGTACAAAATACGAACAAAGAGAATACAAGTGCTGCTGAATTTGATGTAAATTAATGAGCTTTTATTGTAATTAATTAATTTAAATTAAGGGAGTCTACTTAGGACAAAAATAGACGAACATGTAAAGGCCCCCATACACCTCGTTCTTTTTTGGCAGTTTTCATCGTCACGATAAAACACGTCGGTCAAAACCGAAGTGTATGGGCAAAAACTGTCGATGAAACACGGCAGTTTTTTTATCTGCCGAAGCTTGATTTTAAACACGACGTGTTTGCTGGTTGTCGTTTTAAATCGTAATGTGTGGCGCTTTCCGATAGAATCGACGTGTTTATTCAGTGGTGCGACGTACAGCAAATAAGTCATATTAATTAAATGATTGTAATTAGTTTGAGTATTGATTTATATTTTAACCGTTTTAGTGCTAAGCAATTTTGACAAAAATAAATGAAAATTGCTATAAACATATTGATTAATTTAGAGGAAAAAATAATGGTGTCAAATAAAACACTCTAATTTAGACTAATATCAATCAATTTTATTAATTATTTTTGCATTATATTGTTTATTAATGTTTATTAAACATAAAATAATATCAATATTATTGTATTTTCCATCAAAGCAGATCGTATTAATGATGCCACGACTTCAGAAAAACTGAACGAATTACGAAACTACGCCTCTGTGTTTAAATTAACCGTACAGTTTTACCAGTGCGGTTAAAACTGCCATAAAAGAACGAGGTGTATGGGGATGGCCGTTGTTCGTGTTTAACCGTACAGTTTTACCCGGCGGTTAAAACTGCCAAAAAAGAACGAGGTGTATGGGGGCCATAACACTCTGCGTGTAGCATAAAATTAAATAATTTTAAAAGTAATGTTGTAATGATATTTATTAAAAAATTTTGCTTTTAGTTTAGTTCGAAATGTTTGCGCTCTATAAGCAATACTTTTTTAATATTTTACTTTATACTAGCAACCCGATCCGGCTTCGCCCGAATTTGTAGATTGCTACCGTTTTTTCATCGATTTACGTTGCAAAATTGATCTATTTTTAACCGACTTCAAAAAAGGAGGAGGTTCTATGTTCGACTGTATATATTTTTTTCTTTTTTTTCGTTTTTTTTATGTATCTGTCAATTACGGACCGATTTTTAAAATTTTTTTTTATCCGAAAGAGTGCACTTCCGAGGTAGTTCTATCGGAACCAAGTCAGGATCTGATGGTGGAATCCGGAGAAATCGAGGGAAACTCTCAAATTTTACCCATTGCAATACTTCATAAAATAACTGCATAATTTATTGAGTAAATATCTAACACTAAAAAGAGAAAAATAAAATATTTTTAACAAAAAAATTGAACCGACTTCAAAATATGCACTAAAAAGTAAAAAATAATTGCGTATTGAAATGTTTTGGAGTCGGTGTCACATCGGAATTCGAAAGTAGCAATTTAAATCTTACATGTCTCTAGTTCTCGGAATAGATTTCATTTTGGATTACACCGACTCCAAAACATTTCAATACGCAATTATTTTTTACTTTTTAGTGCATATTTTGAAGTCGGTTCAATTTTTTTGTTAAAAATATTTTATAACGCGATAATAAAGGCCTATGCTTTTATTACACACACTCCGCAACCGAGCAGGGTGGCGTAGTAGTGAGAGCACTTGACTTTCATTCTGGAGGTACCGGGTTCGAATCCCGGCGCGGGCAGATATGGCCGGGACTTTATCCTGCTGCCTCTCGGCGAGAAACGGTAATTCCTGTACCGTCAATCTTGTTGAGGTTTTCAATGGTTTCCTTCAATAATTCCAGATAAATATCGAGATGGTTCTTTATTCAAGGTCATGGCCGATTACCTGTCACACTCTTATGCTGAAAATTTGCCTACATTATCCCAATGTCCTAAAATTCCTGCATTCGCACATTGCTATTAAGTGGAAGTTTAAAAATTGTAGAAAATAACGGGAAGTGTGATAGATGGAAAATAGTAATGGTGTGAATGGCGTTTGTTATGACATTGTACTGTATATAGGTTACGTTGCGTATATCAGTTGCAATGTAAACAGCAAACGTAGTATTTCACTATAACACTTACTTAAGTGGTCTAGTTAAATGCGCATGGGTTTGCATTTGAAATTGATATAAATGTATGCATATTGGGAAGGAAGGGGACTGTCCGGTAGTGGACAAGAAGTCAGGTGGTGGACGCACGTGACTATGCCAGCGCGAGCTGGCGTAGATCTACGTTACTAATGTAAATAAAGCATTATTAAATCAAATTTAATAGTTTTACTAATTTAAAAGAACCTTATCAACCACCAACACTACATGGCGATCCTGCCAGTTAACGGCAACACTACATGGTGACCTTGCCAGCTCAAGGCAACAATACATGGCGACCGTGACAGTTGGCATCAACATCCAGTTAAAGGCAACAATAAAGGCAACAATACAACACAGACATAAAGGAAACCTGTTTTAGAAACATTCTGTATAATTCAATACAATGATTCTTCTATATTTATATAGCTATTATTCCTTAATACGTTCCCTTTTATCTCCAGATATAACATTTTACTCCTTTGATGTTTAAGTAACATAATATCACTTTTTTCTGCATTTTTCTTTGACAGATTTATGTTGGCTCGAAGGCCAGATATAACATACAGATCAAAATTATAAGATCAAAAGTTACAATCCAGTTATTGTTCGACGATATAATATTTTGATATTTAACTTCTTTGAGAATAAACATTGTGATAAGCTGCTATGAATCGTCTTTATAACGTTTTTATTAGGCTTTATGCTTATGAACGTCGATTTTGGTTACAGCGTAGCTTTAATTTATTGATGGAAAGTCTACTTGAACTTTTGAGTATCCGCGATAACTTATATAACTTCATTATTAGTAATGTCCAATAATGTACCTACGTACGATTTACCTTAAAGGGTTACACTGCCCAGGCGCGTCAAAAAAATAAGCTTTTGTTGTGAATTTTTTTACGAGTTCTAGGTGGCGGATCAAAAAAAAAAATTAGGGCTTTCTTACGTATATATTAAAGTTCTTAAAAAATATTTATTATTTATATATGTATAAAAAAATGGAGTCGTGGTAGTATAAAAAACAGAAACAATTTTTTTTTTAGGTGAAAAACGGTGTAGGTACATTGTAGCAGTCCTGGTGTACCATCTGGAACAAAAAAGATTTTTTTTTCTTTATTTACAATTGTTTTTACATAGAAGTACACACGATTTTTGTGATTGAAAAATTATGACGCTTGCAGTTAATAATTTAAGCTCGAGTTTTTACTCTTAAATGAAAAAAAAAATTTAACTGATACAAATTTGTGAATTTTCATACAAAATTTAAAATCCTCGGTACTTCTATGGAAAAACGATTGTAAATAAAGAAAAAAAAAATTCTTTTTTGTTCCAGATGGTACACCAGGACTGCTATAGTGTACACCGTTTTTCACCTAAAATAAATTTGTTTCTGTTTTTTATACTACCACGACGCCATTTTGTTATATATATAAAAATAACAAATATTTTTGAGAACTTTAATATATGCGTAAAAAAGCCCTAAATATTTTTTTGATCCGCCACCTAGAACTCGTAAAAAATTCACAAAAAAAGCTTATTTTTTTGACGCGCCTGGGTAGTGTAACCCCTTAATGCTCGTCTTTTTTTAAATGAACCATCTGTATAATCGGTACTTAGATGTAAAAATTGCAAAAAAAATTATATGTCACTGATGTGACCACAGATGCCTATAATTATAGGATGTTTACATGCGTAGGTATACCAAATGTTTATGTCACAATCCGAGCTGTGGTGAGATTACCAAACAACGGAACAATAATTAGTCAGGAAGTGTTATAAGCGACATGTAAATGCAAATAATCAGACAATATCAGATAGTGGTAAATTATTGTAGTCCAATTTGAACCACACATTCTATCTGTGGATAAAAAGCAAAACTGCTTATGGTTGCTGTTTTAAAATATTCTCAAATAGACATTTATTTTGGCTAACATTTCATCTCTACGTAAATTATAAATATACAGTGTAAACGCTATTTACTTTCAAACGTCAAAATAGAATCTATTATTTTCCGAATGATAATAAATCAAACTACAAATTTTTCATCTCAGTCACACACATTGATTGTTGGCGACGTAAGTTATCTCCCTCTCAACTACCGTTCGCCTAGCGTCCGATGATGCACTTCCGTAAACGCTCTCGTCAGGCATTTATCAGCTTACTCCTCAAGTCACGCATGCCTATAGAAGTTTTACTTCAAAAATAATTTAGATTAATGCTCCGTCTTTGTCGCACTCACAACGCAGATAGCCGCCTCTTTCGCAATTAATATTTTGAATAGATCTCAATTAATATCGATTTATCCAGTGTCGGGCGTATATTAGAAGATTTTATAGCTTTCAATGTATATAATGTTAAAAACAAATTTCGATTCAAAACTAATGCCAAATTATGCAATTAAAGTGCAAAGTGACAGCTCAAAAACAGTACATTTTTAGATTGTCGTTTGTTTTTGTTTATTAATTTCAAACGTCAAAATAGAATCTATTATTTTCCGGATGATAATAAATCAAACTATAAATTTTTCATTTCAGTCACACACATCGACTGCTGGCGACGTAAGTTATCTCCATCTCAACTACCGTTCGCCGAACGATTAGGCACCGTTCGCCAAGCGTCCAATGATGCACTTCCGTAAACGCTTTCGTCACGCATTTACCAGCTTACTCCCCAAGTCACGCGTGCCTAAAGAAGTTTTACTATAATTTAGATTATTGCTCCGTCTTTGTCTCACTCACAACGCAGATAGTCGCCTCTCCTTCGCAATTAATATTTTGAATAGATCTCAATTAATATCGATTTATCCAGTGTCGGGCGTATATTAGAAGATTTTATAGCTTTCAATGTATACAGGATGTCCCATTAATAATGAGACATAGAACAACCGCAGATTCTCCAATTCAAAATAAAACGATTAAGCGAAATATGCTTAGATAAAATGTTACTCGCTCTACCAGTGGCGTACGGCAGGAGTAAGTAATGCTTGTACCCCTTCTAAATGTTACGCCGCTGTCTAAATTTTAATTTTGACTATAATTTTAATTTTTTTGATATTTTCTAAGTCAATAATGTACACTTGTTAGTTTGTTGTAAAGTCATTGGTTTTCGAGATATTCGCAGTTTTTTTAAGACAAAATTGTAAAAATGAATATTATTAATAATAATACAAATAAAAAGTACATGTATATCTATCTTTAACTGCGAATATCTCGAAAACCAATGACTTTACAACAAACTAACAAGTGTACATTATTGACTTAGAAAATATCAAAAAAATTAAAATTATAGTCAAAATTAAAATTTAGACAGCGGCGTCACATTTAGAAGGGGTACAAGCATTACTTACTCCTGCCGTACGTGCACTAGTAGAGCGTACTGAACTAATTTTTTTATTGTTAGGTGAATTTTATGATATTTAACAAGTGTGCCAGTTTGAGTAAAATTATACGGTGTATTAAAAAAATTATGGACATTAATAATTTTACTCTTCAAGTCAAGCGTGCCTAAAGAAGTTTTACTTCAATACTTCAAAAATATGCGCAAATATATCTATGTCCCTTTTATTTATTTATCTGAGGATAGAATCATTACAACATTGTGTTAGTAGGAAAGCACATCAGCTGTACTATAATGTAGGCTTACATAGGTACCATTTGCAAGCTTTTCTAAAACCGGAAATAGTACCGGACGTACCTTAGCGTTTTGTGTGACAGCCAACATTTCCGGTATGTTTAGTGTGTGAGCACACTCACTACTTCACTGACTGTCACTGTTTTAATTTAATATGTTTTCATATTCTAGTAGCTTTGCTTTTATGTGATATTACAGTTTATATTTGAGAACACAGCGTTGCCAAATAGGTCAAGCTCTGACCCTCTATACAAAAGTCTACTGAACAACACTGCTAAAACTTTATTATTGAATTTAATCTATACTAATATATAAAGCTGAAGCGTTTGTTTGTTTGAACGCGCTAATCTCAGGAAATACTGATTCAAATTGAAAATTTTTTTTTTGTTGGTTAGTCCATTTATCGAGGAAGGCTATAGGCTATATAATATCACGATACGGCCATTAGGAGCCGAGCATTAATGAAAAATGTTGCAAAATGTATCTCAAAAATTCTATTCAGGTGAAATTCACTAACTAAATATACTCATATTAGCGTTGTAAGTAAACAACCCTGGCTGGCTCAGTCGGTAGAGCATGCGACTGTCAATATCAGGGTCGTGGGTTCGAGCCCCACGTTGGGCGAATATATTTTTATTTTCTTTTTATTTTCTACATTGCTTTCTTCTAAGGCCTACATTCAAATTTATTTTAATTTTATTTTTTTATTTAGTTAAAAAAAAAGTATAAATACTGCTTTTTATCGACAAAAACTTTTAAACGGTAACTCCGATCATCATGAAATTTGGACACAACATTCATCTCGGTAAACTAAGATGAATGTTCCCCCCTTCCCCATTCGTTCTTTTACACCCGGGTGAAACCGGACGGGACCGCTAGTCGATAATAATACATTAAATCGGTGGCAGATCAATTCCATTTTTTACCATTCCAACCCACAAGTGGGGAATGGTACTAGTTTAAGTCAAAAATAACTTTTCAAAATTTTACAATATCTTTTCGTTTTGATGTCCCCCGAATCCAAAAAACATATTTTTGGAAAAAAAATATTTTGTCCGTTAATCTGTGAGCACGATACAGGTCAAACGGATGAGCGGATTGAGACTAAATTATGGGAGAATGTTTGGTATGCAAATATGAAGAGCTCTATTGTTTTTGGACAAAATCGGCGCATGCGCAGAAGAGATATATGCTAAAACGGTGTTTTTTATATAATAATGATATACTCTTTATAAATTATAACCCCTATTAGTCTATTTATTTTTTCAAAAAAGTTTCGTTTATTTTTTTTTTCTATACTTTATAGTTTCGGAAATATTTTTTAAATAAAATAAAAAAAAATCAGCTGTTCTTTTGTTTTGTAGATCAGTCAGAAATAAACTAGTTAAGCATGCTTTAATTAATTTTATATGACGTAGAACATATTATAATGTAAGTAACCATGGCAACGAATAGCAAATATCATATTGAATACTGGTCATTCCCCGTATCAACTTACGCAATATCAGAAATTTTCTTTTCTTCATTATACGATATCAAATGCCAATATTTTTGAAGCTGGAATGGTCCCGTCACCCAATTGGCTGAAATTTTTGCAGTATCGATTTTGAAACAATGAGCTCGTTCCACATTTTTTAAGATTGAATTCCACGTTGTACTGAATTTCGTTTAAATCGATTAAGATTTTTGAAGGTTATCGCGATGCTAAAATATTGATGTGAGAAGTCAAGATTTTATGAACACCCGGGTTTAGTCATTTGATAAACGCCAGTTACGGCAGGGTTATGTGTCATATGACACTATTTACAGGCACAAAAATTACAGCCGATATGCGCTTCAGCTCCGCTCAGTCAAGGAGAGGGTAATTTCCGGGAATTTTAATGGTTATTACTTGTACATTTTAGTTCATTATTTCCGAGAAACAAATTAGTAGTAGATTTTATTCGTGTTGAGAATTTTCAGTCTGTCTATCTTGTCCGAATATTGATAATTCCTGTAAAAAATAAGTCAATACAATCCATACTAAAATTATAAAAATGCGTAAAGTTTGGATGTAGGAGGTAATCTCCGAAACTATACTCATCCGATTTCAAAAATGGTTTTACCAATATCTAGATTACCGTCAGGATAGACATAGGTTATATTATATTACTGTAAAATAAAAGCGCTTTTCGTGGAGACCAATTTTGCTACGTTAATCGACAAAAAAACGGTGGCAATCTACAAATTCGGGCGAAACCGGACCGGGCTGCTAGTTTCTAGATCACGCGGTTGATAACCTATTTTTACACCTGTCCCGGTGTCTATCTGTCTGTCTGAAATCAAATCTTGCAATTTGACCCACTCCCCGGTTTCCGATTGAGGTGAAATTTTGCATACGTATGCAGTTCCGCGGAAAACAATACAATATTATAATAACTAGCTGACCGGTCCGGCTTTCGCCCGGCTGTAAATCGCACTTTTAATAAAGCACACTAAAAACCTAAAAATGAATAGACGAAAATATATTTTTTTTATAAACAAGCTATTATTTGTTATTATTTTTTCAATATTTCGATATTAAAAAACTTTAAGCGAATTTTATTAAAAACTAATTATTACTTAATTTTTATATTTTTTAGATCAGTTCCAAACCCGAACCGAAACGTTAATGTATTGAATTTTAATTTTATTTATTCAAGCTTTTATTAGTTGTTAATTCAAAAACTAAAAAGTAAAAAATAATTTAATTCCGATTAGAAATAAGCCGTTTTATACGTTCTTATCACAGTCTCAATTTTCAAATAAAATCGTGTTACATTTTAATAGCAAGAGAGATAATAAAGAGGGTATAACACGCTTTTATTTGAAAACTTTAGACTTTGATAAGTACGTATAAAACAGCTTATTTCTATTTGGAATAAAATTATTTTTAACTTTTTAGCTCTTTTTTATTGACAGCTAATAAAAGCTTGTTTATAAAAAAAATCATTTATTTATCTGAAAAATTTTGCGTACGTCCTTGATTCTGATTCACCATAATGACAACCAAAAGCGTGTTGCGCCATTTTGTTATTATTCTGATAACTTGTTCGGTTAATAATAAGGTGTGAAAGCATACGTTGCTTTGGACCTATATAGTTGTCAACAAGCTTTCATAAATAATTAAACATCTAGGCTTCAGACCCTTCATAAAATCCAAAACTTTACGATATATTACTACATACAGTATGTAAACACGTTAGGTGCACATAGGGAAATTAGCATTGGAAAAAAATACTTGGATCAGAGTTAGCCATGACTGCATTAATTGTTATTTCTATTGAATTATCGTGGTAATCTTGAGGATTTCTATTTTATTTTGATTTATTTTTATTTTACTTGGCTTTTAAAAATAAAAAGCAGCTCTTATAAATCATTATTTTATTTTTTTTTGTACAAAAATAAAACAAAAAAACAACTCCATCTGTTTGGAAACATTTCATTCAAAAATTGCCTGACTGGTATGACGTATGCGCGTTGTTAAATCAGTGACCCAATGTCTTTAGGTTCAACACGAATAGGCGGAGATATTTGATCTCGCACCATATTTAAGTGGTTTTGGGAATTTAATATCCCATTAATAAAAAAAGTCCGATTATGTTGTAATCATTTGAATATTTTCTTCTTTGCAAAAGAATATTATCTGTCAAGTTGAAAAACAAGATTTCAAGGCTCACTCTGATTCAGTCATTTTTTCCCAATGTTAATTTCCGTATGTGCACCTTACGTGTTTACATACTGTATAATACAATATATCATGCAGTACCTCTAACAGTTGAGTTGACATCGGCTCACAAATTTCTAATTGATGTGCCGAGCAACGTAAAGGTAATAATTCTAAGCGGGGCTCCGTTTTGAATATAAATTTTATGTTTAAACAGATTACTGCGTTACGAGTTTCTTATACAGCGTCGGTAGAAATGTCGCATCACTTCCGGTGACGGTAAAGCTGTGGTCACAACACAAATGTAACGTTCCGTTAAAGTTAACATTATCAATGTCAAACACCATACTACGATGCAATGTTATATGCATTATGCATGTATTTTTTTTTTGTATTTTCAATAGATTATTTTTATAGTGAAAAATAACTCTAATAATTTAGAGTGATGATGATCCTGTTTAAATGTTGAAAGATTAAAGCATGAATTTTATTGTCTGACGTTTCGGCAAACTTTATGCCATCTTCGGCGAATCTAGAAGATTTATATATAAAAACTTTTAAATTATTGTTGTTAAAGTTGTTATTGTTAAAGTTAAAGTTAAAAAATTGGAAGTAAAATAAATAAACTTACCAATGCTGTCTGTTTTCTCAGTATTGTTGTTATGTGAAAACGTCACTACGCGCGCACCAGATCTATCCATAAAACAAGCTTGAAAAATAGTCTCGTGAGAAGTGAGCACTTAACAGCAATCAAGAAAACCAGCGCTAGAAAACTAGTAGCAAGGAATCTAGTAGCGTTTCTAGCCTCGTGTGCAGCGGCTTTTGTACAAATTTTCACGCTGCCTCAAAAGAGAGAGAGATTGTGAATTATAGACGCTCAACAGCTGAGGTTATCAGCCTCTATATAATAAAAAAACTTCAGAATAAAAGATAAAAACAAAAATTCAACAACAATTGTTAACAAAAAAAAGGAGTTGTATAAACTCTATAAATTAACAATAAACAATAACAAGTAACAAAAAACAAATAAATAAATAAAATCAAAGAAATCGATCAACACCGGTCTTTTAAAAATCGAAACAGCAGATCGACATTTTCCGGGTCATTGCTTAAAATCGCACGCTTCCTCAAAAACCTAAAAAAAAAAAATTGGTTGTCTGTAAAGTCGGTTTACGGACGATAGTTTTACGTGATAACGTATTCCGCTTGAATATCATATTTAATAATACATAACCTACATTTTAGTAGCTGTCAAACTATATTTTTACCGACTAATAATTTGATCAACCAAAGCAAAATACATATTTTTAAGCAATTATAAAAGACATTTAAAAGAATGCATATATATTATATATTTGTTAACAAACCGTATAATTTATCTGCTGTTATGAAATGCAGATATCTTCCAAGATTTGTTTTTGATACAAAATGTAGCTGCGTTTGTGTACAAACTATCAATTGATCAATACATTTCCATTCGTTGTGAATAATATAATATTTTATCCATAATGACGGCGTACAGTTATTTTTAACAAAATAAAATGACATTTATTAATTATTATTAGCGCCATATTGCCATTATCGTGCGTTCAGTTATACTTTGGCTTGGATGAATCGGTAATAATTATATGACACAAAAAAATATCCGTGCAAAAACGAACAAATAACGATGTATTATCTGAAAAATTGCTTCAAAAATTCGATAATTTATGACATTTTTATTAGATATCTTGATTTTAAGTCTCACGGTTTATAAAACAAACAGCCGAAAAAAATGTTGAACGCACACTACTCTCTGACGTCACGCGAGAAGAAATGCGTACAAGCCGACGCCGATCGTGCTTCTCTATCGCTTATACTGCGCTCTCGCTTGCACGCACAGTGTCAGGCGGAACGTTACGGCGTTACACTTTTTCGTGCGTGCAGCTGGTGTTTCATCATTTTATAAGACGTTATCACGTCAAAAAAAACCTACCCAAAAGTGTTTGCTAGCTCTCAACTATAATTTATTGCATTATGCTGTGACCACGGAAATCTGACAGCGGGAGGTTGACTTTTTCACAATAGACGTTGGTAGCAAAAGGTATACGGCGATCAACAATTCAGATAATGAAACGATTGTGTATAAACAGTTTTAATATTTTTTGCAATCTTTTTTATTATACTAAATCGTCTTTTCCATTACATTGCTTAAAGTTTATACTTTATGCATTTATACTGAATAGAAAGTTTCGAAGAAATGAAAACATCATATTCGAATTTCATTTTTATAGCCACCGACGTCGAATAACAAACTTGAATAATTTTGCTCTGAAATGTCTGTTTACCAGTTTAAGGATGTGATGGAGGTATTTCGAAAATGGTCTTAACCGAAAATTGTCACTTCCCAGCTATTTTGAAGCTTTTTTAATCGATTCACTAGTTAAGGTAGTACGAGCACCAAGGCAATTTTAAATAAAAGGCTTGATTTTTTTTTATATGAAGTTGGACTAAGTCTAAACCAATTCTGAAAATTCTAGGGGGGGTTGCCCGATTATTTAAATAAATAAATGACTTCAAAAGTAGGCATATTTAACATTGGCTTTATGGTAAAGCAGTAGATTGATGATATGTTTTCATTGATTTCTCCAAAACTAGTCGGTGGAAATTTAAAAAAAAAACTATTTAAATTACAGTTAAAACCTTAATAAATTATTGAAAACAAAAAAAAAACCCGTTGTGCCCGACTAATTAAAAAGATATTTAATTAAAAAGATTAAATATCTTTTTATTTAGTCGGGCACAACGGTTTTTTTTTATTTCCACCGACTAGTTTTGGAGAAATCAATGAAAACATATCATCCATCTACCGTTTTAACATAAAGTCAATGTTAAATATAAAAAAAGCCTTTTATTTAAAATTGCCTTGGTGCTCGTACTAAAATAAAAATTTACACCTAATGCGTTCATTTTAGAAAGCTTGAAAATAAAGAAATTAGGCATTAATGTAATTATGATCAATTTGTCAGTAACTTCCGGTATAATTACGTTAAAAAGTATCGTTAAAAATGAGTAATTTATTGATTTTCTCAGAAAATATATAGTTTTAAACAAAAACATCTTTTTCATGATGTTTAACACTATATTAATTAAATCATACGAAAAGTACATTTATTCAACACGCTTGAGTAATATATAATTTCGGGGCCCTGGTAAATTCGGGAGAAATAATAAATTACTTCATGTTGACGCGTAGAGTGCTAATAATGAGCCGAAACTGTACGATAATGTAATACTGCATAGTTTCTGGAGCAATAGGAACGCGGTAGCGAGCCGAAACTGTACGGTAATGAATTATTACTGCGTAGTTTCTGGACCAATAGGAACGCGGTAGCGATCTGTAATTCAGCAAAAGTCAGGGCCATCTTGTGTGCATCGAGGGCGGTGGGTACGTCAATCAATGAAGTGATTTATTATTTTTCCCTCTTTTATCAGGGCCCCGATTACATATTACTCGTGCTAGTTGAATAAAGTCTTATGTGCGACCACTAATAGAAGGAGAATATTCCACTCGCGTGTTACCGCACTCGCTACGCTCGTGCGGCAAATTTCACGCTCATGGAATCTTCTCCTTCTCTCACTAGTCGCACAATATACTATTTCTGTAAATATGAATTTTTATCAAACTTTTTGTAGTATTGTATCTCCATAACATCCTTAAAAAATTGAGGACTTAAAATTTTATGAAATGAAAGGTTATTTCATTTCCTACCCAACAGTATTAGCTTGCCTCAGCAAAAGTTTTTCACATCGATGGTTGCCTAGATTTTAGAGTTTTTCTGAAAGAAGATTTTTCCGATTGTTAATATTTAATCGGACTTGAATCTAGTATTTTATCAATGGAGCGCGAGTTACGTGGTAACGAGTGGTTTTGAATAAAATAACACTTTTAGTGAAAAACGTAATTTTAATTTATTTATTATAATGGATGTAGTTGATACCGATATTCATTCAGATTATCAACTGTTCCCTTGCAGGTGGAAGTCCGGTCTTTTTATCATATTACCATACCTAACACCTCGACTGCTTTCCCATGGGAAGTCGTGATTTTGCAAAAGACAGTCAACGTAATGCAGGATGCGTAATATGAAGATACAACATGACATACATGGTGGACCATAAGTATAGCTACGTAACTCGCGCTTGCACAATCGGAAAAACCTTCTTTCAGAAGAACTCTAAAATCTAGGCAACCATCGATGTGACAAACTTTTGCTGAGGATCTTAGACTATTGAAATGTAGTTTGCATTCCAATGTTTCCCCTGAGGAGTAAAGTTGACAAATTAGAGCACAAGAAATATAAAGAACCTATATATTATAAGTATACATACTACTACAGGATGTAATTTTGTTAATAGTGCTAATGATCATATGGTCGATGCACCTTTTATGTTTTTTTTTGTGTTCGTCAATTAAAAAAACAATATACAGACTTTTTTGAAATATTAAATAAACATTCAGTTGGATGACGGAACTATCGCATTATCCGTGATCTTAAATTACCTGTGAACCCACTCGCGATCATTAGCCCGGATAAACAGGAGCCTACCGTATAATTTCAGGTAATTTGTTAATATAATTAAACAAATCCGACCCTGTATGCGGTCTAATGACACGGCGATAAATATTGTGGGACTAATTTATTTTGATAAATGGATTTTGTAAATGAAAATACAATAAACGCAATAGCTATATAATATATTCAACCCAGAATTTCTTTTTTCATTTCCCTTCTTTCAACGCTAAATAAATATGTATATTTATTATTATTTTGTAAAGAAAATATTGTACATGATTAATGACAAAATTATTTGTTGACGCCATGTATTTACTGAAATTTGCGCAGTCCAAACAAGTGCAGAAATATATAGGGTGTTCTATTTACAATACACTATTGTTAACATGTAGTGTGAGGAACATAAACGGGGCCATTAATAGCTTGGACAAAGAAATACTGAGGTTTTTATAGAAACCTACATTTTTTCATCAACACGTTTCCTAATTTGCTTGATATGTTGCTAATTTTTAAAAAAATATTGTTTAATTATTTATGGCCTGACCTCTTTTGCAGTGGAAGAAAGGTGCAGGTTAAATTATTTTATAGAAGTTATTTTAAAATTAACTTATGTATTTACATCTTTATATATAAAAATTACGTGTCACATGTTTGTCCGCGATGAACTCCTCAACTACTGCACCGATTTTAAATTTGATTTGCACACCGTGTGCAATTCGACCCAACTTGAAAGATAGGATAGCTTACATTTCAATTTATAGTCGCAATATTATTTTATTGCAAATTATTTGTCTATTCCTTGACAGTCATAATACAACCATATAAGATGGCGATACCTGTTGACTGGATTGAGTGAATATTCAATAGATGGCGCAACGAACTTAACAACCATATAAGATGGCGATACCTGTTGACTGGATTGAGTGAATATTCAATAGATGGCGCAACGAACTTAACAACCATATATCTAGATCGAGGATGTAAAAAAACTGAATAACGTTTAAAACAAATGCTTTTTCTTTCGAGCACGACGGCGCAGCCGGAGTGAACCCTCGAAATAGAGCAAGTGTTTTAAAGACCAGTTATCCACGAATACTTTACGCTATTGTTTTATTATTTCACTTTATACGTAGCGAAGCACGTACAGGGCCGCTAGTATTATATTAAAATATATATTATTGCAGTAATTAAGATTTCTTTTATTTTACAATTGATTGAAATGATAAGTACCTATATATTATGTTTATATATTTAATTAAATGATTAATTAGTTAGAATCAATTCACCCCGTTGATACTGAGTTTGCATAATATTTTAAAAACTGATTTGCAAGCGCATGTTGGCGACGGATATTATTCTCCAATGAAATTTAAGAATTTGAAACAGAAGAAGATTTAAAACGCCGAGCCAGCTTTGCACTTTTAATGCTAAAATCAGAATCTTACACTTTTACTTAATGCCAAAAACAAAATGCTCTTTGAATTTAGAATTTTTAAATATTTTAAAAATATCTTCGAAGGTGCAATTAATGATAAAATGTTATGCAATTGATAATCACACAAGGGTGTACTGAGGCTAATAAAATTATGATTTATGATATTATAATTTTAAAAATAAAATGTGACGTGTCTATTTGGACCCGTAACATATTAAAAATAAATCTAATTAGGTACACGTTTTTGGATTTTTTCGCATATACGTAGTTCCGACAAAAATACAATCTATATACTAATATTATAAATAGAGAGTGCGAATTTTGCCTGTTTGTATGTGTGCGAACGGTAATCTCCGAAACTACTCATCCGATTTAAAAAAAAATTTCACCGATTTTTAGAATGGACCTTCATGATAGACATAGGTTATATTATTATCGCGTTAAAATAAAAGCGCTTTTTGTGAATTTCAAGTCGACGAAAAAACGGTGGAAATCTACAAATTCGGGCAAAGCCGAACCGGGCTCTTAGTTTGACTACAAATGTTGCTTGTCTGTCACCATGCGAAATACGACTTTTTATGTTTTCGAAAAAAAGGATTGATTTAAAAAATTGTTTAAACTAAAAACTCAATTTAAATATTTGTATAATGTATATTTCATGCGAAAAAAATATTAAAGAATCTATTTTCAATATTTGTATACTATATATCGTATACGTAAATATTATTAGATCTGAGGTACTCGCTTTACTTAAAACCTTTATCTGTGCTCTCAGCAACAGAAATCAAATTCTTTAAATACATTTTGAAAATAAACATAAAACAGGATGTTTGACATAATAGTTGACTTCTCATCTTAAAAATAATTGTATATAGGTACAAGTCTAAAAAAACGAGTGTGCTTTAGACCACAAAACTGAAGTAAAACTTTTCAATAAATAAAATTATCGACCAATTTTTTTCAGACAAATATAAAAAATAATTTATTATTTTTTATATTTTTTAGATCCGTTCTGAAGAAGATCCAAATCCGGATCGAAACGTTAATGTATTAATTATATTTTTTGTTAATATATTATCTGAAAAAAAAAAATTGGTCGATAATTTTATTTATTGAAGAGTTCTAATCAGATGTTAATCTAAAATTTGAAGTAAAACTTCTTCCTGCCATAATTTGTTATTATTTACCCGAAAATTCACAAAACTTTAAAATGAATTTACAATTTTATTCACTTTAAACGTAGAATATATTTTAATGTATTGAACAAAATATTAATTTATAAAATTGTTCAAGTAACACTAGTCATAAATATAGATTCAGTGACAATTGTTTATTTGTGCTAATGTGCTGACGGTAAATGCAGCTCAAAGCCGATCTAAATAACACGCTATGACTTGTTGGTGTACAGATAACGGTTGTGGTATCTGATGATGACGTTCAATGTACTGCTTAGGAGCGCAGAAGTCTATGAACACAAGAAAGTCTGCCACACAGCTAACACACACGAGTTTTGTGGTCTGCCAGTGGCTGTTAAACTTTAACGTTGATTGTGTAATGATTTCGTAACATTAAATATTAAAATACAATTCATTTTAAAATTATAAAGTACAGTAGAACGCCGATTATCCGAACGCCGATTAACCGAATCGCCAATTATCCGAATCGATCCTAAGCGTAATATAAAAAATTAAAACCAAGTAAGTCCGGCGCCTGCGTGACCTTGCCGCACGGAAACGAGCTTCAACGTCGAGGCAACTTACTCTGATCGAGATGTTCAAGTGAGCGTTATTGTAGAACTGTGTTTGTTGAACTTAATAAAGTTTATTCTATGTGTGACAGTTCGTTTTTCTTTATTACCAGTCTATGTCCGATTATCCGAATTTTCGATTATCCGAATCGACCCCGGTCCCAACTAATTCGGATAATCGACGTTCTACTGTATCTAAGATTTCGGTTGTTCTGCAGGGCTCATAGAGGAGCCGCCACTGATACTCGATGTGAAGTTATGAAGTGAACGACAGCAAATACTGAATAAAGGAATGAAGTCTATACCATAAGTTAATTACTATTTTCAGTGTAAATATAAATGTAATGAATCCTATTAAAAACATCAACGTTATATACTTTAGAACATCGAGAACATTGTGTCAACAAACAATTAACGTGTATATTGACGTAAGGGAGCTAGGGGCTAAATGTAACAGGGGTAATTAGAAGTAACACGTGTTTTCAGAATGAATTTGAAATTTTTGTGGTTATATGTTCGAATTAATTTGTTCTTTATAGTTAGTTAGTTTTGAAGTGAAACTACATTAACGACGTATCTGTAACCTTGGTAACGCAAAATTAAAGGGGAACTCGTTGAACGGTGGGAAAACATAAGAAAAACGTTGCTAATGCAAAATGAATAACGCATAAAAGATCCCGATTTCGAGTTTTTTAATGAAATTTGAATTTTGATAATTTTATTGATTTAGTATTAAATTTTATATTTGTTTTTTGTTGCCATGGTTACTTACATATAATATTGTTGCGCCCCCCAGTTGGAATGACTATGAACTCTAAAGAATTATGTTGCGCATTTCCCCCCAGTGATGCGCTTATGGAGTTTCTAGAAAATACTATACAATACTCGAAGGTCAACCAACGACAATGAAGACAGGTCAAAACATCCGACCCTGGAGACACACATACATGTAAAAGAAAGGAACTCGGTGCATAAAGCAGGTAGCGACGTTAGACCCGATTCTTAGAATCGCTTGGAGAGAACAATGGAAGAAATCTCGATTCGTCCAGAACATTCGAAAGAAGCGGGGGACGAAACTATATAAGGAAGCCATGAAGGAAGCAGAGTGAGCAAGTCGGGGAGTCAGTTATTGGAGCTGTTCGTTGTGTTGACACAGTGCTGTGGCATTACTACATAAATTATACTGTGGAAATAAATTATAACTCTAGTGAGTGGTTTTAAATAAATAACTTTAGTAATCTGTTTAAATAACTTTTTTTGTAAATACAAGTGGGCTGATAAACTTTGTGTTGTGTTTCTGTGTGTTGTAAATATTTCTTTGTACATAATTTAGTGACTCTTTATTCTCTGTTACTTACTCTTTTATTTTATAATTTAGAACTACTAGTTTTGTTTCTGTTAACGTTATACGCTTTCGTTTGTGTGTTTCGACTGTTTGTTAAACATTTAATATTGCAAATAAATAATTTCCGCCACGGACTACAGCAGTTTTGTTACAATATGTTCCACGTCCGGAAAAAAAGAGAGATATGAAACCTATCACGAATTTAGTTGAGTTTACTATGTATAATAAGTATGCGTCAATGGAGACAGTTCACAGTCCCTATTGTAGGGTGGTCAGGTTTCACAATACAAAAGGACATAGATAGGACGTAGGGCAAAGGATCGAAGGGCTTGTTTGGTGATGACATGTCAATTTAATAATGTATCAACATTATACAAAGGATGCTCAATTTATCTAATATCTGTTGAAATTCGTCAATATACCCTCAACAATAGATGCGCCTATCTGCGATATGAATGTACACATTAAAGAGACCCTGGCATACAGTTAAAGATTGATATACGATATCACAGCTCAAGCATGAAGCGCACACTTAAAATCATAGTATTTAAGAAGTTTTAAAAAAATACATATTGTTACATGCTACTGCTTTCTGTCGAATGCTCTAGAAGACAACAACAATGAACACAGGTATAACGGTTTTTGTGGCCAAAAACTTGTAACAACAATGAATGTAGATATAAGAAGGGACCAGAAAATTCCAGAAAACTCTGGAA
Source organism: Xanthostigma xanthostigma (assembly GCA_963575645.1). Classification (NCBI taxonomy): domain Eukaryota; kingdom Metazoa; phylum Arthropoda; class Insecta; order Raphidioptera; family Raphidiidae; genus Xanthostigma; species Xanthostigma xanthostigma. The sequence goes on from OY754464.1 coordinate 7,574,258, forward strand.
AGCGTACCCAGCACACATATACGACCAGGCAAACTTGATGGGGCAGTCAGTCAGATTTCGGGTGTGAGTGAGTTCATAGTCAGACACGTGTACGAAATAAATAACTAGTGCGGAGTGCGGTATAATAGACCGTTGATTTCAATTATATAAATCTGGTTTAACATAAATAATCTCTTGTATATAGTTAACAGATAAGTGTGCTAGTACACGTTGGTGGGTTTATGTGTTGTAAATATTTTGTGTACATAGATAGTGACTTTATATTCTTCATTACTTATTCTTTTATTTTATTAGTAAAAATTTGTTGTCTTGTTTCTGTTCCGTTAGAGAAGTACTTTTCGTTTGTGTGATTAATTGTTTTGTTGTAGGTAAATAAATAGTTTCCACCACGAACCAAAACAGCTTTGTTACAATATAATAAATAGTATCTACCGTATTTAGATTATATTGATTTATTACTAGAGAAAAAGTGCATCTCAATTTCCGATTTATTAAACTTTCGGAAAAAATAGCAACAAATAATAAACAATCCATTTCGGAACAGCTGATACACTGGAATGTACTTACACAGTAGTACCAACTGTATATTCACGAAATTTTAAGCCGAGATGTTGTCATTCGCCTTCCTCTTCAGCTCAAATTTCCTTTCTTAACGTTGACAATGTTAGTCCTACGCTTTACTATGGGAGTTTCCCCTTGCCCCGAAAATAAATAGTTTCCACCACGAACCAAAACAGCTTTGTTACAATATAATAAATAGTATCTACCGTATTTAGATTATATTGATTTATTACCAGAGAAAAAGTGCATCTCAATTTCCGATTTATTAAACTTTCGGAAAAAATAGCAACAAATAATAAACAATCCATTTCGGAACAGCTGATACGCTGGAATGTACTTACACAGTAGTACCAACTGTATACTCATGAAATTTTAAGTTGTCATTCGTCTTCTTCTTCAGCTCAAATTTTTTTTCTTAACGTTGACACTGTTAGTCCAACGCTTTACTATCGGAGTTTCCCCTTGCCCCGTTTTCTCCCGCTCTGTACCAGTGGAACTCTCAACGTATTTTTCTGCTAGATGAAGTGGCCATAGTATATTCTTTATTCTATGACGTGGCACATGTTAACATTTCGTTGATAAATCGTTAACGACCCACCACTAGAGAAACTAGTCTGCAAATTGCGTCACACTACCCTACACTGCAGTTTACACACATAAATGACCGAGTGGAGCCGACGCACTTTCCCCACCCTCCCCCACATCATACGCCATGCAGTTTGCATCGATTTTCATGTATGTTCAGTACATGTGTGTACACTGTACAGCCACTGTAGACTAGAACGAGAAATCCTATAGCGGAGGGCTGCGATAACATAACCTCAAACCGAGCAAGAACTGATGTTTTAACGTCTTACATGTTAAGGCCGCTGCACACGAGGCTAGAAATACTGCTTGGACTTCTGCTGGCCGATAGGCTGGGTACGAAGCTGGAAATGACGTCACTGCGGGCTCGCCTGCTAGCTCACAAGATGGATTTTAAAATTAGAACAGGGGCTATTTTACTTACTAGCTCCGCTGATACGTATGAGCAAGAACCAATCAGGAAGCCAGTGGCGGATCCACGGGGGGGAGGTTTCGGGTTCAAACCCCCCCCCCCTTCCAGAGAATCAAAAATCCCAAATTTAAATCTTACTGCGCGATAAAAAAAAAGCTTTTCATGTTTTTCATGAATTCTCCGCAAAAGGAGTAAAAATTTTTCAAGACCCCCCCCTTGCCGTAATCCTGGATCCGCCACTGCAGGAAGCAGTATCTTGTCACGTAGGCGACTTGAACAAACACCCAAAAACAAACACTATGCCATAGTGTGTATTCTGTTAAGAGACAATAAACATGTACTTTTGTTGCCGTCCTAACTACCACTGCGCGCGCACCGAATCTACCGGCAGAACAAGCTTGAAAGGACGTTTCGTGTGAAGCAAGCACATAATAGATAATTAAGAAAACTAGCTCTGCACACGAGGCTGGTTTTTGCCGCTGGAATAACTGCTGGGACTCGTACGGTAATTGCGAATGACGTCACAAGATGAATTTCAAAATTAGAACTGGGGCTATTTTTAAGTTCGCTTCTTTGTTTTGAGCAAGAATCAATCAGAAAACAGTATTTTGTCACGTGATCGACATGGGCAAACGCCGACAAACAAACGTGGCGTCATAGTGTGTGTTCTGTTCAGAGACAACGTTCCCTTTTGATAACATTCGAACTATCACTGCGCGCGCATCAAACCCATCTAAAAAACCAGCGGACATGTAAGAGCCATCACACCATAACACGCTTGAAACCTAGCACTGGCATCGTCAAGTTGGGCAGGAAACACTTCGCAATTTGTATATTTTGTATTTGCATTTAATTAACTAATAAAAAATTAATGATCCTAAAAATCCAGCGGGAAAACCAGGCTCGTGTGCAGCGGCCTTTAGGTATAACGATGCTAGAGCGTTATATGTTGCCTATCTAACATCCATTTTAAAGCAGCTCTTATAAGCATGCCACTTTTAAGCACTTGCTAATGTCATGGCAAATATTGTAAACCCGTTGGGTCCAAGAATTTGATTCATGTTTGCAGAAAATATTGTCAGAAAATCTAGTTTTACAATGACTTGATTATGACCACATATATCTCTCAGTCTCCTAAAAAATTGGTTGTCTGTAAAGTCGGTTTACGGACGATAGTTTTACGTGATAACGTCATAAAGAAACATTGATGAACTCTCTGACGTCACGCGAGAAGAGAGAGAAATGCGTACAAGCCGACGCTTGGGCCGATCGTGCCTCTCTATCGCTTATACCGCGCTCTCGCCTGCACGCTCAGGCTCAGGCGGAACGTGACACTTTTTCGTGCGTGCAGTCAGTGTTTCATCAATTTATAAGACGTTATCACGTCAAAAAAAAAATTTGAAAAGAAGTTTGACCCTGCAGGCCATCCCTGTAACTTCCCGCTATTTTCGAGTTCAAAACGCTCAAAAATATATAAAATATAGCAAGAAGTTTATTTTTTAGCTCTTTGAGCTCAAAAAAAAAACACTGTTCACGATATCTCATGAACAAATGAACCGATTTTGATGCGATTTGCGGCAGTCGACGAAATTTTTCAACCTAAAAAAGTAATTTATTACAGAAAAATCGATCTCGTAGGAATTTTACGAGCAATTTAAAAAAAACACTTTTTTACAAATTTTTCGTTCACGATATCTCGTGAACAAATAAGCCGATTTTGATGCGGTTTGCGGGGATCGACGCAGTTTTTTAACCTAAGAAAGTAAATTATTACAAAAAAATCGGTTTGATTAGAATTTTACGAGTAATTGTAAAAAATGACTTTTTTCCTAATTTTTCGTTCACGTTATCTCATGAACAAATGAACCAATTTTGATCTGGTTTGCGGCAATCGACGCAGTTTTTTTAGCCTAAGAAAGTAATTTATTACAAAAAAATCGATCTGATAACAATTTTAAGAGTCATTTTAAAAAAAACACTTTTTTACGATTTTTTCGTTCACGGTATCTCGTGAATAAATGAACCGATTTTGATGCGGTTTGCGGAAATCGACGCAGTTTGTTAAGGAAAAGAGCTGATTAGATTTTGGAATTATTCGGTTTAGTAGTTATACAATATTTTATATTGTATATTTTACAAAATATATTTTACAAAAACAAATTTTTAAAAATTTTTGAAACTTGTTTTTTTAAGATTTCTCAAAAATTTTTGGGCCGAATCGTTTCAAATTTTCAGGAAGTCTAAGTTCACCAAGATCACGTCAGATGCCGCAAACCGCGTTTCAGTCGGACACTCCGTTCAAAAGATATAAAAGGTTTACATACATACATACACACACACACATACACACAGCCCTACGGACATCATCGCCAAAATAGTTTCAATAGCTTCCTAGGACCTCAAAACGTCGAGATCTGGCGAAAACTCGATTTTCGAAAATCGGGGTGAAACTAATAACTTCCCGATTTTTTTAAAGCGGGAAGTTAAAAAAACGGTTGGTAGCCGTGGTCGTTACTCTTTAAGATATGTCAAACCTCTCAGATTCTAATTCCAAACTAACATAAAATTATTTTTTTACAATGCGTAAGGAGCTCGTGCCTCCACGATCCGACGCAACACTTTTTACAAGCTTTTATTTAGTTTCGCCTCTCCCGGTGTCTGTCTGTCTGTCTGTCTGAAATCAAATCTTGCAAGTTAAATTTGACCCACTCCCCGGTTTCCGATTGAGCTGAAATTTTGCATACGTATGCAGTTCCTATAACAATACATTATTATAATAACAATTGACCGGTCCGGCTTTCGTCCGGATGCAAATCGCACTTTTTAATAAAGCACACTAAAAACTTTAAAATAAATAAACATTTTTTTTTTTTAAGGCAATATTAGTTGTTAATGAAAATGAACTAAAAAGTTAAAAATAATTTTATTCCGATTGCGAATATGTTTTATACGTACCTATTTATCAGTCTCAAGTTTTCAAATAAAAGCGTGTTTTTTTCTCTCTTGTTATTAAAATGTAACACGCTTTTATTTGAAAACTTGAGACTGATAAATAGGTACGTATAAAACTTATTCGTAATCGGAATAAAATTATTTTTAACTTTTTAGTTCATTTTTATGCTAATAAAAAGCCTGTTTTTTTTAAATGTGTGTTTATTTTTTTATTAGATGTTACTAATGTGATGATGTTGCTCAATAAACGAACTTGTCAAGTTCAATACCTATTATAATAAGTATTACATAACTGTATTTTAGATCTAAGTTTTTATATTGTAATTTTAAATTAAATAAATCAATTGATATTTAGCTAGCAATGAAGAAGTATCTTTTTATAAAACCTTTTAAATATTAATTTATAATAAATACAAAAACACAACATGGCGCTGCGGACAAACAACTATTAATTAATTTACTAAGTTATTAGCTCTGTACTAATAAAATCAAATAAAATACTAACATGGCGGACAAAGGTTTGTCACCAATGTCAATGAATGGTAACTTAGCAATTAACTGGGAAAAATGGCGTCGCAGATTCGAAAATTTTCTAATCGCCACAGATCTTGCTGGAAACGAAGAGAAAAAACAGTGTGCTGTCTTACTACATTATATTGGGGAAGAGTGTGAAGATATTTACAGTACTTTCACATTTGATGCTGACGAAAATAATAAAATAAATGTTTTGTTAAATAAATTTGAGGAATACTTCAAACCTAAGAAAAACATAACTTTTGAACGATACAATTTTTTTACACGGAAACAACAACCACATGAAACGGTCGATCAATTTGTAACCATCTTAAAGAAATTGGCGAGTTCATGTGAATTTGGACAGCTGAAGGATAGCTTAGTCAAGGACATGCTGATATGTGGATTATATAACAACGCGCTAACTGAGACTCTACTGAAGGATCCGGAGTTAACACTGGATAAAGCGGTGAACGTGTGCCGAACTAGTGAGCTGGCCAAAATGCAGTCGGAATCGGTTGCAGCTTCTAGAGATGCTTTGCGCTTAAGTGAAGAGATCAACAGGATAGGCGTTTCATCAAGGTTTAACCATGGATGGCAGCAAGAAAGGAAGTCATGCTACAGATGTGGAGGTAAATATCATGAGAGAGTTAGTCAATGTCCAGCTAATGGAAAATTATGTAATTTATGTCATCAGGCTAATCACTTTGCGAAAGTATGTAAAAATAAATTTAAACGTACAGTCAATACCCTTAATAGTAACAGTTTTGTAAATGTAAATCAGTCTGAACAGTATAATTTAGAGGAAGTAGATAATAATTACGAAGATCAAAATAAATTGTTTGTCGGAGTTGTTAATAAAATAGATATGATAAGTTGTGCAGATTGGAATGTTATTGTAAAATTTTTAGACACGAATTGCAATGAAAAATTTAAATTGGATACCGGGGCTCAAACCAATTGTTTGTCACTCCAAACTTTTGAGAAATTAAATTTTAAGGAAAATATTTTAATGAAAACTAATATGAAACTGTCTAATTATTGTGGCACATTCTTAAATGTTTTAGGGAAATGTGTTTTAAATTGTCAAATTCAGGGTAAAACGGGTCGTCTGGAATTTTATGTGGTTTTGAATCAAGCTCCTCCTGTATTAGGATTATCTGCCTGTGAAAAATTTAATTTAGTAAAACGTATTTACTCTCTTAATAACGATGATATTTTAAAAAGAAATGCGAATTTGTTTGAGGGACTGGGTTGTTTAAAAATAGAACCGTATCATTTAAGTGTAAATCCAGAAGTTAGGCCTGTTGTTCATGCTACGAGAAAAGTACCCTTTACACTTATGAATAAACTTAAATTAGAGTTGGATAAAATGGAAAACATGCAAGTTATTACCAAAGTTAGTGAGCCAACGCAATGGGTTAGTTCGTTAGTAATTGTACGTAAACCTAATGGTGATTTAAGATTATGCTTGGACCCGAGGGACTTAAATAAAGCAATTTATAGAGAACATTTTCAACTGCCAACAGTAGAACAGATATTTGGAAAATTGGCTAATGCACAATACTTTAGCACTTTAGATTGCAGTTCGGGATTTTGGCAACTAAGATTAGATGATAGTAGCTCTAAATTATTGACCTTCAATACGCCATTTGGTCGATATCGGTTTTTGAGGCTTCCATATGGAATCAATTGTGCTCCTGAAATATTTTCTAAGATAGTTAAACAAATATTCGATGATATGGAAGGCGTTGATGTATACGTAGATGATATTTTAGTATGGGGATCTACATTAGAGGAACATAATTTAAGATTAGAAAAAGTTCTTAACAGAATAGGAGATTTTAATTTAAAACTGAATAAAAACAAATGTAAGTTTGGGGTTAAAGAAATAATATATATGGGTCATAAAATTAGTGATCGAGGAATATCGCCCGACAATTCAAAAATAAGTGCTATTGTTAACATGCAAATTCCAACAGATAAAGCAGCTTTAGAAAGATTTATAGGCATGGTTAACTATGTCAGTCGTTTTATTAAAGATTTTTCTGAAATTTCTGCACCTTTACGCCTATTATTAAAGAAAAATGTAGCGTGGCATTGGGAGCACGAACAAATGAAAGCATTTAATTTGCTGAAAGAAAAGCTTATTGAAGAACCGGTGTTGAAACATTACGATGTTTCAAAACCTGTTCTAATATCAGTAGATGCTAGTTTAAATGGAGTGGGTGCAATACTACTGCAGGAGGGTTCGCCAATTGCTTATGCATCGAAGGCGCTAACTGATTGTCAGAAAAGGTGGGCACAGATTGAAAAAGAAATGTATGCGATAGTTTTCGGGACTGAAAGATTTTATCAGTACATATATGGTAAAGATGTTACTATAGAAACAGACCATAAGCCATTAGTACATATTATTAAAAAACCACTGGTAGATTGTCCACTTCGTTTGCAAAGGATGCTATTAAAATTACAACCTTATAATTTAAATATCATTTATAAACCGGGTAAAGAGTTATATGCCGCAGATTTTTTGTCTAGAGCTTTTGAAAATAATGGAAATGTCCAGTATATTAAAAATAAGATTAGCGATGTAGATGTAGAAGCTCACGTATGTGTAATAAGCTTGAATTTGCCAATGACAGACGAAGAAAAAAATAATTTCAAACGCGAAACGCAAAATGACGAATCTTTAGCAGTATTGAAAACTTATGTTGTAAACGGGTGGCCTAATAATATCAAAAGTGTAGATAACAGTGTGAAACCGTACTATCAACATAGAGCTGAAATTACAGAAATCGATGGACTTCTTTTTAAAAACTCAATTTTGATTGTTCCTAGATGCTTATGAAACTTCATTATGGCCACCTTGGTATTGAAAAATGTAAAGCACGGGCGCGTGAAAGTATATATTGGCCTCAAATTAATAATGATATCACTAACATGATACAATGCTGTGAAGCGTGTGCTACTTATCGTAAATCAAATGTTAGTGAACCTATGATCCCACATGAAATTCCAGACCGCCCTTGGCAAAAAATAGGAATGGATCTTTTTGAACTAAATTCTTTGAATTATCTTTTGGTAATTGATTATTACTCAAAATTTGTCGAAATAGCATTGTTAAATAAAGATACTAGAAGTTTTAACGTAATTAATCATTTGAAGTCAATATTTGCACGACATGGCATTCCAGAATATACCATGTCTGATCAAGGACCACAATTTACTAGTCAAGAATTTAAATATTTTGCGATTAAATGGGGTTTTAAACAAAAATTTTCATCACCTGGTTACGCGCAATCAAATGGAATGGCAGAACGTGCAATACAAACTATAAAAAACATGTTGCGTAAAGGGGTAGATGAGAATAAAGATTTATATTTAATTTTGCTAGAATATAGAAATACGCCATTGTTTAATTTAGGCACTCCAGCTCAATTGTTAATGGGCAGAAGATTAAGAGGTCTGTTACCTACTAATAATAATTTATTAAAACCAAAGGTGATTCAGCCTAATATTGTAAAAAACGTTTGGAGAAGTAAGCAACAAGATCAATGCGCATATTATAATAAAAAAACGAGAATATTATCTGATTTAAGTATAGGAGACAACGTATATGTTCAAAGGGGAAAAAAATGGTATCCGGGAAAAATAATTGAATTAGTTCAAAATAAATTTAGAACGTATAAGGTTCAAATGAATAATGGTGGTGTTTTAGAAAGAAACAGAAAATATTTATATTGTAATTATAAAAAACATTTTAATCAAAATTTTAAACAAAATTTTAGTGAAAATTTTAATCAAAATTATAATGAAAATTATGAGCCGCAAAAATCTTTATTCCCTATGTATAATAATAATTGTAATATTGCTGATACTGAAAATAATAATAATAGTTTAGAACAGGCAGCATCACCTCATAATACTAATAATAAGATCGTAACAAAATTTGGTCGCTCTGTAAGACCTCCTAATAGATTTAATTATTCTTCATAATTTGATAAAGTTATTATTCTTAATTTTGAAAAAAAGGGAGATGTGATGATGTTGCTCAATAAACGAACTTGTCAAGTTCAATACCTATTATAATAAGTATTACATAACTGTATTTTAGATCTAAGTTTTTATATTGTAATTTTAAATTAAATAAATCAATTGATATTTAGCTAGCAATGAATGGTCCGGGGGCCAGCGACCTATTTAGGTCGTCCATTTCCGCGCGGCTGAAAAACTCGCAAAATGCTCAGACAGTAGTACCATATAGCATAGTGGCCGTCAGCTGCGCCAGTATCGGTGGAATAGCCTCCCACGCACGGTTAAAAAGATAATATTTTTTATATTCAAATCTTTGACAAACGTCTGTTAGGTACATAGGTATCCATGGCTACTTATCAAAAAACTGTTCGTTATTAATTTTTCATTAAAATTCGATAATTCAAACTCCATTCTATTAGAAAGTAGATATTATACTAATTAATTTATATATTTTTTAGATTATTTCGAAACGTCATCTAGTGAAATATTGATTTATAATTTATTATTTTTTGTCAATATAGGTATAGTCTAAAAAAAATTGGTCGATAATTTTATTTATTTGAATAATATTTTTTATCATTACCTATCGATTGAAAACTTGTCAAAAGATAGTTATTAATGATCTTTCATAAAAAAAAAACGTCAGCTGGCTGTACGATGGTGGATGTTACGTCAGCTGATCATACGAACTTGACGAAATTAATATGAATTCAGTCATTCCCTATCACATGAAACTTTGTCAAAAGGTAGTTTTTATAATATTTAAAATAAATAAAATCGTCAGCTGCTTGAATATTGGGGGAAAGATTGTCAGCTGATACAAAAAAGGGTGTGGTAGAAGAGAAAGTTGGGAACGTCGATATTTTGGCGGTAAAGCTGTAAAGCGTCGATAGCAATCGCTATGATAAAGTTGAAAATCATTAGGTTGTTCAGGAAGTATTACTACATCTCTTGCTGCTAAATTATAATTTTTTCGAATAGTGAGTATATTACGGCACTTGCACAAATCTTCGTTGATTAATTTTAACGTTGAACTTTTCTTTTGACAAAATACACAAAAATTCCAGCCAATTGGGTGACGGGACCACTTCAAAAATGTTGACATTTTATTATATTAAAGAATTTCTGATATCGCGCGGGTAATGGATCGTATTCAATATGATATTTGCTATTCGTTGCCATGGTTAGCTACATAATATTATGTTCCACGTCATGTAAAAATTAATCTAAGCATGCCGAACTAGTTTATTTCTGACAGATTTATGAAACAAAAGAGCGGCTGATTTCTTTATTTTCAAAATATTTCCGAAGCTATAAAGCTACCTATTCCCCCGATAGTGCCGCAGCTGACGGCCACGATGCTACATAGTCCAACTGTCTAAAGCTTTTTACGAGTCTTTGAGGCATGCGGAAATTGGTAAGAAAAACCTGTTACTGGCCCCCGGACTAGAAGAAGTATCTTTTTATAAAACCTTTTAAATATTAATTTATAATAAATACAAAAACACAACAACTAATTTACTTGTAAGAATGAAATTAATGTAGGTACTACATACCTATATACTACAGAGTAGCTATTGTTAAGAAACACTCATTGTTACAACGCTATCAACATAGAAAAATTAGTTTTTTTTTTTTTAAACAATGTCAAATAAACTAATTTTTCTATGTTGATAGCGTTGTAATAATGAGTGTTTCTTAACAATTGTAGCAAAGAGTAGCTACTCTGTAATATATTATAATAATTACTAACTGTAACATAACTCATCTAAATACCTTCTTGTTACTAATATGCATTTAGTCAAGAAATTCAATGTTTTATGAGAAAACTACTTCGTAGCCTGAAAGAAACTATTTTAGTGTATAATTTTAGTTTGAAATTTATGCGATATTTAGAACGCCCGTTATATCAGTCCGAATATAGTTAAAATTTCAACGCGCTATGCGCCAAGTTGTGTTACAGAAGTCGTGAGATTTTTGTAAGGAATAAATTTCAAGTTTCATGTATTTTAATGTTTTATTTAAAATTATAATGTCGCAGACAAATTGTTCCCAGTTTAAATGAATATTCAAACTTCATATCTCTGAAATTGTACAGCTTTAGTGAATTTGGCTACAATAAAATTCTGTAGAGATTAAACAATTAAATTACATATTTTTAAAATGAAGCATACCTACATACACTTTTCTAAATGACGTCACCCCTGGTCTAATATACTCCGTTAAATAACGGGTACCTTTACGAACTGGATTTTTGCCCAGTGCTGTACAGGTCGCGCGGTTTTTTAATCGACGCTATAATAAAGTTGTCGATCTAAAAACTATCTGCATGTTTAATGACCTCATTTGACTTTGAAAACAAACTTGAGGTACAAATAAAAACTTTTTAACAAAAAAATTAAACCGCCGAAAAACTGAAAAGCAAAAAATAATAATGCTTTTTATTTAACTAAGTTCTATCTAAGTAGTTGAACGTATGTGACAGTCTAGTATATCTAAGTAATTTTGAGTCGGCGTCAACAATCCTTCGCCGGAAATCTCTGAGCGTTCACGAAGTTAATATCAGCGACAGAGCAACCCTAACGGGCACACTGAGGGCACACGTCTTTGCGAGTGGTCGTGTGGAGAGCGCATGTTTAGAATGTTAATGTTTATCGCTGGAGATTTCACGTATCATTGTTAATTTGATTTGGTTATTTCTTTTAGTGATCTTTGTTCATTGATGGTTTGACGCCGACTCAAAATTACTTAGATATACTAGACTGTCACATAAGTTCAACTACTTAGATAGAACTTAGTTAAATAAAAAGATTTATTATTTTTTGCTTTTCAGTTTTTCGGCGGTTTAATTTTTTTGTTAAAAAGTTTTTATTTAATAATTTTTTGTGGCTATATAATTTATAATTGTAATATACACAACTCAGCATGAAAATCTGTGAGTGAACAATAAATCACCCCTTTCCCACCCTTAGGGTAGGAATTTTTTTTCCAAATTTATATGAGACGAACCTCGAGGTATACCCTATCCAATAAAAAAAATAATTATCAAAATTGGACCACTCTGTAAAAAGTTATGTGTGGTCATACATTACAATCAGTGAGTGAACAATCAATCATCCCCTGTTTTCCTACCCTAAGGGTTGGAATTTTTCTACCAAATTTATATGGGACCAACTTCGGGGTATACCCTTTCAAACAAAAAAATAATTATCAAAATCGGACTACTCTGTAAAAAGTTATGCGTGGTCATACATAAATAAAAAAAAAAAATAAATAAATAAAAAAAAATAAAAAAAAAATAAAAAAAAAATTAAAAAAAATAAAAAAAAAATATACGCGTCGAATTGAGAACCTCCTCCGTTTTTGTTTTTCGTCGGTTAAAAAATGATACATATATTGAATACTGGCGGTCCCGCCCGGTCTCACCCGGGTGCAAAAGAACGAATGGGGAAGGAAGGGACATGAGTACGCACATTCATCTTAGTTTACCGAGATGAATGTTGTGTCCAAATTTCATGATGATCGGAGTTACCGTTCAAAAGTTTTTGTCAATAAAAGGCAGTATTTATACTTTTTTATACTCTTTTAAATCAATAATTACTGTAAATAATAAAATATAATATTTAATTGAAAACACTTTAGGAAAATTATTTTTATATATTATATATATAGGTATATATACCTATAGTTGTAACAGTTTTCAAATGAGCTATTAATGAGACTTATTTAATTTTAATTAGTCGTAAATAAAATTAAAATAAATTTAAATCTAAACCTTAGAAGAAAGCAATGTAGAAAATTAAAAATACATTAGCGCAACGTGGGGCTCGAACCCTCGACCCTGATATTAACAGTCGCATGCTCTACCGACTGAGCCAGCCGGGCTTGTGAATATACAATGCTAATATTAGTATATTAAATATACTCATCATCATGAAGTTCCATATCCTTTACAGGATGTTGGAGACCACTTGTTTCCATTTTATTCTGTCCATAGCCAGTGATTTTAAGTCATTAAATGTGCTAATAATTAGCCAGTTTTTAATATTAGAGATCCAGGTAATTCTTTTTCTGCCTCTTGAAACACAACCTTTTAATTTTCCACATAAAATAAGTCTTTGCAATTCATAGCTAGGCCCTCTACACATATGACCAAAATATCCCGTAATTCTTTTTTTTATTGTGTTCACTAAGCACCGTTTATAATTAACTTTTTGGAAAACTACTTCATTTTTTAATTTTTCAGTCCATTTTATTTTTAGCATTTTTCTTATACACCAAATATACTATAATATTAATATAAAATAAGCTTCTATTCAGGTGAAATGCCCTAAGTAAATTTTAGTTAGGGCATTTCACCTGAATAGAAGCTTATTTTTGAGATACATTTTGCAACATTTTTCATTGACGCTCCACTCCTACTGATCGTAGCGTGATATTATATAGCCTATAGCCTTCCTCGATAAATGGGCTATCCAACAAAAAAAAATGGTTGTCTGTAAAGTCGGTTTACGGACGATAGTTTTACGTGATAACGTATTCCGTAATACATAACCTAAACCTCCCAAAATTTGGTTTCAATCCGCTTATCCTTGGTGTCGGAATGATAAGAAATGTCAAAAGTGACGTTTGCAACTTACAAAGTATTATGTTCTAATAATAATTAGTTATTCCAATACTTAACTTAGCAGGCTTTGCATTTCACAATATACTAATGTCAAAAAATTGAATTAAACATTAGAAATGCAGCTGTTTTCATGTTAAGACAAGACATACGTTTGCTTCTAATTTCCATGTACGGCAAACAAAGACAACCGACCGCGTTGCGCCATGCATTACACAACATTGCATTTATACAGCTATTTTTCTATATAAATTTGTATAAAATATTTTTCTATATAAATTTGTATAAAAAAACTGTTTAGGCAAATTCTGTTATACGAAATCTATGTAAAATGTTCTCCTCTTTCGTTTAAGACTGGTTTCAAACCGATCTGATTTAAATTGAGCGAGAAATTAGCAAAAAGCACGCACAGGGTCAGGCGGAACGTTAGGAACGTTACGTTACACTTTTTCGAACATGCAGCCGGTGTTTTATCAATTTATAATATTGGTGATTCATCAATTTATAAGACGTTATCACGTCAAAAAAATTTTTTCAATTTGAACCAGTAGTTCCTGAGATTAGCGCGTTCAACCAAACAAACAAACAAACTTTTCAGCTTTATATATTAGTATAGATACCTATATGTCTTTACAAAACCTGCAATATCGGCTTAACCTTATTTTCATTGCGTATAAGAAAGTTGACAAAAAAAGACACCTACCTAGTTAATTAGTTTTCAGCAGAAAATGCGATTATTTTCTGCTAAACAAAGTGAAAAAAAAACTTTTTAAATGTTGTGCTAAATAATTAAATGAAATGGACTGAGAAGAAGTCACAAGAGAATCTAGAAAAAGAGTGCTAAAACTTTTTGTACTTATAAATTATGGAAACTCAGTTCACGAAATGACGAGAGTTGATGCAGGGTCTCTATAGAATATTATTTTTAATATTATAAACTTTTTTATCAGTAATGAATTCAAACAGATAGAAATGAATATATATAATACTAGCGGCCCGGCCCGGTTTACCCGGGTCCGATAGATATAATTCTGCAAAATGTATTTCGTTTGCGGCCCGGCGTCTGAACTAATAGATTTGAGCAAATTCTATCAGATTTGCTTCTGAACTAATAGTTTTGAGCGAATTCTAACAGACGTCGCTACTTGGTATTAAAAAAATGTTAAAAAAAATTATTAACTTAAAGTGCAGTTTTGTACAATGAAAAAGGAAGAATATATAATTTAAAAATCGTTCTTTAAAACAAATGTTTTTTGTTTGCTTCTGAATTAATAGCTTTGTGTAAATTCCATCAATGTGTTTTGTATTACCATATATAAAAAACATAAAGATTTTTTGGATTCGATACACGAGAGCAAGCAACATACAGCTGGCCGTGCGAAAAACGCGGTTATTCTAAATGAATGCCAACTACCTTAATTGTTTGCTCCTGGATTTTGTTTCCGTTTCGGTTTCCCCGGATTTGTCCTCTTTGAACGACGTCCGGAGAGCGTTGGAGCGAGGTATTGTTTACAGTTTGGATTTTAAAATGACTAGATAAATATTAAGGGATGATAGTAAAATTTGGTTTCTTTAATTCCAAAAAGGTTATTTTTGATTTTTGGAAAAAAGAAGGTAGGTACCATTGTTGTTAAGGTCTTTCTAATTATTATAAGGTTCTTTAATTTTATTACGAAAGACAATAGAGATATAATTAAATAAAAGCTTGTAAAATAACAATTATAACTTTGCAGGCCCGTAGCCACGTACGGGCATGTACGAGCGATTCCCGTACTAGCGATTTGTTTGCCCGTACTAGCAAGTCGTTCTTATTTGCCCGTACTACGATTTGGACCTGGCTACAGGCCTGTTATTTTGTTTTTTTACGTTAAATTGCAACAAATATTCTAAAAAATCCATCAATACTAATTCTGTAATACAGTTTGTAATGTAGAAGTTAATTATAATAGCAAGGCATTAGTACAATAATACATTTTTATGGTAATTATGTCCGTATTTTGAGTTCAAAAATCCGGGTTTATTGATCTTCTAGTCCTAGTTTATCGATTTTACAGATGGGAGTCCTATGTAGATATAAATTAAATGATTGTCAACAAGAATTCAGCGATTGTAACAAAAATGTGAGACACTTCCTAATTATAATCGCGGTTGTACTATAAATAAGGCTGATAAATAGCCGAAAAAAAACCTACAGTAAAAGTGTGTACTCCATAACATTGTCCGAACTTGATATGACACCCTGTATATTCAGATTAACATGTCACGGAGACGCGTTGCCTGTATATTGATCCAAACTAAACACATACACTCACAAACGCATTTTCAAGAGTACCGCAAGCCTCAGCTCTAGTCCCCGCTGTTTTTCTGTATGTTTTATTATGTACGTGTGTCGCATGCTAGACGCGGTCGTTCCCTCTTTTTATTTTGTATATACTTTACTATAATATTATGTAACGGCCAATTCGAGCGTTCTCTGAATTAGTTTCGTATTCTGAAGTCGGATTTCTAAAAACAATGTCAAACGTTTAAAATTCTAAAATAAAATTATACGGGAAGGCTAAAATATTAAATCAACTTTTATTCACTAGAACATTATCTATTGCTCAACGTTTCGGCAATATTTCTTGGCTTCTTCAGGACCTTAAAAATCTTTAGTGAAAAGTCACAAAAGTCCTGAAGAAGTCAAGAAATATTCCCGAAACGTTGACCAATAAATAATGTTCTAGTGCAGTGATTCCCAATCCCAAAGTGGTCTATATCGACCCCCAGGAGTCGACGACAACTTGCAAGGGGTCCATGTCAGCGGGAAAAAAAATTGGGGGTCCATGAAATGAAAATGGGGGTCAACGATAGTGAATCTCCTAACAGAAAAAGAAACAAACTGGACATTGTTACCGAAGAAATTTAGGATTAAATCTAACTAAATTGATGCCAAATGTTGAAAATTTATTATTAAAGCATCAGGTTCATCCCTCACACTAAAAGCATTTATTTTTTGCTTAGTTATTTTATGTAACAGAAAGTAAATTTTAATTTGATTCGTTTATTTTGAATCTAATTAATAAATGTATAAAACTAAACATTTCACACTATATTTCACTACCGTTATAAATTTAAATCGTTCAAAGTGAGTAGCACTATACCGATGTCAAAAATACATTTGAAATTAATGAATTTGCAAAAAATCAATATCAGATAAGCAGGGGGTCTACCCAAAACCGAAAAACATGGCAGTGGTCTACGAGACAAAAAAGTTTGGGGACCTCTGTTCTAGTGAATAAAAATTGTTTTAATATTTTAGCCTTGTATTATTTTATCATATCATTGTATCAAGGTGTCTTATTTTATTTTGTTAAAATTTTAAGGTAACTTTTTTATAAAAAATATTTTCTATTGGGATCCTTTATATGGACTACTCTATCTGGCGGCGAAACTTACAACTATAATCAGGTAAACATGATTATGGATCGTACTGTGAAACGGTAATGTTAATCGTGATTTTTTTTATAATAATCAATAAATTAATAAATTACTTATTGTGGAACTTGCGAAGTTTTCACCTCGTGTAAAAAGTTGGTCTGTATAGTAAAAAGCTGTAATAGCATCTCGTAATTTTAATGCAGTTGGTTTCTGATTTCAAAATGAAACAAATGTTTCTGGAAATTTTTTTTTGAGTGCAAAAAAATTCATATTTCTAAAGGTGGCACTTCACATGGCTATTTGTGTTCGCTATTGGGTGTTTGTTGTATGTGGCAAAATATATGACGTTCAAGACAAACATGCAAATAGAGGCAAATACGACCATCCACACATGACAGTCAAATAGCAAACACACAAACATTTGGCAGCAGAACGCAAGGTTCAAAATTCCAGGAATTTTAGCACTGTTTCATTGTCTCAATTCATTTTCAATAATAATTGTTCCAGTTCTCGCTCACAGCACAGACACAAAAATACTGCACATGCGTACAGGTTCACGGCGCGTGCACTTCTGAATATGGCCATTGTGTGGACGGTTTATTTGCCGTATTTGCCTATTTGACTCCTTTGATGTGCCTCGAAAAACCGACAAGTGCACGGTAACGCGTATTTGGTGTTGGCCTTATTTGTCAAATAGGCAAATAAGGCCAACACTTTGTCAAATAGACCCTCCACACTTGGTAATTGCTTGCCAAATATGCCAAATACACAAATAGCCATGTGAAGTGCCGGCATAAGAAAGACTCCAGTTTATGTGCGTATTACGCAATTAAGCATATAAAAATTGAAAATTAAACTTACAATTTGTTATATAGGTCTGCAATAATTGTTTCCAATACTTCAAACCTACACTCACCTGTAACAATAAAAAAATATAATAGAATCATTCTGACGACATATTATTATATGGGTAGTATTTAAACGAGTGACTGTAAATTACAATTTTGGGTGACAAAAATAATCGATTTGGGTTACTGTATTACTCAGTGAGCGACTGACTGCGCGTGACGAGAAAATAATAGTTGGGTGACTAAATTACTAAGTGAGCGACTAAATCACAAAGTTGTTAATAGTTAATTGTTTGAATAGAACTGCGTTTTCTAAAAAATATTTATTTAATTGACTGTCAATTAAAAATACATTTTTTAGAAAACGCAGTTCTATTCAAACAATTAACTATTTAATTCGCATACCCCGTTATCGTTCACCCCGGAATTGTTTTTTTAAAAACTCCACATTTGCACCTTCCCGTTTCACTGCGAGACAATTCGCATACTCCTTTATCGTTCACCCCGGAATTACAATTCGCATACTCGTTTATCGTTCACCCCGGAATTATTTTTTTAAAAACTCCATCTTTGCCCCATCGCGTTTCACTGCGAGACAATTCGCATACCCCTTTATCAAAAAAAGCGCTGGTTTTCAATCTTCATGAAAATGTGAGTTTTAAGTTGTAGTCTCAAAGTGAAAAAAAAAGTAAAAACAAAAGAAGATATCTGCTTCAAAATTACCGAAGGTATTCTAGTCGCTCACTTAGTAATTTAGTCACTCACTTAGTAATTTAGTCACCCAACTATTATTTTAATATCTCAAGTTATTAAAACAGTATCTCATCATCAGTCACCTTTGTTTTTTTATTCGACCGTTTTATAATTCCCCATTAAAAAATACGGGGTAAATCTCACGTGAGAAGGGGAGGTCCCAACACATCTTACCAAATCTCACCAAGGAGATTAGGAATCCAAATTAAAAAAAATATCTCAAGTAATTAATGGACGTTCCCTTTCGAAACCACTGTTGAATCCAATTTACAAATATGTCGTGTAACTTATATAGTATATTAGTGTAGGTTATTAGTAGTTTGTTTTAGCATTTATTTATTTAAAATATGACAACGTCAAGCAGATACAATCAAATCATTTTAATTGAGGTATAACCGTTTAGTTGGTAATTAGTGAGCATATAGGAAAATTACTGGGCGTTAGTTGAGAATTTATGTTGATAAGCCGGAAGTAGGTTGTCGGATGTGGCCATTAAGACAACATATTTTATGGGAGGGTTTAAATATAATAAATCCTGTTAGATTATAGTCCAAGCCGCTCTTTTATTGTCCATATTTAAAAGTACTTTTTATTGCAAAGATTAGCGAAATAATTAAAGTAAAACCAGTAAATACGCAACTATACCGGGTGTAGAGTTTTTTTAAGAATAATGCGTCACCATTCCACAACCATTTGCATACTCGAATGGTTATATATTAGCTTTGTTCCAGCCTCTGTGCGGACGGTGATAGAATCGTCACAGCAATTCATACTCGAATCTTTTAGTTTTACGCTAGCCAGTACGTTTTAGTCCAGGAGGCAGTAAAGATTTTCGGTACTTATTTTCCCAGTACGCAAACACCGATATAGTTATTCGGTTTGTTATTCTAAGCAAAATTCATATATATGTAGGGAGGGGTTTTCCGATGGGTTGAGGCGGAAATTGCCTTAGAAAGTACAAATATACTGCACTTTTTTCCAGTGATAAAAATATTTCTATTAGTGAGAGATATAGTGAAGTTAAGAAAAAAAATAGTCTGGCTAATCTGTGAGTATGGGTAATATGTCTGGCAGGGAAAAAAAATAAAACCATTGCCCCTATTTTCGCAGTCCTAAAACTTTGTCAGATGATAGTTTATATTATAATTACAGCTGCAAATATAGTCTGACTAATGTGGAACATCCCGAAAGCCTTGTCAGACTCGTCCAACGCTCGTCAGGCGCGCTAAATTCGGCATGTTCAATTATACAGACTTGTGAGTCTGGCGGGGCTTTCGTGATTGTAAATGACAACCAGACGTGTATTTTCTATGAAATTATAGTATTATTTATCATGTGACAAATTTTCAAACCGGGAAAATAAGAGCAAAAATTTTGTATTTTTTACGATTTTCAAGATGCCGCCAAACTCATTTGCCAATTTCGTAAATCAGTCAGACTTACTTTTAATAATAAATGATAGTATCAAATGATACGTTAAATTTCAAGTATTGGAAAATAAGGGTTACGGATTTCAAAAATCGGCCAAATTTTTGCATCCGCAAATTTTCAGCCAGACTGACTTTCCTCCACTTGGGAAGTGCCAAACTGTTATTTCCATTAATACAATGATTTACTTTAATCAATGTCAAATATTTATGACTGGGAAAATAAGTGTTCTTGTCTTTTTTTTTTTATCTAGTGAACCCATCCGAAAATTGTCGTTTTGTGTCACCATCCGAACAAACTATTTCATATTCACCGACTGGGACAAGAAGTACAAAAAAAAATTCATTTATTTATAAACAAGCAATATTGCAAGGTTCCTAGATTGAAAAAAGTTCAGTTCTTTTATGCAATATTGTATTACCTTTTTTGTTTGATTTTGTTAAAATTCGACGCCACTGAACTCCCAACTTACTTCAATTAATGAAAAAAATTAGGTTTATCACTGAACTTGAATTTTTGACCACACTATTATCGAATTTTTATAAATTATTAAAAATAATGTTTTAGAGTTCTAATAGCTATAATCTAAATAATTAAAATTGTATTACTTTTACTAAATGTTTATTAAATTTTTGACGACACTCAATTTTTAAACTTTTAGTTAACGAAAAAATAAAATATTTACAAATTCGCGATTTAATAAAAAGTTCTTGTGTCGTGCCCGCACCAATAAAAAGTTAAACGTGTACTGACTAGGTTTTTTCACAAAAATTTACCTAATTAAAAAAGAATTTTGATTATTAAACTTGACAACAGCTTACGTAACATTCGAGAATCAAGAGATAGAATATTTTATGCCGGCACTTCACATGGCTATATTTTGTATTTGTGTATTTGGCATATTTGGCAAACAATTACCAAGTGTGGAGTGTCTATTTGACAAAGTGTTGGCCTAATTTGCCTATTTGACAAATAAGGACAATACCAAATACGCGTTACCGTGCGCTTGTCGGTTTTTCGAGGCACATCAAAGGAGTCAAACAGGCAAATACGCAAATAAACCGTCCACACAATGGCTATATTTAGAAGCGCACGCGCCGTGAACCTATACGGACGTGCAGTATTTTTGTGTCTGTGCTGTGAGCGAGAACTGGAACAATTACTATTGAAAATTAATTGGGACAATGAAACAGTGCTAAAATTCCTGGAATTTTGAACCTTGCGTTCTGCTGCCAAATGTTTGTATGTTTTTTATTTGACTGCAATGTGTGGATGGTCGTATTTGCATGTTTGCCTTGAACGTCATATATTTTGCCAAATACAACAAACACCCAATAGCGAACACACGCAGTGAAGAATATCTACATGAATGACGTCACAAAACATGTGTGCATAGAAGTAAACGTATGTCGCTTTTTTATGTTACTGCGGTGCCACCGTTACCGAGGAAATCACACTATGGCCGCTATTTTACGGTACCGCTCTCTTAGGAACCGAGGACTTAATTATTTTATTGTTTAATAAAGCAGTCAAATAATTATTATCATCCTGTTAAAAGTTTACTCTTATCATTATATGCCTACTACTATAGTTTTATTGACATAATTCTATTGTTTTCCGCAGTCCATTGTTTTGTTACGTCATATACGTATGATGATTGATGGGATGTCAATGATGTTCCTGTAGCCTGTCAGTTTTGTGGTCGTTTAGATGAGAGTTCAACATTAATTCACACAGCGATATTCAGTTAAGGTCAAACGTCAGAGCTTTTACAGTCTTTTTTCATTTTGCTATATAAATCAATAAATTTTATCATTGTTAGGACTATGTCATTATTAGGACTATAAAATTAAACTCTTGGGTTGACAAATATAGTTTAAGTGCGTTTTTGAGCTTCTGTGAACGTCCATAATCCACTATACAGAATGATTTTTAAGTTGATTCTTTTTTTTTAACAGCGTGTAGATACCAAATAGACGTACAAATATTTTAAAACGAAAGAGAAACGGATTTTCAAAGTTTTATTAAATTTTATCAAACTTTGAGATCAATCCTGGCGTTATGTTATGTCATTATGGAAATATGTTATGTCATGTATTCACAGAAATTGTTCGAATTTCACGTTTTGTTAGACACAAAGATGCGTGCGTCGTAGCCATGCTTCTTGTACATGCTTTTAGTAGCGATGAGTCGGTTGAAAAAGAAGCCACGCGTGAGAAAAGATTGAAAAACACAAACATTATTTTATAAAAGGCCATTTACATTTTCCATTGCATTTCATAGGCGCAAAAATAAAATTTTAAGCACACTTAACTATTAACTATATACAAGCGATTATTTTATATAATCGAAATCAATGGTTTATTAAACTGCACTCCGCACTAGTATTCACACAGTTCATTTATCTTCTAGCTCTACAGTTACCTCGGTATTACTGCACCGACTGAACAATTTATGTCACAGGTATCTGTAACCCACTGTACGTTTGCCGTATGAACTCACTCACACACGAAATCTGACTGACTCACCGAGCTTGCCTGGTCGTATTTATATGTGTGCTGGGTTATGTGTGCAGCGTTTTCTAGAATATTCTGGTCCCTTCTATACATGCATTTATGGTTGTTACAAATTTGGAATTTGGCTTACGGCCGCCACAAAAACCCTTATACTTGCGTTCATTGTTGTTGTTTTCTAGAGCATCCGACAGAAAGCAGTGGCGTGCGCAACAATACAATATATTAACATTACAATAAGAACCAATGATATTTTAGTGTGCTACTTTGTAGATGTTCGTAGAAACTTGTTTACCTTTTGAACTTATGTCAAACTTGAACGACTCGTCAAAAACTTCCCCAAATGTCTTGTTTACAGTCTGTAAAGTCATTAAACTTCCTCGAGAAACTTGTCAGGGTGACTTTACTTACTCAACATCGTGAACTGCAATACGAATTCAAGTACGAGTGGTTTTAACAAATTTTATTTATTTTATCGATTTGTCCTTGTACCGTGTACGAGTGTAATTTCGTTTTTTTAAGGTTTTAGAATATTTTAAGGATACGAGTCCAAAAGCTGTAAGTTTCGTTACGTCATCTGCCTAATGGCAGCTAAGAATTTTCTTTTTAGGCAGATGTTGTCCTGCCAAAAACCTAGCTACCAAAATATCAAAAAAAGAATATTGTTGGGAGGCTGAAAATTAGTGATTACATGTTTTTTTTATGTACGAAATCCAAAAAAAAAAAATTATTTTAAATTAGGTCGGAAAATTTAAAAAAATTTCTGGATCTCGACAACAAAAAACCGGTCGTAATATCACGTATATTCGAATAGAATGTTATTCACTTTATTTTGAAGCTTACGTGTTAAAACTCGAATGGCCATTTATATAACGCAAAAATGAATTTTATTTTGTGATATTTTCATTTTTAGTTTATATGTTAAACATATTTTTTATACATATCGACTGGCTTTATAAGCAATAAAGATCTATCTATGCTCTTTGCTCTATATCAAAACATTTATCTACACCACGAAGTCTGTAACTAGGAGACCTAGCTTCCTATGCTTGCCGTGTTTCGAGACGGAGCGTTTTCTGGCGCACACGAGATGGCGCTGTTATCACTATCTGGGAAAACTTCGGTTCTTTCCGCCTGTTTTCGCCATACTTACTAAAGTTGTTTAGCTTCACAGACACTACATACATATAAGCCATGAACGTGTGTGCGTTACCCAGTAGCTGACGCCATATTGGGTCATGCGACAGATATCGGTCCACCGCATATATCTATTAATTAACTATATGAATTATTGCCTATCTACTCAATGTGCGGTGAATGAACGCAACAAAGCGTATCGAAAATATATCTGTGTCTCTTTCTTCGATAATCGATGCAATTCCCTGACTTCTCCGATGATAGGATTGGTTGATGTACTTGCATTCAATCCGAATAAAGTATCTCTGTTTCAAAAACTTTGTCTTTTTCTATGACGTTAACATGGGCGTACCCAGCTTTTGGCCCAGGAGGGGGCAAATTAGAAATTTCTTAAGCCGGGTCCCCCGTGCATGTTTTGCCCGCCTGGATACGCTAGTGCTAACGGCGTAAAAAAAGACAGAAGTATATGTTTGCATCCTAATAGTTCGATTGCGCTTTTATTCCTATGCTCAGTATAGAATAAAGGTATATGGTCCACCGCTACGCCCGAGCTGGGTCTCCTGATTACAGACTTCGTGATCTACACAAAGTAAGAAATCAACAGAATCTGTTTTCTGATGTACGTTGCAATTTTAAGTATTGTACAGCTGATATTGAAGATAACATTGAGATAAGGGGAATTTAAAAGTCTATATTGATGATAAATACTAAGAAAGCGCTTTATCAAAAATTTTCAAAAACATTTTAATCAGCTGATCACTGACGTCATGTAATTTTTTTAACACCATTTAGAAAATAATAGTTCATTTTAAGTTTTGAAGTTAAAATGTTGCGAAGTATTTGCTTGGTTTTGTTCATTTTTGCTTTTATTTTTTCCGGTAAGATACTGACAGTACCTATTTTATTTATTCGGTGTTGTCATGCTTTGTAGTCGCCAGGGTTATCCAAATTTATTTATTTTATATTTATTTCAACAACAGGGTTGAAACTCTAATTACAGATAAATTAATAAAATAAGAACACAGTTTTGCTGGTGTACATTAAAATATGTTGAATATAGTATGTATATTAGTAAGAATTCTATAATGAACTTATTTTATTCTAGATGTATTATGTTTTCATAAAAAATCATCGTCAGAAGGAAGGATCGTTGGTGGTGAAAATGCTGACATTTTGGAATATCCTTTTATGGTACTTTTTCTATTGATATCTGTGAATAATGGCAAAGTTATTCGTGTTAATTTTAATAAAAAATTGTGCCAGTTTATATTTTTGGGTTAAAAAATAGCTTAAATCGTCGGGAGACCACAAACCTTTAGTTCCTATGAACTCTTGACAGTATCAAACGGATTTTGAATTTAATTTTTTTAACTATAAAATATTACATAAATTTACAAAAAAAAATTACATATACTACCTATATATGTATATAGTTGTGAAATTTCCAGCTATTATTAAAGGATTTTGTTATTTTTCAGTTGTCGTTAAGAAAAAACGATCAACACATTTGTGGAGCCTCGATTATTGGCCCAAACATAGCTCTCACGGCGGCTCATTGTGTTTACAAGTATGTAATTTATAAATATAAAAAAATTGAGAGTTAAGCAACTTAATTTAACGGTTGTAAGCGATCCAATCACTGGTCGAATCAAAACTGGAAAGCAGTCTGACAAATACAATCTTCTCTTCTGTTATGATATTTTTTAAGTCGGAAATTGTGGCAAATATCCAAAAAATTCACAAGACCCTGTTTAATCCTAGAATCACACATCAAGAAGTACCGAACCTTGTTAAAACAATAACAGTGCTATTTTTAAAAGAACAATTTTTACCATTCCAACCCACAAGCGGGGAATGGTGCTAGTTTAGGTCAAAAATCACTTTTCAAAAATTTTACAATATCTTTCCGTTTTGAGGTCCCCCGAATCCAAAAAACATATTTTCGGAAAATCTCTGTGCGTCTGTTAGTCTGTTTGTCTGTGAACACGATACAGGTCAAACGAATGAGCGGATTGAAACCAAATTTTGGGAGGATGTTTGGTATGCAAATATGAAGAGCCCTATTGTTTTTGGGGAAAATCGGCGCATGCGCAGAAGAGATATATGCTAAAACGGTATTTTTTATATAATAATGGTATACTTTTCATAACGGCTTATTATTCTATTTATGTTTTCAAGAAAGTTTTGTTAAAAAATTTTTTTTCTAAACTTTATAGTTTCGGAAATATTTTGAAACTAAAAAAAATCATCCGCTCTTTTGTTTTATGGATCTGTCAGAAATAAACTAGTTAGGCATGCTTTGATTAATTTTTACATGATGTGGAACATACTATTTAGGTAACCATGGCAACGAATAGTTAATATCGTATTAAATACTAGCCATTACCCGCGTCACCTCACGCGATATCAGAAATTTTATTTTCTTTATTATAATCAAATGTCAACATTTTTTAAGTTGGAATGGTCCCGTCGCCCAATTGGCTGGAATTTTTTAATATATGGCTTATGGCCTCTACATCTTCTGACATAACCAGCTATGTCAATACATTCTTTTGTATAGTATTAAATTTCACACATACTATGGTAATGTTTTAAAAATATGTAAGATTGTACATTGACAAACTATTTCTGTTTAAACGGTACACGCTGTACCATATTAGCAACTCTAGAAAGTTTCTTTGGACGTATTACCATTTACCACGTTTTTATTAACTCGCTTTCTTATATGTCTATCCGAGTGGAATTTTGTAATTGATTTTAAACTAACTTCCTGATGAGATAGAGACTTGAAATTTTTAACATAACTCAGAATTAGATGACAATACAAGAAAATACTAAAAAGAATAAAATAATAAAAGAAATTTTTAATATATCGTCGTTGGTTCTGTAATATCTCTAATGTGCAAAAAGTAAAATTTTCAGGAAAGGCCAAAAAGTGGTAATTTCAGCAATGGATGGTAAGAACTAGCAATTTCAGAGGTATATTACTAATTCATACTTATCTTTACTATACGTGTTTAATTAAGACGAAGTATTTTCTTAAAAAATATTTAACGTTAATTTCGGATTTATTAGCACATGGGAGGAATTATTTCATACAACTTTTCACATTAGAGTTACTTCCCCTTGTTGGTTACTGTAAAATTAATTTGGAGGTATTACTAGTGTATAGAGCTCCGTTTCCTGAATCTTTTCATTTAAAAAACGTAAAATCTGCCAATTATGCACATAAGAGCTATTACAGAACCAACGACGATATCACGTTTTTAAAACGAACTAAAAAGTATAAAATAATTTAGGATTTGAAACGAAAAACGTGGAGCACATTATTCAATTTACTTTTGGTAATAAAAATAAAATTTTCAGAGTTCCAGTAAATGAGATATCATTTCGTTCCGGTTCATCTAAATACAATTCGGGAGGAACGATTCATCAGGCGACCGATATAGTGATCCACGAAATGTTTGGTTCTTTTATGCTAGACTACGACGTTGCGGTGGTAACAGTGTCAAGTCCTTTTCTTATTGGACAACCGGGAGTCAATATTGTCACTCTAATAGACCTTGAGGAAGAGATATCTTCCGGAAGTTTATGTACAGTAGCGGGTTGGGGATTGACAGAACCCAATGGTGTGAGCATTCCAGAGAATCTTCGCAAAGTCGAGGTGCCAATGGTTGACAGTAAAATTTGTAACGAGAAATATAATGATATTTACCCGGATATAATTACTTCGAGGTAATTAAAAATGTGATGTTTAATTATTAATGTCTCTTTATTCGTTTCCATACTACGTGAATAATTTAATAGGCTAGACGGCGAGGAGTTTTGGGTGTATTATTCGGGCACAGGCGAGATTATTATTGGAATCGCTTCGTTTTAGGGTGTAGTTCCACCCCCTAAATTTGCTTACAAATTGTTGGTGTGCTTGATTTTATAATTAACAATTAGTGACCGATTTTATAACGATTTCTTTAGCGATACCTATTTTAGACAAACGTATAAAATCATATAACTTTTCCAATATTCTATCGTTATAAAATCGGTTAGAATTAATTTTTTCCGAAAATTCCAACGGGATACTAAAGTTGAATTGATTTGTGATTTTTCTGGCCAGCGAAACTCGTTTGTGAAAAAAATGTAATTAAGGAAACAAAAAAAAAGTGATCGTTAATTACTCGAGAAGTAATTGACCGATGACGCTAAAATTATTCATGCATGTTTGGGTCAACATAAACATCATTTTTGAGAACTTTCAGCCATCTATGTGCGGTCATTTTTTAGTAAAAAAATAGTGAAAAAAACGCGTTTTTTTAACTTTCGGGGCTATTTGCAAGTTAACAATTGCACTTAGCGATCTCTGTCAGTACTCATTTTTTAGGAAATTTCATAAGGAACAACTTTCTCAATGCATATGCTATACCTACTAACAGTCAAGAGGAACGGAGATTTTAAAGGAAATAGATAAAAAAAAACACTCTATTCGTCACTAATTGTTAATTATAAAATCAAACACACCAACAACTTGTAACCAAACTTAGGGATTTGAACTACACCCTAAAACGAAGCGATTTTAACAATAATCTCGCCTGAATAATACACTCGAATAATACACTTTTTAATGTTTTTACCTTCTCGCCGTCTAGCCTATAATTGTAAATGCGAAACGGCAGAAGCTTAAAATTAACAAGTCTCACAAAAGAGGAGTTTTAGAATCGATTTATTGTAGATATTGCACATACCGCTAACCTAGCTGCATGTGCTTTATTATCGCTTTGCGCGCAAGAGCTGACTTTCGTTCATATAAGAAGTTATATCTAAGTTAATTTCACACCAAATCCATTCAAATTAAAGCTTTTTGAAAAGAGGAGATTCTGATCTATAAACCAGAACCATTTTTAAATCCATTCGAGTTCATAAATACTACTAAAATTGTAATTGAAAATCACGAACAGCATTTATCGATTGGTCTGTACGTATGTACGTCCCGGCTCTACAGATCACAATTTTGGTCTGATTGCCTTGGATCATATTTCACTTTGTTTACTATCAGACCAGAACCCTATTTAAATTCACTAAAATGTGTTCAGTAGCTTAATTTTTATAAACAGTTTTATTTTATTATTTTTGACAGCTAATAGTCAGAAAAAAAACAGCAAATAATTATACTGTAAGTGTAATAATATTACACTTATTCTACGGTAATATAATATTATTATATATAAGTGCTATAATTCTATACGACAATAACAGCCATATACTGCGAACGCGCGGTGGCCGAGCGGTTAAGACGTAAGGCCAGTAACGGCAAGGTGTCGGGTTTGATTCCCGCTAACATCATTAGAAAGTGTTTTTTCTACTCCATTTTATTTCCACCTGATATTTATATATAATAATATATTTCTCATATTTTTTTTTTTATGGTTGTCAATTTTTTTCTCATATATTTTCATTTTTTTTTTAATTTTTTAATTTTTTAAAACTTTTTTTATTGTTTTTTTTAATCTATTTCCTCAATTTTTTTCATTATAATAAGTACAGTGGAAAACTTACTGTATGTGCACTTTTGCTTGTGCCAACTATCTTTTATTTTGTACTCGATGATTTTTCCGGTTTCGCTCGGGTGCGCTCGTTTTTTTTTAATTTGTAAATTTGTACCCAATTAATACATAACCTAACTATTCGGTTCGTCCGTTCTCGTAAATTTGTAATTAACTCTCCGTGACTTATTATTATTATTTCAAAACGTTTTTGACACCCGAACTTTTTGTTTACTAGCAAAAAAGTCCTTCAGACATTTTGAAATTTTAATACCTTCAAAAGTACTTAGTAAAATAAAAAATAAATAAGCCAGATCATTTAGTCCGGGTTCAAATATCTGCCAGGCGGTTACAAAACTGTCTATTATACGTGAGTGCGTGAAAGACGATACGGGTTGGTTGAAGTGTGTAAAATGGTTAACTACAACTCAACGAATACTTAAATAAAGTTTTTTTTTTTATCATAAAACAGGATGATCTGCGCTGGATACGATCAAGGAGGCAAAGACGCTTGTAATCTGGATTCTGGCGGTCCATTAGTATTTAACGGAAGACAAGTCGGCATCGTATCCTGGGGGAAGAGTTGCGCTGACCCGGATTATCCTGGAATCTACACAAAACTAGCTGAGCTAAGGAATTGGGTTACAGATAATGCTGGGATTTAAAAAAAAATATATTTTTTGATGATGACTAATAAAAATCTATATAAAAATAAAAATAAGAATATTTATTCACTCAAAATAAATTATTTTCTCCTAGTAATTTTAGATTTTTTCATATTTAAGCGAAGTCTTAAAATTTTAAACCAATTAAAAATAATATTTCTTGTTAAAATGTCATTCCACGATCGATATATTGCAACTATTTTAAATTGGGATGTGTAGAAAGTATTTTGTATTTTGAACTTCTTTTCACTTAAAAATATGTAATTAATATAATATAGAAAAAAAATGTTAACATATTGTCGCTTTTATTTTCATTTATACCTACTAGGGACAGATTTAGGACCTCTGGTATAAACATAATTTAATTGATATTTCTCTAATCATAAATAACAGATAACAAAATAAAAATACAGATAAGTTATTTTGATTCAGATTCAAGTATTATTTCAAGTTTCAACACTACACAAAATGTGTAAAAATTCATAATAAATAAATAAAACTCATGTAAATTCCTAAAATTATACAATTTTCCTCAATAATATTTAACAAAATTGTTATCAATGAAAGGGTGTCGATTGTACCCAGCACACTCTCACGTAATAAATATAAAATGGCGCATTTTAAATAATTTAAATTCATCCATAATGAAATTGAGGTTATATTTTATCAACTGACCCAAATTCATTGTCATCAATAAAATATAAATATAATGACCTGACGCTTATAATTTATTTGTAATATATACAAAACTTCGTCACATCAGTAATTACAGTAAGAATGGATGTCTTGAGGAGGTTGGGTCAAAAATTCAAAATGATTATTATTAGAGTTATTTTTCGCAGTTACTTAAAATATTTGTTCGTTTATTTGATTACTAGACGCTGTTGAAAAAGAAGATTCAACTTAACAATCATTCTGTATATCGTCGTTGGTTCTATAATACATCTTATGTGCAAAAAGTAAAAGCAGGAAAGGCCAAAAAGTATGGTTATTTCAGCAATGGATGGTAAGATCTAGCAATTTCAGAGGTATATTACTAATTCATACTTATCTTCACTATCACTATACATGTTTAGTTAAGACGAAGTATTTTCTTAAAAAATATTTAACGTTAATTTCGGATTTATTAGCACATGGCAGGAATTATTTGATACAACTTTTCACATAAGAATTACTTCCCCTTGTTGGTTACTGTAAAATTAATTTGGAGATATGACTAGTGTATAGAGCTCCGTTTCCTGAATCTTTTCATCTTAAAAACGCTAAATCTGCCAACTATGCACATAAGAGCTATTACAGAACCAACGACGATATGTCAAACTTGTATCAACTGATATCAATTGTATCAAAAATTGTACCTTCTGTCTTTAAACGCCAAAACTCTTTTGATTGTATTTATCTTAGGTATCAAAAATAGGCTTCCACACTAGAAGTCTCCCTTAAAGCTTAAACAACCGTCCTACTAGGACTGTATATAGGCATAAAGCGCCTTTATAAACACAATTTTATTTACAAAAATGTCTTGGTTCAAATTCATATTTTTGATCAGTTTCCAAAATTCTCAAATCACACAAACCCTTTACTGTGTTAATATTACTTTGAGTCAGACTGTTGTTACTTAAATAGAGTTCGTTCAAACTTTGTAATGGTTTAAAAGCATTGTCTTCAATCACATCGATGTGGTTATTGCTCAGAAATAAATATTTCAAATTACCTAAACCGATAAATAAATCATTACTTAAAAATTGGATTCTGTTGTTCGCGAGATTAAGACGATACAAAAACGTATTCGAGCTAAAAGATCTGGGAGCAATAGATTCGATTTGATTGTCAGCCAAGATTAAATGTGTCAACGATTTCAATGTTTTGAACATATCAGCTCTGACGCTTTTGAGTCGGTTAAATTGAAGAGACAACATTTTCAAACTTTTGAAATAACTCAAAGTTTCAGGTTCAATCCTTTCAATGTTGTTATGATCTAAAAAAATCGTTTTCAATTTATAAAGATTGACAAAAGCACTTTTTTCAATTACGACTATTCTATTATGACTCATATCTAAATATCTCAACTCTTTCAATTCATTAAACGTGTTATTCGGAATAATCTCAATTCGATTAAAACCTAAATAAAGAAAACTCAGATTTTCTATTCCGAGAAACATCGTCGCATCGACGCGGACAATTTCATTTTTGTTCAATTCCAACCGTTCTAAATATTGATATCCGCTGAACGTTCCTTCTTCAATTTCGGTTAAACTATTATCACTTAAATCAATATGTGTTACGACATTTAAACCTCTAAAGCTTCTAGGATTAACCGAAACCAATTCACTTTCCCATATTCGAAGTGTTCGTAGATTACACGCATCTATGAAGGCACCATCTTGTATATATTTGACCTTGGAATTTTGTAAAGATAACAGATACACTTGTGATGGATTGTTGCCGAGAATGTTTGAAGTGAGGTTAAAATCTTCATAGCTAATAATATTTCTTCTAAGTTCCTCATTATTTGGGGTGTCATCCAAACCGCTCTTTCCCAATGACAAATCTGGACACGATTTCTCGTTTTCGAGGAACTCGAGTCTGGTTAATCTCGATGACACGATGATTACGCTGCTTGAACTTATGTCAATGACCATGAACAATAGTAAACAAAATACAGTGTGCGTTTTTATCTTCATTGTACTGGAAAAAAAAATGTTTGTGTGAAATCTGCGACGATCCAAATCTTGTTTCATCTAAATTAAAAATTGTGAGACTAAAAGGAACTAAAACGTGAGAGCCTCGCCCACATAAGCCCACGGGAGAAGTGACACTTCTTTAGAGATATCAAATCGTTTCATTGATACTTTGCGTTACCAAGGTTTCTTTTATAGGATGACAGGTAATTGCCCGTATTCCTCTCCGGAGAAGAAACTATGACTAATTTGGAATGATTTAACCTTTATCACTTTTTGGAAAAGCTCTGTGCGTCTGTTTGTCTGTGAGCCCGATACAGATCAAACCAATGAACGGATTGGAACCAAATTTTGGGAGGAAGTTTGATACGTAAATATGAAGAGCCCTATTGTTTTTGGAAAAATAGCCGCATGCGCAAAAGAGATATATACTATAAAGTTGTTTTTTTATATAATAATAATATATTTTTCATAACATAGCTATTTATTTTTTCAAGAAAGTTTTGTCAAAAACATTTTTTTTCTAAACTATAATACAGTTTCGGAAATATTTTGAAAATAAAAATTAATCAACTGTTCTTTTGTTTTGTAGATCTGTCAAAAATCAAAAATAAACTAGTTAAACATGCTTTGATTAATTTTTACATGACGTGAAAATATTGTGTAGGTAACCGTGGCAACGAATAGCAAATATCACATTGAATACTAGCTATTATCCGCGTCACCTCACGCGATATCAGAAATTTTAGTCTCTTTATTATATTAGGTCTATCAAATGTCAATATTTTTGAAGTTGGAATGGTCCCGTCGCCCAATTGGCTGGAATTGAAGTTGTTAATACAATAATCCAGTTTTTTCCAGTCGCACAGAAAAACAAGTACCTATATCTATTTTTATGATGAAATAATTTATTTATAATTGTTATAAACAAATCAATCTTGAAATTTCTACCTCAAATCGGTTTTTGACGAATCATTTAATAAAGTTTTTTCCTGCCGTAAGTAAATAAAAAATATTAGTAACTGATTTTAAATAGAACAAAAAAAATAACCATTAAGGGCGTATATATTTTTTCTGGGGGTATTTTTTTAAGTTTTTTTAATATCACACAAGAATACTCACGACGGAAGGTATCAAGCAAAATATTAATTCCCAAACTAATTTAAGAAATTTTTTTTCAAGAAGTATTTCTAAATTTTATTTGTATGTTATGTATTCGTAATATTTTCAGTTTTAATTTTATGGTTCTGAGGGGGGGGGGTAATTATCCTCTTTACTCCTCATATCTACGTCCTTGTTATCCACAAAAGTAGGTTATGTTTCTAGTGCGTGATGACATACTTATATTATTGTAACAGAGACCCCCCAGCAGGCGACGACAAAGAATTTCGTGAGACAACAATTGGCTTGTCATTCTAACAATGACACAATCCGAATGTTGTGGCGAATGTGACATTATGTTATAAACGAGAGACAGCGACTGTTGACTTTCACATGAGCCATAATATCATCAAGCATCCTCTTTCAAATTCTATAGAAATGTTGAATTACTACGTTTCGCATTTCTTTTGTTTCACTGTAGTTCGAAATAGGTAATTTTACGGTCAGTATACGGGCATAAAAGCACCTATTTTATATGGGGTCGTGCAAAAAATAAATGCGTGGATCTTGTGTGAAAAAATTGGAAATCTTATTTTAATATTTCCTCTAAAACTATTCAAAATAAGCTTAAAATTTGATATGATATTTAAATTCGTTTCAAAAGATAATTTTGCGAAAAAATGAATTTTTATTTAAATAATAGTCAATGTAAACATTAAGCATAAACATAATTTAAACATGCAACGATAATTAAGAGTATTCGTCCCTGCAAATACCCCCTGCACCCTTCATCTCAAATCTTTTCCCCTCGCCTAAAAATGGTTCGCGCTCTCCCGACGCTATTTTTAAAGTTAGAGGGTTCTGGTAAACGCCAAATGAAAGACAAAGAATCAGACTACAGATCCTTCAGGCGAATTTTTTGAAAAACAGTTTCGCCTACGTGTGAAATATTACGTAACTTATTATTTTTTTCAAAAGGTTGTAAGTTTTTTCAGGATTTTTTTTTCAAAAAATTCGCCTGAAGGATCTGTAGTCTGATTCTTTGTCTTTCATTTGGCGTTTACCAGAACCCTCTAGCTTTAAAAATAGCGTCGGGAGAGCGCGAACCGTTTTTAGGCGAGGGGAAAAGATTTGAGATGAAGAGTGCAGGGGGTATTTGCAGGGACGAATACTCTTAATGTTAATAACTTAATTAATTCAAATCTTTGATTAACGTCTGAATAGAACTCTTCAAATAAATAAAATTGTCGACCAATTTTTTTCAGACTACTTATATTATATTGACAAAAAATAATATAAAAATATAAATCAATATAACAAAAGATGACGTTTCGATCCGGATTTGGATTTTCTTCAGAAATATCTAAAAAGAATATAAAAATTAATTAATATTAGCCACTTATTTTCTAATAGAATGCAAGATTGAATGATAGTTTGAATGATTAAATTTTTCATTAATTTTTTAATCATTCAAACTATCTTGCATTCTATTAGAAAATAAGTAGCTAATACTCCAAATCCGGATCGAAACGTCATCTTTTGTTATATTGATTTATATTTTTATATTATTTTTTGTCAATATATAGTCTGAAAAAAATTGGTCGACAATTTTATTTATTTGAAAACCTAATTCATTTATTATTAACTTAATTAATTTCTTATAGACATAACATACAATTTTTAAAGCATGTTTGTATTTTCATTGAAACTGATAACACAAAAATTAATTGAAGAGTAAAGAATACTACATTTCCGCAATAATTCGTTCATTAAATTACCTAATATATATTAATTTTTCCTTACAGCTGTCAACTCGATGAACAAAGACTTTGCGTATATTTCCGGGATTTAAAAAACGAAACTTAACCACAAATTGGACGATTGATTATCAATTAAACACATAATTATTTCGATATAACTGCTAACGTGTTCTTTCCAATTAGACAACCTTTTAAACAGTGGCTTTTACTCTTATCCACAATATTATAATTATTAATATGTATATCATTTTATTTAATTCCAGTTCTGGTCAAAGGTCAAGTAAATAGAATAAGAAATAAACACAATCGACAGCTTGTCCAGCGGCGCGGGCGTAACTATCGGCAAAATGGGGTTGCCAGATTCAAATCAACCTTTCCGGGCAGGGGCGGATCTATATAATGGCTTTTTGGGCTGCAGCCCAGGGCTCCGTGGATATAAAGGGGCGTCAGCTCCCATTGAAGGCATTGGACATTATTACGAATAAAAAAAACAATTAGTAGACATAACCTGCTAATTTCTTTTGCAATAATGTCTTACAGTTGCTGTTTGTCTAAAGTCATATTAAATACACAAAGTATTTCATTGTCCTAATTTTTGCCTATACCGTATAGCTTAAGCAACGAATAATTCTAGATGGAAAAGTCGAAAGCAGAACATTTGACTTAGGAACTTTGTTTGGACTAGTTAGGAGATAAACATACTAAAAGTCCTTACCCTTCCGAGGTACGCCCGAAGGGGGGGAGCACAAAGAAGGTCCCGTTTTTTGGTTTTTTGCTTTCATCTCGAAAACGGTACGTCGTACGAAATTGTGTTGTAATACATAATGAAAGCTGATAAAATTCTCTACAACTTTAGCTTTCACACTTTTTATCTATCTTCAATCTTTGCCTAGCTATGAGCTCCGAAAAATGGTCGATTTTCAAAAATGTGTTAAGTTCTCTGTAGCACATTCTAACAATACGAATTTGTCAAAATCATTTTGTATTGCTCATCCACACTATTAAAAACACCCACACACTATTAAAAAATATCATAAGCTGGGAATACCTCCACGCAGGGCCCTCTTTCCCACTGGGCACTCTGGCACGTGCCCAGGGCCCCGCGATCGATAGGGACCCCCTAGTTTAATGGTATACTAAGTACCTAAACTGTTTAAAACAAAAATCATCAGTGAACTAGTTTTTCATATACCTACTTATTTTTTTTTGTGTCCATGTTAAAATTGGGAACGTGATCCTTTTAAATATATGCATTTTATATCACATTCCTCGACTTAGAATCTAGAACCTTGTTTATCTATTTTCTTTGTCTATTCTAACAAAATAGTGCTCTGTTAAGGTCATAGGGGCCCCATTATCCTAATGTGCCCAGGGCCTCCAATAGGTTAAAGCTTCTGTTATTTTTTAATAGTGTGTGGGTGTTTTTAATAGTGTGGATGAGCGATACGAAATGATTTCGACAAATTCGTATTGTTACAATGTGCTACAGAGAATTTAACACATTTTTGAAAATCGACCATTTTTCGGAGCTCATAGCTAGGCAAAGATTGGAGATAGATAAAAAGTGTGAAAGCTAAAGTTGTAGAGAATTTTATCAGCTGTCATTATATAAGTATTACAACAAAATTTCGTACGACGTACCGTTTTCGAGATGAAAGCAAAAAACCAAAAAACGGGACCTTTTTTGTGCTCCCCCCCTTCGGGCGTACCTCAGAGGGGCAAGGACTTTTAGTATGTTTATCTCCTAACTAGTCCAAACAAAGTTCCTAAGTCAAATGTTCTGCTTTCGACTTTTCCATCTAGATTCCCCTTATGAGCACTCATTGACCAAACTAGTATACATTAGGGTGTTCTTAATTTTTACCCTCCCGCGTGTGTCAAAAGAAGTTTTATTTCAGTAAAAAGTCTGTTAAATTAGTAATTCATCCTTTAATAAATCAAGATTGTATTGCGAATTTATTAGTACCTACTATATTAATAAATGATGCAACCACTAGCTTCTTTACTGGTTTACCTAGCTTGTTACTAGATTTGAACAGTCTATTCTGGTAAATCTGCAACGAAAGAAAATATGCAAGTGTGTTAACAAAATCTTCTGGTTTGTACTAGTTATACCGCACTGACCGTGGATTTTCGATCATTAATAAAATATTATCTATTCTGACATATCGATTTATGAAATATGGTTGCAAAAAGGATTGTCGAAAATGTGATTTGACAAGGACCTTAGATTGTGATCATATAATTAAGTTTCTATTCATCAGTAGCAGTCTAATGTCATTGTGAAACTCAGGAGCACTCAAATGTTTCATTTAAACTTCATGTCATCTAGAACATTAGATTGTACTCACACAAAAACACATGATTGTTCTACATAGAAAAAGATGGCATTTCGAACTAAATTTTGATCAAAATGCGAAGTACAAAAAATGATACCTGTATATGTACAGTTTAAGGACATTATAGTTTTAATTAATTAATTATTTTTCGAGCACGATCGATTTAAAAACTACAATGCTTTTCATATGTATGTTCACAATTTTAAGTCATTGTCAAATTGGAGCATATCAGATTTTCTAATAACGTTTTCTGCAACTGAGTATTAGAGGATTAAGAAAAAAATAAAAAAAAGACCTACAGAATCCTCTAAAAATACTAAGTAAATTTTATAGGTCTCGGCACATAAAATGAACAAACGAATGGACATCAACTCGCCTTTTTGATTTGTATACTGTATAGGAACCATGAAATTATTCTGAGGTGAAAACAGCGGAACGCGTGAAAATGTCGAATTTGGTTTTTTTTTTTTTGCCAATGCGCTTCACATCACTGTTAGCTCAGACGTAAAAATGTACAGATTTTAAACAAGGAAAAATAAAAGGGACTTACTTGTCAAAAAAATTCAAGTCATTTTTCTTGGAAGTCGTTAGGAAAAAAATTTACGATGTAGTACTTTTTGTGTAGGACGTGAAATTGATTTTCCTATGCGATGAAAATGATAAAACGCTTAAATTGATAAAACAGTGAAATTCTCAAGATTTCATTTCAAAACAAACCAACAAACGCAATTTTTTATTCATATTTTTTTATTAAAAAAATAACAATTTTGTAATACAGACAAATATTAATCATTAGAAAACAGACATTCAGTCCTTACCGTTAAACTGTACTTGACATAGTTAAGATTTTGATCATCAATTGGGAAATTATTATAAATTATGTTATACATATCACCATCTACATATTATGTTTTTTTTTTTTATTTTTGACATATATTTGACGGCATTGTACTCTTATAGGCCCCACTCACGATCACACTTCATGCCACAGTTCAGTGTTCAAACTTATAGTTCAGTGAAGCATGATAATGTGTGGGACAAATAAACACTGAAACCAACACTGAAGTCAAGCATGAACTCATCAAATGCATCTTGATTTTTGAACGACTTCAGTGTTCAGTGTTCAAGTAAACTGCTGTGTGTGTGGTTTTTTTTCAGTTCAGTTTTTGGAGTTCTGTGTTTTGTACAACTAGAAGCCAAAAATTTCAATGTTGCTGCAAGTCTTTTTTGTGTAGAAATAGATTTTCGCATATTTGTATCCTGGTTCTTAATAAATGGGGTAGCTAGTTCCAGTAAATAATTGTAAGTTAATTCATCCATTCGTAAATAATTATTCCAATCAAGCGGCTCAAGATGTAATTCATTAATCAAATAAACATGACTTTTTGAATCACGCATTTCTAACCAATTTTTCACCCATATTCTTCTTTTTTTTTCTTATTTCTCTGTTTTAAATACAATCCCACAGCTATGAACAGCCAATCCTCACCATTTAAATAACTCATTTAGTTCTTATTAGTTATGTATAGTATAATATTATAGTATGTATATAATATATATTTTATATATCTATACTCGACGAGTGTATGCCAACAACTGAACCAAACTGAACACTAAAAATATTAAAAACTGAGCAGTTTGCATGAACTGTGTGTGGTGTCAGTCAGTCTTTCGATTAATCGGTCCAACTTCACTGAACACTGAACTGTGGCATGAAGTTTGATCGTGAGTGGGGCCTCTTAGGATGAAGGCAAATCCTTCGAAACGTTAGTCAATAAATGCAAATTTAATATCTGTATTTGCGTTTTTCTGGATCTTTTGGCCACTGTAGACGTTGTCTACAAAATTGTTAACAAGTAAAAAAAAAATGTGTGCGTGTACTTATGTACGTACGTTAGAAGTTATACTTTTTTGGCGTGATTAAAAACTAATTTTTAATTTGCATGCAAACAATTTATTGAAATAAAATAATAAAAGGACTGGAGTAAGTTTAACATAAACACTACTAGTAGATGCTACGCGTATGCGAACATGGTCTCTACTATACTCTATCCTCCTCGAAGCGAGAACCAACTACAACGATATAATATGGTGACGGCATGTCCACTAGTCACTAGTGTAAGCTGCCTCTATTCTGTCGGTAGCCGCTAGCCTTTTTCTGCAAGCAACTTCATCCTGTTAGTTTTGATGATACATTTTCAACATTCCGACACATCGTTTTTTCATAACGCGCCAAAAGAAGTATAACTTCAAAACAGTTTACATAAATGTACAGTCCATAGCTGAAGAAGTACAGTCAGTGCGAGGCAGTGACTGTTAACTATTTAATTATTAATTTTACCTTTTAGACCGCCGCACGGATAAAAATATTGAGAAATGCTGGACGAACATTTTATTGTATCTCATATATTTATATTATGCGTTTGGTGTTTTTTTTTTATAAGGAACACTTTTGGTTTTTAAGAATTTGTGACGTTTCACTATGACGAATGTCAGTCGTCAAATTCTGGAAATTGCCAAAAGTGTTCCTTATAAAGCAAAATACCAAACGCATATTATCTGTACACCGAAAGTTACGTATGGTTTGAATCAATCATTCATAAAAATTAACAATTTTTTTTAATTTCCAAATATTCTCCCTTATTGATTTCAAAAGAGATAAGCTTGCATAAACCTTCTAGTAGTTTATAATCGATTTTAGTCACAGGATTATTACGAAGATTAATGTACTGAATATTTTTCAAAGGACTTAGAGCACGTTCTTCAATTGTTTCAATAAGATTATCCTGCAAATACAAAACATCCAAACCGTGCAAACCTATAAATGTTTCGTCTTCTAATTTTTTTATTTTATTTTCCGAAAGATCCAATGCGTTCAGCTTATGTAATCGCACAAATGAACCAGTTTCTATCGAGGCGATTTCATTTGATGTTAAATACAGTGACCATAATGAGTTTAATCCATACAACATATCCAGATTAACGGATTTCAATCGGTTATTGGTCATTGAAAGGTGTTCTAAATTCTCCAAATCGTCTAAAGTATTGGGTTTAATCGTTGCTATATTATTATTATCCAGATTTAAACGTTTTAATTTTTTAAGATTTTTGAACAACACTTTATCAATTTTAGATAATTTGTTTGAATCAAGGCTGATCTCTTCTATTTCTTTTAAATCATTGAAAGCATCCGAAGAAATGTCTTCTATAACATTATTGCTCAAGAGAAGAGTTTTTAACTTCTCTAGTCCTGAAAATGTTTGAGAATCAATTGAACCGATTTTATTTCTACGTAAATTAAGACTTTCTAAGCTCTTCAAATGTTCCAAAGCAAGTGGATGCAAAGTGGCAATGACGTTGCCCTCCAAATGAAGTTGTTCCAAATTTCCCAGTCCTTCAAACATTTCTTTCGAAAGAGAATCAATATTTTTCAAACCCACATTTAAAAACGAGAGATTTTCAAGCCCACAAAAGTCACAAGGACCTATTGTGTTTACATTATCACCACTTAGAAATAAAGACTTCAGTGATTTCATGTTATTAAAGACATTTGTGCCGGAAATATTAGTATTAAATAAAAATAATGTTTTCAGTCCTTTTAAGTGACTAAATACATTCGAATTTTGCGAATCTAGTTCCAAATGAGAAGCTGTGAGCGAATCTAAGGATTCTAATCCTTTAAAGGTATCAGCTTCGAACCTTTTTAAGGTGATATAACTAATAGTTAGGCTCTTCAAACTACTTAATTCACTAAATGTTCCAGGTTCAATGTATTCTAAGGGATTGTTTTGTATATTTAAAAATCTCAACGAAACTAAGCCTCGAAAAGTGTTGGTGTTTATAGATTTTAGTTGATCATAACTGAGGTCGAGAATGTTCAAATTACAAGCATCTTTAAACGTTGCGTCGTCAATAAACGAAATGTTAACTGAATTTAGCTGCAGTTCGTAAAGTTGGGATGGATCTTCTCCTAAGACTTCCGAAGTCAGATTTTGTACGCTGTTGTCCCAATTAAATTCCTTCAAATTCACTGGTGGAAATTGGTCGAGATTAGTTCTTTCTCGAGATGTCGGACATTTTGTGTATTCCTTCAGTATCTGTTTTCTTGTCGGTGAAGGTATCGATTGATAATCGAAACACGTTTGTTGATCAGTAAATAATAACACTATCAGTAACAAATAGTGCAAATTATGGAAACTAGCTGCCATTGTACTGAAAGAATAAAATGCACAACTTAAAATTAATCTATACTAAAATATAAAGCTGAAGAGTTTGTTTGTTTGGTTGGTTGAACGCACTAATCTCAGAAACTACTGGTTCGAATTGAAAAAAAATTTTTTTGTTGGATAGCCTTTTTATCGAGGAAGGCTATAGGCTATATAATATTACGCTACGACCAATTGGAGCGGAACATCAATGAAAAATGTTGCAAGATGTATCTCAAAATTAGTACGTCCGACCAATATTATCAGGCGAAATGCCTTGACTAAATATTGCAATATTAGCGCATCAAGTTTACAAGCCCGGATAGCTCAGTCGGTAGAGCGTAAGACTCTTAATGCCAGGGTCTAGGGTTCAAGTCCCACGTCGGCGAATACATTTTTATTTTTTTTATGTTCTACATTGCTTTCTTCTAAGGCTTACATTCCAATTTTATTAAATTTTATTACGACTAATTAAAATTAAATAAATCTAATTAATAGCTCATTTGAAAACTGTTACAACTATAGGCACCTATATAAAAATAGATTTCCTACAGTGTTTTCAATTAAATATTTATTATATTAAAAGAAATTTATTATTTTAAAAAAAAGTATAAATACTGCTTTTTAACGACAAAAACTTTTGAACGGAAACGCCGATCGTTATGAAGTTTGGACACAACATTCATCTCGGTAAACTAAAATGAATGTGCGTACTCATGTCCCTTCCTTCCTCATTTGTTTTTTGCACCCGGGTGAAGCCGGGCGGGACCGCTAGTAATGTATAAAAAATAGTTTTTTACAGGATTTTACTGTTTATTTTGCTAATAAGAAATAATTACTAATGTTTAGTAAAACTAAATAAATAAACCATGAAAGATTAAAAAACTGGTCAACCTTGACCGCGAACATTTGACAAACATTAGATATTTTTACATGTTAATATTTTATGTCACAAATACTAAGCAACGTTGTGTTTATATTTAATACTAGCGGTACCGCCCGGTTTCACCCGGGTGCAAAAAAACGAATGGGGGGGACATTCATCTTAGTTTACCGAGATGAATGTTGTGTCCAAATTTCATGATGATCGGAGTTACCATTCAAAAGTTTTTGTCGGACGGACAAATTTTATGTTATATTTTGCAACTTTTTTTATTGATGCTCCGCTCCTATTGGTCGTAGCGTAATATTATATAGCTTATAGCGTACCTCGATAAATGAGCTATCAAACAAAAAAAAAACATTTTTCAATTCGAACCAGTAGTTCCTGAGATTAGCGCGTTCAACCAAACAAACAAACTCTTCAGTTTTATATTATATATTAGTATAAATATCTATGCTAACATTATAAAGAGAGTGCGAATTTTGTGAGTTTGTGTGTATGTGGAGAGTAATCTCCGGAACTACCGCACCTTTTTGAAAAATTCTTTGACCACTATTTAGAATGAACCTTTAGGATAGAGATTGGCTCTGTATTATCGCGTTAGAATAAAAGCGGTTTTCGTGAAGATCAATTTTGTAACGTAAGTCTACGAAAAAACACCGGGAATCTACAAATTCGGGCGTAGCCGCACCGGCCGCTAGTTACACATTTTAAAAATTATCACTAAGAAGTTTGTTGTA
Organism: Xanthostigma xanthostigma; assembly: GCA_963575645.1. NCBI lineage: Eukaryota > Metazoa > Arthropoda > Insecta > Raphidioptera > Raphidiidae > Xanthostigma > Xanthostigma xanthostigma. The sequence continues at coordinate 7,617,953 of OY754464.1, forward strand.
AGCTGATTTTTGATTCACACACGTTCTGGAATTCAAAATATTTACACAAATTATGACGTAATTGATTGGAAAAACTATTTTGTAAAAATTTTGTGTGACTTACATATTTTTATCTCTCAGCAACGTTTCCTCGAGAATATGGTATTTTTTTGTATTATATTAACAGAGAAGTAAACCGGATTATCTGACAAAATGTTCTGAAACCCAAGTGTTGTGTTAGTATTTAGTAATTAATAAAGTAAAATATTTAAACATATACTTACAGTTTGTGGAACTATAATCTTACTAGCTTCTTTCAACCTAGCACTACGACTAACACAACCTGTGTCTTGTTCCTATATTTACCGGTATTTAAATTACTAGTTGTCTGTGGCCCACAAAGAAAAACCGCTTATCACTAATAGTAATATTTTTATTATTCTTAGATAAATTTTTTAAGTAAAACTTGATGACATGAAAAAGTGACATGAAAACGATAGATAAATTGAGAAAGAAAGAGATAGAACAGTCAAAAACTAACACTATTTATAAACTACACAGCTGCCATATATTGTTGGGGTAGGTAAAGAAATAAAGTAGTCAAGTTTCACTTCTCTCGTGTAGACTTTTTTTTAACTTTACTTCGTGTAAAATTGTGCTAACAGTTTTCATATCTATAGAAAATCTTAATTTAAACTGTATTTTTAAAGAGCTTTCCAGATGTTTGCGGGTCACGTAGTAATCTGTTTTTCGTATCAGTGCAAAAAGACAGCACCGTCAATATTTTACTATATTACTGAGCGGTGTAGCGTAGTGGTGAGAGCACTAACGTACCGGGTTCGAATCACAGCGGGGGAGATGTGGCTAGGACTTTTTCCTACTGCCTCTCGCTGAGAAACGGTAATTCCTGTACCGGCCATTGTTGAGGTTTTCCATGGTTTCTCTCAACAATTCCAGATAAGTATCGAGATGGTTCCTTATTCAAGGCCATGGCCGATTACCTGTCAAAATCCTATGCTCAAAATTTGCCTACTTTATCCTAATGTCCTAAAAATTCCTTCATTCGCCCATTGCTATTAATTCAGTTGATGTTTAAAAATTGTAGAAAATAACGGGAAGTGTGGTAGAAAAAAATAGTAATGGTGCGAATGGCGTCTGTTATGACATAAAGTCGAGAAACGGACGTTAAACGCATTATTATTATTATATTTTACTATATTCGTCTTAAGCAGTTTTGTTTTCCGGTCAGCGAATCATAATAGTCCGGGTGTTTTACAAGTTATTGTCCCGATGTTTATTATATTGTATAATGCATGTTTGTTTATAACACTTGCAGTTCGCTCCGGCTTTGACCGGATTTGTATATTGCCTAATATTATATTATGTCGGTCAAAATATCTTCACAAATCTTCTCAAGCAAGTACACCATAATTCTTTTGTTATGCGAGTAATTTTTAAAGCTGTGATATCTTTTAAAATAGTCTAGTGTAAAGATTAAGGTAACTAACATTTTTAATTAAGGTTTAATAGCACGTCGGTCAAAATAGCTTCGCAAATAACTCACTATTTTTTATCAAACTTTTGACAGATAAAAATGCAGGTTACTGTGAGTCATCCTTAGAAGACAGACATAAGCTATCGTGGTTTTTTTTTATTAATTTATATGGAAAAAAAAGTGTGCTTCGACTACCATGGCCATAAGGCATATTATACAATAAATTGGATATGTAATAACAGGTAAGTAAGTATTAATTTTCAGGTAAGTGCTTAAAAACGCGGACTTTTATGTAGGCTTTTTTAAAAGACTTTCAATTCTGTAGTACAATAATTTGATGTATCTCTTATGGTTTACAATTGGTGCCGAAAGTATGAAGAAAAATCCGTTTGGTTTAAAATTATTTATTTAACAAGATTGCAATACTTTGAGTTGAGAATTTTTTACTGTGAAAACATTTATACGAAGAGCAATTTTGCTGTAACTTCTATAGCTAAGAAAATTGTGCACTTGTGTCAACAGAGATATATTCCTATTCTTCTCTACCTCGTCTTCAAATACATTTTCTTATTCACATAGTAAAAATTTCTGTTTGAAAAGAAAAATGTGCTGTCATTGCCCGGATACTTTTAAATCAGACCGACGGGCGACGCGACGGTAGTCTAAAATTTATAAATGTTTTGGAGTTTGCAAGTAATTAAAAAATTACAAGGATCTCAATTTGTTCTCAAAGTTAAGGTTAGGTATTATTTTTATCTGTCTACGTTTGGTTCTTGGAGATAAAGAGAAGCATCTCAATGCTAGAAAAATGTCTTTCTCTGTTTCAAAAGGACTATTATACGAAGAAAGTGACAAAAGTTATTAAAGCAGCAAAATATTAAGAAAGAAAGATATACATCCGCCATTTTAAAAAAGTTAAACACATAATGGCCATAAATGTAACACACGAAAAACGATTTTAAAAATTAAAAAAATGAAGGAAGTAAATGTCAAAATTATATAATACTGCGTTTAACATATTTTTAATAATTTCCTTTTTCTTTTAATATAGGTACTCTCAAAAATATATACACATGTTACGTCCCAAGTGAATTCACAATTATTTGCAGGTTATATTTGAGTAATTAAATTGTTGCTACTTCCGAATACTTCACTTTTTTTCTTTCTTACTTTTACTTCACTTTGTCTACAACGAGTAAGTTCATACTAAACCCCATTCGTTCAAAAGCATCACTTTAAGCAGTTAATAAACCAGTATTTAATGCTTTTAGGTGACCACTTTTTCAGTACAACATCCCTACGAGATTGTTCTCTTTATTTCTACCCTCCATAGTTCGGCTTAAGAGAATTTCTGCAGCAAAAATCAGATTAAACCAATACGTAACTACTATAGACAAGATATAGCTATTGTCGCAAAGCAACTGAGAATGACGTTTTCTAAAGATTACAGTTTTATCTATCATTCGATATAATAATTAATTTTATTGTTTCTTAAGGCTGGGAATTACGTCAATGCCAGAGGAGTTTGTGTTTATATCTTATTAAATAATTTTAAAAGAACAATAAACTTTTTACCGACGTGACGTCATTGATAAAAAAAAACACGACACAGGTTTTGCATTAAACTAATGATTTTGTTAGCACTGAACAACATTGAAAGACATACTTGTATTTAATAGGTTAGGTATTATGATCTATGTGGCGGCCATTATTATTTTATCAGGCGAATACATATTTATACCCTCGAAGTAAGATAAATAGATTTATACCTGTAGTAAACATAATCGTGTTTGGTGAATTGAATTATCGCTATTTATTCGGAGGAATAGCTACCTGAAAAACAAATGAACCGAATAAATAACTCAAATCTTTGATTAAAGTCTGATTAGAACTCTTCAATAAATAAAATTATCGACCTGCAATTTTTCAGACAATATATTAACAAAAAAATATATAATTAATACATTAGCGTTTCGATCCGGATTTGGACCTTCTTCAGAACTGATCTAAAAAATATAAAAAATAATAAATATTTAATTTCTAATTAACTTTTTATAAAATTCCTTCAAAATTATTAATTAATATCAAAATATTGAAAAAATAATAAAAAACAATTTTTTATCAATATTTTGATATTAATTAATTAATAATTTTGAAGGAATTTTATAAAAAGCTAATTAATAAAAAAATATTAATTATTTTTTATATTTTTTAGATCAGTTCTAAAGAACATCCAAATCCGGATCTAAACGTTAATGTATTAATTATATATTTTTTGTTAATATATTGTCTAAAAAATTAGTCGATAATTTTATTTATTATATTATGTAAATGTGTTACTTATTTTCTTTACGTTACAATCTCTGATTGTGTCACAGCCATTACGCGTCTCGCGAACTTGGGTGACCTTAGACAAGTACATCAACATTGTACCTACAATAGAGTACAACTCTACATGCAGACAATCATGAGTGGAGTTGCAGCATGACTGTCTGACGTAGTTACCTACAGGTCGAGCCTTCTTTTCGTTATCTTTTCCTTCAAGGTTTCCAACCTTACATTTTTAAGAAAAAATCATGTGACATCTTGATTCATGTATTTCATTGCGTATTATTTTACCCAAATATCATGTGGTTAAAATATGAGGATATAAGTGAGAATTGGGTCGTTTTGCACAGTGCCGTAACAAGTCTTTTATGCGGCCCCGCGGTTCGAACGCTCTTGAAAAATGTTCTAACCTTAAAACTCGGCCCCGTTCTGCGCCCTGTGCCTGGGCACCGTTCTAATTATAGCACTGGTTCTGCATATTAAAAAAAAAAAGTTTGGATTTTGTAACGTGTTTTTCGTTTTATCGAAAAAACTGATATTTAATCCTATATGACGTATTACTGTAGCGTATTTATGGATTAGATTTATTTATCTGAAAGTAGATTCGATCAAATTCATGGGCGTGTAGACTATAGAAGCCAATTAGTCTAAATTATGGATTGACAAACTTTTGATGAGTAAGCACAACGATTTAGATCCATAAATACAAATCTTGCTAACCCTTTAAACAATATCTATGCTCCTTATGTAAAAAAAAATGTTTTCATACGATATTCATTCAAAACTTATAAATACATTGTTTTACAACTTTAATATCGGATGAAAACATTTTTTTTACCTAAATAGCATAGATATTTAATGGGTTAGGGATAGTCAAGATTTTACAAAAAAAATTTCTTTTTTTTTGCATTTTCTTGTAGTATGATGTTAAGAAAATATTCTCTGAAAATGTCAAGTGAATTGAATGAATAGTTTCCGAAATAATTATTAAATGGCCCAGGATTAGATGATTCGGTGTAAATAAGACTAAAACTTTAACCGCGTTTTTCTAGAAATTATGTTTTCGAAGTCAGTGACCACTGAAATTCAAAAACCACTCGATGGATTTAAATGAAATTTTTACAGCTTTTTGAAAGCATAAAAAACAAGGACTTGATCGAAGGATTTTTGTTTTTGTTGAAAACTGACTTTTTTAACAATTATAATAAAATTCGGGGGTAAGCTTTTAGAAGCCAGAATATTGCCTGTTTCATGTATTCATTGACGCGACTAAATGGCTTATTTTTGGTTTTTCCCCGATTGTTCATTAGAGCAAAGACTGACCTTGAACATAGGTTTATACTTATTTCTCATTGTTATAGTGTTAGTCATATTTTATCACCAGATATTATAGTACCTAAGCAAACGGTTTGAGAAGCACTGGATTAAAGTGAGCGCGTCAGTTATCTATTTGTCAATATTACACAATTTTTTGTCTTCAAATTGTTATAAATAGTTCCATTTTTAAATACATAGTATTTTTAATATTACGCAATCTTACAAGTGTTTATATATAATGACGCAATATTCGGGAATAATTTGTAAGGATTTTTATGTTTCATTAGGAAAGAGGAAAGTTTGTGAGACACGTATAGACTTTCCTTTATCATTACACTAGCCCATGAGCGTACACAAAGGAGTCGGGAAAGGACAGCTGCCCCCCACGAGATCTGGATATCAGACTTAATACCGGTTTTGACAGGAACCAATTGTCTTAACTCGAGCGAAGCTAGTTAAAGAAGTATCCTACATTCTTTAATGTTCACTGAAATCGGTTCAGCCGTACACGAGTTATCTTAATACAAACAGATATAGCAAGAGATATACAGACAAAAAATTGTTGTGAAATAATAACTATGACGTCAAAACATGATGTCACAACTCACAGATACAACAAAAATATTACTCACACACACTGCTTTTCAAGATGATGGTCAAACGGGGGTACCCTTCGTTCCAAAAACTGTTTTAAATCCACTATGATTCTTCTACGAAAAAAACTTGGTGCCTGCTCAAAATGCACGTAAAACTCTTTTTATCGCCTATTTGACATAACAAAAACAAAGTATTTTACAGAAAATCAACCTGATAATACAGGTGATTTTTAAGTTGATTCTTTTTGTTTAACAGCGTGTAGAAATCAAATAGACGAACAAATATTTCAAGTAACTTTTTTATCAAAACTCACAAATGAAAGAGAAAAGGTCGGTCCTGGCGTTATGTTATGTCACTATGGAAATATGTTATGTCAGTTATCAAGTTTTCACAGAAATTGTTCGAAGCTGTCCTCGTTTTGCTGGACACAAAGATGCGTGCGTCGTAACTCGTAACCATGCTTTCTGTACATGCTTGTAGTAGCTGCACCGCGTCATAGTGACGTGAACGCATTGCGCCCGCCTTCTAGCTTGCTATTGGCTGTTTCGGAGATTCCGCATGTGCGTCGAGTGTTTATTTTTATTCTACCGCTATATTTATCGCTACAAATGGATATTGTCGAATTTATTCTACACGCCACTGTCTGCGAGCAAGTAGGCGTTCACTAGCATATTATTGATGACGTGCATGGCTTCAACACTCACCGCGAGCACATAGCGATAAAGGCCTTCCGCGAATTATTTGGGATGCATTTTCGATTCGTGCTATCACTTCTTCGCGTGTGTAAATCGGGCTTTTGAATTAATTAAATAAAATTTTAAAAATTAATCAAACTTTGAACGGCTGTTTCTCTCTTATTTTTGAGTTTTGATAAAAAAAGTTACATAAAATATTGATTCGTCTATTTGATTTCTACACGCTGGCCAACAGTTTGGCTTCATAGGTGGAAAATGGGCTTTAGTCATTTGTTATCAAGGTTACACACAACGTTACGCTTAAAATAATTGATTTGTTTACATAGTTAAATTGTTACACATAATTCATCAGAAATAATCTCTTAACTATTCGTATATATTGTAATAATATAGGTATAATTTTGGTCGCATTTTCCTCTCTGTTCCCATTTTGTAAGAAATGAAATCAAAGTAAAACACAGTACCTACCTACATATATATTGCATAACAAATACAAGCTCATTACAATAATGAATCAAAACAAGTTTATTATTTGTCTAGTTTGCAAATCCGAGAAAAAAAAACAAATGCTGGGTTTCACAGAAAATCTGAGATGATCAATGACCTTGTCACCTTAAGAAATATGATCGTATAATAATAGATTCTTATAAAAAATAATTGTAGGTCATAAATATTTACATATACCTATCTATGTTCTATAATATATTATAATCTGATCAACAGCTAATGCAAAGACCAATTAATAATAATTTATTTGCCTTTTGCGGACAGTGGATTTACGTTGATAAGTTTTGACTCTATATTTGGTTTCTTAATGCGTATGTATTAATTATTGCAGTTTGAAGACATAATAATTATGTTCTCAAAATTCAACAAGTATCTATTTGTTTTTAGATCAATGTCCTCAGGGGCGGGTCTACATAAGGACTAATTGGGTTTCAAGGGCCCACTAAAACTGGTTTATCATCATAAATGTTAATATTACTAATTATCATTATCATGGGTGTGTTGACAATTTTTTAGGTAAATTTGATACATTTTTTGATGAATTTTTACATTTTTTGGGTCAATTTTGACAATCTTTTAGTGAATTGTGACAATTTTTTGGATGAATTTTGGAATTTTTTGCGGTAAATTTTAACTATTTTTAGTCATATATTATTGCATTATTTGTTTTGTCAGGTCACCAATTTCAACTCTGATTTTGATGATATTAAAACTGACTTTTTAAACCCCCCATTGGAATTCAATAAGTCCCAGGTCACGAAAAACCTAGATCCACCCCTGAAAGTACTCGTATCATGAACATGTCAATTTTTTTCGCCATTAAGTAAAAAAAATTAAAAATCGAAGTAATTAATAAGAAACTTTCGATGATTGTGATATCACAGGAAATGATATCTTGATTTAAACAGTTTAATGTTTGTTGAACTTTTTTCTGGTTTCTCTGCGGTATTTATTGGCACACTGGTATAAACTGTACCTATTATTTCGCAAATACACACCAAATAATCGGTGTAAAAATCTAAACACTGATCACTTTGAAAATAACACTAAAACAGCAATGTTTTTTAAGACCACCAATATAGCTGGGGTTATTTTTAATTTATCACTTTTCAATTTATTCAACAACTAGCAGCAAGTCCCGACTACATCCAGATAAAAAAAAATGGTCGGAAATCACCGCCATTTGCCTGATCAGTTTTGTACCCGGGTGAAACCGGGACGAGTCGCTAGTTAATTTATAATTGTAACAATTTTGTGATATACAGTAGGCGCTCGATAATCCGGCGCTCGCCAATCCGGCACGCTCAGTAGTCCGGCATTTTGGGACTCAGGTAGCCCGCTCTATAATCCGGCATTTTACACTGCTGAACGCCGGACTACTGAGCGGGTTCGAGTAGTTTCTCTCGCTCGGCAGTCCGGGCCTAACCTTAATAGTGAAGCCACGTGTTTGTTTTGCTTTTTCTTGTTTCGCAGCGTCGCTTTGACAAAATGGCGGACAAAAAACGTAAACACGAAACATTAAGTTAAATTAAAAAGATGGAAATTTTGCGAAAGTTCGATAATCCGGCAGTTCCGACAATCCGGCATAGAGGGAAAAAATCGGGTGCCGGATTATCGAGCGCCTACTGTATCTATTTCTTGCCTATTTGGCTGTCTTAGAAATAAAGAAAATGATCGTTATGCAAATGGGATCTGTTTTTAATATTTTACTTTATTTATTTAATAAAAATCAGAGGAGTAGGATCAGGAAATCAGTCAAAACTTCATGCTTACTCGCGACGTTGCAGCTTTATTTAAGCCTTCCTCAGGCGTTCTGAAAATACATCACAGCATAGTACACATTAGTATAAATCTTAAAACAACAATTAAAATAAAATAAAATAAATTATTTCATACCATAAACTATCGTTTTAACATAGTCAACCACGTGAACCTTGTCATGATCCATCAATACATACAGTATAGAAATAGGGTAAATATAAGTTTCCAAAATAAATAATTGACAAATATAAGGTGTAATTAATATTGTTAATAAACACATGTCGAATATAAGTAAGCATGAAGTTTTGACTGATTTCCTGATCCTACTCCTCTGATTTTTATTAAATAATTACATCATCGAGGATCTTAAATAGTTTCACATTATTACTTTATATTTTGTGCATTAGAAATAAGTGACATTGACTATTGGCAATTTATTCTAAATTTAAATGATTTAGTCAGAATTTATCATAAACGGAAGTTCTGAATAGTAAATGTGGGATATTTATATCAACTTACCGCAAAAATCATTGCACAAATGAAAAAAACATTGAGTGCAGCACCAAGTCCAGTTGACAAAATAATCTATTTGCTAATACATGCATTGTGGTATTTAACTTCAAATGTATTCTTTTATAGTTTTTTAAATATATTCATAAGTTTTTTGAGTTATTTATAAAATAGTATATTACGCCACAATGACCGAAAGTGTGATATTCTAGCACTGCGTCGCGAAGGGCAAGGTATCACACTTTCCGCCAGTGTGGTGTATACTATTTTTCTTCATACCTCGGTCGTATAAGCACGCTCGTTATATACATTAATTAATTACTTATTAATTACATAAAAACACAGATAAATTCCAATCAAGAAGCTTTGAGGTTATACGTAAAAACACGAATGACAGCTGTTTATTATCCCACGCTTTTATAATAATTTAAAAACTTGAATAAATAAAAATTATTTTTTTTCCTTTTTATTACATTTCAAAAAATGATAGTGATGTTTTTAAACAGCCCTCACAATGGCTGCTTAGCAGCTTTACCAATGTCCTAATTTTAGCGAAACGTCCCGATGTTTTCTGCGAAAATTGAAACGTCACGATTTTTTACAAACATTTAAACTAGACAAAAATTACAAGATTTTTTGTAATGTTTTTTATCTGACAATTCAACTATAATTACAAGAAATGATAATTGATAAATAAATGATCGTACTATTTACAAATTAAATATTGCGTCATTAAGTGCAGTCTAAAACCTTTGGTCTAAAATATGTACTGAACATTGAACCGTTATTTTACGGATATGAATCACTATTTTATAATTTAACATTTAATTTTTTTTTTAAACCTCTGGTCTACTATCTGTAGTCCGTATCATCCGCGAAATGCAAGCCGGTAAATAAACAACTAAACAAAACAAAACATTATAAAATATTACAAAACTTCCTTACGATTCTAGACTACAAATCTATAATTAGTTAGGTGTAAGGCCACGTTTACATCGAAATAAAATTTTAGTTAAATGATCGTTTTGTTTCTTAATACTGCTGGTTTCCATCGACGTTCAAGCTATCGATTAATAAACCGATAGGCGAACTTAGGGTTAGAATAATTTGCTTAACTGATTTCTTGCAGAATTTTCGTTATTAAGCACAAAGTTTATGTCTATGGAAACGTGACTCACGTACTATTATAGAGGTTTGTTTTGCTAAAAAACTAAGTTATAGAATTGACTCCTTAATTAAAATAAAAAAACATTTCTTTCTTAAATTGAAATCCAATCTGCGTTATTTTCGTGTTTATTCAAAATATTTTTAATGAATTTGATTTTTTTTTTTGCTTTATGACCAGGACAGTCTTAAGACAATTATGGTGCGCTATTCTGTACGGTCAATAGAATTTATAGCACTGTAAAATATTATATTGAAAAATTCAAGCGCGATCAATTCTTGTAAACAAATTACTTATATACGTTTATTTTTTTGACGTGATAACGTCTTATAAATTGATGAAACACCGGCTGCACGCATGAAAAAGGGTCACGTTCCGCCTGAGTCTGAGCGTGCAAGCGAGAGCGCGGTATAAGCGATAGAGAGGCACGATCGGCCCAAGCGTCGGATTGTACACATTTCTCTCTATTCTCGCGTGACGTCAGAGAGTTCATCAATGTTTCTTGATGACGTTATCACGTAAAACTATCGTCCGTAAACCGACTTTACAATTTTGACCAATAATTTTTTTTTATTAACTACACAACTAGAATTTGACTATTGAGCACGTATGTGGGGGGCTATAATGCTCCAAGTATAGGTTGCATTTGACTGATTTTTTATCAACGGCGTCTTTCAGATGACTAAATCTACAGGTCTCGTCGTTTCACGTAAGAATAATAATTGAAAACGATTAACAAATTAGTGATGTGTCGCTCCTGAGCGACTCGCTCTTTTTTTGTGAATGATTTACTCCGAGCGCCATTCCTCTGTGCTGAGCTCTTCTGTACTGTTGCACTCGCATATTTACAGAGCGCACACAGCACAGGCCACAGCCGCACTAGTGAATTTTGCACGTACGGAGTTATCTTTGCTGAGTCATTTAATGTTGAATGACACACTGTAAGTGTAATAGTACTAAGCTTAATAGTGACTTAAACCATTCACATTGACGTCGTTGACAAAGACATAGTATTGTAACAAAAAACATTATTATTGTTCAGCTTTTATTATACTTTATAGTTTATCCGAAATGCGAATAATATAAGATCAGATCATATGAAAATGAGCTCAGAGCTGAGTGTGTGTATTGTGCTGTGCAATGCTACGTAACTCCTGAGCATGTATGATGACAGTTCACACTTCTTCAGTCTCCACTCTTGTGTAGTGCGTACTGTCTAGTGTCGCTCCTTTGAACGACTCGCTCTGAGCGACTCTTTTTTGTGAGCGGAGCGCACGGAGCCAGCTCCCAATAAAGAGTCATGTGGACAAATACACAGGCCAGTCCTGTGCATATCTGAATATAGGTACGTATATACTATATCGTGTTTATGACTGAGTCATTTTATCATTACGATAAATATTTCACAAGGAAAAATCTACCGTGTATAAATACATAAACGCGATCCGCATACATTCAGTCACAGTAGTTTCAACCAGACAATCGGACTATTATGTGCAAAAGTGTTAAAATATATTTAACAAACACGTAAGTAATAAAATTTTAAAAATAGATAACTCATTGACAACAATGTCTTCTTTAGGCTAGACTTACTACACGACGTGTGTCGTTTTTAGGTGCGAATCTATACTTTTGTTTGTTTGTTTGTTTGGGGGAACGCGCTAATCTCAGACACCACTGTTTCTAATTAATTTTTTTTTTGTTGGAGAGCCTATTTATTCAGGAAGGCTATAGACTATATAATATCACACTACAACCAATAGGAGCGGAGCATCAATGAAAAATGTTGCAAAATGTATCTCAAAAATAAGCTTCTATATAACTGAATATACCAATAATAATTAGCGTTACACATTTATAAGCCCGGATGGCTCAGTCGGTAGAGCGTGCGTTTGTTAATATCAGGGTCGTGGGTTCGCAAAAAAAATTTTAATTTTTTTTATTCCCTACATAACCTACATTATTCTAAGGCTTACATTTAAATTTTTTTAAATTTTATTTACGACTTATTAAAATTAAATAAATCTAATTAATAACTCATTTGAATACTGTTAACTTTAGGTACCTATATAAAAATTATTTTCCTACAGTGTTTTCAATTAAATATTTATTATATTTTATTAATTTGATTTAAAAGAAATTTATTACTTAAAAAAAGTGTAAATAGTGCTTTTTATCGACAAAAAACTGTTGAACGGTAACTCCGATCATCATGAAATTTGGACACAACATTCATCTCGGTAAACTAAAATAAATGTGCGTACTCATGTCCTTCCCTTCCCCATTCGTTCTTTTGCACCCGGGTGAAACCGGGCGGGACCGCTAGTATATTATAAAGCTGAAGGGTTGTTCGTTTGTTTGTTTGGTTGAACGCGCTAATCTCAGGAACTACTGATTCGAATTAAAAAAAAATTGTTTTGTTGGAGAGTTCATTTATCGAAGAAGGCTATAGGCTATATAATATCACACTACGCCCAATAGGAGCGGAGCATCAAATATTGCAAAATGTAGCTGAAAATTTGTCCGTCCGACAAAAACTTTTGAACGGTAACTCCGATCATCATGAAATTTGGTCACAACATTTATCTCGGTAAACTAAGATGAATGTGCGTACTCATGTCCCCCCCATTCGTTCTTTTGCACCCGGGTGAAACCTGGCGGGACCGCTATAATTTATATACAGTATACACTCGTTTTGTCTGTACGTCTGTGAATCTGTACGTCCCATTTTTTTTTGTGTGTCACGTGTACGTGTTCAGCCCGGGAGACTCCGGTAATAATGGTTAACCTCCCGATATTCCGGGATGCAATAATTTCTCCGGTTTTTCTAAAATTATACGCGTCCTTTGCTCACTATGCTAAAAAAAAAAAATTATGTCAATCGGTTGAGTAGAGGTTGCTGGAGAATTGGCTAGAGCTTGTGTTTTAAATATATAGATTGACTGTCCGCCCTAATCGCTGCTTTTGTACTAACATGTGTAAATAAACAATGTAAAATGCTTGTGGTACCCAGCGTGTTGTCATTCGTCGCGTACAAACATGTAGAACAGAGTGCACAATGCATATTGCCATTCTCTCATTGCACCGCGTTTTTGTATTGTTATCAATTATCATCAATGTAACAATTAACCTATCTATATTAAAGTTTGTGTGTTCGCTAAAACACGAGAACTACCTACCTATTTGAACTGATTTGAATACGGCTATTATAATACGCGCCACGAATCTAAAAGGCTCGGAAGATAGATGCGAAAGCGGGCTTGCCAATGCCGGGTTTAGAGATCTGGAGGCCTCGGGGCAATAAAGGAGTGGAGGCCCCCTGGCCCCAAAATATTTTCCAAATAAAATGGACAATTTTTTCAGCGAGTTTTCCAATAAATTATTTATTGTGAAACTAAATATAGATTATTTTATTATTTAACAAACATATAAATATATAATCGGAAACAAGAATTATCTGAATTTAAATTTTAGCGTTAACGGACGGAACCTTCCGAGCTTTTTTCGCCGAAAATATCAAAGGAAAAGTTGTTTACTCGTGTTTGCTAGTCTGAATTTGAATTTTTTTTCCGTAGTCTCTATTGAGAGGGCCCCTCTGTTGTGGAGCCCCGGTTGCCCTCCCCTAAATCCGGCCCTGGGGCTTGCGCTTGTACAGTCTGTTGAAAAACTGCAAACTCGCAACTCAACAAAACTAAAATAACAATAACAACTTGACAATAGCGTACTCGACTGTACTTTAAAGCAGGAAAGCGACAAGTGACAAAGGCAACGAGCGATCACGGCCAATCACCGACGAGCACACGTTCCGTGCAGGTAGCTAGAAGGTGGTGGGAGTCACAACGGCTCTAAAATGTGCCTTTGCGACGCTGTTTGTGACTAGCTTCCGAACCTTTTAGATCCGTGGCGCGTATTATACCATTCGATAGCTTATATATTGGAGAAGGTTTTGATCTATAATAACCGGCCAGTCCGGTTTCGTACGAACGAAAATCGAACTGATTTCGCTATATTGTACAATCGGGTTTTTTCGATGGCTTATTTTTTGAGGAAAGTTTAGATTCCTAGGTTCGGATTCGTTCGAGCGCAATATCGAATTTTCTAATTTTCGAATTAGATCGATATATTACTAGCCTAATTAAACAGTATAATCTTAATAATTTCTAAATGAAGGACAAACTTTTGATCATTCTGCGTCCCCCTTGAGAATATTCGCACCTCCCCTTTGAGGTGGGTAGCCCATTTTAGACACCTCTGCTCTGATTAATACTTTTTTTTGAGAATAATAGCTAAGTCAATGTGTCAGCAGCACATGTCAAAGAAACAAAAATATGACGGAAAACTGTAGTGGTTTGCATAGAACATATCTTTTGTGGTCATGGTTTTCCTTGAACGGCTTTATTATAAAATTAATTAAACCATAAAAAAAGTAATAAAGTTGATTATACTGTATTTTGTTGATTGGCGCGCAAATTAGTTCAGAGTTAATTTTACTCTGGTAATTGTTGACCTTGAAAATGTGGAGGTACTAAGTTTGTAAATTGTAGACGCTCGAAAATTTGGTACACAGCTTAAATGGTTGGGTAACAAGAATTAACTTATTTATTTTTTCTGTTTAATTTTTAATATTTTGTTTGGAATTACACAATGTTACTTTTTCCAGAAATCTGAATGAAAAATAATAATTATTTTATTTTATTGATTAAAAAAATGGCAAAATGATGTCTGCTTTTGGGAGTTTTGATATTTTAAATTATTTGCTGATTTTTCGACTTTGTAAAAATGGCGGGAAACTGTTTTAATGCAAAATTTCGATCTAAATATTTGTCTGATACTAGACAGAAAGTAGTACCTATCTGTTGCATGAACTAATATCACATTTTTTTGTAATTGTTCAAAGCACGATATCTCTTGTAGTCAATACTGATAAGATAATATTTATGTTTTTGTATGGATATCTTAAAAAACGATAGCATAAATATGTCCACACAAATGAAGGTAGGTACTCATAGTTAAAGTCGAAAAGCTCGTGGTCCAAAAATTTCAAGATTTTTGTAAAGATTAGTATTTATAAATATACCACTATACCACGATCATTTTATGCCGGCACTTCACATGGCTATTTGTATTTGTCTATTTGGAAAACAATTACCAAGTGTGGAGGGTCTATTTGACAAAGTGTTGGCCTTATTTGCCTATTTGACAAATAAGGCCAATACCAAATACGCGTTACCGTGCGCTTGTCGGTTTTTCGAGGCACATCAAAGGATTCAAATAGGCAAATACGGCAAATAAACCGTCCACACAATTGCTATATTCAGAAGCGCACGCACCGTGAGCCTGTACGGACGTACCAAGTGTGGATGGTCATATTTGCCTCTATTTGCATGTTTGTCTTGAACATCATATATTTTGCCAAATACAACAAACACCCAATAGCGAACACAAATAGGCATGTGAAGTGCCATCTTTATTAGAACATGTACTGAAAACAATTACTATAGTTTACTACATACCTACATTATAATTACCTTTATACTCCAAATTAGATGGAATTTGTTAACAGTGCTAATGATGGTCGATGCACCTTTTTGTATTTGTGTGTTATAATAAAAAAGAAACAATATACCACAGTCAGCATCTCAGCAAATATGATACCGACTACTAGATCGATTTTATCAAAATGAGATCTGACTATTTTTTTTTATAAACTAGTCGTCTTCACCAGGATTTGTTAGATTGCCACCGTTTTTTTGTCGACTTTCGTTGCAAAATTAGCCTCCACGAAAAGCGCTTTTATTTTAACGCGATAATATATAGCCTATGTCCATCCTGAATTCTAAATAGTTTATATAATTAATCTGACATATGCAAACATATTGAAATTTTAGATCACGGTCTCGTGGCCTATGTTGCACCATTTGCTTACCGCAATTTACGTTCTAATTTCTACGGTTGAATTACGTGGCGTTGGAATCATAAAATACGTTCAAGTGAATTTTATTAATATGAAATAATTTTAAGGTAGATTTGTCATAGAAAGGTCAAACTTCAATCCACTAGTGAGCTACGAGTATTTAATAATCGCAGTTTGACTTATGATCTGACAACGTTTCAAATATAATATAATATAAATAAAAACTTGGGGTTCACATCTATGATCAACGTCTGATTGGAATTCTTCAATAAATAAAATTATCAATCAATTTTTCAGACAAATATATTAACAAAAAATAATAATGAATACATTGACGTTTCGGTCCGGATTGGGATCTTCTTCAGAACTGATCTAAAAATATAAAAATGATTAATAATTAGTTTCTAATTCCTATTTGAAAAAATTTGCGTCAAGTTTTTAAACTGTTATCAAATATTGAAAAAATAATAACAAACAATATTTTTAATAAGTAGTCATTATTACTTTTTCAATATTTGATAATAATTTAAAAACTTGAAGCGTTTTTTTTCAAATACGAATTAAACTAATTATTAATTATTTTTATATTTTTTAGATCGGTTCTGAAGACGCTCCAAATCCGGATCGAAACGTCAATGTATTAATTATTATTTTTTGTTAATATATTTGTCTGAAAAATTGGTCGATAATTTTATTTATTGAAAAACTTTGGGTTATTCTACATTTCTTTTAATTTCAAATTCATTTAGAATTAAGACTTTGGAGTAATAATTAAATATACAAGGAAAGATCCGAGAGGTCGTCAATTTTGGCAATTTTTTTAGTAAAACTAAATCCTAAACATAAAAATACGATTTATTCTAACCTTATTTGAGATATTAAATTTTTAAAACACCTTACTATTGGATTGCAGAAAGCATAGTTAGAATATCTGATTTGACAATGACCGTAGATTGTAACCGCATACATAATTCTCCATAAGAAATCATTGGAGTATTCTGAATAATAATAAATAATTGATCAACTGGAACGATATTTTTTCTAAACTGTGTATATGTTACGTTCAAAGATCAAAAACGCTCAGTGAGCGGAAAAATAGCTCACAACGAGTTGTGGTCACAGTAAAACATCCACATGGCGAAATTCGTGTTATGGCTCTAATGAAAACGCGCACGACGCGTTGTGGCAATCACAGAAAGACCAAATAGCGAAATTCGTGTCGTGGCTGATATGCTATTCGATCTCAACGCGTTGTGGCAATGAAGAAAAGCCATGACGCGTATGGAATATTATTTGATCACATCGCACACTACTTTCCTGTATTTTTTCATCATTGCCCATGTTTCTTGATTCTTCTATAACGTCAGTAATAACTTTCACGTTTAAATTCTGTAATTTGTTTAACTGTTCGTCATTTTCTATATTCTTCTCGTTGTTTTGAACATCATTTCATTTTGGTCTTAGAATAGTAAAAACCAAGTGATCTTGATAATTCATAATAAATTTATAATCTTTATCTGGTTCAGACTGCATATCGATTAAATCAACTTGACATCTAGAATTCATGCAGTCGGATAGAATAGGTTTCACTACTAAATGTGATATGGTTATAACAATGAATGCTCAGAACGCGTCATGGCTTTTCTTCATTGCCACAACGCGTTGAGATCGAATAGCATGTCAGCCACGACACGAATTTCGCTATTTGGTCTTTCTGTGATTGCCACAATGCGTCGTGCGCGTTTTCATTAGAGCCAAAACACGAATTTCGCCATGTGGATATTTTACCGTGACCACAACGCGTTGTGAGCTATTTTTCCGCTCACTGAGCGTTTTCGATCTTTGAGCGTAACATATACACGTATTTGACGTAGTTATTTTGCACAAATTTCACATTGAATTTTTTTTTATTTTCAGATTACGATGACAAAATTTTTGAACGAAATTCTCACAATAATATTCATTAGTATCATATCGATATCATTTGCGCAAGATGCAATCAAATCAAACGAGAAACAAAAAGCATTCATAAAGGTTCAAGAATTTAAAAAGTATACAAGCTGTCCCAGTAAAATTATTGCATACGACAAAGAAGATTTGAAAGACACCCAGCGCAGCTATAAATCAAAGAATCTGACAGCAAATACAATTGGTGACGCTTCACAAATTTACTCTCTAGTACTGCAAGCCAACATCAAATACATAGAAGATGGAACTTTTAAAACTGCGTGTAATCTACAGATATTGGACTTAACTGGCAATCAACTAATAGCATTAAATAAAAAATCTTTCGAAGGACTCAACTCACTGACGACAATTATTCTAGAAAGAAATCATCTGCAATCCATCGAACCTGGTACATTTGAGGGATTGAGTAACTTAAAGAATATCTATTTAGGAAATAACCGACTAAAGAGTTTAAAGTGTAAGGTTTTCAAAGGATTGAAGTCATTAGAGAGATTACATTTAAATAACAATCAAATCAGTATTGTTGAATCTTGTGCATTTTCCGGTCTCGATAAACTGTCACATTTGAACGTTTCCCAAAATTATATCACTGAAATTACTAATGAAACGTTTAATATAAAAAGTTTAACGAACTTAGATCTCTCAGAAAATGAACTTAAAGTGATCAATTCTGGAATGTTTGTTGGATTAAGTAATTTGGAAACGCTTAACTTGAAAGCTAACAATATTGAAGAGGTACCTGTCGACGCTTTCAGTCATTTAAAACATTTAATCAATCTAGATTTAAGTAACAATACTATAACTACTATCGATCAAGATAGTTTTAGCTATTTAAAGAAAATAACAAAATTGAATTTGTGCAGTAATAAAATATCTTCGTTAAGAAAGAACACGTTTAATATTCCAGAATTGAAAACACTTCGGTTATGTGACAATAAAATAAGTTTTGTGGATGACTTATTCACGACTTTAACTGCATTAGAAACACTAGATTTACATGGTAATAAAATATCGACTATCGATAAAGATACCGTTTCCAATTCGAAAAGCCTTGCAAGTTTAGATTTGCACAATAATGAAATAGTTTTTATAGCCACGAATTCTTTTGATAATCTCGAACTTCTTGGTGAATTAAATTTAAATAATAATTATCTGTCTTCAATTGATGAAGAAACGTTTTCAAAATTAGTTGAATTAAAAACTTTGATGCTTAAAAACAATAATATAGACATTATAGAATCGAAAACGTTTAGTAGTTTTAAGCATTTAGAAAGACTGGATTTGGCAGAAAATCGAATCAATAAAATCAAAGTTGATACGTTTGATGGTTTGGATTCATTGATTTCGCTGGATTTAGCAAACAATCGGATTGAGTCTATAGATCCAACGTCTTTCAAATCATTGAAACGATTGGAAATTTTGCTACTGAATGGGAATAAAATAAAAATTATTCAAAAGGATACTTTCAGTGGATTGGAATCAGTTATTGAGTTATTGATGCAAAATAATGAATTAGAAACTATTGAAGATGATTCTCTGAAACCTTTGAAGAGTTTGATAGGTTTTGATTTTAGCGAAAACCGTCTTTCTATTTCAGATATGAAAATTTTTGAAATGATAATGGAAGCCAAAAATTGTTGATCGATCATATTTTTATCATTATATTATTATGTTATTAACAAACATTTTCATTCATTATAAATAAACTGTCAAAAAAACATAACTTTTTAATTTATTACTACTATTGTAGAGTTGATTCAGGAGTCAATATGTATTCATATCTGGTGACCTCTAAGTGATCGCCGCACTGCTAAGAAGTACGAAATATGTGGCGTAAATGTTGAAAGAGAATCTGTACTGATGATTTACATTTCGGAAACTCTAGAACTATGAAGATGGTGATAGTGATGTCGATTATCGTTACTTTTAAGTATTCGTTACTATTCGGTACTTTGGTATTAAGTAATCATTTCAACTACTCGTTACTTTGATTACTTAGGTTACATACTAGTGATGTCGATTATCGGTACTTTTATGTATTCGTTACTACTATAGGTACTTGGGTATAAAGTAATCATTTCAACTACTGGTTACTTTGATTACTTAAGTTACATACATAAAATGTAGTACGTAGTGTCTGAACCAACAAATAATATTGCGTATAAAAACGTACTGAATAAAATAAATATCGATACAAGACGATTACTGACCGCGAAATATCAACAATACAATAATAGACAATTAATTTTGCTAAGGGCTATTGATATCGGCGGCATATTTATATTATAAGTATCAGCTATCAGCGGCTCCTTTGTAGTGCTCCGAAATCTTAAGTTCGCAGGAACTCAATGAATATCCTTATACTCGCATAATAAAATAATCAATAGTAATCAATAATCAATAGTAATCATTCAAGTAAAAGTAACGATTTACTTTTCAAATCGGTAATCGTTACTTCGGGTATTCTAGAGTAACGAGTAGTTTCGTATCGTATCGTTACTTTGTCGACATCTCTAGATGGTGATAATTTTTTGATAAAACAACAGTAAAATATTAGTGATTATTCTTTTTGTTACTCACGCTACAGAACACTCCGTCCTTCTTATCAGCATTTCATATTTCTTTTGAATTACGGCAACAATGAAATTATACAACTATATGGTAGTAAAGAAGTCATTGTGTGGGGTGCTGGATTTGGTAAACACTTAAACAGGGTGCCATTTTTTTACTTAAAACATAAATGTAAACTTACGGCTCTATTCTGTATAGTCAATGTTAAAAAAAAACATTTTAACGCATAAAATAAATGTTTTTTTATACAATTCGCATATGACGATGTATAAAATTGTTTTTTTTTTGCGTAAATTGACTAATTTCCGTTAAGTACCTACAGCCTATTTACAAAAAAATCAATTTTTTTCTCACTTTAACTTGTCATTTTAAATTTGTTAGGAGATAAAAAATTACGTTGATCATATGCAGAATAGCGGCAAAAATTTTAAACGTTTCCCATATAAACTTTAAAAATATCAGGAATGTGATCTTGTGAAAGATTATTTCGACACTTTTCACGAGGTTATATTTTCTATGAAATGTTAAGTTTAAGAAAAAAATAACATCATTTTATAAACGATTAACAACTTCAGCACCCAGTAAATATTAATGAGTGTAATTATTATTGTTTGTTTTTTTTTTTGTTTTTGTTCAGAATGGAGTAATATTAAGTTTACGCTCGATTCAAAATGTTAAAAATTATTCATATAGATTCAAAAAGAAAAAAAAATAACTTCATCTTATGGAAGTTGTATACATTTTTTAGCCAAAATACCACAAAAATAATAAACCTTTGCATTTGGAAAATTTCTTGGGAACAATAGACTTGTAATTAAATAAATTTGTTAAAAAAACATATATAAAGTTATAAAGGTAATATCTCATGTAACTGATGTTTACCCACCTAAAATACAATTTTACACCAAAGTCAATTTTAAAATCATACAATATATGAAACATACAAAGTCAATAATTAATGCAATTAATAAAGATATTTCTATTTTATTTTGATTTAATTTCAGCACATGTCACTTAAAAATTATTTTCTTTTCGTTCGATTGTTCGTTTTTCGTTCGTTCGTTTTAAATTAAAAGTCTATTGTTCCCAAGAAATTTTCCAAATATAAAATTGTATAGACAGATTGCTTAAACAATAATCCTTTGTGTGTCAATATTAAATCGGATTATCAACGACACTTAGTAAAAACCAGCAGTCGAGCCTGTTTTTTTTTTCTAATTAAATTACATTTCTTATGCTCGTCTTCTAAAAGGACAAGTACGTAACTTCGCGACGAATCCCTGGTGCTGTTACCTATTCAGAAAAACAGCGGTCGGTGTCGTCGCGACGGTAGGTACCCATCCTTTCAAAAGACGGACGTCGGACATTGATGTATTTTCGTGTTATTAAATCTGTGATTTAAAGTATTAAACTGTTATTTATTTCATTTCAAATGTAATTACTATTGTAATAACTTAAAATTCATTCCAGTATTTATGCCTAATTTAATTTTGTTATTTGTATCTTTATCGATACTATAAAAAAGTTGGTTGGCCAACCACATGCAAACCACTGTGTTTCACTAGTCCGCTTATTATTTAATACTAAATTTTCTATTTTTGTAAAGTGTATTTGTATTTTATATTAAAACATAAAATTATACTATGTATGGTATTTAAAAATAAATTATTTATCAATAATATTGTGACACTTATATTAACACTCAAGGGCAGGGGCGGGCCACATTGCTGATGAAAATTTGGCCGTGGACCAAAAATTTGGAATGCAAAAAAAGGTCCTTTCATTTCCGCAACAACAAGGTCTTTTGACGTGATAACGTCTTATAAATTGATGAATCACCAATCTTAAAAATTGATAAAACACCTGCTGCATGCACGAAAAAGTGTAACGTTCCTAACGTTCCGCCTGACCCTGTGCGTGCTTTTCTCGAAAACGGCCCTAACGATTTGGATGAAATTTACTGAAAAGGGATTTTGGGGGGCAAAAAATCGTTTTAGCTAGGTCTCATCTCTCGAAAAAATCGTTTTCTTACAAATTTTATCATTATAAAAATCAATTTTTTGACGTATGAAAATACTTAAATATTATAAGTAGGTTTTGGAATTTTATATAAACAGTGAAACAATTGTTTTATAAATAGTATGACAGTTAATCTTTGAGACTTAAATAAATACGAAAGAAAGAAAGTTAATAAAAAAAATTATTTTTATAGATGGTGAGTAATTTAATAAATAAAATTTACCTAAATTTGAAGCGAAAGATGCAATATCATAGATTCGAATTATTATAATTATTATATAAATTTAGGTTATGTATTACGGAATACGTTATCACGTAAAACTATCGTCCGTAAACCGACTTTACAGACAACCAATTTTTTTCGTCTGTTGTGGCCCTTGCAATTTACTAGATTTACTAGGCCCTTGCAATTTACTATTTTTCTAAAATTTTTTTTATGCGCCAAATTATATCGGCAAACTATTTTCGCTCTTAATATAATCATTTATAAAATGCTTCGCAGGCCAGACAAAAGTCTACTGCGGGCCGTATCAAAGATTTTAATTAGTTTTAATTAGGTGAAATTCGGTTATTTTTCTTTCTTCCCTCCATATAACGAATTATAACGAAAAAAATGCTCGGTCCCTTGCGATTCGTTATAAAGAGGTTACACTGTAGTTACTTAAAAAACTGCGTAAAATGTTTGCCGAATAAAGAAATCATATTGTTATATATTTTTTATTATACATAGTTTTTGAAAAGAATTGAACTCGCAGGGCATTCCATGTCCAAACACTTTTCAATGGATTGTCCGTTTTCACAGACGACGGGTTTTATGACGTTTTTATACCGCCCCATTTTCCTTTCCTTATGCCTCCACTATACACGTGGCCAGCACCGCCACTTACAGGCACTCACGATTGTGTAGAGGGCATGTTCGTCGGTGCGTGGACATAATCGCCTGTAATCGGCAGTAATCGGTTGATTGTCGGTACATCAAAGGAATGCGTGGCCAGCATCGTGCGCCCGTACACACAATCGGACCGGCACGATTGTGTGGAGGGCTAGGCAATCATCGGGGCGATGATAGGCACTTATTTGAGTGGCGGTGCTGGCCACGTGTGTAGTAGAGGCATTACGTTTTCACTTCTTTCCAAAACTGGCTGACGCGTCCATAAACTGAGTGTAAGATGGTCAAACATCGTCGACATTGACCAGTGGTACTCAACTTTCACGCAGACTGTTATTTGTTGGCACCAAACGCATGGATGCCTGTCCAAAAACACATTTATAGACGGGTAGAGTTTCTTGCCGGTTTTGAGGGAAGAATATGTATGTGATAATTGAATGCGGGAGTATTCGCTGGGTGCGTGACCGTCCGGAATTTTTCATGCTCTTATAACATTGTGTCAAATGAGCATTTTTCAAATAACCTTAATAATAACAAAAATATTAGGAGTACTGTGGTTTGAATCTAATAAAAAATAGAGAATAGTTACTTCTTACCACAAGTAAGAAGTAACTATTCTCTATTTTTTATTAACCTTAATAATAATTAATCGAAACCTTTATTTATCGATATTTTTATACTCAGTTATTGAAATATAGTGTTTATGTTGCACTGAAAAAACGATGCCTTTGAAGAAACTAAAGCTTTACTATGTGCACCAGGCATAGCTGATTAGAATAAACTATTGATCGAAAGAAAAGATTCCATGAGCTTGAAATTTGCCGCACGAGCGTAGTGAGTGCGGTAACACGTGAGTGGACAATTCTTTTTCGATCAATAGTCGCACAAAATACTTTATTCAACTAGCACGAGTAATATGTAATCGGGGCCCTAAAAAAAGAGGGAGAAATAATAAATCACTTCATTGATTGACGTACCCACCGCCCTCGATGCACACAAGATGGCCCTGACTCGCTGAATCGCGATGCTGTTTTCATATATATACAAATCGCTACCGCGTTCCTATTGGTCCACAAAACTATGCAGTAATATATTACCGTACAGTTTCGGCTCATTATTCGCACTCTACGCGTCAACATGAAGTAATTTATTATTTCTCCCAAATTTAGCAGGGCTCCGAAATTATATATTACTCAATACTCACGCGTGTTGAATAAATACATTTTTTATTGAAAAAAATTTGTACCATGTTTGGGTAAAAACGTCGTTTTTCCTAGGTTAATTAAACTCGGTTTGCGCCGTTCACAGGTTTGATCTAGGAAGCTGATATTTTAGGAGAATTTTTTTAGGTCCAGTGGTAAAACATTAGTCAATGGTACCGAAAACAAAAAAAAACACCCTAGTGACCCTCCCTGTGTGAAAGTTTACAGAATAAATAATAAATATAGTTTAAAAAAAACTAAAAAAACACGCTTTATGTCGAACTAAAAAGTAAAAAATATTTTTTTTAAATAAGCCTGAAACAATAATGAATAAAAAATACTAGTATTATTGTGAAAAAAGCGTGGGGCGCTCGATGTACGAAAATGCGGAACAAAGCGCCCCACGCTTTTTTCACAATAATACTAGTATTTTTTATTCATTATTGTTTTAATCTTATTTTACTTTTTACGATATAAAGCGTGTTTTTTAGTTTTTTTTAACTTTATTTATTTTTCACTTTTTAATTTGATTTATTGTCAAAAATTTGCCGAAAAAAAAAACAATTTTTTTTCGGCGTGGACGGGATTAGCACCCACGACCCGTGATTCCGAGAGTTGACGTCAGCGAAGACCCGTGCCTTAGACAGCACGGCTAACCACTGTACTACAGTAATAAACCACTTGCTGTAGTCCAAACGAGGTTACAAACAAACATACATACATACAAACTTACAAGTGAAGTTAATATAAAGTGTGTAAAAATCAAGTCATATACCGTCGGCTCACAAAAATAAACAGTTATATCAGCACTCGTATAGCTGGTGGACTGCGGAGGTCCTCTTAAAATGTCCCACTTGTTTTTATATTCAAACGAATCGATTTTCCAGACGCATTCATCAAATTTGTTTATGTAAACAACTCTATTCTTAAGCGTTGTCTGAATTTGGAAAATAAATTCAACGCACGAAATTATGCACATAAAATTCCACAAATATTCTATTAAATTTTTTGAGTTGAAACAACTGCATTTACAGTTAATAAATTCACGATTTTTCATTGTATGTTTTACCATTCCAACCCACAAGTGGGGAAAGGTACTAGTTTAGGTCGAAATTCACTTTTCCAAATTTTACAATATCTTTTGGTTTTGATGTCCTCCGATATCAAAAAACATATTTTTGGAAAAACTCTGTGAGCACGATCCAGGTCAAACGGATGAACGGATTGAAACCAAATTTTGGAAGGATGTTTGATATGCAAATATGAAAAGCTCTATTGTTAGTGGGGGAAATCGGCGCATGCGCAAAAGAAATATATGCTGTAACGTTATTTTTTCTCATATAATGATATATTTTTCCATTATGATTTACCTATGTTCTATTTATTTTTCTTAGAAAGTTTTGTAGAAATTTTTTTTTCTAAGCTTTATAGTTTCTGAAATATTTTGAAATTAAAAAAAATAGCTTTTCATTTATTCTAGAGTTTTTAACACTGCCTACATTATATTCGTATTATCTCATTGTCACTGAAGATTTTTATTTCGCGTAAATATAATCGTTTTAAAGGATAAAATAGAATTCAAAATATTAAATTTAAAGTTGGCGCGAAAATTGTGACGTCATTTTTGTAGTAAGTATACGAACAAGTGCAAATAAAGCTCGATATCGTTTACATCAGATTCGTTTGGTGTTTACTCACGTGTGGGTTATATGTGTATTTACTACAAATCTGGCATTATCTAATACACGTTATTGAATGTAACCAATCACGGGGCCGTGTCGATGCGATGTAGTTTTCTTTTTTGAAAAGGGGAGGGCTTTTTGGGGAATTTCTATAAAAAACAATTACGGGGTCGGAAACAATTACATGATCGTGTCAATGCGATACCGTTTTCTTTTTGCGCAGTGAAAAGAAGAAACACATCTTTCTGGAAAACTATTCTTAAGACAAAAAAGTTTACCTACGACAGTTGTGGCAATAGGGTATATGCATGTAACATATTTAGTTTAAATGTTATTTTTTGTAATCTTTATTGCAATTGATGAAACTCTAAATAGTTTTTGACGTGATAACGTCTTATAAATTGATGAAACACCGGCTGCATGCACGAAAAAGTGTAACGTTCCGAAAAGTGTAACTCATAAAAGTATGCAATTTTTCATCAATGTTTTTTTATGACGTTATCACGTAAAACTATCGTCCGTAAACCGACTTTACAGACAACCAATTTTTTATTTAAGTATAAATTTTTGCTAAATAATAAATATTAATTAAACAAAAATGCAATAAATACGCGCGAAATATAAAATATCGAAATGCAATGCTATTGGTTCGACCGTAGTGTGACGTCAAAAAACACGTAAACGTATGGTTGCCATAGAATTATTGCCTCTTTTTCAATATAAATTTATTTAAACAAAATTGTTGACACGTTATATGACGTCACAGATCTCCCGCGCAAAAATGGCGCGTTTAAATAAAATAGCTTGCCCAAAACGAATATTTATTTTTTAATTCAATAAGAATGTTTTGATGAATGATTTCATGTGTTTGATAACTTTTAATATGAAAATAATTGATATTAAATATTTTCAAAAATTGTGCATATACCCTATTGGGCAGGCGTATATCAAAGCACACCGACCTTTGAAAAATATGCGGATCAATTGTCCATGGATCAATCGTCACGTAACCCAGCGCTCATAGAGGAACCGCCACTGAGGAATAAACTTTCAGACAGCCCAGTTTCACCTTTAGAGTCAAGCAACATAACGATAATTTCCATTTAAAAGTTTGATTCCGTTAAGAAACATTCGGTAGAAAAGGTAAGTAGCATCTTTAAATTATTAATAGTGAATGATCATACAAAGTTTAAGAAGTCGTTAAAATGGTGGAGCAAAGTCGACAGAAAAATAAACTCCACAGAGCTGAGAACTTGTTTTAAAATTATATACAGGTGTCCCTTTATTGTTAACAATGTAAACATCCACTCAGAGTGCCTTGGATTTAAAATTATTTGCCAAAGCCTACTTGTGATCAAAAGTTCTTCTAATGGAAAACATTTACACGTAAATCGTTATATACTAACCTATCTATCTATACTTACAAATGGGACACGGTGTATATTTGGTGGAATACAAAAAAAGCATAAAAAATTAAGGGCTAAAAAGTAAAAATTACAATTTTTTTTATGTTTAATGAATACGTTATAGTCCAAGAGCTATCATGCATTTTTGGGTAGGTATATGAGGAAGCGTGAAAATTTTGTGTAACACTTCTTTTGTAATGTCAACACAAAATCGAAGATCCTGCTGAAGGGTAGCGCGGCCTTGCCAAGCCGTGAATTTTTAACTTTACGAAATTAATTTGCAAAAAAGTTCTTACGACATTTTGAAATTTTAATACCTTCAAATTTAGTATTTAATAAAATAAAAAATAAATAAGGTAGATCATTTAGTCGGGGTTTAAATGTCTGCCAGGCGGTTACAAAACTGTCTATTGTACGTGAGTGCGAGTAAGACGCTACGGGTAGGTTGAAGTTTGAAAGAGAGAGATAGAGAGAGAGAGAGAGAGAGAGAGAGAGTATGGATTGAGTTAAACTGTGCTGCGGTGCGATATACACTCTCTCTCACACTTCAACCTACTCGTAGCGTCTTACTCGCACTCACGTACAATAGACAGTTTTGTAACCGCCTGGCAGACTAAATGATCTGGTTTACTTATTTTTTATTTTATTAAATACTAAATTTTCAAAATTAAGAATTCACAGTTTGGCTAGGGCTCTAGTGCCATTCAGCCAAGTCTTCGATTTTGTGTTCAGATATCACAAGAGAAGTGTTACACAAATTTTCACACTGCCTCAAATATCTTCCCAAAAATTTGGGAGCTTTTGGGCTATTAGTCTATTGCTCATTGCATCTTATTTTTCGTGTATTAAATAGACTCTATTCAATTTTCGTTTGTCTTCTTTCAAATTTTTGACGTGATAACGTCTTATAAATTGATGAATCACCAATCTTATAAATTGATAAAACACCGGCTGCATGCACGAAAAAGTGTAACGTTCCTAAATCC
Source organism: Xanthostigma xanthostigma (assembly GCA_963575645.1). Lineage (NCBI taxonomy): Eukaryota > Metazoa > Arthropoda > Insecta > Raphidioptera > Raphidiidae > Xanthostigma > Xanthostigma xanthostigma. The sequence continues at coordinate 7,646,944 of OY754464.1, forward strand.
TAACGTTCCTAACGTTCGTGCTTTTTGCTAATTTCTCACTCAATTTAAATCAGATCGGTTTGAAACCAGTCTTAAACGAAAGAGGAGAACATTTTACATAGATTTCGTATAACAGAATTTGCCTAAACAGTTTTTTTATACAAATTTATATAGAAAAATAGCTGTATAAATGCAATGTTGTCTAATGCATGGCGCGACGCGGTCGGTCGTCTTTGTTTGCCGTACATGGAAATTAGAAGATAACGTATGTCTTGTCTTAACATGAAAACGGCTGCATTTCTAATGTTTAATTCAATTTTTTGACATTAGTATTTTGTGAAATGCAACGCCTTCTAAGTTAAGTATTGGAATAACTAATTATTATTAGAACATAATACTTTGACAGTTGCAAACGTCACTTTTGACATTTCTTATCATTCCGACACCAAGGATAAGCGGATTGAAACCAAATTTTGGGAGGTTTAGGTTATGTATTACGGAATACGTTATCACGTAAAACTATCGTCCGTAAACCGACTTTACAGACAACCAATTTTTTTACCAGGCATTAAAATTGCATTAGGTAATGATTTCAAATAGTACTTATATTTAGTTTTGAATCACACTTGCTATTATAAAGTTATGCCGGCTTCCATCTTTAATGGCTTACATGAAAGTTTAAAGTAAGTATTTCATGAGCCTTCTACTATACAATTCTTGAATACAGTAGAGTTTTGATTATCCGCCGCTCTGTTATCCGACATTGTAACTTTTAATAAATCTTTATCCGATATACTGTTAGCTCACTTACACTAAGCCGCACTTTCATAGAATTTTTATTATGCAAAACGAAACTACAGAACATCGATTTGAATAAAATTTTAAAATTATTCCAAATCTCTGAAATATACCGGAAAATTCAACACAATATTTTGCAGGACTATGTGTACCTATTAGTGATGTGCCAGATATCCGTATTCGTATCCGCGGATATCCGAGGGAAAAGAAAGATCCGTATCCGTATCCGTTAGTTTTTGGCGGATCTTTTACGGATCTTTTACCTTATTAATTTTCAATTCATAGATGAAATTTTATATATATAGGTGATTAGGTAATAATGAAAACCTGTTAAATTCCATTCAGATTATTTTTTATTTTTTTAAATCGTATTTGGTATCTTTATATTGCAAACATTTATCGTAGTGTGTACCATACTAATAGTACATAACTTAAAGGTACTAAATCAACTATCTTTATAATGAGATATTGCACATCGATCTTTGGAAAGAGACAATCTGTTATGAGAGTTAACAGAGAGGTCAATAACTTTTTCCCATAACAGATAGTCTCTTTCCAAAGATCGATGTGCAATGTTTACCGCCGCGTACTCTAAGAAAGTTAAGATCCGTATCCGTATCCGCGGATCTTGAAACCAAAAATCCGTATTCAGATCCGTATCCGCGGATATACATTTTTAACGATCCGGCACATCACTAGTACCTATTAAGGGCTATCGCACGTGTTAACAAGAAAAGCTAACGCTTTTCACAGAAAACCCTTCGGGTTTTCCTGAGTAACTGTATGTACAGAAATTAGAAAAGATATATTGCATTGTATATTAAATTTTATACCATCGATACATTTACAAAACGGTCTGTCTATCAGTGTTAAATTTCTTTTTATTAACTGATTGTTAACGGGTCTATAGGCCCGCAACAATAATACATCGACGCCCAGAGCGTCTGTTTTCAGTTGACTAATTATTAGTTTTAAACGCCTTATTTATGAATACATCTTAAAAACAGTTTGTACAAACATTATTACTTATCGACAACAAAAAATAAAATCATTGTTTTATAAATAATTTTTTATTTTGTGAAACTGCGTTTTCGAAAATGAATATTATCTATTTCGGGGACCCTTTACATGTTTTCAAACCAGAACAAAGATTATACATGACAATTTATCATAAACCTATTGAACGGGAGACAACCAGTTACAAGTAGGGATCTACCGATAGGTACCGATATCATATCAGTTATCGGCCAAAAACGGCCGTTTGGCCGATTATCGGTATCGGCCGATAGAAATGTTGGATATCGGCTTATCGGCCTAATAATAAAACTAAATACTAATTTCTCATTTAATGCTTACTAAAAATAGGTAAATAAAAAATTAAGCTACTTAAGTATCTACCAGTAGATACTTAAGTACCTTAATTTTTGAATTTTGTTTTAAAAACCTCAGAAAAATTGTAACCTACTTTCATTAAGCATTGAATGAGAAATTAGTATTTAGTTTTACAACTGTCTCACAAATAAGTCATTTATTCGCGCGAAGATACTCATATTATGCTATGTAATATGAATAAAATGTCACAGATTTTTTTGATTAAACAGGCATCATTCAAGTTCCCATTTCAAAGTTCAGCATATAAGAATTGATTTTAACCGATTGAAAAAAAAGCGGTTATTGATTTATCATATATAATACATATATTTATTTTTTTCAATTTCTGTTTAATAGACCATATTATATTCAAGGTGGTCACACATAAACTTAATTTAAATCGGTTCAGCCGTTTTTCTTTCAGTTTAGTATTAAAATATTAAGGAAGGCAGTTATAATAAATTAATAACGTGAGAATTACATATTGCAACGCACTAAACAATAAAAAACAAATATTTACTTTTTAAAATTGAGTCTTCTTCAAAAAGTGTAAAATAAAGCTTTAAGATACATAAAACGCTACAGTAATTAAATGATTATATTATTTTAATGACTTAACTAAAAAGACAATAGAATATAAAAAATCAAATATTCTTAATGTTATTGGGTAAAAATCAGGAACACATTTTTATATTTAAAGCCTCTTTATATATTTTAAGAAACCTTAGGTGCAAGACATTTAAAATTTTTTCTATGGCCGATACGATACCGACTATAGAAATATCGGTATCGGCGAAAAAATCGTATCGGTCGAACCCTAGTTAAACTGTTAAAGTGTTGTCGAGATATATCCCGAGAAATTTTATATTTTTTGTATGAATTGTCGTGCGCTTCTCTAATGAAAACTTGACATTGCCTTTGTTTAGTTTTAGGTTGTTGGACTAAAACCATTTTTCTGCCTCCGACAGTGCGTCATACTTCTAGATAGATGTTTTCAAAATTGTCCTATCATCCGCAAACTCTAAAACAAAAAAAGTTGGATTTTAGTTTTACAAAACAGTTAGATAAAATTTTCAAATAATTTTTAGTAACCGTAGTTATCGGTTGTATTGTTATTATAATTTTTTATATTTTGCATATTAATTAGTATTAAATAGTGTTCGACCGAACTTTCCGTTTTCGTTTCGGTGAGTAATTGGAGTTTCGGTGTTGTCAGAAAATCTGCCGAACTACCAAAACCGAAACTCGTTTCGTAAGCTTCTGTGCGGCGTTCGGGAGCGATTAGCGTAGTGATTATTGATACGAATAGATAGTTAGTTTTTTTTACCAACTAAACTATTAATTTATCAAATAATTGCTTCTATGAACACAAACGCATTATCTGCAATAGTTAAAATGAACAAAGGTTTAAAAAAGGGAATTGCCCACGAAATAAGTTTCGGTTTCAACCTAAATTGAAACAGCAACTGAAATTCGGATCCGGTTGTAAAAACTAGTTACGGTCGAACAGTAGTATTAAATACTCACCGCGATCTTATCGTTTCACCTTTCTTCGAATTGTCTCCGGTAACTGTAACGGATACTTGAAATATTAACACATTAATAATTCACTTTGGAAATAGTCATCACCCTTCAGAAAAGGTTTCGTAGGCACCTTGACAGCTTCGTAAACATACTGAAATAAAATGAGAATTTCCTTCAAAATATTTTTATAGGTTATGTTAGAAATTAAGGTCAATTATTATCAATTCAAATAAAACTCACTTACCAAGTGACCGCTTCTCATTTACACTATAATTTGTGTTTTTTTTACGTTTTGCTGACATGTTTTTTTTAAATTTTTAATAACTGAACACGTTTCACGCTTTATCTGTCAAAAAAACGCGGGACACATAGAAATGAAGTTGTCCAATGTTCAGGTATACCTATCTGTCACTAACATGTATATTATTAGTGATTTTAATCATTTTAAAGGTTTTTAATAAATAATGTCAACTGGATTTATATTAATCTCTCACTTTGACATTTTTACATTTACTTTAAAAGCAGGTGAGATATTTGTCTTAAAACTAATACCTACGTAAATATTTTTGTATGATATAGGTTAATCAGCTGTTGTTCTTTATTCATTGACTACTTAAAATATAGTAAAACCTGGTTTATTCGCACTACCGGAGACCTTGTACCCGGATAAACGAAAATTTGGATAATATGCAAAAGAAAACCCTTAACTAAGCAGATTTATCGTTATTACATTAAACATTAACATTAAATTAACAAAAATGTCTGCATCACTGATTCTGATTAACCGAAAATTCTTATCAGCGACAAATGGATAAACGAGATTTTACTTTACTTAAATGAATATGCTGAGCCAGTTGACTCTGCGAAAAAAAGAGTTGACAATCATTTGAAATATAGAATTATCCTAAATTATGCAAAAAAAGTATTTTTAACGTATTTACAACATTGAAAATTATGTCATTTACAGACAAAAAGCGATTTCTTGAAGTTTAAGACAAATTTCGTGATAATTGGAGAGTTATTTAAAAAGTTATGGCACTAATCAAAAAAAATATTTTTAGGCAAGCCAACAGAAATTAATTCATTACGGTCAAACGCAGATAGATAGCAGTACATTTTATATGCCAATCGGAAAGGTAATGAACCGATGCACAAATCTCCTTCGATAGTTTTTTTTTTGTAGCTTGCATCATAATGGAGCTACGGAGGTTTGTTTGACAAATTATGGCCAAAAGGGCACTAATTTTTTTAATTACATAAATTAAACTTAGCATGGCTCTTGACATGATGGTAACGCATCTGTGTCCAAAATTTCGTCGAAAACAGATTTCAGTTATTCGAGGAAACATACGACATAGGAATTCATACAGGATTATTGCGAATACAATATACATCGTGGGCTGGGCCACGATGTATAAAAATACAATTACTTGTAGGCCATCTTTTTCACTGTATTAAAATTTTGACGGCATATGATATCTACATTCAAATCTTTGATTAACGTCTGAATAGAACTCTTCAATAATATTGAATTATAAATTTAGTTTTTATGTCAATATATAGTCTGAAAAAAATTGGTCGATAATTTTATTTAGGTATTTGATGATATCTACATTTATGAATGCGGACTGTTTGTAAAAAAACATACACAACTTTTTAACAAAAATATTAGGAGCACTGTGGTTTGAATCTAATAAAAAATAGAGAATAGTTACTTCTTACCACAACAAGTTTATTAGTGGATGTACATTTCGAGAGCTATGCTCTCATCTTCAGCAATACACACTTTTTAATGACTTCATCCCTGATCATCTATATCATGGTTTATCAACCGGTGATCCACGGACTACTTATGGTCTGCGGAGATTTTTGGGATGTTGTATTTTATGGATTTTTGAACTTTTTTGTTACTGTCTGTTTTAATATATCAGCATACGGTATTGCAAAATTAATTGTTTTCAATAAAAAATCAATTCTATAACTAGGTACATATTATTTTATTCCAATGTTGATGGTCCGCAAAACATTTTTGGGATTTTTGGTGGTACGCGGACATAAAAAGTTTGAGAAACTATGATCTATATTCTATATAATACCCGCAATAAAGGAAATTTAAAACAAATAATTCAAATAAATAAAATTGTCGACCAATTTTTTTCAGACACAAAATATAAAATTATAAATCAGTATTACATAAGATCCGGATTTGGATTTTCTTCAGAAATAATCTAAAAAATATAAAAATTAAATTTTATATTTTTTAGATGATGCAGACACTGTTCTGCTAACAATAAAGTTTACTATTATTAATATTATTATTACTTAATATGTAATAATTTGCCAAATCAACTAGGAGAAATTAGTGATCAAAAATTATTTTGTAAAAATTTAAGAATAGAACAAAATGGTCCTTTCAATTGGTTGAAAACATGAAACGTTCAAAACTAGACAAAGACGAGTCCTAGCAAATAATTTAAACCAGATTTTTTCCGTTATTTTGCATCTGTCCAATTGTCTAACATTAATACCGTCTGTCAGTTCATTTATGTCAAATAAACGGAGCTCTACTCTATGGTATCTAAAAGATATCTGGACTCTTCCACATCAGTTAGTTTTTCTCTGTCAACAAAGAAAAAAATAATATGCAGATTATGTAACAGTTTCCTTCTTTCAATTGCCTCTCATTTACATAATGTACAGTCGAATTTCCATACGCCGAATCACCTTGAAAAATTCGTTTTTAGCAGCTTAACTAAAAATAGATATTATTCATTTTTGAGATATACCTAATGGGAGTTGATATTACAGAAACACTATGCTGAATTCAACGTAAGCAAACGTCCGTATCTTTTTTTAACGACGCTGCATAATTAATGAAACGGGCATCGAAAAGATGTGTTTTGTTTTTTTATGTGTGCATTATGACACCTTTTTTTACACGCTTTATATTAGTTTCACTTGTAAGTATGTATGTATGTATGTATTGTAGCAATTCAAAATTTTGTGCCCCTGTCAAAAATATAATATCGTGGCAATGATTAAAAATATCAAAGTTAAAATATTTAACATTGTATGACTTCGAATCTTGTTTGAATTGGAATGATTTTGCTACAGAACGCTGAACAAGGAGAGCATCAGCATAGCTTCTACGGCGGTGCAAGTGAGACGAAGTCTGCGACTAGGTGTTTTGAATGGTGTGATAGAGAACGGACAGGACTGGCAATTTGGTCGTCGTAGCGAGCGGATCGCGATAAAAAGACTGCGATATAATTTATTGTTGTGAGATGATTGAGAGTTTTTTGGAGTATTGGAGACTAGAAGTTTTGGTTGGTCAACGTTTATAGTTGTTGTCGAAGATTATACAATTGTTAGTTCCATTGTTGGTTGTTAGGAGTGTGGATTTGGCATTGTTTTTGATACCTTGGCCCTCCCTGTAATTGAGAACTTTAACAAAAGGATCTGTGGTTCTTTATCCCTCCGTGATAATTAATCAACAAGGACCTTATTGCTGTTATTCCATATTGAACAATAGTTGGAGTTGAAGCTTATTTAACATCGCTGACAATTTTGTTTGAACTCATTGGTATTTTGTCGACGTTCTGAGTGGCGGAATATAATAAGCAATTAAATACTAGGCTTGATAAACCATTATTAGCAACAATTACGCATATAAATTGTTAGTTTTTATTTTGTTTTGGTCGCGGTATTACTACTAGTGTGTAGGTTTCTGGTTGAAATTTTTGGGGTACAAGTTTGGCGTGTTTTCATTGCACGTTTTGTTGGGGTGTGTGTTATTTATTTATTTAATTATTTATTTATTTATTTGTTTTCTGTTGTCGTGTCTTCGGACCAGTTGTTATTTGTGTCAGTCTTATTTATTATTGCTATTGGTAGTTTTGTTAAGTTTGATGAAGTTGCCCAAATTTCGAAAGCTCTCACTGTAGACGGGTTGAGAAGGCTTCGTACGGTTTTCAGTCTTGGCGCCCTTTCATATAATAACCGGTCGGTTAAAACACGTACGATATTATTAAACCTTCGAAATTGAAACAATTCTTTTGGTTGTTATTTTTTAGTTGTCCTTTGTCTTAGTGTCTTGTGGTAGGTGGTAGGATTTCTATTTTAGGCTTCAGCCTATTTCGTTTGATTAGGGTGTACGGTGTAGGATTAGGAGTTGTGTGAATTATGGATTGACCTTTCATTTTTATTTTTTTAATTACGTTCAGCTTACCCACACCTCGCGCCGCTGAGTAAGCTAGCCGGCTGGCAACCAGTAGACGAGTTAATTTTGACTGGGTTACAAAAAAAAAAAAAAAATTGGCTAATTAACCGTCATAGTATATAAGTATGTATGTTTGTAAACTCGTTTGGACTACAGCAAGTGGTTTATATAGTGGTATAATATGCCAGCTTTGTAAGTACACTGGCTAGCCGTGCGGTCTAAGGCACGGGTCTTCGCTAACGTCAACTCTCGGAATCACGGGTCGTGGGTTCTAATCCCGTCCACGCCGAAAAAAAAATTGTTTCGTACATCGAGCGTACCACGGTTTTTTCACAATAATACTTGTATTTTTTATTCATTATTGTTTTAACCTTATTTAAAAAAACTTTTTTTTACTTTTTAGTTCGATATAAAGCGTGTCTTTTAGTTTTTTTTAAACTATATTTATGTGTATTGGATTTTAAATACAATTTTTTTTTAATTTATACTAATTGAAACTTTTACATACCAAATGTAAGCCATTTCAAAAATTGCGCAAGTTCTCTAATATTAGATATGGTTGTCAGCTGACAAGGAAACAGTTGAAAGTCTAAGTAGAACACAATGAATACCCGGCTTAGAGGAAAAGGACTTCATACAGTTTATCGCTTCTAGAAGAAGATTTATATCGACCTGAAGTGTGCGTCGTTTTGTATCTATGAGCACAAGACAAAAAAGATTATGCAATATTTTTGGCAAAAAATTGTCAGTAATTCTACACAAGATGGAACCCTTGACTGTTTAACACGTTGGCTGCCACGTGTATCTTTAGCGATACACCCGGTGTGCTTTGTGTAGGCCGCGTGTATCCATAGAGATACACCGAGTAGGTCTCTGTTCCGAACACCGGTGTATGCAATAAAACACAATTACATATCATATTGATAACCTTTTAATTTTTTTTAATTTAACTTATTGATAACATTTTAACAACATATTTGTCAACACTCTTGGCCTGAGGTGACCAAATGTCGAAAACTGGTTGGCAGTCAACGCGTTAATATAGAAATTGACTATTCAATATAGAAATGAACCAGCAACGCTAACTTCACAAGTGTTGTCAAGACCTCTAGTGACACGATGTTCCAGTTGCGGCCAAGCTAAGAACTAATTTTTTTAAATATTATTACGTTGCAATGAAATCGCCATATAAACATGGTTTGGTAATTACAGTCTGTTTTTTTTTTTTTTAATGTAATAGAATATTATACAAAATTTTGAAACGTCATTCTATTGTATTGATATATACATTTTTTAAAATTACTATAAAGTTTAACCTAAACTCCACAAATAAATATTTTTGAATTACTTACGCAATAAAAACTCGATTGCGTTTTGTTCACGTTGTTTCGTCATTCCATAATTTAACAATTTCTTACCTGAAACAAAAGGAAACATTATTATTATTATTATTTTCCATTTTATTATTATTATTATTGGAACCTAGAATACGAGGAACTTATTGAGAATAAAATTGAACTTCCTTCAAAAAGGGCCACTAATAAACTAAGTCGATTTAAGAAAAATTTATGTGAGACCATCAGGAAGGTATGTTCTATTTACAATTAAATAGAAAAACATTCATCAAAATCAATTCACAAATGCTGGAGATTCGGGGTGACATATATAAAAAATGTCTTTTTTTAAAGTCACTTTAAAACGACTGAACCGATTTTTATAAAAATTGTTTGATGCCAATCCGGAATCACTCTGAACAAAATGGTGTCGAAAATTTTCAAATCAATTAACCCCTCGACAAGTTATGGCTGTTTATATATAGCAATAAACATAGGAGCCCTTTTTTTGAAGTCGGTTAACAAATCCAACTTATATCAAATTTTCCGTAATTTTCTCCATATCTTTATAGATTAGTTTTTTCCTCTACTTTCTGTAAAAAGGTGAAAAAATGTCGCGAAGAAATATAAAACAAAATTTTATGAAAAATAACCTATGTAGTATTTTAGTATCTATGTTACGGTCAATGTCCGGAATCCGGGCAATGTCGAAAATGCCCGAGTCACATCGGGTAATGTCCGAAATCGGATAAGGTTCAAAAAATATATTTTTTATAAACATGAAACGCTGACATTATTTTGATTGTATCTTTATCATGATAAGTTATCATTAACGCTTTATGGAATTTTTATCACTGATATCAACTATTGAAGAATATATTTTTCAGTTTTCTAATACAATTATTGATGTTTGAAAACACGTATAATTTATTTATTATTTATATGATATGAACAATAAGCAATATATCTCAATGCATTAAATTTCATAACTCACATTTATTCCAGCATTAAAAATCAAAATCAAAATGTCAGTGTTTCATGTTTATAAAAAATCTATTTTTTGAACCTTGTCCGATGTGGTTCGGACATTGTCGACATTGACCGTATTCCGGACATTGACCGTAACATATAGATTATAAAATCTATGCAAGATTGCCTGAGATGCTTACAAAAGCACACACTATTAAATTTTCAAAAAAAAAAAAACATTAAAAAATATATCTTCTGAGGTTTACGCACTTATGATCTTTACAAACCTTTGTAAGCCATCATCTAGTTTTGTTAGCAAAAGGTTGACATGAACAGTTTAGCTATTTGACCTCTAACACTTGTCAATTTTCAAGTGAAAATCGAAGTAATATTTAAGAAGCAGCTTAAGAGTGCCGGTAAGTGAGCAAAAATGTACAAGCTGCGAGAATAAGACGACCTTAGATTTATTTTCTATTTTAAAAGTCATCACTAATTTTTCATGTACTTTTTTGGTAAAAAACATTTTTCTATTGAAGTAAAACTTCTTTAGGTACGATACGGTAAATTTGATTCTTGATATTGAAAATGTAACGAACGTGTCGCAATGTATGTATATGTTATGGTCAATGTCCGGAATCCGGGCAATGTCCGAAATCGGACAAGGTTCAAAAAATAGATTTTTTATAAGCATGAAACGCTGACATTTGATTGTATCTTTATCATGATAACTTATCACAATAACCCTTTACGGCTTTTTATCACTGATAGCAACTATTAGATCATCAATAATTGTAATAGAAAGCTGAAAAATATATTCTTCAATAGTTGATATCAGTGATAAAAATTCCATAAAGCGTTAATAATAACTTATCATGATAAAGATGCAATCAAATTTCAGCGTTTCTTGTTTATAAAAAATCTATTTTTTGAACCTTGTTTGATTTCGGACATTGCCCGATTAATAGTATATTACACAAGGGCCGAAAGTTAGATGCCCTCGGCTTCGCCTCGGGTATCATGGCGCGCACTGCAAGAATATCAAACTTTCGGCCAGTGTGGTGTATACTATTTACTTCATACCTCGGCTGTAAGTACGCTTATTAAATACATTAATTAATTAATTATTTATTAATTATATAAAAATACAGATACATTCCAAGCAAGCAGCTTTGGGGTTTTACGTAAAACACGAATGACAGCTGTTCGCGACTATTAGCTAAAATGTAATAGGGTTGCTCTAGAAATGACATCTAAACAACAGTTGAAAGATTTTTTTTCTTTACTGCCGCCCGAACGTACGTACTTCCCGCATCAGTGTGTATATACCCACCAATGCGTGAATGTTAGACTTTCTGCCTTACAATTGATGCCGAAAGTATGTACTTTCAATCGAGGTATGAAGGAAAAGAATTTGTAAAGGAATAGCAGGCGAAGGAAGTTATGGGGTTCATTGGACCTTAGTTGTTTAAGGTTGATTTTTGAAGTGGCTTTTGAGGGTTCAATTATTATATTGCATATTGTAACAACATTTCCACACATGTTGCTTATCCTGATGGCACATCTAGTGTTGTTGATAAACACTAAACATTGCTACCAAGCTCATCCCACTTTTCTCTTAAAGCTGTTACGATATACTACGTCCAAGGAGTACAGAATTGGCTATTAAAATATAGACAAGCATTCGTGTGCCACAAATGACCTAGTTCTCATGTCAGCCTAGACTGACGGTCCAAGGAGTATAGAATTTTTCAAAGGTTGGCTATAAAACATTTTGAGGAGCAATGCACTGATGTACTTAAAGTCAGAGTGCCCGTCGGCAAAATCCTAATAGAAATAGAAATAGAAATATAAATAATTTTTTGTTTGTGTTGCCCATTAGGTATACAAAAATGTCAAGTGAAAAAAAAGAAATCAGAAATATCATATGGGACAATACAAGACAAATGTTTTTTTAATTCGTTTCAAAACTTATTTTCATTTTTTATATTTTTTAGATAATTTGGTAACTTTTTATAAATCTTAAATCCTGTGTAAACTGGACTTTTTTCAAAGAACGTGGTCTTATGTTTTATAGAAAAGTCTTCATTCCTCGTATTATACGGCTTTTCCTGTTTTTTATCAAAACAGCCTAAACTGTGCATATGCATATATTGCAAAAAATGTTAGTAAATGTTTTTCAAAAAAAATATTTCTACATGATTCTCTATATTTGAGGTTAAATATCAGCCGGATAATTCTTTTTTGTAAGAACAATTCTTGTAGACAATTACATGATCTACAACTTTTGTGTGACTTATTTTTAGATAACATTTACCGTTTACGACAAAAGAGCAAAAAACGATACTTTTAAACTTTAAACTTAAATACTTTTACCATTCCAACCCATAAGTGAGGAATGGTACTAGTTTAGGTCAAAAATCACTTTTCAAAAATATTACAATATCTTTCCGTTTTGAGGTCCCCCGAATCCAAAAAACATATTTTTGGAAAATCTTTGTGCGTCTGTTAGTCTGTTTGTCTGTGAACACGATACAGGTCAAACGAATTGAAACCAAATTTTGGGAGCATGTTTGGTATGCAAATATGAAGAGCTCTATTGTTTTTGGGGAAAATCGGCACATGCGCAGAAGAGATATATGATATAACGTTGGTTTTTATATAAAAATGGTATACTTTTCATAACGGCCTATTATTCTGTTTATACTTTCAAGAAAGTTTCGTAAACATTTTTTTTTCTAAACTGTATAGTTTTGTAAATATTTTGAAAATAAAAAAAATCAGCCGCTCTTTTGTTTTATGGATCTGTCAGGAATAAACTAGTTCGGCATGCTTTGATTAATTTTTGGCATGGAACATAATATTATGTAGGTAACCGTGGCAACGAATAGCAAATATCATAGTGAATACTAGCCATTACCCGCGTCACCTCACGCGATATCAGTTATTTTATTTTCTTTATTATAATCAAATGTCAACATTTTGACGTGATAACGTCTTATAATTATTGATGAATCACCAATCTTATAAATTGATAAAACACCGACTGCATGTACGAAAAAGTGTAACGTTCCTAACGGTCGTAACGTTCCTAACGTAACGTTCCTAACGCGTAACGTTCCTAACGCGTAACGTTCCGCCTGACCCTGTGCGTGCTTTTTGCTAATTTCTCGCTCAATTTAAATCAGATCGGTTTGAAACCAGTCTTAAACGAAAGAGGAGAACATTTTACATAGATTTCGTGTAACAGAATTTGCCTAAACAGTTTTTTTATACAAATTTATATAGAAAAATAGCTGTATAAATGCAATGTTGTCTAATGCATGGCGCGACGCGGTCGGTTGTCTTTGTTTGCCGTACATGGAAATTAGAAAATAACGTATGTCTTGTCTTAACATGAAAACGGCTGCATTTCTAATGTTTAATTCAATTTTTTGACATTAGTATTTTATGAAATGCAACGCCTTCTAAGTTAAGTATTGGAATAACTAATTATTATTAGAACATAATACTTTGACAGTTGCAAACGTCACTTTTGACATTTCTTATCATTCCGACACCAAGGATAAGCGGATTGAAACCAAATTTTGGGAGGTTTAGGTTATGTATTACGGAATACGTTATCACGTAAAACTATCGTCCGTAAACCGACTTTACAGACAACCATTTTTTTTAAGTTGGAATGGTCCCGTCGCCCAATTGGCTGGAGTTTTTTTATCTATTTTGACCGGACTATATTATATAGCCAGGTAGTATATTGTTAATTATTGTTCATTTGATATTTTTCGTATGCTGTAAGGTACTGCGCTGTATTCTGTACTCCTTTCAATCAACGTTACACAAGGGACGCGTGGAAGCGCATACATTGGCCTACATTCAGCGGCGTGTATATTGCCTACCACTACCCTATATATTGCCGCAGTACGTATACCGCGTTATCTCATGTGCCTAGGTGTCGGGCTTGTTTGCCCCGAACTACCCCATTATTATATGCGTTACGTACTGAGTTAAGTGCAAATGTAAACACAGCGTATACGATAGATAAAGCGCTGTTGGCCAGAGCTGCTATATGAGTAGTCAGTTTGCCCTGAACTACCCGATTATTATCAACTGGCGGTCTCGCCCGGTTTCACCCGGGTGCAAAAGAATGAATGGGGGGTAGGGATATGAGTACTCAATTTTATCTTAGTTTACCAAGATGAATGTTGTGTCCAAATTTCATGATGATCGGAGTTCAAAAGTTTTTGTCGGACGGACAGATTGTGAGTTACATTTTGCAACATTTTTCATTGATACTCCGCTCCTATTGGTCGTAGCGTGATATTATATAGCCTAAAGCCTTCCTCGATAAATGGGCTATCCAACAATAAAAAAAAAATTCAAATCGAAACAGTAGTTACTGAGATTAGCGCGTTCAACCAAACAAACAAACAAACAGACTCTTCAGCTTATATAGGTATTAGTATAGATTTATACTAATATTAAAAATGCCAAAATAACTCTGTCTGTTACCTTTTCATTTATGGATATTTTACGTAAAATTTCTATAAATGATCATCTTTAAATTTAATTAATTAATTGTGAAAAATAACTCTATAACAATTTAGAGTGATAATGATCCTGTATAAATGTTAGAAGATTAAATGATGAATCCCGGTGGCGCATAGGATCGATTAACTAAGCAATTACTGAAGGTTTTTTAATTGCATTTTATTGTTTGACGTTTCGACAAACTTTATGCTATCTTCGGAGAATCAATGCTGTCTGTTTTCTCATCAGTATTGTTGTTATGTATAAAATAAATTAAAATAAAAAATGTCATCAACGGGTATTAAAATTACTATTTTTCTTTAAAAAAAAGGACCTCTTTGTGGGAAATTCAATTCTCTCCAAATTGCGGTTGTCAAAAATAAATTTAAAAAAATTGGTTGTCTGTAAAGTCGGTTTACGGACGATAGTTTTACGTGATAACGTATTCCGCTCGAATATCATATTTTATAATACATAGCCTAAATTTTAGTAGCTGTCAAACTATATTTTTACCGACTCTATATCGCTTATACTGCGCTCTCGCTTGCACGCACAGGGTCAGGCGGAACTTTACGGAACGTTACACTTTTTCGTGCGTGCAGCTGGTGTTTCATCAATTTATAAGACGTTATCACGTCAAAAAAAAATCTACCAGCTATCCATGTTTGAGTAAAAACGTCGTTTTTCCCATGTTAATTAAATGAGAAACAAACTCGGTTTGCATCTCTCACAGGTTTGATTTAGGAAGCTGGAATTTTGGGAGAATTATTTTTGGGTCCAATACTAAAACATGAGCCAACGAGACCGAAAACAAACTAATAAAAGAACACCCTAAAGTTGACGGTATAGGAAAAAATTAAGACAATTAATAAATTTTATTCATTTAATATGACTGTCACACAAACAGCAACTGTAAGACATAATTACGAAATAAATTAACAGGTTAATAGTGTCCATTGTCTTCAATGAAGGCTGGGGGCCCTGGGGTGCAGCCCAAAAAGCCATTATATAGATCCGCCCCTGCACAACAGAGTTTTTATTTTGTCGCAAGAGATTATTACTTTGTTCATGACACATTTTTACAGGCTCTTTTGCGTCATAATATGACATTTAGGCCAGTATAAATCTTCATATTTCTCTACGGTGTATTGGAAAGCGCACGATATTAAAATATTTAGAAAAGTACCTCGTCTCTTTACTATGCGCATGCGGGCTGGAACCGTAGTTAAAGGCGCTATTGAAGTCACAAGGGCTATCCAAATGAAAACAATAAAAAAATAAATAACTTTTAAAATAATATTTATATGACCTAATCTTGTTAAGTATATAGGTATGTAAAAAAGGCTCCATGAAACAAAAAATTTATAGGCCAATTATTTAAACATTTTTTTGTTGTTTTTCGAAAAAAATTATTTAGTTAATAATAGCCCCACTTTTTTAAAAATAAATTTAAACATTTTTTTCAATGAACCTTTATTCTTTCAAGTGTTAAGATGATACCATAATTGATTCTGATATTTTAATTGTTATTTAACAGGCGGAGCGCTCGAGCTGTAACGGCCGCGCGGAACCCTATTTTCAACGTAAAATTAAAACTATAAATAGTAAATAAAATTATCGACCAATTTTTCAGACAAATATATTAATTATTATTTTTTGTTTATATATTTGCCTGAAAAATTGGTCGATAATTTTATTTATTGAAGAATTCCAATCAGACGTTAATCAAAGATTTGTATAATTAATATAGAGATAGAGTGCGGGAGGTGGGACTTTTTTATTAGAAATTTTATCCTCTTTAAATTTTTTTTCAATTTCCGTTATCTATTATAGTTTTTGAGTAATGCCCAAAAATCTGAGCGGCTTTTTTTCTCTTTTCGATTTTTTGTTAATAATAAATGCAATTTTTCAGGGCGTAATAATAAAAAAAAACATTTTTTTCGGAACATTTTTCCGAATCGAATAAGCTATTGCTCATATTTTTTGGAGACTTGGATCTATTTTTCTCATGACTTCTTGACTAGGCTATTATTGGACAACCCTATTGTGCGAAAACGTTGCGGTATTGTTCTGTAATATGAATGATCACTCGGGGAATTACAAATACCATTTTCACGCAAAGCACATATTTGTTGTCTTACAAGAAATACGTTTATTACATTAACTTATTAATTTGCATATTATTCATTCACTTTTTGTAAACAAATATTTAAGATTTTATTGCACATTATTTTATTACAAACAGCTGTGTAAGATAAATTGTTCAGTGTCGGTACAGCAAGACCGAGGTAGCTGCTAAGATAGAACATAAATGAGCTGTATAAACCATTGAGTGTGATTATATAAATCTGATTCTACATAAATAGCCTCCATGTTGAAAATCATCGTGTGAATATTGTTAATAGACAAGTGCGAATAAGCGTATTAGATAAACTTTGGTGTGTTCCTGTATTGTAAATATTTAGGACTTTATATTCTCCATTAATCTTTACTCATCTATTTTTATTATTTAGTACTGTTATTTTGTTTCTGTTTGTTAGAACTACTTTTCTTGTTTGTGTGTTTAACTGTTTTCTTAAACGTTTATTGTTGTAAATAAACAATTTCCACTACGGACTGGAATAGTTTTGTTACAATAATGTAGGGTGGACCAGGAGGATTCTAGGGTCGACTAGACCCACCTGGTCCCTCCTCTTGTTACGCCAATGCTTGTTTTTATTAATTAACCGACTTCAACAAAAAGGAGGAGGTTCTGTGTTCGTCTGTATATTTTTTTTTTATGTATGTTCACCGATTTCTCCGTCAATTATGGACCGATTTTCAAATATTTTTTTTTATTCGAAAGAGTGCACTTCCGAGGTGGTCCCATCGGAACCAAGTCAGGATCTGATGGTGGATCCCGGAGAAATCGAGGGAAACTCTCAAATTTCAAAGGCATGCATAATGTTTTTTTATGTATGTTCACCGATTTTTAGTGTTAGATTAACACTAAAAAGAGAAAAATAAAATATTTTTAACAAAAAAATTGAACCGACAGCAAAAAAGGCACTAAAAAGTAAAAAATAATTGCGTATTGAAATGTTTTGGAGTCGGTGTCAGCCAAAATGAAATCTATTCCGAGAACTACACCGACTCCAAAACATTTCAATACGCAATTATTTTTTACTTTTTAGTGCCTTTTTTGAAGTCGGTTCAATTTATTTATTAAAAATATTTTTTATTACTAATATTCAATATTCATCAAACTGAAAAGTTGCGTCTTATGAGCCTTAAGGTGCCCGTTTTGATATCGTCATTCGTTCTAAAAACTGTTAGTTAGTGATTGTGGTAAAATAATTATCAAAAAAAATAATAACATTAAAAGAATGTATGCATGAAAATATAATACAGTAAATATATCTGTATTTCATTAAAGAACTGTGTAAAAGTGAACAATATGTTTTTTTTTCTAGTTAAGTTATAGCCTTCTATATTGTTCAGAACAAAACACTCTTGCCTGCCTGTTGTTGGAAGTTTTCAATGTGTTAACACGTTCACTGCTCACGCAATATTCGTAGGGACCCCCAGAAGCTAAAGGTTGATTTTTTTTCTGACGGTTTTTCAGTGTTACCACATACCACCAAGAAGTGCATTTTGTCAAAAATTTTGAAAAAAATTTAAAAAACCGCCATGACGCAAAAACGCGTCATCAGCCTTACGCAATGAATATTTTAATATAAGGCTCATGACGCACTATCGCGTCATGCGTGATGTTGTTTCAAAAGTAAATATATTTGCTGCAATTCATACCTGAAATATAAATGAACGTAAAAAAATAAAAAAAAACAACCAAAAACACAAATCAAAAACAAAAATTGAAAAAAAATTAACTGAAATACTTTCATTTGCTTATGAACGTTCATCGGAGGTTGTTGGAACAGGGACTTGCAGGGGAGTGGTATCTAAATCCAAATCTGCATCTGTCTCAACAGGCACATTTTCAACTTCATCCAAATCCGACTCACTTTTCTCATATTCTGAAGCGGAATCCTCAAAATCATCGTCAGAGGCCAATAAAATTTTTTCGATGTCGGATTCGGCTAAAGGTAGTTTATACCGAAACCTGTTTTCACGTTTTTCATGTATTTTTGGTCTTTTTACTCCGGAGGGCCCTGCACCGTCGGAATCCATCACGAACTCAAACTAGCACTTAAATATAGTTATTCGACACGTAATGCACAGGCTCACAACACATCGCATGTATACGGAAGCAGCTGAGTCACATAATTCGCTCTATGCATGCCTACTACCGTGACGCTATATCGCGTCATCAGCCGCTCTGATTGATTGCGTATGACGCGATTTCGCGTCATGAGCAGTGAACGTGTTAAGCAACGAACCATAAGTTTTAATTATATTATACAATAATTCATATTATAATATTATATACAACGATGTTTTTAGTTCTGAACTTTTAACGCTATATATCTCTTCATTATAGAGTTCCTACAAAATGCTTTACTTGTAGTTTTCGACTAAATAAAAATTTATTTATAAAAATGAATGTTAGCCAAGTCAAGAAGTGAGGTTATGGAGAAAAATAGATACAAGTCTTCAAAAAATATGAGCAATTCGATTCGGAAAAATATTACGAAATTTATTTTTTTTGCCGACCAAAATTGCATTTGTTATTAACAAAAAACGAAATGAAAAAAAGCTCATTAGATTTTTTGAAAATACTCAGAAACTATAAGCGATAGCGGAAATTAAAAAAATGATTTTTAAAGAGGAGAAATTTGCAATAAAAAAGTTCCACCTTTTGTACTCTCTCTCTATTATTTATAGTTTTAATTTAAAATTGATAATAGAGTTCCGCGCGGCCGTTACAGCTCGAGCGCTCCGCTAGTACAACACAAAATAATTTTTTCATAGTATTAATAAACAATTTAAAAATTTGAATAATTTGTTGTGTCATGTTAACACTTTCAAGAATAAAGTTCCGTTGAAAAAAAAAATTAAATTTATTTTTTAAAAAGTGAGGCTTTTGTTAACTAACTAATTTTCTTCGAAAAACCGTCCCCATTGAAAACAACAAAAAATGTTCAAATAATTGGCCTATAAATTTTTGTGCTTCATGAAGCCCTTTTTACATAATTATATACTTAACAAGATTACGTGATGTAAATATTTAGAAGTTATTTATTTTGTTTATTATAATTTTTAAAGTTAACAAAAAATGATAGATTTGTCATATTTTGTTAAAAATTTGAGGGGCTTTTTTTCCCTTTCGTTTTTGGTTAAAAACAAATGCAATGTTTATTGGCGAAAAAAAAATGTCTTTTTCGGAACTTTTTCCTAATTAAGTAAGAAATTTTACTCATATTTTTTGAAGACTTGGATCTATTTTTCTCAAGAAGCTCACTTATTGACTAGGTCACTAGGCTATATGTAGTGTAGCAATGTTACTCCCAACCAAACCCGCCATTAATTGCACGATTTTACTCCCAAGCAAACTCTCCAATAGATATTTCACATCGAAAAATTCTTTTACAGCCTATTTGTTGTTATATAAATTCAAATCCCCAAAAGAAAAAAAACGAGTGTGCTTTAGTTTAGACCACACGACTTAAGTAAAACTTCTTCCTGCCATAATTTGTTATTCACCGGAAAATTTACAAAATCTAAACATTAGAATCGTTTTACAATTTTATTCACTTTAAACGTAGAATATTTAATGTATTGAACAAAATATTAATTTATAAAATTGTTCATTTCATAAAGATAATGAAAACAAAAGTAATACATTGCAATTACTTAGCTCTCGTTGGATTTTAAGCGTAAATTTTTATTAAATACTAGCGGCCCTGTACGTGCTTCGCTACGTATAAAGTGAAATAATAAAACAATTTAATTGGAACATCTATCTATCTATTTTATTTATTTTAAAATATACATGGACGTATATGTGTGTATGTCGAGCACTCCGGCTGCGCCGTCGTGCCCGGTGCAAAAGAACGAATGGGGAAGGAAGAAAAAAAATTTAGGGGTGGACTACCCCTAACATTTAGGTGGATGAAAAATAGATGTTGGCGAAGTGACACCAGCTGTAGACATCTGGCGGGGATAACTAATTAAATGACGATTGATCAGTTTTCGACCGGAGAGGAAAAATGATTAAATTACTAAAATGGCTATTAAAAAATAAGGTTTGATCGTAGAAGGGTGAAAATTGAGGATTGTATGTATTTTTGTATGTTGTATCATAAAAAAATAGAAATTAAAAATTTTGTCTAAAAAATAAAAAAAAAAATTTAGGGGTGGACTAGCCCTAACATTTAGGGGGATGAAAAATAGATGTTGGCCGATTCTCATAGATACCGGATAAGCACAAAAAATTTCATCAAAATCGGTCAAGCCGTTTCGGAGGAGTATGGCAACGAAAACTGTGACACGAGAATTTTATATATTAGATTATTTAGCTCTGCAAGTAGGTTTACAAAACTTTTTTCTGTCACCCGATAGCGCCACTGGCAAGTAAAGTATGTGTCATTCTATTGTTAGTACTGCTTATATTTTCGGCCACCTGATGGCGCCACTAGCCAGTGAAGTATTCGTTTCGGCCACCTGATGGCGCCACTAGCCAGTAAAGTATTTGTTTCGGCCACCTGATGGCGCCACTATCCAGTGAAGTATTTGTCATCCTCTTTCTATCTTCACTAACTTATATCTCCCTCTCAACTTCCGTTCGCTTCGCCCGATCACACTTTCCGTAAATCTCTCGTCACGCATTCACCAGCTTACTCCTCAAGTCAAGCGTGCGTAAAGAAGTTTTACTTCAAAAAAATAAGCAACGACCTCATTCCACAGTTTGGCGATCACACGTCAATCACTCTTTTTTCTCTGTCGGCAATATAGTTTTGTTTGTTTGAAACAAGACTTCTGAGTGTAATGCAAAATAATACGTATAAAAGAACTTTGAACGTCGAGTCGGTCGGTATAAACATTAGAAGATGGTCAATACGCAGATACACTATGCGACCGGACACTTCCGGTCACTTTGACTAGCATTTCCGGATTATATGGCCGGAAATTAGACTCGCTAGAAATCTACAATGCGTGGTTCAACGTTACAGAAGTAGTATATGCGAATAATACACAAGTATATTAACTAGACAATCGGAAGTGACCCCGATTATCTCAAACGACCAGTGGTGTGCGTTTCTTCTTCCTTTTTTACGTATACAGGCTGTAACAGAACGTTTTTGGCACGTACTTTTCGTAAAAAACTGATTTTCACTTAATTTTCAAAATTTTTGACAGTTCAATTTTTTGAGCAAGATTATTTCTTATTTAGTAGGAATTTGCTTTACGTATAATGTAACTTTACAGCACTAGCGTTAAATGTAGCATTTTACTACCATACAGGCAAAAATAATAATAGTTAAAATAATTCTCAAATACTAAGAAATACGTCATTTACTGATAAATATGTACTGCCAGTAGTTTAGAGAATGTTTGCTAAAATATGAGTATATTTTTATTTTATTTTTTGTACTTTAGACATTCAATTTCAAAAAAGATGATAACACGATATAGGTAAAGTACAGTTACGGTAAAGCTTTTTTCCAGCTAGAATTATTCAGAATTCCTATAAAATCAGAGGAAAACTTGCTCAAAGTTTTTCTGTTGTGAAATAAATGCATTTCACACAATTACGTAAAATTTCATCAATATTAAAAAAAAATATTTTCAACGCAAACGATCTATGCGACAAATGCACTTTCGAAGCGCGAAAAGAATTGAAAATATTGTACTTGGGAGGCTGAAAAGTTCAGAATACGTCTCAAATATGCGTACAAAATTTAGTCAATATCGAACAATTATTTGTAAAACGGCAAATACCTATATGGTGACGCGAGCATATAAGAAAATTCGAAGAAAAATTAGTATTATAAAATGAAAATGTTTAGTCCGCAGGCTGGAATCTTTTTAATTTCAAATAATGTATAATAACAGATATTTAAAAAAAATCATCAGTTCGTTACATTTCTGTAAATCTAATTATATCTCCAAAACGGTTACTTTTACGATTAGAAGTCATTAGATCTTTTTTGTAAGAAATTTTTAAAGCTACAAATTTGATGCTTACTGTTTTTTCTGTAAAAGTGATCGTTAACGAATTATTCACGAAAAATCATTTTGATGTCTTTTGACCACGCGTGAATTTTTTAACGGGCCTAGAATCGATAGGGACTTTTGACCCCGATTGAAATTTTTAGCGGCACTCGGATCGATAGAGACTTTTAGAACCATGATATCAAGGTTTATACCAAATTTAACTTTTCCGGAATTTTTCCGAAGGGTGTTGTCCAATTTCTGTGGAGAATACTATGTGAGTTGAAATTAAATGCACTGTTAAGTATGCCTTTAAGTAAAGGCTTCCGAAATATAATCAGTAAAATCATATATATTAATACGCTAAGGTTAAAGATGTTTGCCTCCCTTTTTAGAAAAAACCTCACAATTTCTCCACATAAATTATATATCATTTTACAGATAATTGCCTGCTCTACTGACATCGACAACTAAAAAATGTATTATTGCTTTTGTTTTTGTAAATTAATTAAAATACAGCAACGCTGAACAACGTCTGCCATCTGACGGCTTTAATTTTGAAACAACGTCAACACTTCGATCTGTCATCTGCCCTTTATATTGTAATACAACAGACGCAATACTGCATACTGCCATCTGACGGCTTTAATTTTGAAACAGCGAGCAACGCTGAACAACGTTACAGCAATGCTGCATGATGCCATCTGACGGCTTAGCTCAACGCTTTTGCTACTTGTGCCTCTATATGACAATTTTAGTAAAATATTTCTTCGATCTGTCATCTGAGCTTCATATTGTAATACAACAAAAAGAAGAACGTTATAAGCCAGTGTGCAAAATTAGAAACGAATTGAATACCTGCAATCATATTTAAAAAATAATTTTGTAAAGTGATAATTATTATACTTATTTAGTGCGAATAATTCGCACAGGTCACACTCTTATAATCTGTTTGCGATGTAGATTCCAACCGTAAGAAAATCTGGAACGATTCCCATTGGATCGCATTTTTAAATAAATATTACTGCAGCTGTACTCAATATATCGCAATGATAGCACAGGGAGAAGAAAAAGGAAATATTACAGACCTCCAGTCGACGGCACCATTGCAGATGCTCACTCATAAGAAACTTGATTCATGACATAACAGGAAGTCGAATTTATTTTATCCTAAAGGATTTGCTTCTCTCGCTTACTCACACACAATATATGCGGGGATTCCCCCATAAATGCTGAACTCTCTATATTCTATAATACGTTGATATGTATGTACATATAGTTGTAAAATAGATATATATTATTTTCCGCAGTTGATTAAATTTACAATTTTATTGCAAAATTGACGTTAAAATATCGATGGCGATATTGAAAACAACGCTTTACGCGAACGGCGATGGCTCTATATTATGTACGAAAAATAAAATAAACGTAAAATAATTTATTATTTCCCAGGAATACTGAATACTGAAAGTATAGGGTGTCGAGTTTTAACAAGACAGTGTTATTATCTCAAAAAAAAGGTAAAAAACTTTTATGTTACGGTAGTTTGGTAGCCAGATGACTTAAACTTGACCCTACATTTTTTTTATATTTATTCAAAAGATTATAATTAAAGACACCTACAGAAAAAGAATCAGATTTTTTCACCACACCGTTTAAGAGATATAATTAATTAAAGTTATGCAAAAATACACGAGCCCTTATTAGTGTCCTTGTTCAATAACTCCGGAAATTGCGGGTTTGTAAAAAATTGACAAACCTGACCCCACAAAAAAAACTTTTTAATGGATAGAACGATGTCTGATATACACACTGCAAAAATTTCAGAATAATTTACCACGTAGGTACTTTTGATTTTATTAATTTTTTAATACTGACATGTGGCCTCTATCTCTGTTGTTGTAGTGACAGTGACTAGTGACAGCTGAGTACTAATCAATTAATATTTTATTAATTACATTACTATAATTATTCAATTATAATACGCATTAAATTAAATCAAATAAATTTTTATGTGAATTTCTATTAATTATTATAGCATGATTTGGGTAATTATTTGAGGAACAAAAAAAAAAGTCATTTGTTTGATTTGGGATTGCGGTTCCCTAAGTACCATAAACGCTTTTAATGTACAATCGATATTGTACTAAAAACTAGAAAATAAAGTCACCATAGGGGGCTTTGATTAAATTAAAATAAAATCGTGGGGGGCTTTTAGTAGAAAACCTTCATTTGTTTGAGATTGGAAATCATATTTAGCTTTCGACTGTCTTCTTCGACCATAATGTAATTATAAATGCGCCACACAATGTTATTTTACTTTAATCAAAGCCCCATTTGGTGACTCATATTTATTTTCTAGTTTTTAGTCCATTATCGATTGTACAATAAAAGCGTTTAACTTAAAAGTTTTTCACCTATTTTTAGTTTGATTTGCATCCGGTTGAAAACCGGAAAGGTCAGTTAGTTAAATTATAATATTGTATTGTTATCCGAACTACATACGTGTGCAAAATTTCAACTCAATCCGATAACGGGAAGTAGTTGAAAAGGCTGTCGCATGCTTTATTGAAAATGCGATTTCCAACCGGACGAAAGTTACTCTCGTAGTTACAGGGAATTAGTTTATACATGGCACGACAATGCGTAACGTGAATGGCAGTGGGCGGAGTGGAAGATCTTATGTACACAATCTCATACATATTTTGGAAAAAAAAAACACGATTCGATTGGTTCCTCCATCTGATACGTCTCGTGGCTCCTAATCGAAAAAAAATTAATGGGAGAGCGCCGCTGGTCAAGGCTAGTTTTAATATTTAAAGAAATATTGTGGAAAAATGTTCGCAATTAGAAATAATGACAATTTCGTACTTCCATTTCGACAAAGTAAAAAAATAAAACCAACAAAATACAGAGATATCTAAAATTGTCCACTAAGTATTAAAATATCGATTTTACATTATGCAGCTATCATGGAAAAAATCAGACAAATTTCATAGACCTGTTAAATATAATTTCAGGTACTGAATAAAATGTTTTGACTGTAAAAATGTTTTATTTGTGTAGTTAATTGTATTCTCGCATGTGACGCCTACGCAGCCACCGAAATAGCAACCTTAATGTTCACCAAACTGCTATTCCAATTAATTAACTATTTTTTTTAATCCTAAAACATACAATATTATTATTAACAAAAAAATTGCGCACAGTGGGGTCGTTTTGCATTTTTTAGAACATCGTCACACCCAACTTTGAACATTGGTAAATTATATGCTCGTTGAAAACTTAATTTAAAGTCGGGTAAGACGCTACTACGCTCTCGCTCACAACTTCAACCTACCAGTAACGTCTTACCCTCACTCACGTATAAGACAATTTTATAACCGCCTGACAGATATTTAGATCCGACTAAATGATCTGGGTTTATATTTTTTATTCTAATAAATGCTGAATTTGAAAGTATTAATAATTACAAAATCTCTCAGGGATTTTTTGGCAAATAAAATATCGTAAAGTTAAAAATTTAAGGTTTGGCTAGGTACCACTATCCTACAGCCAGGTCCTCGATTTTCTGTGCAGACATTAGAATAGAATAGAAGGGAATAGAATAGAATGGAATAGAATAGAATGGAATAGAATAGAGTGGAATAGAATAGAATGGAATAGAATAGAATGGAATGGAATAGAATAGAATAGAATAGAATAGAATAGAATAGAATGGAATAGAATGGAACAGAATAGAATGGAATAGAATAGATTAGAATAGAATGAGTTAGAATGGAATAGAATAGAAATGAATGGTACAGAATAGAATGGAATAGAATATAATGGCATAGAATAGAATGGAATACAATGGAATAGAATGGTATAGAATAAAATGGAATAGCATAGAATATAGAATGAAATAGAATGGAATATAATAAAATGGAATAGAATAGTATATAAAAAAATGTATAGAATGGAATAAAATAGAGTGGTATAGAATAGATCGGAATAGAATAAAATGGGATAGGATAGAATAGAATAGAATGAGGAGGATTAGAATACAATGGAATAGAATAGAATAGAATAGAATAGAATAGAATGGATTAGAATTGCATAGAATGGCATAGAATATAATGGAATAGAATAGAATGGAATGCAATAGAACAGAATGGAATAGAATAGAACGGAGTATAATAAAATGGAATAGAGTGGTATGGAATAGAATGGAATAGAATTGAATGGAATAGAATAAAATAGAATGGAATAGAATACAATGGATTAGAATAAAATGGAATAGAATAGAATGGAATAGAAGCGAATGGAATGGAATAAAGTAGAATGGAAAAGAATAGAATAGAATGCAATAGAATAGAATGGCATAGAATATAATGGAATAGAATAGAATGCAATGGAATAGAATGGCATAGAATAGAATGGAATAGAACAGAATAGAATATTATTAATGCGTGGTATTCGGTACTATTATTAAATAGAGTCATTGTAGATTTCGGCAAAATTACATTACAATTATTTCTAGTGTCATGTCCATGGTTTATGGACACTCTGACATAAAGAAAAATAGACATAATATATAGACGGTACAGTTAAGTACAAAAGAAGTGTTACACAAATTCCCACGTTGCCTCAAATGCCTACCCAAAAATGCTTACTAGCTTACGTCTTAAGAAAATTAATATAAATGTCTATCGAAGACTTTAAATTAAATGTATTTGACGAAAACAACATTCGATTTGCAATTCGAAGATAATCCATGCCTTCAGTTAATTTATATCACTGCAATTATTGGATTACGGCCACAACAAAGAGCAATATTTTAATGCTTATTGGAATAATCCTATACTGATGGTGGACAACAAAGCAGCTTATAAAGCTGAGCCTAGCTTAGTAAAGCAGGGTCAACGTCCAACGATCCGATAGAGATCGACCGCTTAGGTCATTTCAGTGTCGTCTGAGAAATGAATCCGCTTAGTCGCTTGACTGTTACTCAATTCAAATAGCTATCTACTATTAACTCGTGCGCCAGGCATGGAAAACTTTCAACAAGGCTATAATATCAAATATTTCTAACTAGCGGTTCCGCCCGGTTTCACCCGGGTTCTAAAGACCGAATGGGAGGAGCGACATGAGTACGCACATTTATCTTAATTTACCGAGATGAATGTTGTGTCCAAATTTCAAGATAAATAAATAAATAAATAAATATATGTTTATTGCTCAATAAGCAAAAGGCACAGAATTCAAACGTGTGTTTGTTCTTCCATCTGTCCTATAACATTCACAAACAAGTTTACAATATTTTAAAACAAACCAGTAAAAAATTGATTCAAAGAACCTAAGATTGGTTAATCACCTTATTGCCTTCTACGATCCAAAAGTAGCTTATTTATACTACTTGATAGAGCTTTTAAACTTATTTTATGTATATTGATTTTAATAGTGTCACTGAATTCGTTCAGATATTTCGGGGCTGAGTATGATGATCGGAGTTACCGTTCAAAAGTTTTTGTCGGACGGACAAATTTTGAGTTACATTTTGCAACATTTTTCATTGATGCTCCGCTCCTATTGGTCGTAGCGTGGTGTTATATAGCCTATAGCCTTCCTCGACAAATGGGCTAACCAACAAAAAAAAATTCAATTCGAACCAGTAGTTCCTGAGATTAGCGCTTTCAACCAAACAAACAAACAAACTCTTCAACTTTATATATTAGTATAAATTTATTTTAAGACGTTAGTTTTGGTCTACAATAAAAAAGTATACAATGCGTTCACTGAAAGTGGTAACTAGACACAAAAAAAAAGTTTAAATAGTTTTTGTTCAACTGGAAATTTACTATCGGAAACTGCAGAAATATATTTGTTTGTACTTCAAACTCAACCGGAAGTCTACCTCCTTATTTCTTTCAAATTATTATATTTTTTTTTCATTTTCGAAATCTATTTTTTTCTCTATAAATTCCCATTAAATTTACGTGAGGATACATAAGAAAGTCCTCAAGGAAAACGTTACCAATTTATTAATTAAATACACTGTAATAATTATTTTTCATAGCACTCCACACATGTGCAAAATATTAATAATTAATTAATTATTAATGTATATATTTAATTAATAAATTGATAACGTTTTTCTCGAATATTTTCCTAGTTTTTTAAACACTGTATATTTACATTTTTTTCTTGGGGGGATTCCTCGCTTCTTTAACTGGACAGGGGACACTCCATAAAAACACGACTCCTTGAAAGTCCCCCCTTGAAAATTGGCTGAATCCGCCCATGCTATTAGGTCAGCTATTCAGATAGTGATGTGTCCACATGACTCTTTATTGGGAGCTGGCTCCATGCGCTCCGCTCACTAAAAAGAG
The DNA here is from genome assembly GCA_963575645.1 of Xanthostigma xanthostigma. Taxonomy (NCBI): domain Eukaryota; kingdom Metazoa; phylum Arthropoda; class Insecta; order Raphidioptera; family Raphidiidae; genus Xanthostigma; species Xanthostigma xanthostigma. Next base: position 7,676,130 of record OY754464.1, read on the forward strand.
TCGCTCAGAGGGAGTCCTTCAAAGAAACGACACTAGACAGTACGCACTACACAAGAGTGCAGACTGCAGAGGTGTGGATTGTCATCATGCATGCTCAGGAGTCACGAAGCATTGCACAGCACAATACACACTCAGCTCTGAGTTCATTTTAATATGATTCTGATCTTATATTATTTGCATTTCGAATAAACTATAAAGTATAATAAAAGCTTAACAAGAATAATGTTTATTGTTACAATATTGTATCTTTGTCAACGACGTCAATGTGAATGGTTTAAGTCACTGTTAAGCTTAGACTTACTTACAGTGTGTCATTCAGCATTTAATGACCCAGCAAAGATAACTCCGTATGTGCAAAATTCACTAGTGCCTCTGTGGCCTGTGCTGTGTGCGCTCTGTAAATGTGGCGCTCGGAGTGAGTCATTCACAAAAAAAAAAAGAGCGACTCGCTTCGCTCCGAGAAAGGAGTCGATCATTATGAACGACTCGCTCAAGAGCGACACATCACTATATTCAGGTATGAGCGTTTTTAGATATGAATATAATGTCACTTTTCATCTCGTTTTTGAATTCAGATTAATGAAACAAAAAAATAGATGTGTTTGACACTCGCTCGATCAAATAAAAATCCGCGATTTTACGCCAAATTCACACAACAGCTGGCCGATTGGGTGTGCACTGTGCAGAGTATATAAAATAGCTGATATAGCTGAGGGGACCGTCAGGAAACGCGATGGGATGGGTGTAGCAGCGTGAAATGGACAATCGCCAGATGATGATGATGATGAAGATGGACGAATGTGGTTACAACAACCGGTCCAAACAAAACAAAGTGGAAATAAGGCTTTCCGACCACATTAGAACCACAAAAAAGTAGTCGATAGTTGAGAGTACGGCATTAGTATGTAATGTCGTGATAGCGCTCACACGGACAACAAATTGTGGTCGGTGTCAACAACAGTCGTCGTGTGTTGGTGATATCACCCACAAACAAGCCGGCCGATGATGGTCAACCCCACTCACACGTGCAACTCGCTGACCACAGACTGAACAGACGTACAAATAATCGAAAGTACTTTTGCTCATTCGAAAATAATTAAAAAAATTGTTATCGTACAGTCTTAAACGATAATAAAGTTGTTGAAATTGACTCTCGTTTCTATCTTCAAAAATTGGATGAACCCAATAAATTCTATTAATAAATCCATCGCTTTATTGTCTGTTCTGTCTGGTTCATTTGTGGTTTCACCAGCGTCTGCGTGCCCACAAAACTGTTGATGGAAAGTGGACGAGTTCAAGCACATTAGGACCACTTTTTTGTGGTCGGAGAGTGGCACGTGTAAGTTAAGCCTAACAGCGAATTAAGGAATTAGGACATTAGGATAAGGTAAGCAAATTTTGAGCACAGGAGTTTGACAGGTAATCGGCCATGGCCTTGAATAAGGAACCATCTCGATATTTATCTGGAATTATTGTGGGAAAACCTCAACAAGATGACCGGTACAGGAATTACCATTTCTCGGCGATAGGCAGCAGGAAAAAGTCCCAGTCACATCTGCCCCCGCCGGGATTCGAACCCGGTACCTCTCTAATGCGAGTCTAGTGCTCTCATCACTACACCACCCCGCTCGGTCTATTTGAAGAGCTAAATTGTGTTCCATTTATCGCATTTAACCCCAAACACACAGTGCTTTGATGTGTCCACACTATGTCACACGGTGCTTTGCTGTGTACACACTATGTCACAAGGTGCTTTGCTGTGTACACACTATGTCATACAGTGCTACGTGATTGGAGAACGACCAATGTACCGCTCCTGTTCACTCTCCGTATATTATATCCGTTATCTAATAGGTACATTTATGTATGAGGCGATCAAAGTGAATCACAGTATTAGAAGCAAGCTGTTATAGGAATGATGCCAGCAGATGAAATAAGGTACTCATAATATCGTTTACATAATAAGATTCTTCGACCCATTTTCACATTGAGTCAACAACCACTGACGTGAACTCAACTGTGTGATGGCCAACATTTGTCTTGAATAACAAGAAAATAATATATGTGTCAACAATCATCTAACTCATTTATCACCATTGTTTAATACTCACATAATGTAATGTGAAATGTACAGGATGTACGAGAAAGTTTACACTTCTAGCATTCCAAATATCAGTTAATCTATACTAATATATAAAGCTGAAGAGTTTGTTTGTTTGGTTGGTTGAACGCGCTAATCTCAGGAGCTAATGGTTCGACTTGAAATTTTTTTTGTTGTCGGATAGCCCATTTATTGAGGAAGGATATATAGGCTATATATCACGCTACAACCAATAGGAGCGGAGCATGAAAGAAAAATGTTGCAAAATGTAACTCAAAATTTGTCCGTCCGACAAAAACTTTTGAACGGTAACTCCGATCATCATGAAATTTGGAACAACATTCATCTCGGTAAACTAAGATGAATGTGCGTACTCATGTCCCTCCTCCCATTCGTTCTTTTGCACCCGGGTGAAACAGGGCGGGACAGCTACTATACAATATAATTATAATATCCAACAAGAGAGAAGCGCTCGTGTATTTCTAAATACCGATAACATATTATTATATAGGTGTGACGTTTTGAAGGATATAAAAATGAAAAATGTATTATGTTTATAAATCTTACATTGTTGATAAAAGTATATTTTAAATTTTAGATCAAATTTCACTGATAGAAACTTTGCCGAAAACAGGGCTTCAGGAAGTGTCCATAGAGTATCCAAAGGTTTTGTAACTTAAAGTAGCATTTGGCAAACTTAAATTTATATTTCATATTTTTCAGGCGTCCAACTACGGCTTCTAACTTTTTTAAAATTACTTAAGTGTAATTTACAACACACAGATTTCAAAGTACAACTGATTTTCAAAAAATCATCAATTACAACATAAAAAACTTTTTAAAAAAATTTAATCGTTATCAAAAAAGGGTCACTAAAAAGCGCAAAATAACAAATTTTTTAGGTCGGCACCAATTTCATATTCCCAAGTACATAAAACGTGATAGTACTCTCTAAAACCAAAATAGTGAATATGTCACTATTTGAAATAGTGACTTCTCATTCACTTCCGGAATAGTGAATTCAAGTAAAATTCACTGTCAAAATACTGATACCTCTGATTTTTATACGGGCCGTTTGTGGCGCCTCCATACAGTTAATATAGATACTTATTACTATTCATGTAGAATGTAGATCGTTCTATAGCAAGTTCCTTGTAAACCGATAAACAAACAAGCAATATAATTTATCAGGTAAGTTAATTAGATTATTTTAATTATATTTTCATAGATCCAGAGTAAAGCATTGCGTGTATACTATTGTTTTTTTACTGATTTTATATTATAGTCCGTGAGTAGGATCATAACTAACAATGAATTAAGGTTATTATTTTTTTTTGACGTGAATTCTTTAATTCATGACATTTCATGATCACTTATATAATTCGTGAATTTTTATATTCACTTTTATAATTAGTGAATTTTTATATTCACTTTTATAATTAGTGAATTTTTATATTCACTTTTATGATTAGTGAATTTTTATATTCACTTTTATAATTAGTGAATTTTTATATTCACTTTTATAATTAGTGTATTTTTATATTCACTTTTATAATTAGTGAGTTTTTATATTCACTAATTCATATTGTGAGTATTCACTAACTCTGCGTGGTACGATTCTAGCATTGACAAATAGTGAATATGCACTTGTAATTAGTGAAAAATCACTGATTCATATTTAGAGCGTAATTAAATTGGTGCCAACCTCAAAACTTTGTTTCGCTCGTTTTATCGTTTTAATATAATGACACAGCTCGTACATAAAAATTTCATTTACGTTCTAAATTCATAAACTATACTATTATTATAGCCTAGATGTTAGATCCGACATTGTTCGTGTCTATTTCGAGTTTGGAAGAGATTTTTTTAATATAGCCTAAAGCGCTCTCAGGATAATACTCTATACAATTGTGAAAACCAATCTAAAATCGGGTCAGCAAACAGCGAAAAAGATACGTTCTTTAATAATCCATTCTCTCAGCTATAAATATAAAAGTAATTCATCACTGAAGGGACGGTTGGAATCAGGGGTGAATCAAGGTTTTTTGGGGCCTGGCGCTTATTGAAGTCCAATAAGAGCCCATTTTGTTAAAATTGTTGTCAAAATTCAACAAATAAAATTGCTGAAATTCGTCTAAAAATACGTCAAATTTCACCTAAAATATGTGACTCAATCAAAAATTCAACAAAATCTACCCAAATAATGTCAAATTTCGCCAAAAATATTGTCAAAATTTACTAAAAAATATCAAAATTCCTCATAAAAATTGTCAAAATTCTCCCAAAAATTGTCAACAATCACCCATGATAATAAAAATTATAATATTAACTATTTTGCACTAAGTGATAATAATTCAATTTTTGTGGGCCCTTGACCGTTTTGCTAGTCGCAGTCTGGTAATAAATTACTCTCGATTTATATTAATAGGGGTCCGCGACAATTTTGTTATCCGTAGGCGAAAAAGTTTAGGAAACGCTATTCTACGTCATCTTAGTTATTGCTGCGGACATATGCAACCGTTAACACAGCAGGAAGTGACGACGGTAAACGGAACAAATCTAGTTCGGTGTTAATCATTCATGAACGATGTTGCGTGCGGAATATAACCTTGGCTTTATATATTTTATTCCCACATATAGAAACAGTCTGCTCATTTTGTTCTACTTGAAACGCCAAATGAGAGCATTCTGGCTTTTATTTAGTGCATATACTTTTATTAGCATAGGAATAAAATAGCAATAGAAACATTAGTAAGTCGTAAGAGCTCGTTGGTTCTGATTGGCTAACGCCATAGATAAGGACATGAAACTTTTGAGAAAGAGAAATATACTCCGTTTATTATCATATATATTGTAGTGATGTGCCGGATTGTTAAAAATGTATATCCGCGGATACGGATCTGAATACGGAATTTTGGTTTCAAGATCCGCGGATACGAATACGGATCTTAACTTTCTTAGAGTACGCGGCGGTAAATATTGCACATCGACCTTTGGAAAGAGACTATCTGTTATGGGAAAAAGTTATTGACCTCTTTAAGAGTTAACTCTCATAACAGATTGTCTCTTTCCAAAGATCGATGTGCAATATCTCATTATAAAGATAGTTGATTTAGTACCTTTGAGTTATGTACTATTTTTCAAGAAAAAAAAATAATCTGAATGGAATTTAACAGGTTTTCATTATTACCTAATCACCTATATACCTACTACATAAAATTTCATCTATGAATTGAAAATTAATAAGGTAAAAGATCCGTAAAAGATCCGCCAAAAACTAACGGATACGGATACGGATCTTTCTTCTCCCTCGGATATCCGCGGATACGGATATCCGGCACATCACTTATATATTGTCAGAATAACCAAGGAATTACTTCGAAAAATGAGACGCAGATATATTTTCGATACGCTTCGTTGCCTTCACTCACCGCATATTGAGTAAATAGACAATCCTTCATATAATAATCACTATACCTATATATGGTTTAGTGCCTAATAGGAAGTAGGTATATAGAAGCTGAAATTTTACCTGACTGCGAAAAACGAAGGATTATGAGTTTAACAGTCCGTGTGTGTATGTAGTTTAGTTTAAAAAGTGCAAAATAAATATTGAATTGAAATTTTAAAAACCTCCAGTCCAACCGATTAAGTAGTATAAAATTTACTTTTGGGTTGGCAGTTTTTAAATTTTTAAAGTGAAACTTTTATTCTATCGCCCCGAATTTTTCTGGCCGTCTGTAGCATGTCGCATTACAGGCGGCCGCGGAGTAGGGGTAAAGTGAAAGGCGTTCGGAGTAGGCGCTCGGTAGAGCAGCCAAGGCCAATATGGCGGCGCCCATGGTTAGCATCAGCTGACCTTGTAGTATGTATAATACATAGTCAGTCTGTCATGCGGGCAAGTGCTGTACAGTATTTACATGTTTTTATTCGTGTATTCATGTGAATATTGTTGTTTATAATTAATCGTGATGGATAAGTGTCTACAATCCAACGCCTACAATTTAATAAAAGTTTCACTTGCGTCGTGGTTTCTTAAAACCACACAACTGTTTTTTTTTAATATAATCTCAATTTGCACTTTTTTTAAAACAAAATCTACCGCTAAGAACAGTGGCTGCTCCTCTTAGAGTGCTACAGAGCTGCAGAACAACCAAATAGTTTTTGAATTAAGTAATTATATTTTTATTTCAATATTTAATGTTACGAAATAATATATATAATAGTTACACGATCAAGTTTAAGTTTAACAGCCACTGGTAGACCACAAAACTCGTGCGTGTTCAGTGTGGCAGACTCTCTTGCATGCAGACGCTGGTCTGCACTCCGAAGCAGCACATGAAACGTCATCATCTGATACCTCCGGTGTACACCGTTGTAGCGTGTTATTTAGATCGGATTTGAGCTGCATTCACCGTCAGCACATTAGTGCAAATAAGCATATATCACTGTCATATGCCAGAAGTGTTCATTGAATCGCTCTCATTCAGTCAATAGATTTGACGGCTTTGATTCGGCGGCACGTATGTACATGATACACGGCTTATAGCAGTAGTGACTAGTGTTGTATTGTAAATTGCAGTTTGTTTTCAGCAATATTGGAACAAAAGTTAATAATTCGATCGTGTTAGGAAACAATTCGCGACAATCGTATAGCAATCGTGATTTGCGTTTGAGGTTAAAAAACAATTAAAAAAATGAGCATCAAATCTCAAAAAAAGTCTTGTTTTACTGTAATGTATAAGGTGTAGAAATACAGAATTGATAAAAGGTACCTACTGAACTTTCTTGAAACTGAATATCCTGAAACCCTTTCTCGATCAAAACCTATCATAATGCGGTTACTGAAATTTTAATACAATTCTTGCCATACCTATAAAGTTTTCCTGGTTTTATGTATATTATGTATACTGGTTTTATATATAAATATGTTCAACATGGAAATTATACAATGTGTTTTTATAACAAGAAATAATCTCAATAGACTTATTGATAACATTAAAATACCCATATACTTAATACTACTATTATTATTTTATCAATATTTTAATATAATTTCAAAACAAAGCGAATAATTTTAAAATACGAATTAGAATATATTTGTCTGAAAAATTGGTCGATAATTTTATTTATTGAAGAAAATTCTAATCAGATGTTAATCAAAGATCTTAATACTACTATATTGCTAGTTTCCATAAGTGGAAGTGTTGCTCGCCAAGAGAGACAGCAACTGCATTCTTCTATCTCACTCGATCTATTTAGCGCAAGCGTTGCGACTGTTGTAGGGGAGTACGCAAGTTGCTCGGACATGCATATAACAATTAAGGTCTAAATGACGGAAGATGTCGGACGCTAGTAACCAATAAAAGTGATATTTTTGAATTTTTTAAATCCATCAATATTTCGAATATCCTAAACCGCTGTTAGACTTCTGCTTAAGGTGTTACGCCACTTTGAGATTCTCAAAAAATCGTTTTTTTTAGGGTATTCATGAATTGTTTATACCTTTGAGAATATTTTAAGTGTTTAACTATTCCAAAATTCAAATTATTACCAAAGTTACAGCAAAAACTAGTTTATATTAGTCATAGAGCATTCAATCAGTTTTTTCTTTTGCGTTTTTCTCGAAACTACATTTTTCAAAACGGTGTACACGATATCTCAATGTCTACTCAACCGATTTGATTAAAGTTTGCAACACTTATTTTTTATAACATTATCTACAATGTGACGTAGGATTTTTTTGATCGGGTACCGTGTTCAAAAGTTATAAATTTATCAAACTCAAAATTTCGATGAAAAAAATTTGTAAATTTTTATCCCACGTCACATTGTAGCTATTTTCCTTTTAAATGAGGAAATTTTTTTTTTATATGTTTCTGACAACGCCTAATAGAGAAATCGTGTACACCATCAGCAAAGATTTTCAAAAAAAGAGTCCCATTTATCAGCTCATATCTCCGCCATTTTTTAATGTTTTTTTAATTGTAAAAATTGCAAATTGTTCATAAAACTACTATACTTATACAGATTGTATCAAATCAAAACGGTCCATAGAACATTCTGTGTGTAAGACAGAGACGATATTATATAAAGCACTAAAGCAGTAAGTAAGAATGAGATAAATGATCGCTAATAGTTACTGTGGTTATACAATCTGATAGTATAGTCTTTGCTTTCTACACTAAAAATCACAATTTTATCAAATGTCAGTATTCACTAGTGAAATTATTGATAAAATGGCTATTTATTATAATCGATTAGGATATTGTTTGGCAGAACGTGGAGGTCTTTTGAGCATTTAATAAATTAATTATTAAAAGTATATTGTTAAAAATTTTGTACCAGATATAAATGATAATACCAATTAATATTACGGTTTAGTTGTTTTAATTGATAAATTGGTAAAAAGATTTACAGTGTACCTACGTAATTATTTATTTACGTAACCACAATAACTATTAGCGATCATTTATCTCATTCTTACTTACTGCTTTATATATCGTCTCTGTCTTACACACAGAACGTCCTATGGACCGTTTTGATTTGATACAATCTGTATATATTATATATGTGTAAAATAACAATCACTTTATATACTTAACAGCTAAGCAAAAAAAAGTTTCTTTTTATACCTAGTTTTTCGACCGCCAGGGTGGCCTAGCCCCTTAATTCCAGAACCGGTTATTGGATCAAAAGTGTGTCGTCGCAAGGTTGCGATAGTTTTCGAAACCGATCGGTATATACAGAAGTGCACATTTTACGTGCGTATCGGTGCCTAGTGGGACATCACGTCCCATTTGACCGCAGTGTTATTTCGTCCCCTCGTACGCCGCGCAGTGGGACCGGTCGTCCGTTTCAAAGGGCGGGGGCCAAGCCGCCGTGTGACGTGATGCGACACACATGGCGCTACCGACGTGAGGCCAATACACTAAAATTGCCCGTGTTCAGTTGACACGATCACTGGGTGCCGTAAATGACGTCAAAATGACATGCGATGTGCAGTAGCGGGAATATTCGCTCGGCCTTTCAAAATTCGATAATTTCGAACAGTCCACATTATTTACGATACTGCAACACAGACCCCCCAGCAAGTGACGACAAATAATTTCGTAAGACAACAATGACACGCAGATTGTTGTGGGACAACAATCGGCTTGTTGTTTTAACAATGATACGCAGATTGTTATGGGGCAACAATCGGCTTGTTATTCTAACAATGGCACATGGATTGTTCTGGAACAACAAACGCAAACAATAACAATATGCGTAGGTAAAAAAAGGCTTTATTTCCAAATTCCGGACAACACTGAATGCAAGAAAAAGAAGCAACTATCCAGCGCATATAATATACCACCGCGATAGCTCAGAGACAGTCAGGTATCGTGTGTTTCATCGAATGAAAAATCGACATAAATTGACAATCAGTACTGAGGTAACTGCTGCAATAAATAGATAAATGAACTGTGTAAATAAACGGTGCGCGAAATAAATAGTGCGGAGTGGTTGATTTCAGTTATATAAATCTAGTTTAACATAAATAATCTCTTGTATATAGTCGTTTAGTGTACATAAATAGTGACTTTGCATTGTTTATTACTTATTTTTTTTATTTTACTAGTTAAAATTTGTTGTTTTGTTTCTGTTGCGTTATAGAGAAGTGCTTTTAGTTTGTTTATTTGTTTTGTTAACGTTTCACTATTGTAAATAAATATTTTCCACCACGAACTACAGAACAGTTTTGTTACAATACACTAGCGAGCGGCCCGGTCCGGCTTCGCCCGGATTTATAGATTACCTATTAAACACAGACATGCAACTGACTTTAATAATAATAGCGGACCCGCTAGACAAACGGTCAGTTATGAATGAAACGCTCGTTATTTAATGTCATAAATATAAAAAAAAAATACTGAATTAAAAAATATTGAGAGGTGCATGAATAATAAATTATAAAAAAAATGTGGTTTCGAAAATAAAAAAAAAAAAAAACTAGATCTCGACACTAGCGCCACCTACCGGGTCCCAAGTATAGTTAAGAACTATCAACGTGACCCAATAACTCATAAGTACAAAAAAAAATTCACCGAAATCGGTCGAGCCGTTTAGAAGGAGAAGAATAACGAACGCACGGACACCGGAATTTTATATATAAAGATATTGAGAGTTGCTGAAAGGCTGAAAATTTGGGATTCATTGTTTTTTATGTGAGAAATCAAACAAAAAAAATTGGTTGTCTGTAAAGTCGGTTTACGGACGATAGTTTTCCGTGATAACGTATTCCGCTCGAATATAATAATATATAACCTAAATTTTGGTAGCTGTCAAACTATATTTTTACCGACTAATAATTTGATCAACCAAAGCAAAATACATATTTTTAAGCAATTATAAAAGACATTTAAAAGAATGTATATATATTATATATTTGTTAACAAACCGTATAATTTATCTGGCCATCTGTCAGATGTAGCTTTCGCTGGAACAGCCGAAAAAAATGTTGAACGCACACTACTCTCTGACGTCACGCGAGAAGAGAGAGACTATCGCTTATATCGCGCTCTCGCTTGCGGAACGTTACTCTTTTTCGTGCGTGCAGCCGGTGTTTCATCTTTTTATATTGACGTGATTCATCAATTTATAAGACGTTATCACGTCAAAAAAAATACAAAAAATTTTTCGGAAAAATAAAAAAAATATATTTCTGGATCTCGACAACAGCGACACCTAAGCTATAGCTAAGAACCATACAGGTTAAAAAAATCACCGAAATCGATCAAGCCGTATGTAAAGCAGGTATTTTATATATAGAGAAGATAGTTTTAGGCTTAGGTTTAGGTATAATAGGGAGGTGGCATTCTCGAGCAACACCGGATTAATTCACACGGTATAAAAATATTTGTGGTGGCAATACTGGATCACATCTGGTGGAAGTTACGTTGGTTTTAAGTTAAACGACTCTGTCTTCCCGGTCTCTTAAATGAGTTTTTTTTACACTTAATTAACTTTCACGTTTCGATTGAAACATATTTTTTAATGTCTCTCTCCGGAAATATTTACAGAAAATTAATTTTCATCGAAACGATTAGATTATTCGGACAGATGTTTTTTAATGGTAGTTTACATACCTAGGGTGAAATAAATTGTATTACTCGAGTTTGTGGCATTATGTTAAAAACGAGCGCCATCTGTTTTCACGAACTCTGCGATCTACCGATTGTCATGATAACAGATTTTTAAATAAAATCGATTACGCTCGGGCGAAGCCGGGTCGGGTAGCGTAATGAAACACCGCCTATAATATAATTCAGAATGTATATTTGGTATCTTTAATTTTTTTTAATTCTTTCCGGGCGTTTACGCATGAAAAAAAGGGCAGTAAGAAAAAGCACTGCATTCAAGGGATATTTATTTTGCGCTCTAAAAATAAATCAGTGATTTTTCACTAATTACAAGTGCATATTCACTATTTGTCAATGCTAGAATCGTAGCACGCACAATTAGTGAATACTCACAATATGAATTAGTGAATATAAAAATTCACTAATTATATAAGTGACCATTACATGTCATCTGACATCAACAATTTTTTGATCGCAGATATTTTTAAATTTTTATTTATTCGTTACTTTCATTAGTACTTATAATTAACTTTTATATTTTTACAAGTCGATTAAAAATTGAATACAAAATAAATAATTAAAGAATTCGCGTCAAAAAAATAACCTTAATTCATTGTTAGCTATGATCGTATATGTCACTGACTATAATATAAAATTGGTAAAAAAACAATAGTATACACGCAATGCTTCACTCTGGATCTATGAAAATATAGGTAGGTAATTAAAATAATCTAATTAACTTATCTAAGTATCTATATTAACTGTATGGAGGCGCCACAAGCGACACGTATAAAAATCAGAGGTATCTCTATTTTGACAGTGAATTTTACTTGAATTCACTATTCCGGAAGTGTAATCAGAAGTCACTATTTCAAATAGCGACATTTTCACTATTTATGTTTTAGAGGATAAATTTATTAGTAAAAATTCACTAATTTATTGTGAATAGCACTGATTATCGAGTGAATACAGCTTCACTTACGCAATTAGTGAAAATTTCACTAATTCATGTTTAGAGAGTGATTTATTTAAAAGATAACGAATTAAGTTACGAATGTTTTGATATCAATCAAGAGAAGAACTAACTGAAAAATATCTTTTTTAATTTCATTACAAAAAATAATTTGCTGGAATCAGTTGAAGACTTAGTAAAGAAATGACATGTTTTCTTTGCTTATCTCTCGAAGGAAATTGTAAAGCAAACTTAATGGCTTTTCGGATTTCCTGCAGCGTTTAAACAGAAATTATTAACCGTTGGTCATTTATTCAGTGGCGTGCACGGCAAATAAAAGATTAATATTGACTTGTGAAATATTAGTACACGCGTACCGAATTCACCACAATATGAAATGTCCATACAAACCGTATGATACATATTAATATATTGCATGTAGAATGCAATTATACAGACTGTTCCTCTTAAGGTAGTTCACTTGTGAAACAGCTTTCCTTAGGAATTTAATAAAATTGAAGTATAAGGTTAATAAAAGTGTCTTATATTTAACTAGCGGTCCCGCCCGGTTTCACCCGGGTGCAAAAGAACGAATGGGGAGGGGAGGTACATGAGTACACACGTTCATCTTAGTTTACCAAGATGAATGTTGTGTCGAAATTTCATGATCGGAGTTATCGTTCATAAGTTTTTGTCGGACGGACAAATTTTGAGTTATATTTTGCAACATTTTTCATTGATGCCCCTATTGGTCGTAGCGTGATATTATATAGCCTATAGCCTTCCTCGATAAATGGGGTATCTAACAATTTTTTTTTCAATTCCAGAACGTACTTCCCGCATCAATGTGTAAAAGGTAGACGTTCTGCCTTACGATTGATGCCGAAATTATGTACTTTCGATCAAGGTATGAAGAAAATGCATTTGTTTAGCAGCTGAACGGATTACACTGACGTGGCAGCCCGTCAAGAACTCGTTATTCAAACTAAAGCAGTTCAACCAATAGAAAACAGGCAGCTATCGCAGATTAGAGATCTGGAGCGGGCAACGGAAGTAGCGAGCCTCGTGCTTATTGCCTTCCGACCGCACGTTTCCCGCCGCACTAGCGCGACAACGGCCCGTTAGTCAGTTGCCGCCATGTAAATTGATTAAACTGCCACAAGCGGTCGAACAAATAACCAACCGCCGAACGAATTGACTGTGTATATGTTTACAATCTGCATACCCATTCACACATAACGCAAATGTGCATGGATTATTTGAACGCAGTGGCGGCGCGAGAACATTTTAAAAGGGGGTTCTGCAGGGTCAGCGGGAGGTACCTCCTATCACAAGCTAGGAATGAGAAAAGTAACTTTTCTTTATTTTGTATTTTTAAAGTGAAACTTTTATTCTATCGCCCCGAATTTTTCTGGCCGTCTGTTGCATGTCGCATTACAGGCGGCCGCGGAGTAGGGGTAAAGTGAAAGGCGTTCGGAGTAGGCGCTCGGTAGAGCAGCCAAGGCCAATATGGCGGCGCCCATGGTTAGCATCAGCTGACCGTGTAGTATATGTATAACACATAGTCAGTCTGTCATGCGGGCAAGTGCTGTACAGTGTTTACATGTTTTTATTCGTGATGGATAAGTGTCTACAATCCAATTAAAGTTTCACTTGCGTCGTGGTTTCTTAAAACCACACAACTGTTTTTTGTTTTAACCACAGTGCTCTTAATATTTATATTAATATTTATAATCAAAGCATGCTTAACTAGTTTATTTCTGACAGATCTACAAAACAAAAGAACAGCTGATTTTTCTGTTTTCAAACTATAAAGTTAAATAAAAAAATGTTTTTAATGAAACTTTCTTGAAAAAATAAATAGAATATAATAAGGGATTATGAAAAGTATACCATTATTATACAAAAAAACACCGTTATAGCATATTATATCTCTTCGGCGCATGCACCGATTTTCCCCAAAAACAATTGGGCTCTTTATATTTGCATACTAAACATCCTCCCAAAATTTAGTTTCAATCCGCTCATCCGTTTGACTTGTATCGTGCTCACAGACAAGCAGACTAACACCCGCACAGTTTTTCCAAAAATATGTTTTTTTGGATTCGGGAGACCTTAAAACGAAAAGATATTGTAAAATTTTGAAAAGTTGTTTTTTAACCTAAACTAGTACCATTCCCCACTTGTGGGTTGGTATAAGTCACTTTGTATATCTAAACGGGCAGCATTTTCTCTATCTCAATTCAAATTTAGAATGTCAAGAGAACAGCGAAATAAAAAATGTAAATTCGATAATAAAAGATTTTGTGAAAATATTCCTATAATAACAGCCTAATTATTCACGCCTTTGTCAAACAAAAACGCCCCCATTACGTTACAAAATTGACTCCACCGCCTGGAGCAGTCTTGAACGTAAGATAGGACATGACGAAAAGTAGGTCAATTAGTTTAACATTTTTTGCAATTTTTCTTAATTCACAAAAAATATTGTTATTTTAAATTGAAATTACCCTGAGACATCTAAATCGTTAAAATATTTTTAAGCTACTTACGCAATAAAAACTCGATTATTTTTTCTTCATGTTGTTTCATGGTTTCATAGTGATTTAATAATTTCTTACCTGCAACAAAAGAAAACAAAACATTTATTAATATTATTAGAATGAAGCTAAATGTTGACAGATTTAAGGGTTGACGAGTAGAAAAAATGAAAGTGGTAACAGTGAATAATTAAGGTACCCCACTAGATACAAAAAAAAGTTTAAACATTTTTTTGTTCAACTCAAGATTTACTATCGGAAACTGCTGAGGTATATTGTTTGTACTTCAAACTCAACCGGATGTGCTTATGCATACTAAAAGAGATACACTCTTATAGTTTCGGATTTTACATTTTTATACATTTTAAACGGACATAACTTATAAACTAATCGAGATACGAATTTGCGCTTAGGCTTAATCGATTCAGCGTACATTTTTGTATAAGACACGTCAATATTAGGCATATCTGAAACATTTATATAGGTAGGTATTTTTCCAAATATCGTAAATATTTTAATGTTTTCATGCGTTTTGCAAATCTGTAACTTTTTATGGCATTAAGCGTCTTTTGGGCCCTTTATATTCACCGAACTTATAGATAAAGTCAAGCTAAATCGATTCCCATAATCCGCAACCCCGTATCTCTTTCACATAAATAAATGCTCGTAACATTTATTTATATTATTTGAGAAAAACTTAAAAACGCCATAAATTACTTAATGATACAGAGTTGGGAGTGGACGGAATCGATTCAGCGCAATTTTTTCTATAAGAAAATCCTCAGTTGTATAAGACGTATGTAAACAATATGTTATAGATATCTGGGTTTAAAAAAAAACAGAAAAAGTAAGAAGGGGGGACCCTTCTTTCGAATTTGAAAAATTTTTGAAAAAAATTCACTCTGTTTTGTTTGATATTATGCACACTTATAGAAAAAGTTATTTTGAATCGATTCCGACCATACGCAACCCTGTATCTCTTTTAGTTTCAAAGATATAGCCAGTTTAAACTTTTTTAATTGTTATACATTTTAAACCTTCATAGCGTCTAAACTGATCGAGATACGAATTTGCGCTTAGACCCAATCGATTCAGCGTACTTTTTTTATAAATATCGTAAATCTTTTCCTGTTTTCATGAGTTTTGAAAATCTGCAACACTTTAAGACTCTAAAAGATTTTTGGCCCGTTTTATATTAACCGAACTTATAGAAAAAGTCAAGCTGAATCGATTCCGGCAATCACAACCCCGTATCACTTTTAGTTTCGGAGATATAGTCAATTTATAAAAAAAAGTTGTATCAATAAATTTAATTTTAGAGCAACATGGCGACTAGTAAATGCTATTGCTGTCCAATTTCATATATCAATTTGTGAAATGGATCGTTGAGTATAGTTTGTTTAGAGCTGCTGATTCATAACTGTAGTGAATTTGAATAAAATAATTAAGATACAAAATGCTACCAAATCAATGAGCTTTTTTCATGAAGTACGAAAAATCACTCACTAGTAGCGCTAGTAGTTCGGTAGGGACAAACACTGTCAAATCCCCATATAAACACACATTAAAGTGTACTTGAAAAAAAAATGTTTTTAACAGAAGATGATGTTCCTGGTACAAAACTAAAATTTGCAGCTGTAAAAGATAACAATGTAGTAACATTAAAACGTTGGCTTGCGTGTCGTAATTTAAAAGTATCTGAAAAAAAAAATGAATTAATAGACAGGTTAGTATGCAGACTCTAGTAAAATATTAGCGATAAATTCAAACTGTAATAAGAGAAATTGAAAATAATTATGAATTTCAGATTTATTTCCAAATGAAATATGAATCAAAAATATATGGTAATAAAATAAATTTAATTAAATATAATAAATGAATATAATTTAATAAAAGATAGAGGTTATATCTCATTCTAATCAATGGTAATAAACTGTCAAAAATTTACTATTCATTTTTTATTCATTTAATTAATTTTAAAAATAATTTCGATAACATATGTAAATGATGACTCTCAGTGATAAGTTTATCAATTCAAATTTTTTTTTATTTCAGATTTATATTTTTAAATAATAAAATAATATCACGTAAATAACATTGGTTGGCATGTAAATATTTTATGTTTGTCCCTACTACTAGTGCTGCCTCTCGTGACACTTTCGCTGCACTATTCTCAGGAAAAAGGCTCATTGTACAAAACAAAAAATATTAAATAAAGAAAACATAATTTGGCGTCAAAAATGAATAAAGTCAGTCTTTTGAATGTTATAATTTTAAATTTATAGGTATAAATGGAAATTAGAACATTGTATTCAATTTGAAAAGAAATCAAATACGAAGTTTGAGCAAAAGTTCCAAGTTACTTGTAAAAGGCAAACGAATTTTACTTTATATTATTAATTAGACTACACATTGATGTATTCTGAAACAAGAAAATGCAGTTAAAGTTTGCTGCAGAAAAGTAAAAAAAAAACATTTTCTTCAAAAAGTTTCAATAGTTCAAGAGCTACTAAACTTTTTGGAAGCTTATTTAGGTATGGAAGTTACATCCTAACTAATATTATAAATGCGAATGTGAGTTTGTTTGTTTGTTTGTTACGCTTTCACGCGTAAACCGCTGAACAGATTTCGATAAAATTTAGCAAATTTGATAATATCTACCGCAGTTCTACTCGAAACGTCAGGTAGTAATACCAATGGACCACGGCATACAAGCCCGGAAACCAAGAAGATTTGGATCAACACCGGCCGTGAAAGCCTACACACTTGAATAATACCGTAAGCAAAAATTTCGCATTATTAATTTCGAATATAATTATTGTCAGTAAATTGTTGTTTTACATCACAATAATTGTTCTTTATTTATATACATCTATAGTTTTCTGTAATGGACGATCCACAATTAGCAATTTAGCAGTTACCTAATAAATATAAATTAATTATTCAAAGTTGCGACTTTATATTATATTTGTATCGATTACCCTTCGGAGGCTGTGTTGCTGGCATATTATACTACAGTAATAAACCACTTGCTGTAGTCCTAACGCAGGTTACAAACAAACAAACAAGTGAAGTTAATATAAAGCATGTAAAAAGAGTGTTGCCAACGCTGAGGATTAAAAAGAGTGTTGCCAACGCTGGGGATTAAAAAGAGCCTAATTTGCGACTTGTCGCCCAAACTTTAAAAAAGTAGCGTGTCCATGAAAAAATCGCCCAATTCGCGATAAATCGCCCCATCTGGTTGGCCTGTTAGTAAGTAAACATACTATTTACAAAATACAATCGAAATCACAACAATATGTATGTTTGTGAACAAAGGAGTTTTAAGTTGAAATGCACGTAACATGTAAAAAAGCTTTCATGTTGCAATAATAGATTTTCTATTGACAGACTGACAGACAGACTGTATAAAGCTCGCATAAAAACATATAGTGAAACCGCGTCGGCCACAAGTTGTTTACAACAGTAAAAGCTCTTCATAGTTAGTGCTCATTATTTATACAGTGCGTTACATAAATGTTTCATGCAAAAGAAAAATTAATATTTAGTTTTTACCCGCGTTAGGGCACGCGTTAATATAAATGTCATTTTATTGGTTAGAGTACGATAACTCGATGTGCAAAATATCCATTGGAATACCAATACACAATAATATTACATATCGTCGTTCGTTCTGTAATACCTCTTATGTGCAAAAAGTAAAATTTGTAGGAAAGGCGAAAAAGTGGTTATTTCAGCAATGGATGGTAAGAACTAGCAATTTCAGAGGTATATTACTAATTCATACTTATCTTTACTATATGTGTTTAATTAAGACACAGTATTTTCTTAAAAAATATTTAACGTTAATTTCGGATTTATTGGCACATGGGAGGAATTATTTAATACAACTTTTCACATAAGAGTTACTTCCCCTTGTTGGTTACTGTAAAACTAATTTGGAAGTATTATTAGTGTATAGAGCTCCGTTTCCTGAATCTTTTCATTTAAAACACGTAAAATCTGCCAATTATGCACATAAGAGCTATTACAGAACCAACGACGATATTTTAAATAACATATATTATATGGGGATCGAGCTTCGTGATTTTCACGCCAACTGGTGGTAAAAATGTTCATTTTATGGGAGATTTTTTCAAAATATAATGATATATTATGAGCAGGCTTTGGATAAGAAATTGCATTTATATGTCAATTAGTGACAGTTTGCTTTTCAGTTATCGAAAATATAAGTAAAATACTAATATTATACAAAATATTATATTATATAAAGAAGAAATTATTTATACATAGCGTAATTTTTACATTATACACTTTAGACACTGTTGTTTGTGGTACAAATTTGCGGTTATGACAACTTGCCCATTTAAATAACATTCGACAACATCATATACATGACCAGAATTATATAGTTTTTCGCCTTTTGAGCTATTCTGTCCATGTACACGAGTATTAATTACAGGTTGAAATGCGTACTTCGTATTTTTTCCATTTTTTCAAATATTTTTCATTGTTTACTATTATAAAATCATCCCATTTACTGCATTAATTAGATACTAGATACTTCGCCAGTAGTAATGTTTCACGCACGGTCCCCATAACAGTATTTTTATCCGTTTTAAGTGCGGCAAATTCATTTTTAAAAAATAATTTTCTTTGCGCAATGAAAAGGGGAAGGCGTCTGGGGGAGTTCTTTAAAAAACAATTACGGAGTCGTGTCGATGCGATGGTATTTTTTCGGCAGGGCGTTTGAGAGGAGTTCTTGAAAAGTGAGATAGTATTACAGTAATTCTACACCAGTTGTTATGACGTGTATATGTGATTTCTGATTGGTTAGATTCAAAAAATGACAGCGAAAGACGCAAAGTTTTAACGTATTTTTAAGGAAAGTGGATAATTCCCAAAGTTTTTTTTATGTCAAAAATTAGTGTCTTCTATGACTTAAAATGACTTTAAAAAAAAGTCAAAATTTGGGCACATCGAGTTATCGTACTGGACTCCATTTTATTTATTATACGGGTGATTTTTAAGTTGATTCTTCTTTTTAACAGCGTGTAGAAGTCAAACTGAAGAACAAATATTTCAAGTAACTAAAAAATAAGAAAGAAACAGCCTTTCAAAGTTTCGGAACCGGAAATGCATCTCAAATAATTCGCAGAATGCCCTTATCGCTGCTACAAGTATGTACAATGTACATTGTACAGGAAGCATGGCTACACGGCGCACGCATCTTTGTGTCCAACAAAACTTCGAACGATTTCTGTGAATACTTGATAATGACATAACATATTTCCATAGTGACAGAACATAACGCCAGGACCGACCTCAAAATTTGGTAAAATTTAATGAAACTTTGAAAGCTCGTTCGTCGTTCATTTTTGATAAAAAAGTTACTTGAAATATTTGTTCGTCTCTTTGATTTCTACACGCTGTTAAAAAAAGAATCAATTTAAACGTCACTCTGTATAATTAATATATACGCGTCGATTTGATAACGTCCTTTTTTCGAAGTTGGGTGCAAACAGTGCTGCTGCGGTAAAGAAAATATTAATTAAAATTTCGGTTAAATTGAATTTGAAGTACCTATTTTTAAAATGATTGAGTTTAAAATTTCAACATTTGGCACAGAAATATCTATAGTTTTATTTCGAACAGAGCAAGTCGTCTTTATTGTCAACGAATCAGCTCCACAGAAAAGCTACCTCGTCTGTTTTATGTGCCTTCTGTATAGCACGTAATTCCAGTAAGAGTGGAATTTTTTAATTTAAATATATTCATGCACAGAAAAACATTAGCAAAACCTGACTATTTTACCGTTTATTAAGATTGAAGACTGAGGGAGTTACAAATTTTTCGATGCGAGCGCTTGTGGTGAGCACTAGGGGAAACTTCAAGCTCAAATTTTCCGTATGTCAGTGAACAATGTTTATTAAAAGTGAAAATAGTTATAATATTATGAAGTTTTTTAATTACAAAGAAAACATGAGCAAAACTAAGCGATCTGGAAATGCTTGTTGTGTTCCGGGCTGTTGCGCTGATGGCGATTTAAGTAAAATAAAGGCCATTGACGCCCTAATTTGGCGTTCCGCTGTCAGTGTAAACAAATTAACATCAGTTTTCCTTATTAAATTTTTTTTGACACATCATGGCGAACTAAAGTTTTTGACTTATCGCCATAGAAACATGTCGCGATTTCCACAAAAAGTGAGTTCAATAATTCTCTATTACCCACTAGCGGCGCTAGTAGGCTTCGGGCACACAGCCTAAACACCAACCGAAACTAGGTTAATACAGTTAATTTCGTTTAATATACACATGAGTTTTGTGGATATGCGGTAGCTATGGAAATCATTAATGCATTACAGAAAAACGTTCCACGTAAAATGCAACATAGACAGAGCGCCCAAAGGACGTTCGTGTGCATTTTATGTGGAACAATTTTCTGTAATGCATTAATGATTTACATAGCTACAGCATATCAACAAAACTCATGTATATACCAAACATCCTCGAAAAATTTGGTTTCAATCCGTTTATGAACCGTTTGATGAACGGATTGAAACCAAATTTTCACAGACAAAAACAGACAAATAGACGCACAGAGTTTTTCCAAAAATGCGTTTTTTTGGATTCGGAGGACCGCAAAACAAAAGATTATTGTAAAATTTTGAAAAGTGAATTTTGACCGAAACTAGTACCCACCATTCCCCACTTGTGGGTTGGAATGGTAAAAAAAATTCCAGCCAATTGGGCGACGGGACTATTCCAACTTAAAAAATATTACATTTGATATTGTATAATAAAGAGAATAAAATTTCTGATTTCGTGTGAGGTGACGCGGGTAATGGCTACTATTCAATATGATATTTGCTGTTCGTTGCCAATTGCAATGGTTACCTACATAATATGTTCCACGTCATGTAAAAATTAATCAAAGCATGCTTAATTAGTTTATTTCTGACAGATCTACAAAACAAAAGAACAGCTGATTTTTTTTATTTTCAAAATATTTCCGAAACTATAAAGCTTAGAAAAAAAAATTTACGAAGGTTTCCTGAAATAATAAGCCGTTATGAAAAGTATACCATTATTATTTAAAAAAAAAAACACCGTTAAAGTATATATCTCTTCTGCGCATGCGCCGATTTTCCCCAAAAACAATAAAGTTCTTCATATTTGCACACCAAATGATCTCCCAAAATTTGGTCTCAATCCGTTCACCCATTTGACCTGTATCGTGTTCACAGGAAACAGACGCACAAAGTTTGTCCAAAAATATGTTGTTTTTTTTTTATTCGAGGGACCTCAAAACGAACAGATATTGTAAAATTTTGACCTAAACTAGTACCATTCCCCACTTGTGGGTTGGAATGGCAAAAAAACAAAACAATCATAATTGCATTGATGTTTACATCCTCCCCGGCTTTCGCTCCTGGCGCGAGCTCCGGTTGCCAAGCCATGTTACAGCGTTGATATTTATTTATAGACTAGCGGTCCCGCCCGGTTTCACCCGGGTGCAAAAGAACGAATGGGAAATGAAGGAACATGAGTACACACATTCATCTTAGTTTACCGAGATGAATGTTGTGTCCAAACTTCATAATAATCGGCACTAAGAGTCTTACACTCTACCGGCTGAGCTAATATTGCAGTATTTAGTTAAGGCATTTCACCTGATAATATTTGTCGGACGGACTAATTTTGAGACACATCTTGCAACATTTTTCATTTATGTTCCGCTCCAATTAGTCGTAGCGTAATATTATATAGCCTATAGCCTTCCTCGATAAATGGGCTATCCAACAAAAAAAAATTTTCAATTGGAACCAGTAGTTTCTGAGATTAGCGCGTTCAAACAAACAAACAAACAAACTCTTCAACTTTATATATTAGTATAGATTAATTATGTGTTTTCACTGCTTTATTAAAGGATGCGATACAGCCAAATCAACAGTATAAAAATGCAGGCGTCTGGAGGATTAAATCCCAATTTACCAAACGTTCGACGTAAACTGTTTTGTCTTATATCCACAAAAACAATAAGTACATCCACTAGTTGTCGACTTTGTGAAACCGGAGGAACAGCTCTTCACTTCCATTGATTGACGCCAGGGCGCAGTGCAGTCGCGGTTTTCTAAACAACACCAAGAGTGCCATTCTACCCTTCTGCTCTGCTAACCAAACACAATACTCGTTAAAACAAATGAGTGCCAATTAACGTTTACGTCAGAGTACACAAACACACACACATATGTACAGTGGAACTCTACGGCGAATTAATAAGTGAAACCTTCTTTTGATTCTCTCAAGATGTCGCCACTTTAAAGTCATTGATTAGTGCAACACTGCAATATCATTCGCGAGGATTTCTGTGGCTTTTGGATCAATTGATATAGTACCTAGTTTTATTTTTGTTTTATACCTGTAATTGTTATATTAAGTTAAGATTTTTGTTTAGTGTTTGCTGAAGACGAGAGCATAGCTCTCAAAATGTACATCCGCTAGTAAAACTATTGTGGTAAGAAGTAACCATTCTTTATTTTTTATTTTTGTTTCAACCACAGTGCTCTTAGTCAGAGTGCCCGTCGGCTAAAATTTTACTGACAAATACTCTCCCCAAACTTTGTATATGACTTCATTAGGCCTAGTCTGACACCTATTTCCTCTATGACTGTTTTGTTTTTGGGGCGTTTTCCCTCTAAATTTTCCGAAACGTTTTGACAACATGTAAAAATTTATAGATACTGTTTGTTTTGTTAATTGGATAGCTCAAAAACTTCAATCAAAACTCTAAAATAATGTTTTCTGACAAATAACATGTCGACATATTCGAGGTGTCAGACATTTTAAATGGTTCATGTTATTTGTCAGAGAACATTATTTTAGCGTTTTGGTTGAAGTTTTTAAACTATCCAATTAAGAAAACATACTATTTGTAAATTTTTACATATCGTCAAAACGACATGTTTCGGAAAGTTTAGAGGGAAAACGCCCCAGAATAAAAAAAAGTCATAGAGAAAATAGGTGTCAGACTAGGCCTAATGAAGCTATATATAAAGTATTTGTCAGTAACATTTTTGCCTACGGGCACTTTGACTATAATATTTGTATATATAGAAGTTCAATCCCGTGTTATATTTGGCGATTACCCCAAACCGCAATTCCCACTCCAATTGTTAGATGGCGATGCGACGCACTCAAGCTTCCCAACCGCAACGCCAAGTATCAATAATTAATAATTTCACCCTCACACCTTAATCATTGTATTTTTCATAATTTTTTATTAATTAAAAAAAATCGACAGAAATTGATGATATTCTTAGATTTATTTTCTACGGTGTTTAGATAAACACTCAAATCTACTTCTGAAGATGAGAGATGGAATTATACCTCCCTCATCTCTGTACACCGACACTAAACCTAGGTCGTTCTGTCATCTAACAGAAACAAGACAAACTAAAATTTCCGGACACACTGTGTCATTAGAAATAAACTTCTATACAGTATCTCTTCTCTGGTAATGGGAGCTTGTAATAGATGAACCATGGAAACGCGGCTATTTAATCTTTAATAAGTCAAATATAAATAGACTATAAATTCTTCGAAGAAAATACCTTTAGTGCGCAATTCCCGTTCTAGATACAGACCAGTAGTAAATAACAAACCAATAAAATTGCAATGCTGTTCTTTTAACAAAAATAAAACTTCAAAATTGCAGTCATGCAACAGTCGGCAAAGTTGTAAACTGTTGCAGTGACACATTTATCAGGTGTAATTAATACGAAGCTAATTATATTTTATTGCTGAACAGTTAAAGCTTGCGCATTGCATATTGTTATGACTTATGATGTACGATTCATTTAGTTTACAACAAGCCAAATGCTGACATTTCTAAATTAAACCCAAGAGCGCTACAAACTCCAAACACATTATATACTAAATATTTTGTTTCTGCTTCCACGTTCCATAGGGAAACGGAAATACGATGTTTTGCACTTTTTTATTATGAAACGATATTGTAGCGGATCATTCTGTATATAAGGTACAGTTTGTGTATGTATTTCTGAAAGTTTTTACTAACGGTTCGAATGTGTGCGTGCGTTGTATATAAGCCAGTGCAATTCTAACAGCGAGAATAGAGAACCGATGAGTGACAAATAATAAATAGACAGTGTGAAATAAATAATAATCGTTAGAAGTAAATAAATTTGGGGTCGGGTACATAAATATTAGTTATTTTAAGTGTAAGTATTTCCTTGGTTTAATAACGCACATATACTATATACATTTTCAATACAAAGTACGTAGAAATGAACAAAACTATACAAATAGTTCGATTGTCCCGACCGACCAATCACAACTCAAGAAACAGGGCGTATGTTAGTCTGTGAGCACGATACAGGTCAGACAAATGAGCGGATTGAAACCAAATTTCGGGAGGTTGTTTGGTACGCAAATATGAAGAGCCCTATTGTTTTTGAGGAAAATCGGCGCAAGCGCAGAAGAGATATATGCTATAACGTTTTTTTTTTTAATATAATAATGGTATATTTTTCATAACGGCTTATTATTATATTTACTTGTTCAAGAAAGTTTTGCTAAAAATGTTTTTTCTAAACTTTATAGTTTCGGAAATATTTTGAAAATAAAAAAATCGGCTGTTATTTTGTTTTGTAGATCTGTCAGAAATAAACTAGTTCAGCATGCTTTGAAAAATTTTTACATGACGTGGAACATATTATGTAGAACTATGGCAACGCATAGCAAATGTCATATTGAATACTAGCCATTTCCCGCGTCACCTGACGCGATATCAAAAATTTTATTTTCTTTATTATACTATATCAAATGTCAACATTTGGAAATTGAAATGGTCCCGTCGCTTAATTGGCTGGAATTTTTGTTTCTATGTCGCACTTGTACAAATTATTTCGTGTTAGGCTATTTACATCACAAATCGATTATACTGGTTGAGCGCGCGATTTCATGCAATGAGAATAGAACAATTTATAAACTTAATTGCATATTAAAGTTGTTAAAACAGCGTGCGATGGAAGGCAATAATACGGACGTCATAAACACTGCATGCCGTTTTAAAAACGGAACAGAACAAACAAACGAAGACTGTCTTCTGTTTGCTACAGTCGCAATGTTTCAACATGCATGGTTTAGCGTGTTGAAGCATTTATACAGTGCGAAAAAAGTTTATACGAATGAAATATTTTACGAAATACAGTGTAAACTCTATATAGCGACACTCAAGGGACGATACGTTACTGAGAGTTGTCGATAAACGGAGAGAAGAATATTTCGCGTATTAATGAAACTTTTTCGTCAATACACAAAGATTTTCTTTTACTCGCCATGTTCACAGTTTGCAATTTTGTAGGCAACTAAGAATTTGATAATTTATCGACAAGCAGCTGAGCTAAACATAAGAAAGATAATCCCAACAAACAAAAGAACGAATTTCTTAGAACTGCGATACGCATGATGCCGACAACAAAGCAACAAAATAACAAACAAGTATTGTTTATTGCTTAATGATGACTTATTGGTGTCGTTATTTTGAGTTTATCATTGTATGAGCAACAAGGTAAACCAACTAGAGTTAAGTAATTTCGACGTTTTAAGGAGTCTGTCGTTATATCGAGTGACGTTACATGGAGTTTACATTATATAGTATTTTTGAAAAAAAAAATGATTCACATGACGATTTTTATTTTTAACTAATCTTTATTAAAATGAATAAAAAAGAATTAAAATATTTTTTAGGTTCATAATTAATTTGTCAGAACACACTTTTTATGCATTTTTAATAAAAGTCTGGATAAAAATTGTTTTCCGTTTTTCAAAATAGAGTTCGAAGTATGTATAATTTTGATTCAAACACATCTTACGACATTAACAGTGAATAACGTCTCTGCCTACGGAAGCCGGGTTGGCTCATTGGTGACTAGTGGAGTAGTGGCACCGCACACGGCCACTTCCAACATGTTAACGCGTGCACGCGTTAACATGTGTCCGTGTGCGGGATAAATGCAGATTTCTGCCTTATCCATGTGCGGGATAAATGCAGATTTCTACCTTATCCTGGAACGGTAATCGAGCTATCTCTGTCTTTTAACTGTCAAATTCTGTGAGCAGCGTTACTTTTTGCATTGAGGTTAGGCGTAGCTGAAGTTTTGTTTATAGTGAAATAAAGTAATAAAGAATTTCAAAGTAAACATTAGAAATGAGTTTCGTTAAAATTAAAAATGAAAATTTTACCGTAAAATTACCTGTGATGAACAATAAACTCATTTCGAATGTTTACTTTGAAATTCTTTATTACTTTATTTCACTATAAACAAAACTTCAGCTACGCCTAACCTCAATGCAAAAAGTAACGCTGCTCACAGAATTTGACAGTTAAAAGACAGAGATAGCTCGATTACCGTTCCAGGATAAGGTAGAAATCTGCATTTATCCCGCACATGGATAAGGCAGAAATCTGCATTTATCCCGCACACGGACACATGTTAACGCGTGCACGCGTTAACATGTTGGAAGTGGCCGTGTGCGGTGCCACTACTCCACTAGTCACCAATGAGCCAACCCGGCTTCCGTATCTGCCACCACCGATACCGCAACCTCCACCACATGTTTATTATTAGATATTGTTATTTTTTCTCGATAATATGAAAAAGCACATTCTTCTTGCTGGAGTAAATATTTAAAAGTTTCGATTTTCTTATGCAACCCAATAACACTTTTATGCTTCAGTATTCAAAAAAAGTAACAGTGTATTTTACACGACACACTACAGAAGTAGAACTCGTATAATTGTAAAAAAATATATAAAATTTTGAAAATGAATTTTGACTTGTAGAGCTGGAATGGTAAAATTATACACTATTGAAAAAATATTTAAATAATTATAGTTGGAATATGGGATTTTTAATTGAAAAAAAAATAATGTCTCAACCGAATTTCATCCTGTAACAAAATTTTGCTCCGTCAACTAACAAGATTCTAGTGACTAAATATAACCATTTCACTAAATTTCACCCTGTAACTAATACGAAGCGTGTAGCGGTGAATGTGTCAAGCACACTATACTCGCACACGCACTACACAGCGTCTCTGTGTAAGATGTGACAGCTCACACAGAGAAGCGGTGGCGTAGAGGAGGCATAAGAGAGCACGATTCCGTTTCCGTCATGGCATGGTTTTTGCTGTCAAATGCACTAATAGATGTTTCACGTCAAAAATTCACTCTGTCGCGTCGAAATAAGTTTTCCTTCAAAAAGTGTCCAGTTTTAACTTCAATAAAGATATATACAGAATGATTTTTAAGTTGATTTTTCTTTTTTAACAGCCTGTAGAAAGCAAATAGATCGGCAAATATTTTAAGTAACTTTTTTCTCAAAATTCAAAAATAAGAGAGAAACAGCCTTTCACAGTTTAATTAAATTTTTAAAATTTTATTTAATTAATTCAAAAGCCCGGTTAACACATGCAAAGAAATGATAGCACGAATCGGAAATGCATCCTAAATAATTCGCGGAAAGCAAAAATCGCTACTACAAGAATGTACCTACATTGTACAGGAAGCATGGCTATGATCCAAGCAAACGGGAATAACTTCGAACAATTTCTGTGAATACTTGATAATGACATAACATATTTCTATAGTGACATAACATAACGCCAGAACCGTCTTCAAAATTTGATAAAAATTTAATAAAACTTTGAAAGTCCGTTCGTCTTTCATATTTGAGTTTTGATAAATAAGTTACCTGAAATGTTTGTTCGTCTTTTTGATTTCTACTCGCTATTAAAAAAAAGTTGAACTTAAAAATCATTCTGGATGTCAATATAATCGAACAATTTCTGTGAATACTTGATAATGACATAACATATTTCTATAGTGACATAGCATAACGCCAGAACCGACTTCAAAATTTGATAATTTAATAAAACTTTGAAAGCCCGTTCGTCTTTCATTTTTGAGTTTTGAAAAATAAGTTACTTGAAATATTTGTTCGTCTATTTGATTTCTACACGCTGTTAAAAAAAAGAATCAATTTAAAAAATCATTCTGCATGTCGATATAAGTGGCTGTAAGAGACGTGGCTCACCGATCGGTTTCATGGATTTGGAGTCTTAACAATGTATCTAACCTGTCACGTGACAGCTATCCATAACACGACTGTACGTTCGCACGAAGGCTTACATGTCTCCGGGAACCCCCCACAGTCATTCCTTCAACGCTTTATAAACGGACTTGCATTGTAGATTTGTCAACGTAACTTGAATACTTAAGTTCGACTAGGTTCAGGACGACGAAGCCATGTTTATACCGGTGAACAAACGCTATAGAGATTATAACCGAATATCGGCGGCGGAATATCGTTTTGAAGCTGGGTCTTACACAGAATGCGTTACAGACAGGGATGTAAAGATTTAACATTAAAGCAGAAGTGAACCTTTTTAGGTTCTAACATTTGTTGACGATTTTATTATTTCAGGATTGTGAAATAATTATGTGAAATTTGTTACCGTGGCTAGAAAAAATAATAATAATGCGTTTAACGTCCGTTTCTCGACTTTATGTCAGAGCAGACGCCATTCGCACCATTACTATTTTTTTTCTACCACACTTCCCGTTATTTTCTACAATTTTTAAACTTCAACTTAATTAATAGCAACGAGCGAATGAAGGATTTTTTAGGAAATTAGGATAAGGTAGGCAAATTTTTAGCATAAGAGTTTGACAGGTAATCGGGCTTGGCCTTGAATAAGGAACCATCTCGATATTTATCTGGAATTCAAATCTTTGATTAACGTCTTAGAACTCTTCAATAAATAAAATTATCGACCAATTTTTCAGACAATTGTTTCCATGACTACTTAATAAAAAATTGTTTATTATTATTTTTTCAATATTTTGATACTAATTAATTATTTTGAAAGAATTTTATATAAAGCGAATTAGAAATTAAATATTAATTATTTTTTATATTTTTTAGATCCGTTCTGAAGAAGATCCACATCCGGATCGAAACGTTAATGTATTAATTATATTTTTTGTTAATATATTGTCTGAAAAATTGGTCGATAATTTTATTTATTGAAAAATTAATCTGGAATTGTTGAGGGAAAATATTTTTGTTGGATAGTTCATTTATCGAGGAAGGCTATAGGCTATATAATATCACGCTACGACCAATAGGAGTGGAGCATCAATAAAAAATGTAACTCAAAATTTGTCGATAAAAACTTTTGAACGCTAACTCCGATCATCATGAAATTTGGACACAACATTTATCTCGGTAAACTAGGATGAACGTGCGTACTCATGTTCCTCCCCCCATTTGTTCTTTTGCACCCGAGTGAATTCGGGCGGGACCGCTAGTTATTAATAATACATTAATCAAGCCAGTTTTGGCGAAATGTGTGACCAAAAAACTGTCGCGGGCTCTCAGCCTATAATGCTAACAAACGTTTTTTATTTGCAACTAGCGGTCCCGTCCGGTTTCACCCTGGTGTAAAAGAACGAATGGGGAAGGGAGGAACATGAGTACACACATTCATCTTAGTTTACCGAGATGAATGTTGTGTCCAAATTTCATGACAATCGGAGTTACCGTTCAAAAGCTTTTGTCGATAAAAAGCAGTATTTATACTTTTTTTAACAAATATATTTTTTTTAATTAATTAAGTAAAATTTAAATAAATTTAAATGTAAGCTTTAGAAGAAAGCAAAAAAAAAATGTATTCGCCCAACGTAGGGCTCGAGCCCACGACCCTGCTATTGACAGTCGTGTACTCTACCGACTGAGCTAGCCGGCGTTGTATTCTGACAACGCTAATATGAGTATATTTAGTTAGTGCATTTAACCTGAATAGAAGCTTATTTTTGAGATACATTTTGCAGTATTTTTCATTAATGCTCCGCTCCTAATGCTCGTAGCTTGATTTTATATAGCCTATACTCCTATAGCCTTCCTCGATAAATGGGCTATCCAACAAAAAAATTTTTTTTCAATTTGTACCAGTAGTTCCTGAGATTAGCGCGTTGAAACAAACAAACTCTTCAGCTTTATAATATGTTAGTAATAATAGATGTAAGACCCTTAAATACAAAACAAGCTAAATGAAAACTGTAACAATGCAAGTAGAATCTGTTATGACAAACTGTCGTTATTAAATACACTTTAAAGTTACGAGAATTAATTTTCTTATTTTATGAAATAAACTAGTTTTATTAACATTTCAACATCTATCCTAAACTTAATTCATTTTAGTCGGATTTTAAACAACTGCTTGCAGAGCATTTAACCAACGGAATTATGAACAAAGACAGTTGACAGTCGTGAGTGGGATGACGACGACAGCATTTTGTATATGTTTCAACATTCCAACACGTTCAGTCTTTATGGCGACACTGCGACCGCAAACAGTGCAGGGATGCGAACACACGACCCTAATAACCCGAAGCCCTCTTGTCTCCTGCTCACATGTCACTCGCAACGGCTGACCTCAATATGGCACCCTCGCAGCCTGCTATGGCGACGTTTATTGTTATTAATATTATGAATATTGCATTGCGTTTTCATCAGCTCAACGCACGCTATATATACTCAAATGTTGTACACAAGATTGATAAAGATTATAAGACCGGATAGGAAGGTCTCTCAACTCCTCATTTCTGCACAAATTAAAATCACTGATCTCTTAATGTATGGATTGAGTTCGAAGATGGGAGAGCATTGTTTCGAAATGCGCGTTGAATAATACCCTTCGCACATTTAGAATTACAATGACGTAAGTGCAAAGGAATGCGATATTAAGTTGAGTATGACAAATACCTTACATTGTTAAGAAACACCCATTGTTACATCGCTATATTAGAAAAATTTATTTTTTAAACAAAGACGGTAACATTGTTTGAAAAATTATTTTTTCTAATATAGCGATGTAACAACGAGTGTTTCTTAACAATGTAACAAACAGTAGCTACTCTTTAATTAAAGATATACTTATAATGTGAAAATCAGCTCTTTTATAGAAGGTACGTGCAAAAAATGAAGTATTTATGTCGGACGTAATGCTATTATGAATTGCGTGACTGTTTATACACGCACATAATAACTGCACTTAGGTTCTGCATAAGCTACTATTTATGTCCAAAAATTAAAGCTAATCATAATCCAAACTTGCATATTTATGGCGGTAACCGTTTAATCCTTGCACTTTTCAATATTGGTTGGAGAATCAATCAAAATAAATACTTATATAAAACACACAATAAGACTGACTTATTGTGGCAAAGGAGTATAGCGACAGAATACAGTCTTTCTCTGTGTCATTCGAATTGGATTTACAGCGTGGCGTGAGTCTAATTTGAACCACTCGGGACTGACCCAGCTCAAGACCTGACGACATAACCTCACTACACCTACCGCAGCGAGTAAAAAACTCTTTGTGCGATAGATTTTACAGTGCATCTATACGTGCGTTTACTTAGAGTCAATGAGAAACGTTTTTCTTTTGATGCATTGCAATTGTTGGAATGAACTGTGGAATCAGTGACGTTGCACTAAATGAAACAAATCGATTTTTCGGAAACTTCACGGAAGATTTATAGTAAATGAAAAATGTAAAATCTTTTCTAAAACAATTTATTGAAAACGTTTTCAGTTAATCGACTCAACGTAAAATATAACTCTGTTTTCTTAATACATAGAATGATCGCATCTTTATTAAAAAACTTCAGAAATTATGAAACTTTCTTTGACTTTTATATAAATAAATACTAATAGCCTAGTCAGTAAGTGAATTTCTTAAGAAAAATAAACCTAAATCTTTAAAAATGTATGAGCAATAGCTTATTCGATTCGGAAAAATATTTAGTCGACAAAAATTGCATTTGTTATATTATTATTTTTATTGTTTAAAAATTTATACATAGTTGCCATGTTTTTGTTTTATGTACCTTAACTTTTGTTAATTGCTATGGTTAGTAATTAATGTTTATTTCCATAATTATTAATTGTTGTGAAAAATGTTTGATGTACTTGAAAAAGTCAAAATCTATAGACGAAACGTCATACATTAATAAATATAATTTTTGGTTCACAATTCTGCGATTTTTCTTATTAATTGCATTTGTTATTAACAAAAAACAAAAAAAAAGACAAGCTTCTCAGATATTTGGTAATTATTCAAAAAAATTTCCAATAAAAAGTTTCACCTTCCGTACTCTATTTCTATTATTTATAGTTTTAATTTAGCGTTGAAAATAGGGTTCCGCGCGGCCGTTACAGCTCGCGCGAAACGCTCAGTTGAGAGAGTAACAAAATATAAAATAATTTTTTATAGTATTAAATAACTAATAATAATTTATAGACGAAACGTTGTACACTAATAAATCTAACTTTTTGTCCACAATCCTGCGATTTTTCTTATTGATTATCTCGATGAACAGGATATCTAATATGTATTAAATAACAATTTAAAAATTTAAATAAATTATGGTGTCATCTAAACACCTGAGAGAATAAAGTTCCGTTGAAAAAAAATTTTAAAATTATTTTTAAAAAAGTGGGGTTATTGTTAACTAATTTTTTCCAAAAAAATACTGTAATTTTATAAAAAAGAAAAATTGAAACGAAAAACAATTACCTTATTTAGAAAAACAGGAGTGACTTGATAAACTTGACACAGTATTTTAAAAGACAGTATAAATTATAATGCACCTTACATAATCACCTCAAACAATGCATTTTATGCGAAATGTTATTCAGCACCACTACAATACTATCTTTAACAAAAGAGCGTAAATACTTTACGAATAGAAGAAAATCTGAACAGTCAGAAAAGTTATCACAAAAAAACACTGTTGTTTTAAAATATAGACAGGCAATAGGCACTTATCAAAGCGCCTCACACCCTCATTTAATCTAATCTAATCTAATCAAAAAAACGTACACAAAAAATATATCCCGATTTACTCAAAACAACATTCATAGAGTCCGGAGGAAAGTAAGAACTTTACAAGAAAAACATGAACTATTTACCGTTAAAATGTTTTTGTTTTCTGATCGCGGCACACTGCGGAATTAGTTTGGTCAATGAGTGCTCATAAGGGGCATCTAGATGGAAAAGTCGAAAGCAGAACATTTGACTTAGGAACTTTGTTTGGACTAGTTAGGAGATAAACATACTAAAAGTCCTTGCCCCTCTGAGGTACGCCCGAAGGGGGGGAGCACAAAGAAGGTCCCGTTTTTTGGTTTTTTGCTTTCATCTCGAAAACGGTACGTCGTACGAAATTTTGTTGTAATACATAATGAAAGCTGATAAAATTCTCTACAACTTTAGCTTTCACACTTTTTATCTATCTCCAATCTTTGCCTAGCTATGAGCTCCGAAAAATGGTCGATTTTCAAAAATGTGTTAAATTCTCTGTAGCACATTGTAACAATACGAATTTGTCAAAATCATTTCGTATCGCTCATCCACACTATGTTTATCTCTTAACTAGTCCAAACAAAGTTCCTAAGTCAAATGTTCTGCTTTCGACTTTTCCATCTAGAATTATTCGTTGCTTAAGCTAAATAGTCTATAAAAATTATAAAAACTTCAATATTTCGCGTATTATATTTAAACACCACCGCACTGAACAGAACAACCAAATACAATGAACAGTCGTGAACAAGTCTACACATAAACTAATATAAATTTGACCTTCAAAATAACTTTGAGATTTGTTAATTTATTAAAGCGTAATTTACATGTTTTAAATGCTGTGTTATTAATTTACGCACAAAAATATCCAGTGACAAAACGTAAAAAATCAGGTCCAGATTTGAATGCAAAATCTAAATTATAAAACAAAATCACATGTAAATGACAGGGAACCCCGATTAACTGACATTTTATAAAACGTTGTTGGTGGTTGATCAGGTTTTTTTGTGTTATAGTAATAACGTCGAGTTTGATTAAATTATCTTTATTTACAACACCAACTTCAACATGTCCACTACCTCTCCTCTTCTCTTCTTCCAAATATACATATATTTATATCAACTTGAAATGCAAACCCATGCGCATTTAACTAGAACAATTAAGTAAGTGTTCTAGTTAAATACTACTTTTGCAGTTTACATTGCAACAGCTGATATACGTAACTTAACCTACGTACTGTATATACAGTACAATACTGTATATGAGCAGATTCGGCTTCGACGCAGAAAATGAAACAAAATAAACAATATTGAAATTGAACTGAACATACCTACAAACAGTGAACCGTGCTCGTATAAATATACCCTTAATAAAATCAAAATAATCCGACTGTCATGAAATCAGTTACAAAACAACAACTCCGCTATGCGGGTTTGTCGGTTATATTTCATTTTATAATTTATAAGCGCCAATAAAAATTTTAATCTCGCTTGAATAAATCAACAACTTACTGCATACATGCAGGTGTTCTGAGCTTGTGTAGGTATATATAAAGTTTAGAGATTGAAGTTTGACGCAGAACAGCGCAGAACACAAATGTGACGACACACGGACGTGAAGTCAGTCACGATGCCATCACCTATATAATTCAAACTGTCAGATGCTAAGTCCGAACTAAGCTCTGACTTTAGGTGATGTATGACGCCGTTTGGTATCAAACAGCTTGACTCGCATTTGGTAAACGTGTTACCTGCAGATTTCTACTGTACCGGCAAATAGTGCATTGCAAAAGGCGCTTAGAAAACATCGTAGTTAAGAGTATTCGTCCCTGCAAGCACCCCCTGCACCCTTCATCACAAATCTTTTCCCCTCGCCTAAAAACGGTTCGCGCTCTCCCGACGCTATTTTAAAGCTAGAGGGTTCTGGTAAACGCCAAATGAAAGACAAAGAATCAGACTACAGATCCTTCAGGCGAATTTTTTGAAAAACAGTTTCACCTACGTGTGAAATATTACGTAACTTATTATTTTTTTCAAAAGGTTGTAAGTTTTTTCAGGAATTTTTTTTCAAAAAATTCGCCTGAAGGATCTGTAGTCTGATTCTTTGTCTTTCATTTGGCGTTTACTAGAACCCTCTAACTTTAAAAATAGCGTCGGGAAAGCGCGAACCGTTTTTAGGCGAGGGGAAAAGATTTGAGATGAAGGGTGCAGGGGGTGTTTGCAGGGACGAATACTCTTAAAGGGATTCGAGACCGATTTTCAAAATAATAACGACATTTTGAATTTTTTTTCATCGAAAGATGGATTAAAAAAATGCTGACTGCCAAAATTTCGACCTTATTAACTACACCGTTTTTGAAAAAACGTTCTTTTAAATTCGATCTTATACACGGGATAAGTGGGGAATGGTACTAGCTTAGGTCAAAATTCACTTTTCAAAATTTTACAATATTTTTCGTTTTGAGGTCCCTCGAATCAAAAAAACATATTTTTGAAAAAACTCTGTTTGTCTGTTAGTCTGTAAACACGATACAGGTCAAATGGATGAAAGGATTGAAATCAAATTTTGGGAGGATGTTTGGTATGCAAATATGAAAAGCCCTATTATTTTTGGGGAAAATCGGCGCATTCGCAGGCGAGGTATATGCTATAACAATGTGTTTTATATAATAATGGTATACTTTTCATAATTTCGAATTGAGTTCGTATTTTGCACGAGCTTTCGTAAATATCGCTATCAATATATTTGACAAAATCTTAACAAGGTTTGATTTGTAATCTTATAGATCAAATTTTGTTATAATCTACGGAACAATAAGAAAAAAAAGGCAAATTTTGTACGTAACTAAGGTTCGAATATTCATAATATTTTAATGACGTGTTTTGGTTAATATTTATAACATGTAAACTGAGTTTCACTGTATTTTGATCATTTTGATATACGAAGGGGAGCCTTTTAATTGTAGGTAAGTTTATTTTATGAAATTGCATGAGCAGCCATTTTGTTCTTCTTTTGTAGGCTCCATATAGGATGGTTTACGATTTGAACAGCAGATTTGTAGGGATATTTCGACTTGAGTTTATAGGGTGAAACATTTTTAGGAGTTGGCAGCCCTGAGTTATTTACCACTTATTGTATCGTGAGAAAACGGTCTTACTGACATTTTGCTCGCGAGATGTTTACGCCAAGAGGTTTAAAACCGTGAGCGTTACGTTACCGATCGTCATTATAAAGTTTTAAGACTCTGAAAGCTGTTAAACCAAACAACTTCAAATAACGCCATATTAAAATCGTTTATAGTGCAGTTGCCATTTGGCGTCGGTTGGATGCCGGGATCTAGAGGTGGTATCAACATTTCTCGACGATTCATAACGATAACTCTCTACATACGTAATCGATTTAAACGAAATTTGATCCACATGTTAGAATTCAACGCCGCATGAAGCCTATTTAAAATGGGCCCCATCGGGTCGTATTTAGAAGTTAAATTTTTTTTTGAAATAATATCGAAATACCGAAAAATTCTCAAAATCGTTTTAAAATTTAAATTTAATCCTTTAGTAATATAGTTTAAAATGTTATGCTAAAATTTAAATAAAATCAGACTTATAACAACAAACATTAGTTTGCGAATATGAAATAATGAGTTTTCTGACTAAAAGGTGTACTTATTTAATTGGGTGCAGATGTTGAATTGACAATAATATTGCAATTAAGAAAAATAACGTAGTATTTTAAGAGGTGTATTAAAGGGGTTAATAAGGCATTTACACTATTGGCGTCGGTCGGATGGTAGGACCTAGGTGTCGTACCAAAATCTCGACGTTTTATAGCCTCCTGAGCAGTTTGGCACCGTTTTTGAAAATACAGAACCGGACTTACAACTTTTAAGAAAACACTAGTTTGCGGATATTAATTTTGTTACTGAAGGG
Source organism: Xanthostigma xanthostigma (assembly GCA_963575645.1). NCBI lineage: Eukaryota > Metazoa > Arthropoda > Insecta > Raphidioptera > Raphidiidae > Xanthostigma > Xanthostigma xanthostigma. The sequence continues at coordinate 7,713,731 of OY754464.1, forward strand.
TGTATTTAATTTGGTGTAAATGTTAGAATAGCTGAAACAAAATCAATGTCAAAACAATATTGATTAATCCCATACGGACACCCGTTATAAAATTATGATTCATGTTCGTATCGTATTAATGTACAACTGCAGCAACCAAATGGGACTTTCAAGCATTAAATACAATGCAATTTTATTTAAAGCCTTGTTCACAATATAATATATAATAATTAGATCATACCTGGCAAATAGATGTCAATATGTTGAAATTGAGAAATAAAAAAAGTTTTATCCGGAGTTCCTCAAGGTTCGGTCCTAGGGCCGTTCCTCTTTATCGTGTACGTAAATGACTTAATTATAAACATTATATCAGGAGAAACATATATGTACGCTGATGACACAACCATCGTTATACAAGCAAACAGCAAAAATGAATTAAACAATTTACGACAAAATGCACAATTGGAAGCTTTGAAATGGTTCACTGCCAATAACCTCATAATTAATGACAATAAGACACAAAAAATTGAAATGTTTTCAAATCATAATAAAAATTGTAATATAAAATTATTGGGACTTAATATAGACACGCATTTGTCTTGGACATTGCATATAGATGAACTGGCTGCAAATCTCTCTAAAATAATATACTTAATCAGAAAGCTAAAAAATAATGTTTCACAGAATATCTTCATGACTGCATATCATTCACTATTTCACTCTAAGATGTCTTACGGTATTGAACTATGAGCCAATGCCAGCTCTGCATCAAAAATATTTTTATTGCAAAAAAAAGTCATTCGAGTGATAACAGGTGCACAAAATAGAGAAACCTGCAGACCACTATTTAAACAATTAAAAGTTCTTACAGTATACTCCCAATATATTTACAATTGCCTATTATATGTAAGAAACAACCTAAAAAAATTTGAAAAACAAAATATTATTCATCGACATGATACCAGACACAGGTCAAATCTGACAATACCGTTTCACAAATATAAAAAATCCACCAATGGTCCAAACTTTTATTGCATAAAATTCTACAATAAACTACCGGACACAATAAAAAGCTTGGAAATAGGAAAATACAAAAAACAGATAAAAAATCTATTAATAAAACAGTGTATCTATTCAATAGAAGAATTTTTGGAAAATGATATCATAGTGTAGTCTAAATCGATGTAACCTGACGCATTATACCACTGTATTGGTTTTTAATAAAGATTATTATTATTATTATTAACAAAAATATGTTTTGCGTCATAACACATAAACCACGGTAACAGTGAATTTACGAGGCAACATCGTGAGTTTTGTTTATTTGGCAGTTTTTGGCAATCATTTATGTAAATCATTACCTCCCTTAGTAGTCTAAGATCCCGATTTGGCTCGATATTCACTCATCGAGTTTTCTTATGAAATTTGATAATATAATGTAGGTATTAATAAAGAAAAATTGATTTGGTTGCCATTTAATTTCCTGGCGCAGCTATTTTTAATAAAAAATTAAAGTTGTTAAATTTATTGTATTGATTCAGTATTAAATATTATATTTGATATTCGTTGCCATGGTTACCTACATATATGTTCCACGTGTTCGCAATAAAATTATCTACATTTTCATATACGACAACATAGAAAATCCTATAACTGCAAAATACTAATTCGAAGGTGTCTGCTACCTTTTTTATGCCAGGAATCAAAATGTCGACCAAACTTTGGCATTTTATATACATATTTTACTTTCGATTATTGGTAATAAATTTATTTCAAAACTCAATAACTAGATTTCAGAAAAATTAAGATGACCAGAAAGAAAGACGACGAGATGGGTTACCTAATATTAGAATGGCCCCTAACATTATACACAAATACTGATCGTTCTGAAGAGATGATTCCTCTATGAGGGGTATATTGATATAAGAACGATGTGCAGAGCTTATGATTTTCGAGTTTTCGAATGTACTTGTTTGAAGCAGGCTTAACTGTCGTCCTATCCCATGTTTGGGTCACATTCACAAACAGTATATTGTTGATGTGAATAATATTGACTGTTTGAATATAGTACTCAATAGAACAACTGCATGTGTTAGATATACATTATATTATTTCCATACACATCTATCAAATGAATAAACGACTAGATATCGTCAGCGTATTTAGAGCTGTTCAAATAAATACTATATATCGATGTGTTTATATATGTATGTGCGTTGTTACAGTAGCTGTTCGTTAACAGAGCAAAATACCGAGCGTGATGGTGTAGTGGTGAGAGCACTAGACTCGCATTCGAGAGGTACCGGGTCTGAATCCCGGCGAGGACAGATTTGGCTGGGACTTTTTCCTGCTGCCTCTCGCCGAGAAATATGAACCAATTAAAATGTCTGACACCTCGAATATGTCGAACATATTCGAGGTGTCAGACATTATCATGTTATTTGTCAAAGAACATTATTTTAGCGTTTTGGTTGAAGTTTTTAAGCTATCCAATTAAAAAACAAACAGTATCTATACATTTTTTACATGTCAAAACTGCATCTTTCGGAAAATTTAGAGGGAAAACGCCCGAAAATCAAGAAAAGTCATAGAGGAAATAGGTGTCAGACTAGGCCTAATGAAGCCATATACAAAGTTTGGGGAGAGTATGTATCAATAAAATTTTTGCCGACGGGTTAGAATGGTAAAAAATGTAGAAAATAACGGGAAGTGTGATAGATGGAAAATAGCCATGGTGCGAAACCAAAACATTTTTTGCAACTGGCAACGCAAACTCATCAAATTTAAATACTGTATGCATTGAAAAAGCGCCATTTATGCAAAATATCTTATATAAAATGGCGTATACGAAAAACAGTTGAAGTATAGTACACAAAATTCGATATTCTCAAGTATACGCACAGTCAAGTCGAGAGATTGATAAAACTCATATATGGTGGAGGTGCCGTGACACTTATGATATACAGTCAGAGCTCCTTATTCGCGGGGGTTGCGTTGAACTATGCCACGTATACAGAAACCGTAAATCTATCTATACAAAACAAAATCCCTCCGCTACGTCTGTCTGTCTGTCTGTCTGTCTGAACGCGATAAACTCAAAAACTACCGAACGGATTTTCATACGGTTTTCACTAATAGAAAGAGCGAGAAACGAGGAAGATTTCTGTATACAATGTATCAAACGGTGTAGAGTAGTGGTAAGAGCACTAAACTCGCATTCGGGAGGTACCGGGTTCAAATCCCGGCAGGGTCAGATGTGGCTGGGACTTTTTCCTACTGCCTCTTGCCGAGAAACGAATAATTTAATTAATTTTTCCATAACTCCAGATAAATATCGAGAGGGTTCCTTATTCAAGGTCATTGCCGATTACATGTTGACCTCCTATGCTCAAAACCTGCCTACCTTATCATATTCTAAAAAATCTCAGACAATTTTTGTATATCCGAATACTGAAAACATGACTAGCGAAAGCGTGATAGGAGCTTTGACTGTACGACATTTACATGAGAACAATATGAAACGATGGTGTTTTGTTATGACTGGAATATGATACAGTGGGTATATACAATATAGATAGGTGACATGCACTTCTGTGCTCTTGTATAAGAAGCAAATGTATTGCTTTCACCAATAGTGCACAAATATTGTTATAACTTGCAAGCTACTTTGACGCATGGCTCGGTTTACATGAAGAATTTAGTACGCGTATCATACCTACCTACATCAGAGACGGTCAACTTGATTGGGGTTAAGATATGCTTTTTTTTGAAGAGCCATAATATGATAAATATGATAAATTTCACTAATAAATTTACTCTCTAAAACTGAAATATTGATTGTGTCACTATTTGAAATAGCGACTTCTGATTCACTTCCGGAATAGTGAATTCAAGTAAAATTCACTGTCAGAATAGTGATACCCCTGATTTTATACGTGTAACTTGTGGCGCCTCCATATTTATTATTATTCATGTAGAATGTAGATCGTTCTATAGCAAGTTCCTTGTAAACCGATAAACAAACAAGCAATATAATTTATCAGGTAAGTTAATTAGATTATTTAAATTATATTTTCGTAGATTCAGAGTAAAGCATTACGTGTATACTATTGTTTTTTTACCGATTTTAAATTATAGTCAATGACATAGGATCATAACTAACAATGAATTAAGGTTATGTTTTTTTGACGCGGAATCTCTAATTTTTTATTTTGTATTCAATTTTTAATCGACTTAAAAAAATATAAAAGTTAATAATTTATACTAGTGAAAGTAACGAATGATAAAGATTTAAAAAAAATCTGTAATCAAAAAATTGTTGATGTCAGATGACATTATGGTCACTTTTATAATTAGTGAATTTTTATATTCACTTTTATAATTAGTGAATTTTTATATTCACTAATTCATATTGTGAGTATTCACTAATTCTAGCATTAAAAAATAGTGTATATGCATTTGTAATTAGTGAAAAATCACTGATTCATGTTTAGAGAGTATATTTAATACGCCTATATTGCTAGGTCTCGTAAGTGGAAGTTGCCCACCAAGTTGGACAGCAACTGCATACTTCTATCTCGCTTATTTATATTCGATCCGTTGGGCGCAAGCGTTGGGACGGTGGGCAAGTGAAGTGCGCCATTCTAAATTTGAGTTATAAATGACGGAGACAGACGTATGTCATCCATTTCCAGACCCCAACTAGCAATATAGGAGTATTAATATGATTATTGATCAATTGTTGACAATTCCTTGATAAATCGAGAATTAATATTTAGCTGTTGATTAACGCTGGTGAAACTGCCAAAGCAGCATAAGAAACGTTTACGAATTTGAAACACGTATATATCTTTCGATGTAAACCAGGTTTGTGAGACGCGTTTCCCGGTGCGCGAGAGGAATCGATTTCGTATACTGGTTTTAGTATACTCAACTTGCTGTAAAAACAAACTGCATGCGCTTTCTGAACAAAACACTAATGTAACAAAAGAGAGCTGTTATTAAAGAATGCCGCACTTTTAGACTAGGGCCACACACATGCCGAGCTTTGTCTAATAGTCATTGGCGAATATTTGCTTCCAATGTTTATATCCTCCAGCTGCAAAAAAGCACCAGCAGCATAGGCCCAGCCTGACCCAATGTTCATTGGCGAATATTTGCTTCCAATGTTTGTATCCTCCTACTGCAATGACGTACCAGCAGCATAGACCCAGCCGGACCCAATGTTCATTGGCAAATATTTGCTTCCAGTGTTTGTATCCCCCAACTGCAATAAAGCACCAGCAGCATAGGCCAAGCCTGACTCAATATTCATGGGCGAATATTTGCTTCCAATGCTTGTATCCCTCAACTGCCATGAAGTACCAGCCTGACCCAATGTTCATTGGCGAATATTTGCTTCCAATGTTTGTTTTCCCCTACTGCAAGGAAGCACTAGCAGCATAGGCCCAGCCTGGCCCAATGTTCATTGGCAAATATTTACTTGTCACTTAAAACAACAGAAATATTATGATTTAAAAAAAAATATTCTTTTTTACTCATGCTTTGCTCGGCGATTTTTATTGCTCCCTTTTTCTTTGGTTTGTTTATTTTTTAAATTACTTCTCGAATCGTTGAACAGGTGAAATGTTATTTTTTGAAGTCTTGAAGCAAACGAAATGAATTTTTCAAAATTTCATTTCGTTATATATTTACATTTAATATCTTAATATTTAATAAAATGTTTATCAAAGAAAATTCGTATACCAAACAATTTATTATACAAGGAAATATCCTGTTAAAGCATAAATAATTTATAAGGAAGAAAATTTACTTAAATATCCGGTTTAAGATATAGACTGACTGAAATATAATAGATTTCATTTTTATCGACAAAAACAAAATTAATTAGAAAAATCTTTTACAGAATTTAGGGCATTCATTTCATTTTAGCAATGTCAGGGCATTTATAATAATGCTAAAATTCGAATTATACCCTAAGCCACATTCTAGTTCGTACTTGTGCAAAAAAAAGTAAAAAAAGAAGTTTTTGTCAATGACTAGTCAATAAAACAATAAGCTACTTATGTTTTAGAACACGCAGTGTTAAGACCGCTTCACAGGAGGCTGGTTTTGCTACTAAAAACATTGCTGGGATTTGGGCTGACTTCCGTGCGTGTTACGAAGATGGAAATGACGTCACTGCGGGCTGCGGCCAGCGAGGTAATAAGATGGATTTCAAAATTTGAACCGGGGCTATTTTTCTTGCTTGGTCGTCCACTTTTTCTGAGCAAGAACTAATCAGGAAATCTTGTCACGTGGACAAACGCCCACAAACAAACACGTTATCATAGTTTGTGTTCTGTTCAGAGACAATGATATAATAATAATTTTGTTAACATTCAAATTATCACGCGCGCAAACAATCTTCAGTGCTATAGCTATAGCTTTTTAGGTGGGTTTGGTGCTCGCGCAGTGATAGTTCGAATGTTAACAAAAGTGAACGTCTATTGTCTCTGAACAGAACGCACACTATGACGCCATGTTAGTTTGTGAACGGTACTTTTTGTGGAAATTAACAAAATCTGTGATTTCTTACAAGGTTCAATGATATGTGCAAAAAATTGGTTGTCTGTAAAGTCGGTTTACGGACGATAGTTTTACGTGATAACGTCATAAAGAAACATTGATGAACTCTCTGACGTCACGCGAGAAGAGAGAGAAATGCGTACAAACCGACGCTTGGGCCGATCGTGCCTCTCTATCGATTATACCGCGCTCTCGCTTGCACGCTCAGGCTCAGGCGGAACGTGACACTTTTTCGTGCGTGCAGCCGGTGTTTCATCAATTTATAAGACGTTATCACGTCAAAAAACTTTTAATATTAATTACTTTTTTTTGGTTCTCTGCAGTTTTTTGAAATTTTAGGTGGTTCCTTATCTTATTAAAATCTACCAATATGCCAAGTTTCATTTAATTCTGAACAGTAACTCTCTAACCGACAGTACTACCTTAAAATAATTTTTTATTAAAGAAAGATAACTCTGTAACGGAACACTGCGAACGATCTATGGCGTAAATAAACGATGTTAAATCGGCTGATAGCGTGACTGTTCTTTTGTCAGTTTAAAGCTCGAACCTTAAGGATGTACAAACTTCATAGTATTACTGTTCAAGTAAATTATACTCAAGATAGTTCCACTAAAATAAAATAAGTCTCCTTGACATTATGATATGATAAAATTATGCGGGATATAAGGCTAAATATAAAAACAATTTTTATTCACTAGAACATCATTTAATCGTCAACGTTTCGGCAGAAATTCATGGCTTCTTTAGAACCTATAACAAATAAGTAAAACCCTACAAATATAAACCATAAACTTGAAATAAAAAAAAAATTATAAAAATTTTTTTTTATTTGATATGGGTACCTACAAATTTTTATAAATTTTTTTTTTTTTAATTTTTAGTTTATGGTTTAGATGTGTAGGGTTTTACTTATTTGTTATAGGTCCTGAAGAAGGTATGAATTTCTGCCGAAACGTTGACGATTAAATGATGTACTAGTGAATAAAAATTGTTTTTATATATTTAGCCTGATTGTTCCACTGTGTAAAACAATGTAAAATACTGTTGCAGAAATGCTTTGTTATGAGAAATGGTAATGGTTCAAATGAGTCATTGTAGAATAAATGATAATTCAGTCGCCGCGATAGATTCGGTTGTGACTTGGAACGATGACATTTTTAAATAGAAAAAAAAATAGTATCGCCTTTTAAATGTCAACAATGTGTGTTTCATAATATTATAGCAAACTAATAACAATTTATTTAAATTATTGTTTTAAAAAAACAAGTGGAACATTTTTCATAGCCCTGAAATTTCGTCAGACAAAAAGTAAATTAGTTTCCTCATCCATTAAACAGTCTAGCTAAAACCAACAATTGACAAGCGACGCGGATTGATCGTCGGTTGTTTTTAAAAACAGCTGATTGGCAGTTCTGTCGCATCGCTTTTCACATACCTATTATAGTAACCACTGAAACGGCAGATTAAACTGAAAGAATAATTGAATAAAAAAATAGAGGTAGTGAGCCAGTAAATCAAGAATTACAAAGAGGGACAGTTTTGTCAGTAAACTATTTCTAAATCCCAGTAGTAGTCTAGTTGTGTGATTGGGCTCGTAGAAAACAGGGCCGTTTTTACCATTCGGCTGGTCGACCCCCAGTACACCCCTGATTCCAATAATATATCTGATTTTATTGTTGCAATTTATAGAGCCAAAGACTGTGTTTTTAGTGTTCTTTTATAAAATAATAAAAGAACAAATCTGGACTAATATATAAAGCTGAATAGTTTGTTTGTTTGGTTAAACGCGCTAATCTCAGAAAATACTGATACGAATTGAAAAAACATTTTTTGTTGGATAGTCCATTTATCGAGGAGGCTATAAGTTATATAATATCACGCTACGACCAATTGGAGCGGAACATCAATGAAAAAAGTTGCAAGATGTATCTCGAAATTAGTCCGTCCGACAAATATTATCAGGTGAAATGCCTTAACTAAATATTGCAATATAGCGCGTCACGTTCACAAGCCCGGATAGCTCAGTCGGTAGAGCGTAAGACTCTTAATACCAGGGTCTTGGGTTCAAGCCCCACGTCGAAGAATACATTTTTATTTTTTTTTTATTTTCTACATTGCTTTCTTCTAAGGCTTACATTTTTAATTTTTTAAAATTTCATTACGACTAATTAAAATTACATAAATCTAATGAATAGCTTATTTGAAAACTGTTACAACTATAGGTATCTATATAAAACTAATTTTCCTACAGTTTTTTCAATTAAATATTTATTATATTAAAAGGAATTTATTACTTAAAAAAAGTATAAATACTGCTTTTTAACGACAAAAACTTTTGAACGGTAACTCCGATCATTATGAAGTTTGGACACAACATTCATCTCGGTAAACTAAGATGAATGTGCGTACTCATGTCCCTTCCTTCTCCAGTCGTTCTTTTGCACCCGGGTGAAACCGGGCGGGACCGCTAGTATATAATAAACGACGGTCGATGCAACTTCCCTTTTTTCGTTCTAAAAAAAAAATATATACACAAACCAGTTTTACTTCGTACTATGTTTTAAGGACTAAAGTCTGTTACGTGACAGGTTCTCTAGAATAATCCCGTTTAAAGTACGTAGCTATAGATTATATGAAAGTACATAACATTAAATTATACAATGTCAGTTACAAATAGCTGGCAATATGTACGAAAGAAACATATTACCAACAAGCGTCTACCGCAAAACCGGCTCATATTTTTACCTACGTATGTCTAATATATATATTATTATATCTCAAAGTAAGCTGGAATCATCATCTACTTACATACACTTTGGTCTTCTTTATAACTCACTGACCCACTGACACGTTGAGAATATATATTTGATAACTTATATATTGCTAGTGACCGTAAGTGAGACAGCAATAATGACTGTTTTCTATCTCTTTCTTTTTACTTCATCCGTTGTGCGCAAGTGTTGCGTCTGTAGTGGGGCAATTAGTAAGTGAAATAGAACAAGCCATTTGCACCATTACTATTTTTTTTCTACCACACTTCCCGTTATTTTCTACATTTTTAAACTTCAACTTTAATAGCAATGGGTGAATGAAGGAATTTTTAGGAAATTAGGATAAGGTAGGCAAATTTTGAGCATAGGAGTTTGAGAGGTAATCGGCCATGGCCTTGAATAAGGAACCATCTCGATATTTATCTGGAATTGTTGAGTAAAACCTCAACAAGAGAGCCGGTACAGGAATTACCGTTTCTCGGCGAGAGGCAGTGGGAAAAACTACCAGCCACATCTGCCTCCGCCGGGATTCGAACCCGGTACCTCTCGAATGCGAGTCTAGTGCTCTCACCGCTACGCCACTCCGCTCGGTCAGGTTTATTTATTTATTTATATACCCTACAAACAGGCCAAGGCTTGACAAGTGCGCGCGCGTTTTTATACCATCACAAAAAGTTTACATGTAGAAAGCACAATCACTGCTTCTTACATGGATGCAACCGTGCATTATCTGAAGCTGGGGAGAAATGAACAATGCTTTCTTGTTGCAAATAGAAGAAATACACTAAACAATGGATTTACTAGAAGAGATCGAGTTAATAATTTACTGACACTCGAGCAGTTTATCAATTTTTAATTTAGCTGTCAAATTAACAACGCCTGATTAATCTAAAATATTGTTTCTTTTTTACCTTCTATCTTAAACGGCTGATCGATAAGTCTTTTATCTGATTCAACGATTCTGTAAGTATATAAATATAGTTTTGATGTCTGTAGGCAATTTATTGTAAACCTGAATGCTAAAGTTGTGACGATTTTTTAAAAATATACATGAAGAAAGAATAAGTGAATAAAAAACTAACTAAAACAGACCATAATACTCGTGTGTTCTGTGAGGCAGACTTTCTTGCGTTCAGACGCTGTTCTGCGCTCCGAAGCAGGGCATGAAGCGTCATCATCAGATACCCTCGGTGTACATAGTGCAACTCCTGATCCGCAAGTTATAGTGTGTTATTTAGATCGACTTTGAGCTGCATTCGCCGTCAGCACATTATCATAAATAAGCATCCGTCACTGTTCCACGCTAGAAGTGTTCATTGAATCTATCTTTATGGCAGTAATGACTAGTGTTATAGCATACATGTATGGTAGTTTGTTATCAACAATGTTTGAAAAAACTTAATGATTAACACTACATAAACATGGATGTGAATCATAATTTAATATCCCCCATTCCTAGCCGTGTTAGGAGGTATCTTCTGTTGACCTTAATGCATTCTTTACTTGGATTCAATCATTTGAATGAGATGGTCAAATCAAATATTTATTCGACGTACGTGGTTTTGCATTTTAACACCAGATATTATGGTAAACTTCTACAGCACAGATTGTCAGAAACAGTTTAGCAACTTCTGCAAAACACTAGCTGCAGTAGGTACGTTTCGATATTGAGTTTTCCCTTGGGACGTTGTGTTCTGGATTAGTTTTAGAGACGCCGCAGGAACAGCAGAAATTGTGATAGCAGCAGCACAGAACTAGAACCGAATCCTTGCATACTGCAGACCAAGAGTTAAGCAATTTCTCTTTACTGATGCGTATGGCTGGATGACGACGAAGGTCGTATAGCTTAAGAATGAAACTCCGCATCGAGAAAAGAACAACAAGAAGAAAACAAATAGTGGCAAACCTGAATCACATCTTCCTATCTTGCCGAAATTATGCACCAGATCACGTATGGCAAAATCTCTTAGAGAAACATTTCTTCTTCCCTCTTAACCTGAATTAGGGTTGGGTAACTCAGATCTGAACCGGTTCAAAGAGCCGGCTCCGTCAGAAGATCCGTGAGAGCCGGCTCACTTTTTTATGAGCCGACGGCTCAACGGATTCGCATAACTCAGTGAAACACTAACACATAGAAGCACTGTCAGCTCAAATGACTCATGCATCATAATATGTCTGGCTATGGTACACAGACACACTACGCACAGGCGGTTACACAGCTTATTACAATGTTTTACTATTTAAGGTATTGTATTGCAGATTGTAATATGCTTTCTGTAACATAGCAACCTGTAAAACCCTGCCTTATAATATGTGTGTCAGTCACTGGCATAATATTAGGTGATATGATTGACTTGACTCAACTAACTCAGTTGGCTCAGTTGACTCGAATAACATATTCAGAACTCGGCTCTTTTTGAACCGGTTCAGGTAGCCGGCTCACATACGGGATCCAGATGCAAAGATGCAGATCACAAAAAAGACCCGTTTATCACATCTCTAGCCTGAATAATATACTGAGTTCGGTCAACTTTGAAGCATATGAAATGCTAAACAATAATTGTTCAAGGCATAGTATTAATATATGAGTTCTTCCCTTACTAACTGTAGTCATTTTATATGTTGTTCCAAGGTCTGAGTCCTGTGTTTGTCTTGGGTACTTAGTGCTGCAAGGGCCAACGGCGAGAAAAATGGTTGGTTTCTTTCATCCTCTGTTTGTTTAATCCTTATTATATTGTGTCTGGAACATGGGTTTAAAACCTTAAAGCCATTAGTGGGGGGGTTATAAAAATAAAAAAGAAAACAAATAACTGAAGAAAGCCGTAGTTCACGCCCGCGCCGATTTTTTTCCTGAATAATTGGTATTTGAAAAAAAAATCGTTTTAGGTTTTTACAATTTTGATAATTCGAAACCTAAACCAAATTTTTTTCAAATACCAATTAGAAACTAATTATTAATCAATTTTTTTATTTTTTAGATCAGTTCTGGAGAAGATCCAAATCCAGACCGAAACGTTACTGTATTTATTATTTTTCGTGAATATATTTGTCTGAAAAATTGGTCGATAGTTTTATTTATTGAAGAATTCTAATCAGTCGTTAATCAAAGATTTAACATGATTTAAGCGACATTTTTGTCAAAAACGTGTTAGCTGTACCGCATTAAACTTTGTTGTGTGGAACTATATTTCTGGTGTAGTGCACTATAGTAATTACATAAAGGCACTTACACTTTGTTCACCGAACAAAGCTTTTGTGCTTTAATTTAAGCCATGAATTACAGAGGCAGTGCAGTGTTGAATTCAGGAAATATGTCGGAAAGATTATTTTATGAGTAAACTAGCGGTCCCGTCCGGTTTTACCCGGGTGTAAAAGAACGAATGGGGAAGGGAGGAACATGAGTACACACATTCATCTTAGTTTACCGAGATGAATGTTGTGTCCAAATTTCATGATGATCGGAGTTACCGTTCAAAAGTTTTTGTCGATAAAAGGCAGTATTTATACTTTTTTAAACTAATAATTTTTTTTAACTAATTAAATAAAATTTAAATGTAAGCCTTAGAAGAAAGCTAGGTAGAAAATAAAAAAATAAATAAAGATGTATTCGCCCAACGTAGGGCTCGAACTCACGACCATAATATTGACAGTCGTGTGCTCTACCGATTGAGCTAGCCGGCGTTGTATTCTGACAACGCTAATATGAGTATATTTAGTTAGTACATTTCACCTGAATAGAAGCTTATTTTTGAGATACATTTTGCAACATTTTTCATTAATGCTCCACTCCTAATGGTCGTAGCCTGATTTTATATAGCATATAGCCTTCCTCGATAAATGGGCTATCCAACAAAACATTTTTTTTTCAATTTGAACCAGTAGTTCCTGAGATTAGCGCGTTCAAACAAACTTTTCAGCGTTATATATTAATATAGATTTGGTTTCTGCATTCTTCGTTATTATTTTCTCTAAGGAGGATACACATAACGAAAATGTGTGCGTGTTTTGCAGGTATACCAACATTGCGGATGCGTATGTCTCTACGCATGTTGCGATAAAGCCTGTTGATCTTGTTACAGATAGAATGTCGTCTATAGACAAGATACTGTTTCAGGTCAATTTAACTGAGGTACTGAAACAGTGGCTAGCGAAAAGAAAATTTAATCCAATAAAGATATAATTTTTAAATCAATGACAGAAATAACAACACATACTGGGTGTTTTTTTAAAAACTTTGGACGTTTTATAAAAATAACGTGTTGAATAGAAAAAAAGTTTGAACGAAAGTTATTGGGTGTCAAGGGGGAAATCTTTTGAACACAATGCTCACCCCCACCACCTCATCCCTTAGCAGGGGGAGGGTGTAACTTTTGTTTTTTAATTGGGAACCCTCATTTTTTATCATCGAATTTTTTAAAGGAAAGTGACTTATGATAGAATTTACTCACAGCTAAATAGCTTTGAGTCAATTCTATCAGAAGTCAGCTTCTGAACTAATATTAGTTCAAAAGGCAATGTAAGGGGCAATCTCAGAAACTACTCATCCGATTTCAAATTTTTATGCACTAATATTTAAGATGGACATTCAGGATGGATACAGGCTATATATTATCGCGTTTAAATAAAAGCGCTTTTCGTCGAGACCAATTTTGCAACAATCTACAAATTCGGGCGAAGCCGAACCGGACCGTTGGTAGATTATAAAAAAAAAGATGATGTAATACATCCGTGTAATATTTATGATCGCATTAGTGATGAAGCGCATGCGTTATAATCGGGAGAACAGTAATCAAACGATTGCAGACAGAAATGGCTTCTAAGTTAATACAACCTGATACATTTAGTGAATGCAGAAAGTTATAGTACGATAGTGCTCCTCCTTACCACAAATTAAAAATAAAAACTCGGGTCGCAGTGCGAAACCCTGCCGACAATATAGTGTATTTGCTTTTATAAGCAGTGTGGCTCTATTGTATGAACTTAACTTTGTTTTTGGACAAAAGAAAAAAATTATCCCTTAATACACCCCTTAAAACAACATTTTTTTCTTAATTTCAATACTATATACCAATTCAACATCTGTATCAAATTATATACACCCTTCAGTATGCAAATCCATATCAATAAACTTGCGTTTTCATAAAATTTGTAAGTCCGGTCCTGTCGGGCCGATTTTATTAAAATTTTAGCAGCACATTTCAATAATTACTAAAGGGTTAAATTTCAAATTTGAAACGATTCTGAGAATTTTTTCGGTATTTTTGGGCCCAAAAACATTTTTCAACCCCTAAATGCCCCCCTTAAAGTGGCCCGATCGGGCCCATTTTAAATAGGCTTCGTGCGGTGATGGATTTTAACATGTGGTCCAAATTTCGTTAAAATCAATTAACTCCTTCGAAAGTTATTGCCCGCACCTATATATATATATATATAAATATATATATATATATATATATATATATATATATATATATATATATATATATATATATATATATATATATATATATACATATATAACCATATATAAACATACTTTTCCAAAAATGGTGCCAAACTTCTTAGAAACTTATGAAACGTCGAGAAATTTTGATCCGACCCCTAGGTCCCGCCATCCGACCGACGCCAATAGTGTAAGTGCCTTATGGCAAATACACTAATAATAAAATACAAATTCTTCACAGTAGTGTCATTATCACAAAAAAGACGCATTTCCGACCCCCAAGTGAAATCATTTCAAACTAGTAATATCTTCTCTCGAGAAGAATACGAGCAATTACCGGCTATCCTGTATAGATCGCGTCAGTTGTTCCAACAAACAAGCTTGAGACTAGTTAGTTACATTTAGTACAGGCGTAGCGAAAAAGTAAGAAACTTGTCACTGACAAATCTGTAGGAAAAAACCTAATATAATCCTCAGAAATGAAAAGTATCTCACTAAACCGTATCAACATTTTTTTTCTTTTTGTCATGTTCTAAAAAAAATAGATCTACTGTTATGTCTTTAGAAGTGTAGAAGTTAAAAATAAATAATAATTTATTTTTGAAAATGAAAACGAAAAACACATTATTTCCTAAGGTTTAATTTTTTTTTATTTTCAAGTTTTAGCCAAATTTTCAATTTTATTCCTAAAATTCAATTCTTTTCCTAAAAATCTATGTTTTTTAGCTTTTTTCTATCAATTCGACATTTTTTTTTAAACTGAACTGAGCCTATAAGCAAGAAATGCTGAAGTCTTAATCCGACACTGTCTACAGTCATACATTTTTGAATATCAGCTAGCTAGATATATATAAAATAAGAAAAATGCGGTAACAATTGAATGTCACGGAACAGAGCCCGATCGTCAGATTGTGTTGCCACAGACCACGTAGTGAGACAGTCGTTCGTCTGATGTTTTACGACCAAACATTATTTTGCGATATATGTTGTCAATATGTACGCCAGACATGGGGTAACCTGAGTACATGCACGATGTTTTACTTACAATTTATAGGGACGCATAAAAGTTTTAAGAGCTTTCGCATTTTCTTACATAACTCCCATCCCTAGTTATCGTAGACAAAGGATGTGTGCTCAAGTGACGTCATCACTCAGATGGCAGATTAGGTAATCGTTTTTCCGCAGAAGACACGTTACCTCTAAATTATTTTTCTTTTTTTAAAGGTTACCAACTGTTAAGCATATCGGAGGTTAATGAGGCCTTCGCGCAATTTATACCAACTTCACAAAAGAGGAATGGTATTCACATTTCAAAGTTTTAATATATTTTATGTTTTATAGTCACCCGAGTCTAAAAAATATTTTTTGAAAAAATCTTTTTGTTTGTTTGTCTGTGAGCATGATACAGTTCAAAAGGTCAAATTTTGACAGGATGTTTTACATGTAAATATGAAGAGCCTGAATGTTTTGGGAAGAAATATATGCTATAACGTTGTTTTCTTATATAATAATGGTGCCCTTTTTATTTTATTTTTCCAAGAAAGAATTGTAAAATTGTTTTCTTTAAACTTTATAGTCGAAATAAAGAAAAATCAGATGTTGTTTTGTTCTGAAGATCCATCAAAAAGAAATTAGGTAGCTGATAAGAATGCTTTGGTTAATTTTTACATGTGACACTTTATTATGTAACCATGAAAACGATTAACAAACATCATAATATAATAGTTATATCAAATGTCGATATTTTTTAAGTTGGAATGGTCCTGTCGCACAATTTGCTTGAATTTTTTTTAATGTTACCAGCTGCCAAGGTTATCGGAAGTTAATGAAACATTTGCACATTTTTTCATTGTTGTATCAGGAAGCTCGTAACCAATTTAGAATATTCTGAAAGTTACATTGTTTTTAAAATGAGCAATAAAAATTTGATTTTGACTCAGATAAAAAGTAACCATACCATTTTTTCATTTAACTTTATTACAAAAAAAACATGACTTTAATTATGCAATTTTAGGATATTACGAACTTGGATTGTGAAAAAAATTACTTAAGTGTAGTATTAAATTAAGTAATTTAAGGATATTAAAAACTTGAATTACGAATAATGTATTTTGGCGTAAACACTATATATTATATACCTACGTCATAATAACATTTTATTTATATTTGGTTGAAACTTTTGAAAATTACATTATTACAGTTTATAACTTTATTAGCTTTTCCACCAACAAACCAAATGTATATTTCCGTTTAGAGGTAAATTACTGTGTAGTACCGCAGGGGTAAGGCCGCCATCTTACTCGGATTTTATTACACGTGCTAAATGAGCGAGTTACGACAAATGCTACTGTGCCATATCAAAGTTACCTAACTCAATGTATTTGTCTTGTATATACAAATAAAAATGAAATGCTGTTCGTTGTTTGAGAACGGCTGGAAATATTTAGCTAATTTTTTTTAAACGTTCTTGACAGTCAAAATATGGTTTTTAAGGAAAGAAAAATTTGTAAAAGTTGCTAATTGTACTTACTATCCTACCATTGTTTTCATCACTTAATGCTGACAACTTTTTTGATTGATTTATAAACACCTTGTTTTTGAAGTGAAATTTTTTTAGGCGCGATAAGGCAAGCCGGCCTGAATCAGACGAAAAGTGTAACGCTTCCAGTTTTTTTTAAGGACGTAGTCTGAAGTTCAGGTTCGTTTTCAACCCTTATTTCAGGATTTTTATAAAAATAATTTACAATCATTTCAATTTTGTTACATGTTTTTACTGACATTGGAAACTAAGAAAAAACATGTTTTTGCTTAATTTTACGCCATTTTATAATTGTTTTTTTAACCTACAGTACACAACTTTAAATGAAGGTAGGTGGGTAGCGCGGGTGATAACGTCCCTTGGAGTCATCTGAATTATAAAAATTAAATTGATTATTATTTCGTAGGCTTGTAGCTCTATCCCGTACTAGAAATAAACATTTTTATTAATAAATAATAAAATAGCGACCTTTTTAAAAAAAGCAACGAAAAAATCGTGATTTTGTCGTTGAAAATCGGTTAAAAAAATAGAAATAATTTTTATAATTCTAGTACCGTCGACGGAGCTATTTTTGTGTAGAATACCCTGTGCAAAAACGAAAGCAATCAGTTGTATACAATTGTTTCAATCACCCGCGCCGCTTACGAAAACGTAGTTTTGAGAAAAACGCGTTTAAAGTTTTGATTTCAGATTTCTTACAAAAAAAATAAAAATATTAATTTACACTAATCAGCTATGCGGTGCATATAGTAAACCTTCCGTTTCTTCAAAGGCATCGTTTTCTGCTAATTTTTAGATCTACTCTGCGAGAGTATAAGGGTAAGGGTACGTCCAAGATGCAAGCTGGTAGTCAGGTAGTCAGACGCTGGTTTTCTGAGTCAGACAGTCGGCGTGCATAAAATCCTTTGTTGCTAAATCGGACTGGCCATAATGCACCAGCGCGCAGTTTTCCGGTGCACCGGCTCTCTGACTCAGATATTTACCGGTATGAATTGTACATTCTGGTTTCAGACAACCTGCGTCTGACAGTGTTGTTTTTAGGTGCTATAAAATATGGATATCGAGGATTTTATTTCAAAAGTTGCACTTAATCCTCCCATATAGGATAAGCGAATTAAAGAGCATTGTAATAGGAACATCGTCGATACCTGTTGGAGAAAGATTTCTGATGAAATGAAGATTGAAAGTAAGTGGAAGAGAAATTTATTATAATACATTAAACACAACAATTAGAGGATATTAAAAATAATCCAAATTTTTGGGTGTTTTTCAACAGGCTGTAACTCGGAGGAAATTAACCGTATAGTAAAAATTTGAAATTTGTAAAATTTATAACAATGTACCAACAACAGAAAATTTTCAAACAATGAAAAAAATGTATTTCACTTTTAACAGGTTTTAATTTAGATCTAACATTGTCACCAAGCAGCAACAAAGATACAATCTGTACTGTTCGCTCCATAATTATTTAATATGAATGCTCTGTCTGCGCCGATAACCAGCTTTCATATTGGCCACACCCAACGCTGCTCGGAGTCAGACAGTCAGACGCCGAAAATCTGAATCTGACTACCAGCTTGCATCTTGGACGTACCTTAACGTGATAACAATTGAGAGGTAAGAGCAGGTAAGAGTCTTACCGTAAGACCGTTGCAACTCTCGACTATATGCTTATAGCCTTATAAATATTTAATATTTCGGTGTAAATTTTTACAGTAAACTTACGAATATTGTAAAAAAAATAAATTCTATTTTCCGAAACCCGAACACCAGACTACGTCTTTAACCGGAAATTGAAAGGAAAAAGTGGGAGAACCGTTTCTTAAATTTTAGCGTTAATTGTGTGATTATTACACTATTTCCTAACTCTAAATATTGGTTAAATATGGAAAATATAATTAATTCTAAAAATACGAAGCACCTGAAGTTTTGGCTGTTTTGCAGCCGTGGGGTGCTCAAAGACTAAATGCCACTGTCAGTTTGTTTTTGTATAACCTTTGACATTTTATATGCAGTACACACAAACTTGAATAAATTTCATTATTTTTATTATAGGTAGCTACAGAGAGAGAAGTGTCGGTCGAACTTTTGTCATAGCACAACAAACCACCAGATGCATGCTTTACAAGCGTCCCGTCTTGTTTCGTTCGTTTTTACCATAGATCGCGTTGTTCAGCTAGCGCCACACACCGTTATGCAAACGTTTTATGAAATCCATAAAAGGTTTCGGCTTTTACATTACGAAACAGCTGTTCTCCTGCCGCCTATATGTGTGTTGCGTAAGTGGGTAAGGCACATAATACCCCGTGTTCACGATGTAGGTGACGCTTTACCGGTACTACTCCATGTCCCATTCAACTTTTCAACTTCCATTTTTGAAGTAAAACTTCTTTAGGCACGCTTGACTTGGGCAGTAAGCTGGTAAATTCCTGACGAAATCGTTTACGGAAGTACATCATCGCGATGCCTGACGAAATCGTTTACGGAAGTGCATCATCGCGATGCTTGACGAAATCGTTTACGGAAGTGCATCATCGCGATGCCTGACGAAATCGTTTACGGAAGTGCATCATCGCAATGCCTGACGAAATCGTTTACGGAAGTGCATCATCGCGATGCCTGACGAAATCGTTTACGGAAGTGCATCATCGCGATGCCTGACGAAATCGTTTACGGAAGTGCATCATCGCGATGCCTGACGAAATCGTTTACGGAAGTGCATCATCGCGATGCCTGACGAAATCGTTTACGGAAGTGCATCATCGCGATGGCTGACGAAATCGTTTACGGAAGTGCATCATCGCGATGCCTGACGAAATCGTTTACGGAAGTGCATCATCGCGATGCCTGACGAAATCGTTTACGGAAGTGCATCATCGCGATGGCTGACGAAATCGTTTACGGAAGTGCATCATCGCGATGCCTGACGAAATCGTTTACGGAAGTGCATCATACCGACGGTGCGTGATCGTTCGAGGCGAACGAAGTTGAGAGGGAGATATAAGTTAGTGAGTGCGACAAAGACGGAATACAACTATTTGACGTTTAAAATGAAAACAACTGTTTTTTTGTATCAAATTTTGTAACGGGAAATAATGTAGGTTAGTTAATAAATCCTTTTAAATGTATGAAAAGTTATGCTAATAAATATATAGGTATACATATTTTGCCTATTAATTTATCAAAAATTATATTTTGTAGATCTGTGCTACAGAGTGAGGTTATATGGTGTTCGATAAACTTTGAGACGAACCGATTGCATATTATTGTTCGTTTATGAATTTAATATGAGCAAATTTGAGGTATTTACGCATTATTCTTAATAAACATATTTAAAATAATTATGGCAGGAAGAAGTTTAACTTCAGTCGTGTGGTCTAAAGCACTTTTTTTTTAGAGTTCCGTACCTTTAAAAGAAAAATTCCAGCCAATTGGGCGACGGGACCATTCCAACTTCAAAAATATTGTCAGTTTATATACCTAGTATATATGTTATTCGCAATAGCCGAAATCGACCACTGCCCGAAATTTTTGCCCACAACGCGTTGCGGGTAAGGAAATATACTCACAAAGCGTTTTCTGTTAGTTTTTGCGGGGCATGGGTAAAAGTAAACGCTCACAACGCGTTGTGGGTAAATGCTCGTACCCACTACACGAATTAAAAGTTTTTGAAGCGTCGCATCGGTTTGTGGGCATTCCAATCTACCCACGTCGCGTTGTGTGCGTCTCTTTACACACGATGTGTTTTAATAATAATAATAACAACAATTTTTCTAATAGCTTTTAATAATACCATTAATATCATATATTATAATAAAAATAAAGTTTTAACTCCAAAAAACATGTATAGTATCTAAATACCTAATAAACACTGAGTTTATTTTTTTAAATATTCTTGCACGGATTGTTTTTGTGACATTTTTAGTAGCACTTAACATTTTTCCTGACACAAGAACATGCCTTTGTTCCGCATGCTTTAAAACACTGGCAGTGAAGAAATCCTTGTTTTGATCCCGAGGAAACCATAGCAGGTTCAACGCATCGTGTGTAAGAAGAGACGCCCACAACGCGACGTGGGTAGATTGGAATGCCCACAAACCGATGCGACGCTTCAAAAACTTTTAATTCGTGTAGTGGGTACGGGCATTTACCCACAACGCGTTGTGGGCGCTTAATTTTACCCATGCCCCGCAAAAACTAACAGAAAACGCTTTGTGAGTATATTTCCTTACCCGCAACGCGTTGTGGGCAAAAATTTCGGGCAGTGGCCGATTTCGGCTATTGCGAATAACATATATAATAAGAAAATACAACTTCTGATATCGCGTGAGGTGACGCGGGTAATGACTAGTATTCAATATGATATTTGCTATGGTTACCTACATACTATGTTCCACGTCATGTAAAAATTAATCAAAGCATGCTTAACTAGTTTATTTCTGACAGATCTACAAAACAAAAGAACAGCTGATTTTTTTATTTTCAAAATTTTTCCGGAGCTATAAAGCTTATGCAATTTTTTTCACTAAACTTTTTTGAAACAATAAACAGAATAAGCCGTTATGAAAAGTATACCATTATTATATACCGCTGTAGCATATATCTCTTCTGAGTATGCGCCAATTTTCCCCAAAAAAAATAGGGCTCTTCATATTTGCATACCAAATATTCTTCTAAAATTTGGTTTCAATCCGTTCATCCATCTGACCTGTATCGTGTTCACAAACTAACAAACGCACAGAGTTTTTCTAAAAATATGTTTTTTGGATTCGGGAGTTCTCAAAACGATAAGATATTGTAAAATTTTGAAAACCATCCCCTACCTGTGTGTTGGAATGGTAAAAAAAAAGCACTCGGGGAGTGCCGGCAGAAGTGAAAACTTAAATATTACCTCTACTCTCCATCCGTCTTACGAATTTTCGATCAGGTCACGTGTCCTGACGCGAGTTTAACATTTTTTACCCATTACAAAAAAAGTGTACAACGCCGCTAAAGAAGTTTTCACTTCAAAAAGTGTACAAAAGTTTTCGTCTTACGAATTTTCGATCAGGTCTTACGAATTTTCGATCTGACGCGAGTTTAAGATTTTTTACCCATTACAAAAAAAGTGTACAACGCCGCTAAAGAAGTTTTCACTTCAAAAAATAAATTCTTATAGGATCACTTTGTTGCTCGTCCGTCTGTCCGTCAAGTCTCTTGAGAATCCAAACCTATAGATGAAATTTGGTAAGAAGCAATGTCTTATAGCACAAGTAAAGAGAAAAATCCGAAAACTGCAAATTTGTAGTTGCATCACAAAAAAAAATGTTTTTAAACCGCAACAACATGCTACGCACGTACACAGTAACAGTTCTAATACAAAACAAGCGTCCGCTACCGGTGCGTTTATACAGCACAATATGAAAACTCTCGGATACAACACGGTACGACATCAGTATAGCTACGAAGTACAATACTGTTCAGTAGTTCATCTGAACTCATCGCAATTACACGCTTATAGTTGGCAAACTAACCGCGACCTTTGTCTTTGTATGGGGACAACAGTTTTCCAACGGCTAAGCGGGAAAAATCTTCGAGACTCGATTCCCGTGATGGAAGAACTATATGCATACCTGTAATGTTGTATGGAGCCCTCGGTGCGGGAGTCTGACTCGCACTTGACCGTTTTTTTTTCATACAAAAACTTTTTATGACCTCACGAAAATAATATTTAAACTCGAATGAGACATCGTTTAACTTCGTATGTGCTCGCATTACAGGGTAAATGTACATAATGTTAAAACATGTATCAACAGCTGTAACTAAGAAACCGTGAAATTCTTCAACGTGTTCCATATTTCTCTCTTGTGTCACACTTGTTGATAAGGCTCCGACTTTGCTACAACCAAAACAATGAAATACTTACAAATGCATCCACTCGTTTCTTTTAACATGTTGGGAAAATGTTTTTGCTTAAAAAATCTTATTTTGTTTCTGCTTCTCATGAAAAAAAAATTCTTACTCAAGTACGACTCTGGGTTATATGTCTTTCTTTTTTTCTTTTTTGTAACAATGTCCGATGTCTTCAAATAACAAATATGTAACCGATAAATTCGATCCTTAACAACTTTCGTGTACATCATGGGAGAAGGTACATACTACATTCTGTGGTCAAACAGCAAAACAGCTCATGTCAGATTTTTGATAAAATGAAATTCGTAATGATTGCACCAACCAATGTATTTAATAATAATAATAATGCGTTTAGCGTCCGTTTCTCGACTTTATGTCATAACAGACGCCATTCACACCATTACTATTTTCCATCTACCACACTTCCCGTTATTTTCTACATTTTTAAACTTCCACTTAATTAATAATGGGCGAATGAAGGAATTTTAGAACATTAGGATAAGATAGGCAAACTGTGAGCATAGGAGTTTGACAGGTAATTGGCCATGGCTTTGAATAAGGAACCATCTCGATATTTATCTGGAATTAGTGAGGGAAACCATGGAAAACCTCAACAAGATGGCCGGTACAGGAATTACCATTTCTCGGCGAGAGGTAGCAGGAAAAAGTCTCAGCCACATCTGCCCCCGCCAGGATTCGAACCCGGTACCTATACCGAATGCAAGTTTAGTGCTCTCACCACTACGCCACCCCGATCGATGGTCCCATTATTTAATAAATGCCTTTGATCTGAATTTACAGAAAGATGGCGACATTTTTTTAGACCATTTGGTTACGGAACCCTAAAAATCGACTTAAGGTAGTTTGGTAGCCAAAATGACTTAAACTTGACCTTAAATTTTTTTATATTTATTCAAAAGATTATAATTAAAGACACCTACAGAAAAATAATCAGATTTTTTTACCACACCGTTTAAGAGATTTTTTAATTAAAGTTATGCAAAAATCCACGAGCTTTTATATGAGTGTCCTTGTTCAATAACTCCGAAAATTGAGGGTTTGTAAAAAATTGACAAACTTGACCCCACAAAAAAAACTTTTTAATGGATAGAACGATGTCTGAAATACACAGTACAAAAATTTCAGAATAATTTACCACGTACCTACTTTTGATTTTATTAATTTTTTAATAGTGACATGTTGCCTCTATCTCTGTTGTTGTTGTAGTGACAGTGACTAGTGACAGCTGAGTACTAATAAATATTAATATTTAATTAATTACATTAGATACTATAATTATTTAATTATAATTCGGTATAAATTAAATCAAATAAATTTTTATGTGAATTTCTATTAATTATTATAGCATGATCTGGGTAATTATTTGAGTAACAAAAAAAAAAGTAATTTATTTGACTTGGGATTGCGGCTCCCAAACTACCTTAAGTAGTTTTACCTTAGGACCACGTGTATTATCTTCGGTAAACATTTCTCACGACTCGTTCAAATAATTGAAAACGTTGAATGTTTCCAAACACAAATAAAACTCCGCATAGATCGATAGGACGACGTAACACGGCGCGGCGAGGCGCTGCGTTTATTCAGCGGCGTTTAATGTTCGCTTCACTCACCCGATTATTTACCTTTCTGTTAGTTTACGTGTAATTCAAATGTAAATAGACAAAGAAGGCATGTGTTTGTAACGTTACGTTTGTCGAGACTTGTTCAAATAATTGAAAAATATAGTTGGCAAAACCAAAAGTGCACATCCCGCAAGTTTTCCACTGTATAATAAAAATTAAAATAAAAATAGAAAAAATGTTTTAAGAAAATTTAAAGAAATAAATAATTAAAAAAATTAAACAACTTGAAAAAATAAAGAAATATACAGTGTCCCATTAAGAATGGGACATAGAACAACCGCAGATTCTCCAATTCAAAATAAAACGATTACGCGAAATATGCTTAGATAAAATGTTACTCGTTTCCGAAATACGGGGTGTTGAAGTTAAAAACTGAAAAATTATTAATGTCCATAATTTTTTTAATACACCGTATAATTTTACTCAAATCGGCACACTTGTTAAATATCATAAAATGCACCTAACAATAAAAAAATTAGTTCAGTACGCTCTACCAGTGGCGTACGGCAGGAGTAAGTAATGCTTGTAACCCTTCTAAATGTTACGCCGCTGTCTAAATTTTAATTTTGATTATAATTTTAATTTTTTTGATATTTTCTAAGTCAATAATGTACACTTGTTAGTTTGTTGTAAAGTCATTGGTTTTCGAGATATTCGCAGTTAAAGATAGATAGATATGTACTTTTTATTTGTATTATTATTAATAATATTCATTTTTACAATTTTGTCATAAAAAAACTGCGAATATCTAAAAAACCAATGACTTTACAACAAACTAACAAGTGTACATTATTGACTTAGAAAATATCAAAAAAATTAAAATTATAGTCAAAATTAAAATTTAGACAGCGGCGTAACATTTAGAAGGGGTACAAGCATTACTTACTTCTGCCGTACGCCACTGGTAGAGTGAGTAACATTTTATCTAAGCATATTTCGCTTAATCGTTTTATTTTGAATTGGAGAATCTGCGGTTGTTCTATGTCCCATTCTTAATGGGACACCCTGTATATAATATGTAAATATCAAGTGGAATAAAATGGAATAGACAAAAAAATAAAAACAAATGATTATCAGCAGGAATCGAACCCAGGACCTCGCCCTCGCTGATCTGATGGTTTAACCACTACACCACGAAACTTGCTGGAAGTACTGGTGTTATTATGGTATAGATGTGTAGCAATTATTATTTTTATGGTAATTTACACAGTAATTATTACATTGTTTTTTCAAACTATTAGCTGTCAAACAATAATAAAATAAAAACTGTTTATAAAAATTAAACTACTGAACGCGTTTCATTGAATTTAAATAGAGTTCTCTGATAGTAAACAAAGTGAATAAAACATAAACCAAGGCGATCCGAACAAAATTGCGATCTGTAGAGTTCTGACGTATGTACATACTTACAGACCAACCGACAACTGCTATTCGAGATTTGCAATTACAATTTTAAGACTAATTATGAGCCTGAATCAATCTAAAAATGGTTCCGTTTTATAGAACAGAATCTCCTCTTTTTAAAAAGCTACACTTTGAATGGATTTCGTGCAAATTACCCTTATATATAACTTTTTGTATGAACGAAAGTCAGCTCTGAAGCGCAAAGCGATAGTATAGCTCATACCGATAGTTTAGCGGTATGTGCAATTATTTTATTATTCAGAAAAGAACACACAGATAATCCGGTGTTTTTTTTATTTTTCGGTACCATTGGCTAGTGTTTTATCATTGAATCTAAAAAAAAATCTCCCAAAATTTCAGCTTCCTAGATCAAACCTGTGAACGGCGCAAACCGAGTCTATTTCCCATTTAATTAACATGAGAAAAACGAAGGTTTCATTTTAACCGAGAACCAAATCCGTGCGTGGTGCTTTGCATATTGTAGACTAGCGGTTTCGCCCGGTTTCACCCGGGTGCTAAAGAACGAACGGGGGGAGGTTCATGAGTGCGCATGTTCATTTTCGTTTACCGAGATGAATGTTGTGTCCAAATTTCATGATGATCGGAGTTACCGTTTAAAAGTTTTTGTCGGACGGACTTTTGAGTTACATTTTGCAACATATTTCGTTGATGCTCCGCTCCTATTAGTCGTAGCTTGATATTATATAGCCTACAGCCTTCCTCGATAAATGGGCTATCCAAAAAAAAAAAAAATTTCGATTCGAACCAGTAGTTCCTGAGATTAGCGCGTTCAACCAAACGAACAAACAAACAAATAAACAAACAAACAAATAAACAAACAAATGAAGAAACAAACAAACAAGCTCTTCAGCTTTATATATTATTAGTATACTAGCGTGACCTGTGCAAATTATTCGCACTAAATTAAATAAGTATAATAATTATCACTTTACAAAATTATTTTTTAAATATGATTGCAGGTAGATATACAATTCGTTTCTAATTTTGCACACTGCTTATAACGTTTTTCTTTTTGTTGTATTACAATATGCAGCATTGCTGTGACGTTGTTCAGCGTTGCCCGTGAGATGGCAGTATGCAGTATTTACAATATAAAGGTCAGATGCATGTCAGATGACAGATCGAAGCGTTGACGTTGTTTCAAAATTAGAGCCGTCAGATGGCAGACGTTGTTCAGCGTTGCTGTTAATTAATTAATATACAAAAACAAAAGCAATAATACATTTTTTAGTTGTCGATGTCAGTAGAGCAAGCAATTATCTGTAAAATGATATATATTTTACAGTGGAGAAATTGTGTGGTTTTTTCTAAAAAGGGAGGCAAACATCTTAAACCTTAACGTATTAATATATATGATAGAAAGATAAATATATGTGGTTACAATGCAAGGTCATTGTTAAATCTGATTTTCTGACAATGCTTTCTGCAACCCGGCATTATTATATTGTCGTCAGGCGCACATTTTGTAGTTCGAGCAAGATTACATAATACATTCAAATAGACAAAGGATACTTTAAAGGCTCCTCTACACAAGTGGCCAGCACCGCCACTTACAGGCACTCATGATTGTGTAGAGGGCATATTCGTCGGTGCGTGGACATAATCGCCTGTAATCGGCAGTAATCGGTTGATTGTCGGTACATCAAAGGAATGCGTGGCCAGCATCGTGCGCCCGGACACACAATCGGACCGGCACGATTGTGTGGAGGGCTAGGCAATCATCGCGGCGATGATAGGCACTTATTTGAGTGGCGGTGCTGGCCACGTGTGTAGTAGAGGCAACATCTTATTGAAACAAACGATTAGGCCGAAGGGAAAAGAGGTAGCAGAAGAGTATGAAAACGACGACGACATATACCTACATAGGCAAATGACAATGACAACAAAATGGACGACGACGACGACGTAAACAATTAATTTCTTTTAAGATAAAAAGATACAGTTTTAATAACAATTTAATAGCTTGGTGTATAATTACACTTCAGAGATAAAAATGTTAAAAGGCTTTTCAGTTCTCAATTTCAAAAGGAATTTTCCTTGAAAATTCTCAGCATTACCGCAAGAATAAGTATAAACAACCAGAAGCATAACTCGAGGGCTGTGCCTTTTATGTGACTACCGACGGATTAGTGACCTTGGTTTCAAGAGAAATATGAAATTTTATTGCTTTACGATTTTGTTTAAAAAAATATGTTAAACTATTATAGTACATATAATTTTTTTTTATATATAAGGATTTTTTGGCCTTTGTTTGCACAATCAGTCATCATCGGTAAAAAATATTTTTTTCTAATTTGAAGTAATTACATGTATACAGAAGGAATAAAGAAAAAAAAAATTGGAATAGAGTGGTAAAAAATAAGAGTAATGACAATAATAATATACAAAAATATCTTGATCTATATAATATACTAAATGACTGTTTGAGCTAATACTATATCCATAGACGTGGACACAAGGACGGACCATGGGATAACACATAATTTTAAAAAGCAATAAATCAAGTAGCTGGATAAAATATCTTATTAAACCCGACATGCTGCAAACCTGCCAACGCTAGAGACGGTACAGTCCAGGCCATCTTAGCTTAACCTTGCATCGAGGTTACGAGAAGAAATAATGCGAGAATATTTTAAATGACTAGGAATGAGAGGTAATTAAATTACGAATCACATCTATGTTAATTATGTTTTAATTATTATCTTTTTTCAAACGTTGCTGACAACAAACTACAGTATACACTGTAACACTAGTCACTACTGCTACAAGCCGTGCGTATCTACAAATGCGTACCGTCATTGTATTGACTGAATGAGATATAGATTCATTGAACACTTTTAGCATATTTGTTTGTGATATGAACTATGCTACATTTTTGGGAAAGGGGAATCCCGATTTTAACTTCATATACCGTCGCTAACAATACGAACAGACGTAACTCCAAATCTAACATTTTTCAGTATAACGTTTTAAAGTTTTTTATGTTTTATTATTAAACGCCACTGAGCTATTTATTGAGTTATCAATCTCAAATAAAAGACACAGTGTAGTTTATATTATAAGGTTCAGGAACCAGTGATTGTGTGTAGTAAAAACTGAACACACAGGGGTGATATACACCCCTAAAGCACATACGCCCTTTCGTCTTTTTACTATATGCTACTTCACATGTCCAGAGCTTTAATTACGCCACTGATAACTGCGATTTAAATGTCGGGAATGAGCTGAAAATAGGTTAAAATAATAAAATGAAACACGTAACAAGTAAAGTCAATAGTTTAATACGAGTAAATATCAATTTTTTGTAAACAATATTACGTAAATAAATATTAATGAGGTAAATTTTCATAAAATTGCACATGCTCTGATAATTGTATTACAGGCGTTGGTCCTTGGCAAAGTGACATTAGGTCCTTGAACTTTTCTAAAGAAATTGTAGTAATAGTATTTAGAATAGGTGGATCGCTGTTTGGAGTTACTGACGATCTCGTATTCAGAGTGATGCTGCGGTACTGGTTTGTCAGATGGCTTTCAGTGAAATATAACTTGTTCAAAGTATTCTTTGTAACCATAATTTCTTTCACATTTTTCCAGTCAATTCCAGTATCTCCTAAATCGTCTTTCCTAATCGCTAATATTCGTAAATCACGTGCAAGAGTTTTAAAATCCAGGAAATTTTGAGAATTTAGACAATTGACAATATACGGATTCTTCCTGCGTGCTAAACGGATAATGGAAACCAACTGTGAAGGCACGAAAATGTCCCCTGATTTTTCTATTGCAGTACTGATTGTACTGTGCACAGAATCACCTTCATTCTGTCCATGATGAGCTTCAAAAAACGACAAGGTAATAGATTTAATATTTTTCGATGTGGAAATAATATGCAACAACATGGCAGCAACGATTGAATTTTTATTTTGCCCGCTGCACCCATCGGAAAATAAATGTACAGTGTGGAATCCATCTAGATCAAGTTTTTTAAGATACATACTAAGGCAAGTTGAGATTTCACACGAACCCCGTTTGCTGAGTCCTTCATGCCAAAAATAGCATTGACATTGCTTTGATTGTAGGTTGTAAATCGTAAAATTGTAATTAGCGAGTCTACGACTGTAGAAAATCTGGCTATGATTACTTTTTGGTAAGAGAATAACCTGCTGTAGATCAAAAACGGCAGATATATATTTCAAATCATCTTGCAGCTTACATACTTCTTTCCCTCATTTTTTAGCTTTTGAGCTTTTTTCTTCTTATTTTCACGAACCCTTTTCTCTTCACGTTGTTCTTTCTTACAACCGTCAACGATATATTTCTCTGGAGTATCTGTTGGTGTTATTACTATTAAATTGTGATTATTTTCGCAAGGTCCCATTTAACCGAAATGCTCCCAGCATAGCAAGCATAAACAAGGAACACAAGTGCTGAACACATCTTCTCTCTGACAATTTCTAGCTTGACAAAGATCACCATAGGTAGGATCCTTGTCTTCGGACAAATAAATATCATCGTCTTCTGCAGTATTCTCCATTTCTTGGTATCTATTTTTAGCATCATGAGGATAATTAGTTTTTGTATCGGACACTATTCTCTTTTCAATAAGAATCGCCTGTTTCAAAATCTCGAGAGGTGTATCATCATCATCCTTAGTGTCGAAACTTGTATTAACTGTTTCATCTTCAACTTGCAGAATAGTTCCAAAATACCATTTTTTGTCTGGTTTCCAGTACATTTTAATTTGCACCCCTACGTCAATTTTTTCTGATTTTATAACGGCTTCTATGTCTGATTGGGAAACTACATTCTTCGTCCCATCATCCCAATGCACGAGGACGTCCATCATTACGGCAAACACACTATTCGAATTTGCAAAATAGAAAACGCAATATTAGAAATAAAAACAGCGATAATTATTAATTAATCATTCTTAGCCTCATTATTCCAATGGATGAGTAAGTTCATCAACATGGCACACTATATTTTGAATTTATAAAGTAGAAAATGCAATATTATGTAAAAGAAAACACTTACCGGTAATTATTCAGGAGGGCGTATCTCACAACAACTCACAATAAGTACTCACTATAATAAAACGAATGGCCGTAAGTCAAGTTACGCCGGTAGGTCGTTTTTTAAGTTAACACTAAACTAAGATGTGCCCGTGCAACGATTTCTATAAAGTAGGTTTCTAGGTGCAGAAGAGCTACGCCACTTCGTCATATCATAGATTTGATATACGCGAATTTCGTGATAGGCTTAACTCAAAACCGCCAAATTTTGAGTTACGCCTGTTCGTATTGTTAGCGACGATACATTCGAAACAGTCCACTCGCGTAAATCAAGAGCCGGCAATTGCTCGTATTCCTCTCTGAAGAAGACACTATGACTGATTTGGAATGATTTAACCTCTATCACTTGGGGGTCGGAAATGCGTAATTTTCGAGAAAATCCAGTTCGGTTTTCTTTTTCGAAAAATCCGAATTTTGGGATTAAAAAAAAAAATGTTCTCACTTTTTGACCTGAATTTTTCCATGATCTGATAGCTTATAATAATTGAGTTTTGATAAAAAAGTTACTTAAAATATTTGTTCGTCTGTTTGATTTCTACACGCTGTTAAAAAAGAAGAATCAATTTAAAAATCATTCTGTATTCTATATTCGTATTGGTTTAATGTTTCTTCTGAAAATTCACGCGAACAATAGAAAATGTTATTTAAATCGCTATGTTTCTTGTTTACTTATAATTTATGTTCAAACAAAAAAAAATTAACAACAATACTTGCTCCTGTGCATAATAATTGAAAAAACTAGGTATAATGGTACATTGCCAATTTCATTTATTGCTGTACTTTATTTAAAAACACGTTCTATCTTTTATCGTTCTTGTTTACACATAATTTAAATGCAAAGAGAAAGAGCTTGTTTAAGTGTACGTAGGAGGTTAGATTGTCAACTCTAAGATCTAAACCATTTATCGTTTGGTTTACGCAACACGTTCTTTTAAAACTTTTTTGTGATGTGTCCATTGAAACCGGCCCTGTTTAGTCTATATTTTACGTAGAGGCATTTATTTTTATTCTTCTCTAAAAATATTATACAGTGTAAACTCTTTATAACGAAACTCAAGGGACAGAGCATTTTTTATCATTATAGAGAGTTACCGTTATATGGAGTGAATAAAGAAAAACAACCAAATTAACAATAATCTTCAATGCACTGTATAATCTCTTTATAACGAATTTTAAGGGACCGAACATTTTTTTCGTTATATGGAGGGAAGAAAGAAAAATAACCAATTTTTCAATGTGGTGGAATAATCTTCATTAAATAATAGGAATTTTTCGATAAGTTTGGCGTCATCAAGTGCTTGTTGAATAGATGGTGATGGTTCAGAATGGTCCTCTTTATGTCTGTAAACATTTGCTGACGCCTAAATATGAACATATTTCTTCGTAATTGAGAATGGCTGTTGCGTTATAAAGAGGGTATTAATGTATAGGTTTTAAGGTAAACCAACCAAATCGTAAAAATTAAGACGTTATAGGGAGTTTTTCGTTATAACGAAGGACGTTATAAAGAGTTTACACTGTATTAGATTAATTAAATATTTCACTGTTGATATTTGCAAAGGTTAGGGAAGAATAAAATAATAAAAGTCATTTTATTTAATATCAAGTTTTTATTTAAAAGTGTTGTAGTGTGTTCAAGACGACGATATAGTTTCAACTAACTAAATGAAGAATGCTAATTTGTATATTTAGGTTTATTTCTATATCCCCTTTTGGTTCATTTATTTTAGTGTCATGTCATAATAATCTGAACCATTTAACTATTTAATTTATGGGTTCAAGTGCCATAACTTCACTGAAAAAGGGATCAGACATAAACAATATTCTGTGTGTATAAGTACATAAATATATCGCATATTTGTATATTATCTTTATCGAGTTTTATATTTTGTCTCTAAACTCAATATTCACTACCAACAATTAAATTTTCTGTTCATTAAACAGTGTTTTGTTAAACTTACGATTTTCTGTTTTGAAACCAAATGCAGTCTGAGCCTTACCTAGAAACAAAGAAAAAAAAATTGTCAGAAAAACGTCAATATAAAAAAATGAGTGAGTGTACTTATGTAAATACGAGCGTAAGAAGAGTTATACTTCCTTGGTTTCAGTGGCATCTTTAAGGGAGTTCTTCAGGTAGAGCGAATAAAAAATTCTCGTAATCAAAATTAATTTGTAACGTTCAAAATATAAAAAAATACGTGTGGCACTCGGGGACTGCCGCGGTAAAGCTATTGCATATTCTTTTCAGGTCTTTAAGTTTTTCTTCTCTATAAAACGAAAATAGCTAGGTATAAATAATAAGGTATAAATAGTGTAATTACACACCAAAACAATTATTCATTCAAAAAATTTGAACAAAAACAACGATATTAAGAGTTTGATCATAGAATTTCGCGCGATGTACATTTATATAGATATAATATCATATATACTTTCTCTGCACATAACCTAAATAATTTACGTTATTTTTATAGCAGTATTATATATAAATTCATTTATACACAAATAAAGATAGAATCAGTTATGAGCAGTTATGCAGTTATGAGCACACAAACACCGTGCCGAAGTCTGCCGAACTGAAACGACGTTAGACGATGCACGGCTGTCAACGCCGCACCGCTGTGCCGGTCGGAGTGGGGGGTGTTAGATTTTTTTTCGTTACCGAATTTCTTGATTCGGTCGCCGCGCTCAAAGCCCGCGATAGAAGCTATGCAATAGCTTAAAAATTTCATTAAAAATACCTTAATGTTAAATACCTGTCATCAAGTAATCCAAATAAAATCAATAAACAAAAGCTATTTCAATTATATGCAACATTCATTTTTGTGTACTATTTGTGTTTTCTATATAGAAGATATTATAGCAAAACATCACCTTAACAAAATCCATTTCAAACAAAAACTTTTCACTTAGGACTGTTCCGTCAACTTTTCAAATTTCAAATGATAGTGATGGATTTTTTGTCCAGTGGGCATTCATTGTTTCCAGAACATATTTTCTTTTCATGTCACATACAGATTTCTCGATTTTTATTTAATAGAAATGAAAATAATACGGTTGCCAAATATATATAATACAAATAATTATGAATGATTTTGGCAGCTCTCCAAGTTCGTAATTTTGATGAGAAAAATGCCATTTACTGTTTCAATAGATGTGACAATTCATTTCTACATTCGCTTTTCATTTTAAATAAAACTAGTGTGACCTGTGCGAATTATTCGCACTAAATAAGTATAATAATTATCACTTTGCAAAATTATTTTTTAAATATGATTGCAGGTATTCAATTCGTTTCTAATTTTGCACACTGCTTATAACGTTCTTCTTTTTGTTGTATTACAATATGAAGCTCAGATGACAGATCGAAGAAATATTTTACTAAAATTGTCATATAGAGGCGCAAGTAGCAAAAGCGTTGAGCTAAGCTAGATGGCATCATGCAGCATTGCTGTGACGTTGTTCAGCGTTGCTCGCTGTTTCAAAATTAAAACCGTCAGATGGCAGTATTGTGTCTGTTGTATTACAATATGAAGGTCAGATGACAGATCGAAGTGTTGACGTTGTTTCAAAATTAAAGCCGTTAGATGGCACACGTTGTTCAGCGTTGCTATATTTTAATTAATTTACAAAAACAAAAGCAACAATAAATTTTTTAGTTGTCGATGTCAGAAGAGCAAGCAATTATCTGTAAAATGATATATAATTTATGTGGAGAAATTGTGAGGTTTTTTCTAAAAAGGGAGGCAAACATCTTTAACCTTAGCGTATTAATATATATATGATGTTATTTTTAGTTATAGTCAATCCTAAAATAGTGTTGAGTAACAAACCGTTTCGATTTGAAGTTTTTGACATATCCCAGTGGTAGCATAAAATATAGGTGCCTATAGTCTTCTTTTAAATTATTCTTGAATTCATTCGGTTAAAAATACATAACCAATAAATTTTTTAGGCTATACTGAAGTGTCTGCTTATTATAATAGGCGCCACGGATCTAATAGGTTCGGAAGTTAGTCACAAACAGCGTCGCAAAGGCACATTTTAGAGGCATTGATACTCCCACCACCTCCCAGCTACCTGCACGGAACGTGCGCTCGTCGGTGATTGGCCGTGATCGCTCGTTGCCTTTGTCACTTGTCGCTTTCCTGCTTTAAAGTACAATCGAGTACGCTATTGTCAAGTTGTTATTGCTATTTTAGTTTCGTTGAGTTGCGAGTTTGTGGTTTTTCAACAGACTGTACAAGCGCAAGCCCGCATTCGCATCTAACTTCCGAGCCTTTTAGATTCGTGGCGCGTATTATATCTATAATTTTATAACAATA
The DNA here is from genome assembly GCA_963575645.1 of Xanthostigma xanthostigma. NCBI lineage: Eukaryota > Metazoa > Arthropoda > Insecta > Raphidioptera > Raphidiidae > Xanthostigma > Xanthostigma xanthostigma. Next base: position 7,749,387 of record OY754464.1, read on the forward strand.
CTAATATTATAAAGAGATAAAGTTTGAATATAGGAGGTAGTCTCCAAAACTACCCTAATTTCAAAAATTTTACGCCAATATTTAGAATGGACCTTCAGGATGCTATCAGATATCAGATATTATCGCGTCAAAATAAAGTCACTTTTAGTGGAGACCAATTTTTAAACATAAATTGTCTAAAAAAAAACGCTGGCAATCGAGCGAAGCCGGTCCGAGTTGTTAGTTTATTATTAAAAAAAAAATTGGTTGTCTGTAAAGTCGGTTTACGGACGATAGTTTTACGTGATAACGTATTCCGTAATACATAACCTAAATTCTACATATAATAATTATAATAATTCGAATCTATGATATTGCATCTTTCGCTTCAAATTTAGGTTAATTTTATTTATTTAAATTACTCACCATATAATATAATTGTTTTTTTTAACTTTCTTTCTTTCGTATTTATTTTAAGTCTCAAAGATTAGCTGTCATAATATTTATAAAACAATTGTTTCACTGTTTATAATATAAAATTCCAAAACCTACTTACAATATTTAAGTATTTTCATACGTCAAAAAATTGATTTTTGTAATGATAAAATTTGTAAGAAAACGATTTTTTCGAGAGATGAGACCTAGCTAAAACGATTTTTTGCCCCCCAAAATCCCTTTTCAGTAAATTTCATCCAAATCGTTAGGGCCGTTTTCGAGAAAAGCACGCACAGGGTCAGGCGGAACGTTACGCGTTACGAACGTTAGGAACGTTACACTTTTTCGTGCATGCAGCCGGTGTTTTATCAATTTATAAGATTGGTGATTCATCAATTTATAAGACGTTATCACGTCAAAAAATTATATATATTGGTACTGGTCTCAGATACTCTTGACAGTTGATGGCTTTAAAAAAATTATAAAAATCCCGATTGATCGTTATTTAATATTTTTATTTTCGGAAATAAATCGTTGCAGAAAATAAAAAAATAGTTTTATGTGCAGTCAAGAAAAACTAAACTAAAATGTTTTTATTGCAGGGGCCATAAAAACGTATGTACATTTCAACAGGTATAAAATATGACCCCAATAGAGCTATGTCATCACACAAGTTTGTGGGAAAAAACATTTTTATACAAGTTCCATTTTAATATGTGAAATTCTCAAAATCCAGTTAATAAAATTATAAAAAAGGCATTTGAAGCGGCAGACACGACCGAAGTGAAACTTCTTATATATGAATAACATAAAAAACAATTATTTTATTATTATTTTTTTTTTATTATTAGGTAGTTAAATAAAAATATAATAGGTAAGTTTACCACTATTATAAAAATTGGTTGCCTGTAAAGTCGGTTTACGGACGATAGTTTTACGTGATAACGTATTCCGCTCGAATATCATATTTAATAATACATAACCTAAATTTTAGTAGCTGTCAAACTATATTTTTACCGACTCTCTATCGCTTATACTGCGCTCTCGCTTGCACGCACAGGGTCAGGCGGAACGTTACACTTTTTCGTGCGTGCAGCTGGTGTTTCATCAATTTATAAGACGTTATCACGTCAAAACGATCCAGATTTGTTTAAGAATGTTATATATACTATATAAAAGACGAGGTCTGTTTGTCTGTCTGTCTGTCTGACCGCGATAACTCGGAAACTATTCAATTTCCATGCGGTTTTCACGATCTCGCTAGAGAAAGTGGTGTTTGAAAAGGCTTTAGGCAATATCTCGTTTACAATATAATTGTAACAGGAGGTTGTGCAATGAATGAATATAGGCAATATCGAATAAATACCTACGGCTAATAAAATATGTACGACTGTTTTAGATTGTTGTATTGTTTTGTAAGTAGCTACTAATTTACGAGGAGGAAGGGCTAAAAAGTAGTGATGCCACGAATAGTGATTTTGCCGAATACCGAATACCGAATATTCGGTCATGTTCTCGGCCGAAGCGCCGAATATTCGGCGGCCGAATGTTCGGCAAATTATGTGTACATTTAGCGAGTGACAGGTTACGACTTGTCCCATTACGGAGCGTGCGGTAGCAAAGCCGCGGGAAAATTTGTTTCATTTGCACAACTAGACCGTGTCACGACACGCATTATTTGTTCATTGTTACATCAAATTGTGTTATTAATAGTCCTTATTACTAAAAAATATCACTGTTTGTTCACCAAAAGCTTTACAAAATAATACTATTAAGAAAAAAATCGCATATTTTTGAGTAATATGTGCGTTTTTCCCCATGATTTGATATTCGGCATTCGGCCGAATAGTACGCAACATTCGGCCGAATACCGAATATTAAAAAAAGTAGCCGAATAGGCCGAATACCGAATATTAAAAAAAGTAGCCGAATAGGCCGAATACCGAATAGTAGCCGAATATTCGTGGCATCTCTACTAAAAAGACCTATTTTGGGAAACACTAAACTATACAGTGTTTCTCAATTATTTCACTGCACCGCAAATTTTTGTCGGTAAAAAAGAGAGGAGCCGTCGTGGCATTCCGGGCAGATGTGAAACATAAAATTAAGCGAAATTCTAGTAACTAAATTTCGCCCTGTAACTAATACAAAGTGTGTATACAAGCAGTGAACGTGTCAAGCATACTACAGTCGCACACGCAGTACACAGCGTATCTGTGTGAGTTGTGACAGTTCACACAGAAAAGCATGAATGTGTGTACAGTATATATGCGCGCGCACACAAGGAAGTTGAGAGCGGTGACGTAGAGGGGGCATAAGAGAGTGTCATTTCGTTTCCGTCACGGCATGGCCTTACTGCCAAACGAGTCAATAGATGTTTCACATAAAAAAAATTAGGGAAGGTATCTTAGTCCCGTAAAAAAGTGTTTACAGCAGTGAAAAATGAAAAGTTCAATGTATAAACAAATAAAATACGTCTTTATTTAAATATATATTATGTGGTCACAGTCTATACTCATTGACATTTGACAAATCAAATTTTCTGACAATCCTTTCTGCAACTATGTATTATGACTTGCTTCCACTACAAAAGGATACTATAATATATTAAGGGCGTAGATATGGGAGGCAAAGGGGGTAATTATCCTCCCAGGATCATAATAATAAAAAAATAAAACCGAAAATAATACGAATACCTGACAAAAAAATAAAATTTAGAAATACTTTTTGAAAATGAATATGTAAAATTAGTTTGTGAATCAATATTTTGCTTGACACCTTGAATATTCTTGTGATATTAATAAAACTTGAAAAAAAATTTTTTTCTTTACCCCCCCCCCTCAGAAAAAAAATGTACGCCCTTGCAATACATATTTTGTACTAGCATGCTGTAACATTTAACGGGTTGTTGTTGTTAGCAGTTTTTTCAGTTTTTTTTTATCGTTCACAAACATTCATAAATACAAACAGCAAGCAGAATGACCAGCGCTGTGAGAAAACGCAGCGACAGCAAAAATAAGAATGACATATGTAATGCGGCAGAGTACAGTGGCGTGCCAGCTGGAATTGACCGAACTTAACTGGACGTTCACACAAGTGTACGCCATGCGTCCCCGTATATTATGTATAGTGCCACCGAATCAGCATAATACACTGACGGCAGTGTTCCAATACATATTGTTACACGCTCCCCTTTGCGACGACAAAGGATTTCGTGAGACAACAACCGGCTCGTCATTGTAACAATGACACACATATTGTTGTGGAGCAACAATCAGCTTGTTGTTCTAACAACGATACACAGATTGTTGTGGGGCAACAACAATCGGATTGTTGTTTTAACAATATGCGTAGGTAAAAGAGCTTTGTTGCCAAATTTCAGACACCAATAAACGCAAGAAAAGAAAGAACGATCCAGCGCATATATAAACCACGGAATAGATCAGTGGAAAACAGTCATACATGGTATTTCATCGAGTAGACAATCGACAGAAATTGACAGTTAGTACCGTGAATAGTACTGAGGTAACTGCGGAGATAAATAAATAAATGAACTGTGTAAATAATCGTGTGTATATAGTTAATAAATAAGTGTGCTAAATACATTTTGGTGTGTTCCAGTGTTGTAAATATTTTGTGCACATAAATTTTGACTTTGTATTCTTCATTACTTATTCTTTTATTTTATTAGTTAGAATTTGTTGTTTTGTTTCTGTTACGTTATAGAGAAGTGCTTTTAGTTTGTGTGTTTAACTGCAGTTTTGTTAACATTTCACTGCTGTAAATAAATATTTTCCACCACGAACAAGAACAGTTTTGTTACAATATAAAATGAATTATCGTTACTCGTTTAATGCGTGACGGCAGCACCACCGGTAATGCGTGTCTTGATCTCCGACAAAATATCATCTAGACTAAAATATATCCTACGGACAAAATCATCTTGACTAAATATCCTACGGACAAAATAATAATAATGGTGGTTTATGTTTGTAATGAAAGGTATTATCTTAAGAGGTGACATAGAGAAAACACGAATGATTTAGCGAGTGTAACAGTTTCCAATATGGCCGAACTGTCAGATATATATTAATTATGAAATAAAAATCAGCTTCTTTATAGGAGGTACTTGCAAAAAATGTAGTATGTATTTTGCTTGCAATGGTATTATCACTCCAACATTTTTCGCAAGTACCTCCTTACTTCATAATTAATATATATCTGACAGTTCGGCCATATTGGAAATTGTTGATGAAGACAAACCTGCTTTGCTTCTCTGTCACTCATATTTAAATGGCAACTGACAGAGATAGAACTATTGGATCTGTAAAATCGCACTACTTCTGTTTTACTTCACGCATAAGTGCGCAAAAGAGTTATTTTACGACCGCTATCCAGGCATAAAAAGCAGATGTTTTATAGGAGGTTGTTCAAAAAAAAATTCGTGATATTTTTTTGACGTGATAACGTCTTATAAATTGATGAAACAGCAGCTGCACGCACGAAAAAGTGTAACGTTCCGCCTGACCCTGTGCGTGCAAGCAAGAGCGCAGTATAAGCGATAGAGAAGCACGATCGGCCCAAGTTTGACAGCTACTAAAATTTAGGTTATGTATTATTAAATATGATATTCGAGCGGAATACGTTATCACGTAAAACTATCGTCCGTAAACCGACTTTACAGACAACCAATTTTTTCAAGAAAACCTACATCCCTAAGTAGAACAGAGATGAACTTAAACCGTTCGACCACAAAATAAAGACTTATCACCAATTAGACGAAAGTCCGAGGTATTGAACCATCGTCACCATTGTATTATGTTGCGTGTGTAGGGAACACCCCCCTCCCCTACGCATACACACAACACAACACATAAACACAAGGAGTGTAAAGGTGTAGGTACGTATTATGTAGGTACTAGTTAACCGGAGGAATACTACAGCGCGTCGATCGATGGAGGACCGGAGGAAGTACATGCCCCTCACCTCTTGGCATACGTGTGTATACAATATAAAGCTTTTAAGCACGTTCTGAGTACTCACTGAAATAAAGCTCATATTATATAAGGCACGCTTGAATTTAAGATAATGCCGGAATTGTCATTTACAAAAATTCTGGGAACTTTGATAAACTGTAAAGTCAAGAACCGATTATTAAGTTTGCTGAACTTTAGAATCTAGAAATTTCTTGTTTTCATAAGGTTACATAAGAAATTATTCGAGAAAAACGTTATCAATTATTTAATTTTAAATATACAGTAATAATTAATTAATTATTCTTAATAATTTACGCATAATTATTATTGTGTGTTGAATTAATAAATTGATAACGTTTATCATGAATATTTTCTTTTTTTTATTTTTTAGAAAAAAAAGTACAAAAAAATATGTACAACAAAAAATGTGTGCTTATTGCTTAGCCTACAACGCAGAAAAAATATGATAAGTAATTATATTATGTAAAATTAGGTTTTATATTTTTTTTCTTGGTCTGTAATTTTTAAATAATGAAATAGTTTAGGTTTTCGTAGTTGTTTAAAATTTCTTTTAGGTTGGTGTTCAAATTTGCTGTTTTCATATATATTAGAAATCGTGTCCATCGAGACAATTATTAATAAGAATCGCAGGATTGTGGACAAAAAGTTCTTTTTGTCCACAATCCTGCGATTCTTATTAATAATTTGCTGTTTTCCTTTGATGCTTATACAGGTATTCGATTAAGATGTGCTTTACCGTTATTTTCTCGATATACATTGATTGCAATTAGGAGGATCTTCTAATATTTTCTTATCTACCTTATGAAAATTTTAAATGAATTTCAAAAATGTAAAAAGAAATACCATTATTAACTTTTTTAATTATGCTGATTTAACCATTTACAACCGATTCTGTAAGGGCGTGACTATCGACATTTTTTTTTGCCATGAAGCAGATTAATTTTTGTGAAGGCAGACGGGCACCGTTTTTTTTTTGTGGGTTATTTTCACAGGTAAGCAGGGATACACATTTTTTTATTTAAATTAATTAATTTTTTTGGTTCCTAAATAATCTAGAACAAAAAAAAAGTTTCGCCAGTTGTAAAGGGTTAATGCTAACGGTTAAAGGGTTAATACTCATTTAGGCATAGCATTCCATAATAAACGTATGTCTGCTTGCAGTATTCAAGCAATTAGTATTTTATATGAGTAAGGTTTTAGTAGGGCATTTGTAAGGTCGGTGCGAGGGCCAATAATAATATTAAGAGAACTCATCTAAGTTTGAAATTTTTCTGATAGGTTTCGTTCATAATCAACGTTTTCATTGACTAATATCATGTTACTGAAGACAGACAAAAAATCTGGCCATGTCTAAATCGACCTAGGTATCCGAAATGTGTTTAAATTACGTTAAAAACTCACTGGCACAGACAGACGGTTATATTTATTCTTACTAAAGAAAATAAATGAATGAAGAAATAATAAAAAAAGAAATTTATAATAAAATTATGCAAGATTCACTTCTTACTAAAAAAAATAATAATTATTGTATGACTGCAAGTGTTTTGATCTTAAAAATTATTTTTAAATATAGTGCAGTAGTTTTTTTTGCTTTTTCAATATATTTTTTTTACTTTACTTGATCATTACCTGTCTAACTGCATAACAACTTTGAGATTCTTCTGAACTAATAGCTCTGAGCAAATTCTATCAGATGTCGCTACATGTTACTAAGACAGTTTTTTTTTTTGACAAAACGCCGTAATTTTGCACCAAGTTTTAATAAAAACTATCCTATAGTGTAAGTGGGACCAAACAAGACATATTTACAACATATTTTCATTAAATCGGTTCAATGGTTTTGGAGATAGCGCGGACGAACATCGTCACACCAGATCTATATTATATATATGTCACCGGGATATTGTCAAATCCGTGATATTGTAATTTCACTAGTGAAATTACAATATCACGATTGACAAAGAGTCGTGATATTATAATTTCACTGAGTGAAATTATAATATCACGGGTTTGACAATATCCCAGTGACATATATACCAGATATATTTAATTTTTTTTATTAGTCCCGAATTTTCATTGTCAGTCCCGATTCTATTATTATATAATCCCGAAATACTAATTTTTTGAAAGTTGGCAACCCTAGTTTCAATCCCGTTTCAACACTATGTATACGACTAAATCGCATCGCGGTCGCGTAATTCGAGTTCAGTAGCTCAACCAGGGCGTCGCGTAAGAATCGAACACCGAGCGCACCGCATAGAATACAACCCGGTATACGCACGTTTAAATCTAATTATAAAACAAAAGGAAGCGAGCAATACTTGCCGAATATTAATACTTATAATTAGTATTACAAGTTTTAATTTAAACGAAACTTTGCTCATAAACAAGAAGAGGTAAGTTTCATGAGCGTTCATTGTTAAAACTGGATCCTCCGGTTATTTAGAATATATAACTTTTCAAATTGTGAAAAATAACTCTAATAATTTAGAGTGATGATGATCCTGTTTAAATGTTGGAAGATTAAAGGATGAATCCTGGTGGCATAGGATCAATGAACTAAGCAAAATATACTGAAGGTTTTTTTATTGCATTTTATTGTCTGACGTTTCGGCAAACTTTATGGCATCTTCGGAGAATCAATTCTGTCTGTTTTCTCAGTATTGTTGTTATGTAAAAAATAAATAAAAATAAAAAATGTTAGTTCATTGATCCTATGCCTCCAGGATTCATCCTTTAATCTTCTAATAACTTTTCAAAATTAAATCTTAATTTTAGTTGAAAATAATTTTTATAGTGAAACTGACTTCAAATAAAAATAAGTAAAAAACTTTTAAATTAAACGCTTCTATTGTACAATTGATAATGTACCAAAGACTGGAAAATAAAATATATGGTGTCCATAAGCGGTTTTGATTAAACTAAAATAAAATCGTAGAGGTATTTGATTTAAAACTTTCATTTGTTTGAGATTGGAAATCATATTTAACTTTCGACTGTCTTCTTCGTTCATATTATGACTACAAATGCCCCCCACGATTTTATTTTAGTTTAATCAAAGTTATACTTCTATAGTTAAAAAACCAACAGATGGCGTTGTTTTTCAAATAAAAAGCATGTTTTTTTTACCTGTCACAGATGTGACATCTATATGACAGGTATATAAAAACACGCGCCTATTCGAATGCAACGTTGTGTCAAAATTTCAAAGAAATCGGTGAAGAACGGAAATATAAGATTTTAAACAAACAAGCATTACGCTTTTATTTGGTATATTTAGCCGGCATGATATCGGCTAAACCTAGTATCAGCCACTAGGGTTTCGTTGGACCTAGTTCTAGCCGGAATGGTACCGGCTAGACCTAGTTTTACCCGAAAACAATCGGCTAATACTAGATTTAACCAAGAGTAAGTGGCTACACCTATAGTTCTAACCGGCTAAAACTAAGTGTAGCCGCACTTCGGGTTCTAGCCGCAACGTATAGATATGTCAAATATAAATATTTTTTTAAATTGTTATTCGTTTGCATGGTTACATAATATGGTTCTCCATATCAAAATCTACCAAAAAATGCTTGTCAACTGTCTATTTTTTTGACAGATCTTCAAAACAAAAGAATGGCTGATTTTTTTTATTTTCAAAATATTCTGCGTTAGTGTACTCCGGCCGCGGAGAACCGCCAGAACCGACTTTCATTGTTCAGCAGGTATATAAGATTCAATAGTCCTACAGTTTCACGACTGTTGAAATGACTCTTTGAAATCAGTTGGTGGCTCTATTAGTTTTACAGCCAACTTCTGTAGCTACATTCAATTAGATGTCTGTGCAATTGTTTCTCTATAGTCAGTTGTTTAGTTATTTAATCTAAATGCAAATAGAGAAGGTGAGAGAAAAATATATTTATCCTATTCTAGTTACTTTCTTAAAGTTCGTCCAGATGTTTTTAAAATTATTTTTATACTAGCGGTCCCGCCCGGTTTCACCCGGGTGCAAAAGAACGATTGGGGGGGGGGTACATGAGTACGCACATTTATCTTAGTTTATCGAGATAAATGTTGTGTCCAAATTTCATGACGATCGGAGTTACCGATCAAAAGTTTTTGTCGAACGGGCAAACTTTGAGTTACATTTTGCAACATTTTTCATTGATGCTTCGCTCCTATTGGTCGTAGCGTGATATTATATAGCCTATAGCCTTCCTCGGTAAATGGGCTATCCAACAAAATTTTTTTTCAATTCGAACCAATAGTTCCTCAGATTAGCGCGTTCAACCAAACAAACAAAGAAACTCTTCAGCTTTATAATTAATATAAGTTTAGATTGGATTACAGCAAGGATTATCAAAAAATTTTATTTGACAATAACCTTAGATTGCGATCATATAATTACAGTTTTCATACATCAGGAGCAGTCTAATGTCTTATTCAAACTTCCTGTCATCTAGTACAGTGGTGGTCAAAGATACGGCCCTCAAACCATCTCAATACGACCCCCGACCAGAATCTATCCAATGAGGCTTTTAGACACCCGACATCAATGAGCTTATCAAAAACAAGGAACCTCAGGTGTCTGGATCCTCAAGCTCAAGATAATTTACCCTTTTTATTACCTTTAAAGATTTTAATTTAGTATACTCGAATTTTTGAGCTGAAAACTTGGACATCATTGCCAAAAAAAATTTCTTATGATATTAATATCAGGTTATAATTTATTATTAACTATGGGTACTATATTGCAAATAATATTTTGTTCATAGACTATCAGATGAGGAAACATGTTCCAAAAATATGATTTTTTAGACTTGGAGAACCTTGGAACGTTAAAATATAATAAAATTTTGAAAAGTGAATTTTGACGTAGTAAATTAGTACAATGGGTTGGAATGGCAAGATAAACGCTTTGAATTGAAAATTTCCCCGTTTTTTGAGGTCAAACAAAAATTAAATTGAGCGAGAAATAAGCAAAAAACTTTTTTTTTCTTAATTTTCTCTCCTCTGGGACCAAAATTCAAAAATCGAGCGACGTTATGATTTAAGTTACCCGGAGACGAGTCGAACAAAAAAAAAAGTTTTTTAAAATCGGTTAAGGCGTTTGGGCTGTACGCTGAATACAAAAAGCGTGACTCACAGATTCACAGACAAAGCGAGTACATGAATAGGCGCTTCCAGCTAAAGCTTGGGTCGCGCCTAAAAAATCGGAGAATCTCGTTAGAGATTCTCGTCTGTGCTAAATTCCGCACATAAAATAAAACAAATAATAAAAATTCACATAATAAAAGCAAACCAACGCATCTCCGCCCGACCGCCCGACGAATCTCTAACAGATTCTTATACATTTTAAAATATACGCGCCTTTATTAAAGTGACATAACTTGATTATGATTGATACTAATCAATATTATGAAATTTGCATAATTTACTATTTGCATCGCCAATACGTAATGAAGTTTGTAAATTGTCAATTATTATCAATGAATCATGATTGAATATTAAACACTTGATAAACATAATACCTGCTAATTAGTAATCGGCAACATCATTTGTTCGGATTATCGATTGGTTTTTAATCATGGGTTATATGCATGGCGGATTTTAATTACATGTATTATGTATAAAATGAAGTGCAACATAATGCATTTGTTGCAGGAGCTCTCAACTTTTACTAACACCCGATATCCCGTCCGTCTACCGTAGTTTTAGACGAAGCGTCAGGTAGAAATACCAAATAACCACGACCTACAAGCCCAGAAACCAAGAAGATTTGGAACAATACCGGCCGTGAGAGCCTGCACCTACCTTCTTGATCAGATATCAAGTTTTTAAGAGATTTTTATTGCAATCGTGAGGTGCTCACATTGTCTTTTTTGAAGTAAAACTTCTTTACGCACGCTTGACTTGGAGAGTAAGCTGGTGAATGCCTGACGAGAGATTTACGGAAGTGTGATCGGACGAGGCGAACGGAAGTTGAGAGGGATATATAAGCTAGTGATGATAGAAAGAGGATGACAAATACTTCACTGGCTAGTGGCACCATCAGGTGGCCGAAAATATAAGCAGTACTGACAATAGAATGACACATACTTTACTTGCCAGTGGCACTATCGGGTGACAGAAAAAAATTTTGTAAACCAACTTTAAATAATAGGTATGTCATAAAGATTTACGCTTAAAATCCAACGAGAGCTAAGTAATTGCAATGTATTACTTTTGTTTTCATTATCTTTATGTTTATATTTCTTTCTTCTTACATTAGACTGTTCATTTCGTTCTTGAACAATTTTATAAATTAATATTTTGTTCAATACATTAAATATTCTACGTTTAAAGTGAATAAAATTGTAAAATCATTTTAAAGTTCATATTTTGTGAATTTTCGGGTGAATAATAACAAATTATGGCAGGAAGAAGTTTTACTTCAGTCGTGTGGTCTAAAGCACACTCGTTTTTTTATTTTGTTATTTTTTTGACGTGACTTAGTTTTCAGTTTTTAATGAACTTGTACTGAAATGAGGTTAAGTTTGAAGTTTGACAAGTATTTCGCAAATTTAAGAATTTGTTCAAAACAACGCTAAATAGACATAGTTTTTGACGCATCACATAACTTAGAAGTTGTGAAAATTTCATAACAAAATGGTGTGAGATACGGGTGTACACGTTTCTTCCACCATCTTAAGACCTGTGCACTGAGCAGTGTACAGTGTGTCTCATTATAATATGTAAACATACAGAAAAAAATATACCGAGCGGGGTGGCGTAGTGGTGAGAGCACTAGACTCGCATTCGGGAGGTACCGGGTTCAAATCCAGGCAGGGGCAGATATGGCTGGGAATTTTGTCCTGCTACCTCTCGCTGAGAAACGGTAATTCCTGTATCGGCCATCTTGTTGAGGTTTTTAATGGTTTCAATAATTCCAGATAAATATCGAGATGGTTTCTAATTCAAGGCCATTGCCGATTACCTGTCGAACTCCTATATGCTCAAAATTTGCCTACCTTATCCTAATTTCCTAAAAAATGCTTCATTCGCCCATTGCTATTAATTAAGTAGAAGTTTAAAAATGTAGAAAATAACGGGATGCAGGGAAAATAGTAATGGTGCGAATGGCATCTGTTATGACATAAAGCCGTATTACAGAAAAAATATGAGAAATTTGATTTTTGGGCAGTCAGGTTGCTTGTCTTTTTTTTAAATAATTTTTTTTTATTTTCTTCCTTTTAGATTTTTTTTTAAATTTTTTTTGTAGTTTGTAGTTAGGTATCGTATACTGTATTACTTTTTACATTTTTTCAATTACTACAGTAATAGACGAAACGTAACTGTCTCTCTTTCTATATTTTCACTAACTTATATCTCCCTCACAACTTCCGGTCTCCTCGCCCAATCACACTTTTCGTAACGCTCTCGTCACGCATTCACCAGCTTACTCCCCAAGTCAAGCGTGCGTAAAGAAGTTTTACTTCAAAAATTACCCTCCTTCAGGGGCAATCGGGTTAAAATATAAGTTTGACATAAGCGGTAGTGTCTTTTGATTACAGAGTCTATTTATGTAAATGTGAAAAGTTGCAGTACTCAAACGTCAGGCTACGTACATTATTTTTACCTTAAGAATAACTAGAGTGACCTGTGCGAATTATTCGCACTAAATAAGTATAATAATTATAACTTTACAAAATTATTTTTTAAATATGATTGCAGGTATTCAATTCGTTTCTAATTTTGCACACTGCTTATAACGTTCTTCTTTTTGTTGTATTACAATATGAAGCTCAGATGACAGATCGAAGAAATATTTTACTAAAATTGTCATATTATAGAGGCGCAAGTAGCAAAAGCGTTGAGCTAAGCCGTCAGATTGCATCATGCAGCATTGCTGTGACGTTGTTCAGCGTTGCTCGCTGTTTCAAAATTAAAGCCGTTAGATAGCAGTATGCAGTATTGTGTCTGTTGTATTACAATATGAAGGTCAGATGACAGATCGAACAAATTGCTGTATTTTAATTAATTTACAAAAACAAAAGCAATAATAAATTTTTTAGTTGTCGATGTCAGTAGAGCAAGCAATTATCTGTAAAATGATATATAATTTATGTGGAGAAATTGTGAGGTTTTTTCTAAAAAGGGAGGCAAACATCTTTAACCTTAGCGTATTAATATATTATATTATGATGTTTTTATTGTTGTAAAATTGAACTGTATAAAAAACTGACGTAACTATACTAAAAAGTAAACGATAATGGCGTAGATGTGAAGGGACTGTTTTTTAGAAATAAGGAAATAAGTAGATATAAACATAACATTAAATTCTAGTGCCCGTAAAGAGGGTCGCTCTTAGCAATAACAGTTTTTATTTTACTTTTGTAGAACGGGTGACTGGAATTCACCGGAAACCAACTTGTGTACATTTTACCTAAAAATGTCAACTTCTAATAGAAAGAACTCCGGAACAGGATGGTGCGCAAAAACGACAGTCATTTGTCTCTAATCCAAAACAAAACAAATACTAAGCTAGATTAGCTTGCATACCCGGTGTCGTACTAATTTCACCGGATCATTTTTTTTAAACATAATGTCACATCTAGTGTAGTATCAATTATACTAGATGTTACATTATGTTTAAAACAAGCTCCACCGAGTTTTAACAGTCATATGAGTCGTAATACCATTACGCACGAGGTATATATACATCGGTCGATACAGAACTACAAGATATAGCAACAGCCCACTCTGTAAAGGTGCAGATTATTATAACACGCTCCCTCCTGAGATCAAAGATACCTATACAGAATCTAGACGTTTATAAAAGAAAAGTTAGAACATTATTAAGAAACAGTTGTCCGTACGATTCGAATTTTATTTTTTAATAATCATTTTATTGAATGCTATTGTATATTGTATTGACGTATTGCACCCTTTTATTTTGGAAAAGCAAATAAATGAATATCTATCTATCTATCAGCTATTTATGGTTTTTTTTCACGCATTGCTGTTTTTCACTTAATTTTCAAAATTTGTGAGAATTCACTTTTGAGCAAGCGTCACTTCTTATATTTTTTTGGCGGTAGTTTTTTAAAGAAAAATTGAATTTATTATGACATTGCTATTCTGCATTATAGTCCCTTTTTGAAGAATTTCTAAAAGTGTGATCATGGAGTCATTCGATTGGGAATGACATCTAGAAACTTTTTAAAAAAGTCGCAAAAGTTATTTTAGTAAAAAAAAAGAAGAGTTTGGTTTTTGTTGAATACCTAAAAAACTATTGCAGATATCTGAAATCACAAAAAATACTCTAAAAGACCAGGAAATTTCCTACAAAAAATGTCCCGTCTCTCGGAACTCTACCAGCAAAATTTCTAATTTTAATTTAGAGGTGAAAATAGGGCAAAATTTTTTGAAGTAAAACTTCTTTACGCACGTTTGACTTGGGGAGTAAGCTGGTGAATGCGTGACGAGAGATTTACGGAAGTGTGATCGGACGAGGCGAACGGAAGTTGAGAGGGAGATATATGTTAGTGACAAATACTTCACTGGCTAGTGGCGCCATCAGGTGGTCGAAAATATAAGCAGTATACTAACAATAGAATGACACATACTTTACTTGCCAGTGGCGCCATCGGGTAACAGAAAAAAGTTTTGTAAACCTACGTAACTTGCAGAGCTAAATAATATTTCATAAATATTTACTCTTAATTTTTATAATTTTTTTATAATTTTCATATTTTCGTGTCTTTTAGCTTGTCGTATAAAAAAAAGACAAAACAAAATTTCAAAAAGTTTCTAGATGTTATTCCGAATCGAATGACACCATGATCATAATTTTCGGGGTGAAGAAGGACTGGAATTCATCAAAAATGGACTAGACTATTAGAGTTCATTTAAATTCTTACCGGTTGGTATAAGTAGGCTGTATTGAGCGCTTTTGAAAATGAGCAATTTCATACACTTTATGTCAGTTTCTTAACCATTGTAGTTAACAGCAGGCGCTCATTGAACAACACATTTGGCGCTTTTCACTGCAACTTTCAGTTAATTAAATAAACCCGGTTAATATCTTCGAAACGCAAAGCGAGTAATAAAATCAACAATGTAACAGACATTAATGCCATTCGGTCGCATTGCTAGCAAAACGTGACTAATTCAAATTATTTTGTACTGCAGAATGCTCACAGTTCAGGCTTTACGCAGCCCTTTTAAATCAATCTGAAAATTAGATTTTCAGTTTTTTTTTCATAAAAAGTAGGGGTGTGCAACTGTTTTTCTTTTCGCGTCCACAATTAAAAAACAGATTATAAATAATGATATAGACATTTGTTATTTTATGTCTTCCTTTCACAATATTCAAACTTTTAACTGTGATTTTTTTAAAGTAGTTCACTCGCGACAGTCGTAGACAAAAGTATAGTGTAATAGTAAATACCAACAGTTAGAGATTCATCTCGTATTTTTGTAAGAGACTGTACCCAACACATCTATGCGTTAACATACAGATACACTCCTATACAATTAAATTGTAAGTACAATTAAAATATTTTTACCTTAAAAATCTATATTTATTTAACAAATCGATAAAAAAAGTTTTTTTCGAGAAATATATAAATTTTTACCATTCCAACCCACAAGTGGGGAATGGTACTTACTAGTTTAGGTCAAAAATCACTTTTCAAAAATTTTACAATATCTTTTCGTTTTAAGGTCCCCCGAATCCAAAAAACATATTTTTGGAAAAACTCTGTGCGTCTGTTTGTCTGTTTATCTGTTAGTCTGTGCGTCTGTGAACACGATACAGGTCAAATGGATAAGCGGATTGAAACAAAATTTTGGGAGGATTTTTGGTATGCAAAAATGAAGAGCTCTATTGTTTTTGGGGAAAATCGGCGCATGCACAGAAGAAATATATGCTAAAACGGTATTTTTTATATAATAATGGAATACTTTTCATAACGGCTTATTATTCTATTTATTTTTTCAAGAAAGTTTTGTTAAATTTTTTTTTTCTGAACTTTATAGTTTCGGAAATATTTTGAAAATAAAAAAAAATCATCCGCTCTGTTGTTTTATGGATCTGTCAGAAATAAACTAGTTAGGCATGCTTTAATTAATTTTTACATGACGTGGAACATACTATGTAGGAAACACCATGGCAACGAATAGTTAATATCATATTGAATACTAGCCATTACCCGCGTCACCTCACGCGATATCGGAAATTTTATTTTCTTTATTATAATCAAATGTCAACATTTTTGAAGTTGAAATGGTCCCGTCGCCCAATTGGCTGGAATTTTTAATTTAGAATGCATTAGTTTTTAAGAAATATACTAGGAAATGTTTTCGAGTTATTGTGAAATGTACTCGTTTTCTTTATAATATGTGGTATACCTCCAGCATGTTAATTATGCACATTTTGATTGTTAATATTTCGTTTAACAGTCGGTGAAAAAATTTAATTTTTTACCACGTTTTATTTAACTCGCTTTCTTGTGTGTCTGTCCGAGTGGACAGATATATACATAATTCATTCTTACTTGTTTACAGTTGTAAGGCACGTAGCAAGCACTGGTTTATGGCTCAGTTGGTTAGAGCGTCGTGCTAATAACGTTGAAGGTCGCGAGTTCAATCCCCCATGGGACATATAATATTTCTATTTTTTACGATGTATTTTTGTTTTTTTTTACTTAAA
This sequence comes from Xanthostigma xanthostigma, assembly GCA_963575645.1. Classification (NCBI taxonomy): domain Eukaryota; kingdom Metazoa; phylum Arthropoda; class Insecta; order Raphidioptera; family Raphidiidae; genus Xanthostigma; species Xanthostigma xanthostigma. Next base: position 7,766,475 of record OY754464.1, read on the forward strand.
AGTATAAAAATAATAAACGAAATAACATAGCACGTTTTTAAAGCGAACTAAAAAAAATAAAATAATTTCTTTATAGACAAATTTTGAACTTATAGGATTTGAAACGAAAAACGTGGGGCGCATACGACAGTTATATGTATAACAAGTGTAAAAAGTAGTTATTAATGAAAAACTCTATGAGATAAAACGAATGATGCGCCCCACTTTTTTCGTTTCAAATCCTACAAGTCAAAAATCTGCCAGAAAAGAAACTATTTTATACTTTTTAGTTTCCTTTAAAAACGCGGTGTATGAAAATTGTTTTTATTTCTTTTATTATTTCTAAATTAAATATAAGGCGCTTTTATTAACCTTATACTTCAAATTTATTAAATTCCGAAGAAAAGCCGTTTCACGAGTGAACTGCCTGAAGTGAAACAATATATTTGTGGCTTTATTACACTTATTTTGATTCTAATTATTATCGAAGAAAATATTCCATTGTGTTATATAAAGAGTACAAGAGACTTACCAAGATTTTTTTTTTATTTGAAAAAGAGCGAATCGGCTTCTATGGCCATTATCGCGTAATATTTACAAATGTATATGTACATAGGCATGATAATATCTAAGGTAAGTACATATTATATTACATATTATATCTCTAAGGTAAGTACATAACCAAGAAATTCAAATTAGCGGGGTTCGAGTTACGACGTTCCACTGTTAAAGAATCGTCAGAAAATATGCAGTGAAACCTTGACAGCATCATGTTTCAAAGAACAGTATAAATAGATTATGTGTGGACAGTGACGAGTCTTGTGTTGGAACAAACCGACGCCAAAGAAGACTTGTACAAAGCGCAGAATAACAGCCTCGGGTTAATATCTTGACGTCGGTACGCCTGGCGTAGCGACGCTGTGTCATGGAATCTCACAGCGCCTCGGTCTGATACGCCTAGGGCTTAATAGGAATTGCTCAAAGTTTTCTAACTACCAACGGACGGCGATTAAAAATATAGAAAAAAAAACCTTGTTGCATGAATCTGTGATATTTAAAATTTGGAGGAACGCTGTCTGAAAATTTGTACACGGCATAAAAAAATTGTATTTTTTTACACACTAGCGGTTCGTCCCGGTTTCACCAGGGTGCAATAATTATATTTTGTGTTATCGGAAAAATCTGCAAAATCTAATGAAAACGACGCAGAAATATCTGAGCTAACAGCTTTGAGCAAATTCTACCAGATTTGCTTCTGAACTAATAGCTTTGAGCGAATTCTAACAGATGTCGCTACTTGGTACTAAAACATTTTTTTGTTTGCTTCTGAACTAATAATAATAATAATAATAATAATATTTTATTGGTCATGTTGTCAATACAAGTTGAATATGACAAGTCAAAATGCAAGAAAATACGCAGATAAAAAAATATACATTAGATATTAAGATATGGATCTACACTATACATAGAACAATTTTGATTGCAAAATACATAATTATGTGTAAAAGTGTATAGTATTATTATTAATTATATTTGTGTAGCCAAATTGGATACAGATCGTCAAAAAATATAAAATACATTACAATAAAAGATCATTTAGATCATAAGGCACAGATTCTAAAAAGTACTTTTTTAAACGTTTTTTAAAATTAATGGTGATACTGCTAGATTTAATATCATCCGGTAGATTTGAGTAGATTTTATAGCCAATATATATAGGACTTTTTTCAAAAAATGTTGTATTATGCTTAATAGAGGTTTTGGTAGGTCGTGTGAAATAAAATTTATTTTTTTCGTTTAATTTACTGAAATAATGTAGGTTATGCATCTGCGTAAGCAGTTCAAGAGCATAAATCCCGTAGTATGTTAATATTTTGTTTGCTTTAAATAGTTGACGACATGACTCTCTACTTCCTTTGTTAAATATTATTCTTAAAATTTTCTTTTGAATAATGAAAACTCTATCTCGTTCTATAGAAGCACCCCAAACAACTATGGCATAACTTATGCAAGAAGCGACAAAAGCGTGATAAAAATGTAATAGCATCTTTTGATCATAAATTTTTTTCATTTGTCTTATTTGGTAACAATAGTAATTAAGTTTTTTACAGATGTTATTTATTTGATGAATCCATTTAAAATTTTCATCTATTACTACCCCTAGAAATTATAAAATATAATAAATAGCTTGGAGTAAATTCTATCAGATGTAGTCACATGTTACTAAAACAGTTTTTTTTTTTGAGAAAACACCGTAATTTTGTACAAAATATTTAATAAAAACTGTGCTATAGCGTAAGTTGCACAAAGCAAGACACATTTACAAAATTTCATTAAAATCAGTTCAGTGATTTCGGAGATTAACTAACAGGTCATTCGACTTCTGATTTCACACGACGTGCAATATATGCGTGCGCCTAGCTGTTAAATTGAATAAATTCTAATTAACTTTTTTGGATCAACATCCCCGATTTGTTAACCATAAAAATGGAGCCTACGATGAGAGAATATGACACAAGGAATTGAAAAAAATACAGGTTGCTTACTTTCTCCGCAGCCCACGAACGCCACTGGAATCAGCCGAAAGTTCTGGAAGTATCGAGAAACGAGGCTGGATAGATATAAAGCAAAGCGAACAGTGCAGACCGTATCTACAGTGTAACCGAGTAAAGGGGTAAAAGTGCGAGATATACCATTTATTCTATACATAAATATATAGATCATCCACATAAACATACCTTGTAAATAGTTGTATATTCTGTGTACTTTGAGTTTATTTGTTTTGTTTATTTGCACTGTTACCAGTGTACTCGGTTACACTGTCTGCACTGTTCGCGCTGCCTTATATATCTCTCCAGCCTCGTTTCTCGATATTTCCAGAACTTTCGGGTCATTCCAGTGGCGTTCGTGGGCTGCGGGGAAAGTAGGGAACCTGTATTTCTAATCCCTTGTGTCATATTCTCTCATCTTAGGCTCGATTTTTATGATTAACAAATCGGGGAAGATGATCCAAAAAGTTAATTAGAATTTATTTAATTTAACAGCATATAACATATAATCTTTGTCATCATCAAATAACAGATGAGGGTATATATTTCTAATACTGCATCTCGCACTATAATATTATGTCTATCTTTAATAGGAAATGTTAACCGTGCCGGATTAACCTATAAACAAATTAAGCAATTGCTTAGGGGGCACCAAGAAGCACCACTCAGAAATGAAAAGTACCTCACTAAACCGTGTCAACAATTTTTTTTCTTCTTGTCATGTTCTCAAAAATTTTATTTACTGATATAAAATTGTCTTTAGAAGTATAAAAGTTAAAAATAAATAATAATTTATTTTTGAAAATGAAAACGAAAAAAATTTTTTTCAATTAGTTCAATTTTTCTAGTCTCAAAGTTTTGAAACTTTTTTTCTATTAATTGTATAAAAATGCCCGATTTTATAAACTGCCAAATTTTCAATGGGAGCAGTGATTGTAAAATTTCTTAAAAATCTATGCTTTCTAACTTTTTCCATCAATTTGAATTTTTTTATAAACTAAACATATTAGAGATGGGGCCCATAAGCAAGAAATGCTTAGGGCATCAAGGAGTCTTAATCCGGCACTGGAAATCTACAAATCCGGGGATGCCAAACCGGACTGTCAGTTTTCTATAAAATGTTATTCACAAACTGTTAGAGTATTAGCAATTAAAGACTGACATTTTAAATAAGTTTTTTAAGAACGACTGCATACATAAACTTAAAAGAGGTCAAATGAATAAATGAACAGGTTGGAAATGCAGTATCAGAATGAACTTTTACCTCTTACAGGAAACAGAGTTGAACGCGATCACAATACCTTTGATAAGAGAGTAAATAAACAAACGAGAAATGCAGAACGCAAATACATGGCACATAAAGAGGCAAAAAGTAACCGTTACCAGGTATATTGCCATTTCAAATTTCAACTGACGCGACCATCAGTACCTACTTTCGTGCAAATTTTAAACATTTCTGAAGTGAAATTATATCGTATAGTATACATGAATGGCGAACCTATGGCACGCGTGCCACAGGTGGCACGCGACAGATTATTGTGGGCACGGCATTGATTGAGGTGCAAAATCGAAATAATTAAAAATATGCTAGATGTCAAAAAAAATTGAGTATATCACCAAATAACAAAAACTAAAAAAATGGTTGTCTGTAAAGTCGGTTTACGGACGATAGTTTTACGTGATAACGTCATAAAGAAACATTGATGAACTCTCTGACGTCACGCGAGAAGAGAGAGAAATGCGTACAAGCCGACGCTTGGACCGATCGTGCCTCTCTATCGCTTATACCGCGCTCTCGCTTGCACGCTCAGGCTCAGGCGGAACGTGACACTTTTTCGTGCGTGCAGCCGGTGTTTCATCAATTTATAAGACGTTATCACATCAAAAATTTCATAGCGTTCAATTATTCTTTTCATCTATGTTTGATTTATTTTTTTTGGCCTGCTTGATGTCGGCACGTCATGGCTAGGTACATTAAATATTTTTGAAAAAAAATTGGCACGTAGATGTAGAAAGGTTCGCCAACCCTGGTATAATAAGTTAGGGCAAGGTTAGTAGAGTTATAGGTTGCTTCATTCCGTTGAATAGTAGTCACCCGGCGGACCTGCCAAATGGTTGCGAGACAACGACTGCTGTTTGTACACTTTAATGACAGTTTTTGACAAATATCAAAGAAATCATAATACAGAATATTTTCAATCAATTTGCAGCTAATACATGTTCAGTTATACCGAACGCTCTTGTCACATTGTGACATTCCAGTAGCCTAGTGATGTGTCGCTTCTGAGCGAGTAGTTCATAATGAACGATTCCTTTCTCGGAGCGGAGTGAGTCGCTCTTTTTTGTGAATGGCTCACTCCGAGCGCCATTGCTCTGTGCTGACCTATTCTGTACTGTTGCATTCGCACATTTGCAGAGCGCACACAGCACAGGACACAAGACACTAGTGAACTTTGCACGTACGGAGTTATCTTTGCTGAATCGTTTAATGCTGAATGACACACTGTTTATACAGTGACTTAAACCATTTACATTGACGTCGTTGACAAACATATAATATTGTAACAATATACATTATTATTGTTAAGCTTTTATTATACTTTATAGTTTTTCCAAAATGCGAATCATATGAAAATGAGCTCAGAGCTGAGTGTGTGTATTGTGCTGTGAAATGCTAAGTGACTCCTGAGCATGCATGATGACAGTTCACACCGCTGCAGTCTGCACTCTTGTGTAGTGCGTACTGTCTAGCGTCGCTCCTTTGAACGATTCGCTCTGAGCGACTCTTTTTAGTGAGCGGAGCGCACGGAGTCAGCTCCCAATAGTCATGTGGACACATCACTACAGTAGCCTAGACATATTTGAATGGCAAGCTGAGGCATTTCTTATGCAATATCCGGCTGTGTCAATGTCAGGTGTTGATTCATTGATAACTTGTAGTTAACGAGATTTATTTGTGAATAATCGCATCACCTATGTGAGGACACCATTCGCGCGTATCGTTTCGCATGATTCTAGCTGTTACACGCGAACCCACTTCCCTTCCCTATAGAGACGTACTTTCGCCGGCCGAACTAGTCAATAAACGAAATGTCATGTGACATCCATTGACGCAGCAGAATAAAAACAAAAGCCGACACACTGTACAGTGAGTGAAGGGGAGGGGTGAGCAAAAAGATACACAATATCTTTTCGTTTTCAACAAGGAGTAAGAACGGGGGTGCAGCAGCGTACACCACTTTGGCTTGGCTTTAATGATACACGACTCTAGACGCTCTGACCTCTTGACACTTTGACACCCACGCCTGTGGCAATTTTACCACCACTACCCTACCGACTTAGGGGTCGTGCAGTGCGACATAAGATACGTGCGAGAAGAAGATTGTAGCTAATACAATGTAACCAATAAAGACACCGCAACGCTCAAAACCGACCTATACACAGCCTGATTCATATATAAGTAAAACCGTATGACTAATGATAAAACTATACGGATACAAGGCTAATAGTATATTGTGCAACTAGTGCGACAATGCCGCACGAGTTGCACATACTATTTTTATAACGAATAAATTAAAATTCCCAGACCAAATGTTCAATTTTAAAATACACATTTTTTGCTGTCACATTCAGTATTGGTAACTATGGTAACTTTGAATTTGCGTGCGGCAAACAATAATTTCAGTGCGACAAATAAAGTTTGCGCACGCAAATGAAAATAGCCACTTTTCAACCGTAACAGCATGCGTAAAGATACCACTTTTCCCGCAAGAGTAATAAAAAAATATTAAAACAATTTTTATTCACTAAAACATTATTTATTGGTCAACGTTTCGGAAATATTTCTTGGCTTCTTCAGGACCTTGAAAATCTTAAAATAAAAAAAAAATCATATGACTAATGTGTAAAGTAGTGTCTCTAGACTGAAAAAAATTATGTGACCAAGGCCGTAAAATTACAGCGCAGGCCTGAAAATTGTAGTACACCAAGCAAAAATTTAAAATAATAATAATTGGTAGAAGTAGAAGTTTTGTTCCAAAAATATGTATTGAAGAAGATTTATTTCGTTGAAGAACAATTAAAAACAAACAGCGTATCGCTTGTGGCCACAAGCGATACTCTGGTAAAGCTTATTTTACAATATTGTTCCTCAACCAAATAAATCTCCTTCAATAATAATAATAATGATAATAATAATAATAATAAAAATAATAAGAATAATGCGTTTAACGTACGTTTCTCGACTTTGTGTCATAACAGACGCCATTCGCGCCTTTACTATTTTCCATCTATCAACACTTTCCGTTATTGTCTATATCTTTTCAATATCCACTTAATTAATGGCAATGGATGAATGAAGGAATTTTAGGACCTTAGGATAAGGTAGGCAAATTTTGAACATAGGTGTTTGGCCATGGCCTTGAATAAGGAGCCATTTCGATATTTATCTGGAATTATTGAGGGAAGCCATGGAAAACCTCAACAAGATGGCCGGTACAGGAACTATCGTTTCTCAGCGAGAGGCAGTAGGAAAAAGTCCCAGCCACATCTGCCTCCGCTGGAATTCGAACCCGGTACCTCCCGAATGCTAGTCTAGTGCTCTCACCACTACGCCAGCCCGCTCGGTAAAATTTAAAATACGGGTTTTTGGATAAGAAAAAACATTTCAAATTAATTCTATATAATATATACTATCGGCCTGTCCCGGTTCACCCGGGTGCGATAGATATAATTTAGCAAAAATGTATTTCGTTTGCAGCCCGGCGTCTGAACTAATAGCTTTTTAAGCAAATTCTACCAGATTTGTTTCTGAACTAATAGCTTTGAGCGAATTGTATCAGATGTCGCTAATTGGTACTAAAACAGTTTTTTTATTTGCTTCTGAAGTAATACCTTTGAGTAAACTCTATCAGATGTCGTTACATATTACCAAAACATAAAAAGGTTTCAGTAAAATCTCTCTCAACATTTAGCATAGTACAAAGTCGAAGAATTATGTGCGGTGGTCTATAAAGAATTTTCGATACCTGACGGCCCTCGAAAAAAATTAACAGACGGCCCACCGGGAATTTTCCGCTATCCCGGTGGCCCTATCCACCCCTGCTATTTACATTGTAACACTAATTATGTGCGTAACACAACACTGAATGACACAGCCTCGTAATAATTGCAATTATTCCGGGTCTTATACAATATTTACCATATTACAGATATATTATTCGTCGGCGCACCGACTAACGTAAAAGCCGAACATAACCGGACATTAACGAACTTTAACTCGGCATGCCTGTACGAGATATTTCTCTCACACCATTGCAGCTCACTGGATATATTATTTATAGTGGCGTTGGTCATCATTATTTATGGAGTTAGTTCCCGTTTAATGTTGCTATACAACGGGTAATACGATTCAAGTGACTTATAACTTACTAGCAACACTCTTGTGAATGCTAAGGTGCGCTACACACGAACGTTTGCAAAAGAAAGATGGCGCCACACATACAACATTCGCCGAAATCCGAGTTGCGAGTAATTGTCATTCGGCAGGAAAAAAGTTGAATTATAAATGGTTCGTGAAGCGCCGTATTTAACCGAATGAGCCAGCCAACCATTCTCAACACAGTGACCGTGGTGTAGACAATGGATATGCTAAGACCATATATACTTTTATTCTATACTGAGCATACGAATAAAATATTAGGGTGCAAACTATACTTCTGTCTTTTTTTACGCCGTAAACACTGGCGTATCCAGGAAGGCAAAACAAGTACGGGTGACCCGGCTTTTGCCCCCTCCTGGGCCAAAAGCTGGGTACGCCCATGCTAACATCATAGAAAAAGACAAAAACAGAGATACTTTATTCAGATTGAATGCAAGTACATCAACCAATCCTATATCATTGGAGAAATCAGGGAATTACATCGAAGAAAGAGACGCAGATATATTTTTGATACGCTTTGTTGCGTTCACTCACCGCACATTGAGTAGATAGGCAATGATTCATATAGTTAATTAATAGATATATGGCTAAGACAAATAATGGTTCCAACAGAGAGTATAGTTCTTGAAACTATACAGGTCCGGAACGATTTAAATTTAAAATGTTCGCTATTTGGCGGACGGCGATTGCGTTGAAATTTTCCAAATAGGCGAACCTGTGATACATGCTTTAAGATAAGTATTACAATTATCTAGAGCGACGACTCCCAAGCACTACCCATAAAACGAGTTAGATATTAGCAAATACAATAAATAAAATTATCGACCAATTTTTCAGGCAAATATATTAACAAAAAAAAATATAATTAATACATTAACGTTTCGATCCGGATTTGGATCTTCTTCAGAACTGATCTAAAAATATAAAAAGTAATTAATATTTTTTTCTATTTATTTCTAATGACATTCGTGAAAGATTTTTTAATATTGAAATATTGAAAAAATAATATCAAACAGTTGGTCGAAAATTTTATTTATTGAAAAACTCTAATCAGATTAGCAAATACCCCCGAAAAAAGTTTAATTTTAAAAACAAATTAGATATTGCATTTTTTTCTCTTAATTACGAAAAATAAATAAAATAAATAACTTTCTAACACTGACTGTTCCACATCATAACTAAAAAGAAAAAAACAAGTTGGAAAACGTCAACATGCAGCAGATGGGGATCCATTAAAAAACAAAACAGGTCCTCACCTGCTGTGTTTTGAGGTTTTTCGACTTGTTTTCTTTTATTTAGTTATTAGTTTAATTTGTATGCAGTCGGGTTTTTTTTCCTTTTTTGTAATAATTAATTTTTATTCGCAAGTCTAATTAGACGGGATACGACTAGAGCAGTCCATAAGTGTACCGTTGAAACTTAAAATCAATTCTACTGCAGCAATGGAATTCTTTTAAAAGCACTTTAGTAGAAGACAATCGTATTATAAAATGAATTTTCACACTCGAAGCTGCTAGTAGTGATGTGTCGCTCCTGAGCGAGTCGTTCATAATGAACGACTCCTTTCTCGGAGCGAATCGAGTCGCTCTTGTTTTGTGAATAACTCACTCCGAGCGCCATTGCTCTGTGCTGAGCTGTTCTATACTATTGTATTCGAACATTTACAGAGCGCACACAGCACAGGCCGCAGAGGCACTAGTGAATTTTGCACGTACGGAGTTATCTTTGCTAAGTCATTTAATGTTGAATGACACACTGTAAGTGCAATAGTACTAAGCTTACAGTGACTTAAACCATTCACATTGACGTCGTTGACAAAGATATAATATTGTAACAATAAACATTATTATTGTTAAACTTTTGTTATACTTTATAGTTTATCCGAAATGCGAATAATATAAGATCAGAATCATGTTAAAATGAGCTCAGAGCTGAGTGTGTGTATTGTGCTGTGCAGTGCTACGTAACTCCTGAGCATGTATGATGACAGTTCACATCTCTGCAGTCTGCACTCTTATGTAGTGCGTACTGTCTAGTGTCGCTCATTTAAACGACTCCCTCTGAGCGACTCTTTTTAGTGAGTGGAGCGCACGGAGCCAGCTCCCAATAAAGAGTCATGTGGACACATCACTAGCAGCTAGCATATTGCAGTCACAATTGCAGTAAATGAAATAGAAAATTTTATAAAAATAAAAATAAATGCGGTTGCAGACTAACTGTCTGCAACAAGACATCCAAACTGCAAAGCACCAGTTGTACCAACTCCACAAGTTCCACTACCTATAGAGTTTAATGTACCTACATAGCACGAAGGCAACATTTGTAACCTATACATTGTGTATACAGTGTCTTCTGTGATATAATATGTATATAGTGTCCGACCAAACGGTCGGTTTCGGCGAGTTTCGGGGTTAAATTTGAGTTTCGGTGTCGGCAGAAAATCTGCCGAAACTAGGATAGAAACCGAAACAAGGTTCGTGAGCTTCCGTGCGGCGTTCGGGAGCGATCGGCGCAGTGGAGCGGCAACAAAATATCTTCCGACATAAAAACAATTACGGAGTCGTGTCGATGCGATGGCGTTTTTTTGCGCAGTGAAAAGGAGAAGGCATTTGAGGGAAGTTTTTTAAAAAACAATTACGGGGTCGTGTCGATGCGATGACGTTTTTTTTGCGCAGTGAAAAGGAAAGGGCGTTTGGTGGGAGTTCTTTAAAAAACAATTACGGGCTCGTGTCGATGCGATGGCGGGTTCTTTGCGCAGTGAAAAGAGGAAGGCATTTTGAGGAGTTCTTTAAAAAATAATTACGGGGTCGTCTGGATGCGATGACGTTTTCTTTGCGCAGTGAAATGGAGAGGGTTCTTTAAAATACAATTACGGGGTCGTGTATACAAAATGAGATAATAATACAGTAATTCAACACCAGTTTTGCTGATAGGATATTTTGTCGAGGAATGAAAACGCGCGGAATCGCGGCGGGGAGTGTCAGTGTGTCAGCTTCCCCTCACGCTTCCCCTGTCCTCTGTCGTGCGTGTTTACGTGTTCGTTTGTTTTAGAGGTTATTTTTTATTATTGCCAGTCAATCAGGTAACTTAAGCTTAAAAATATAGACGAGAATTGTTCTCGAAGTAAGTTTCGGTTTTGGATGTAAAAACTAGTTTCGATTGGACACTATAGATATGGGTGATCATACAATATAATATGATGAATAATGTTTTACCTGCTATAAGTCGCTACGTGAAGTTGGAGATATCGGCGACCAAGGTGATATGGGGCATTTGCACACGAGGCAACATTTTAGACAGCCAATTCGTGAAGTTCAAAGAGAAGGTGCAAATGGGTGTTTTAAATTCTTCATTTTTGAATGAAATTATATTTAAGCCAATATGTGTTTAAATTTGCCGGGCAGACCAGTTTTGCAAGAGCAATATGCGCTCTTTTTGTTTCTATTGTAGGTAATCTAAAAATAGTTAGTAAAACCAAAAGTGCACATCCCGCAAGTTTTCCACTGTGTAATGAAAATTTAAAAAATTGATTAAAAAAACAATTTAAAATTTTAATAAAAAAAATAAAATTGGAAAAAAGTAAAAAAAATATGAGAAATATATAATATTATGTATAAATATCAAGTGCAACAAAATGGAATAGAAAACAATTAAATTCAATGATTTCGGTAGGAATCGAACCCAGGCCTTATCCACTGCGCCATGGCACTCCTGGCCTTATCCCGCTGTTATCGTGGTATAGAACTAAAATCGCTTAGAAAAATTAAACTACTGAACACATTTCAGTGAATTTAAATACGGTTCTGGTCTGATAGTACACAAAGTGAATAAAATATAAACCAAGGCGGTCCGACCGAAATAGCGATCTGTATAGCTCGGACGTACGTACGTACATACGTACAGACCAACCGACAACTCTTCCATCCAAATCCTTTTCCCTCACCTAAAAAGGGTTATGGTTTATCGTCTTCGATGCTTTTAATACTTCTGGTATATTATCTCAAAGCAAAATAATATTCCTATTGTTGACAAAATTCACGTCATATTACAAAGAGCTTTTTATCAAAGCGTTTTTTGGATTAAAATTGTGGATGGTCACAACATTTTAAAGGAAGCTACAAAACGCAGCATACATAAATTACAGAGAAAATATATCTATGTATATAGAATTTTTGGAATTAAACACCTGGTAGAATTATTCCCTTTTGTACCTGTAGCCTGCGGGAACCTTGCTACGTCATCCGTGATACTAGATAAGCTCTGATTCATAACATCTACATAATGCCACTCTACGTTAGTTAACAATTGCAGGGCTGACCAACTATGTCAACGATTTGTCACTAAACAATTACTAATATTTTTAGAACCATTTTTATCAAATTCTAACATAATATGTACAGTGTGTCTCCGGATTGAGTTCACAATAGGTGAGATTGGCCAAATATTTTCGAATTGGAATTTCATATTTTGGGATTCCGCCCTGCTTGGTCTGAAACTCTTTTTTAGCTTACTTTCGATTTTTTTACATCAAGTAGGCTTTTACAGTGAGCAAAATCTCTTTTTGTTTCAGGTAAAGTACCTTTTCCATTCATAGTACGCAAAAGTGTCACTAAGAAAAGTTGTTTACAATGAAAAATTATGGCGTTATGCTAATTTTCAGAATGATTCGGCCTACTTTGATAATAGAAGTAGAAAAATATATACTGATGATGACATTATCCATGGTTCATTACAATAACAGCTCTGGAACAAATATGTCAATTAAACCTAATTAATTATGCTACCGATTTCAACAAAATAACGCATGCGCTTTGTTCAAACCTGCATGTACACAGCTACTTGTTATGCAACACATTTCTCCGAACCGAAGCCAACACTATACAACTATCAGTCTATCTCACTCTGTTTTCGCTTCCACGCTTCACTCGACTGCCAAGTGGAAATCGGTATAATATATGAAACGTTCAATCTCTCCCCGTTTCACTCTTTCATGCACGTATTGCAATAACACCATCTCATTCCACCAAGGCACACTGATAATCTGGGATGCAGTATTTTTACTTGTTAGCCGTTTTTGTTACAGTGATTAATAAGTTGTTGAATATCTACTTTGTTTTATGTAACCCTGTTACATTCAGGAATTATCACGATTTCAACCGGCGAAGGGAAGATTGATGAAATTGGAAGTGGGAAATGTGCTCGAATATACTCAGATCTACAAGGGCCTAGTATGCATCCCGAGCATCCAAACCAGATTTTGGAGTCCTGGACCGTCGTGAGAAGACGCTGGGCTCATTCGTGATGGGGCTTGTTGCATCTCTTGGTGTCCGAATACGTGATTCCCAAGGATTACAGTGCACCTCGTTATTTATTATGATTGGGGTCCAAGAATTGTTTCGAGTTTTCACAGAAAGCAATCAGTCCTTTCAGGGTTGCACCCCTCCCCCAATTAATTGATTCCCGGAGTGTAGGAGCGAAAGGTTTTATATCCGAAGTACGCTGAAGCAGCACTGCTATTGGTAATTACGGTCTGCCTCCTTCAAAAGGGTAAGGCATCATTCCTAAACAACATTCCGAAAAATTTCTAACTTCTTCATTATTTAGATAATAAAATATGATAAATTAATAACTCGAGGATGATTACGGTAACCTAAAAAACCTATGAGACCCAGAGATTAGTTTTGAGTTTTATTTTCGTGAAAGTTGAGGTTATGTTTAGTTTTGAAGGTAAACATTTCTCAACTCAAGCGTAGCTTTGTAAACAGTTTCCTATACTTTTAATAAGTAATATGTGCCAAGTTTCATTAAAATCGTTTTAAATGGTATAAATGATGGTACTAAAAACCAGTGCTGAAAATTTGGCGGGCCCAGGCACAGGGCGCAGAAATGACCAGACCAGAAGCCGGATAAGATTGGAACATTTTTCAAGGGCGCAGTTATAGAAGCATAAAAGGCTAATTACGGCACTGTTAAAAACAGGAAGATAAAAATTTTGTCCGTTTATAGGCAATATGTCTGAAAACCCTGTAAAAAGATAGCCTTATTTAAAAAGCGATACAAATCAATAAAAAAATTGAAATACAAAACCCAATCAGAAATATTGGATTGCTCCCGAATTCCACTTTAGTTAAAAGCTGGATAAATGTTGACTGGGAATACGTTTTCAATACAATCAATATTATTAGATTGTAAAGGTAAATAATAACATAGAATTTGGCAGGCTGCAAATATATGAACATTATAAATACACATGTTTATATAGGTACCTATACGGATATTTGTGTATATAAATCATTCGTACATAACGAGGGTATATTAAGGACTGTACAGGGTCAAATAAGGGAATGGATCAAAAATCAGTACAAAACATACTGTAATCAAATTTCCGGGCAACAACATGGCAAGACTTTTATTAAAGGGCCATCCGAAAGATGAATGAAGAACTACTACAACTCAGTAGGAACAATCTTCGTTTCGTGGTAGGCCTCCTAACAGGACATTGTGAAAGGACACATCACATCCAAAAAATCGGACGGTTTAACGGGGACTTAAAGTGCAGACAGTGCAATAAGGAGACGGAAACAGCGCATCGATCGTAGAGAACAGATAATTTATGGACAATGTAGAATGAGTCCAGAAGATTATACCAATCACTCAATCCACGGACTGCATAAGCTAGTGCAAGGAACGAGGATACTGGATCGAGTGATATAAGAGACTAGCGGTCCCGCCCGGTTTCACCCGGGTGCAAAAGACCGAATGAGAGAGAGGGGCATGAGTACGTACATTCATCTTCGTTTACCGAGATGAATGTTGTGTCCAAATTGCATGATGATCGGAGTTACCGTTCAAAAGTTTTTGTCGGACGGACAAATTTTGAGTTACACTTTGCAACATTTTTCATTGATGCTCCGCTCCTATTGGTCGTAGCGTGATATTATATAGCCTATAGCCTTCCTCGATTAATGGGCTATCCAACAAAAAAAATGTTTTTCAATTCGAACCAGTAGTTCCTGAGATTAGCGCGTTCAACCAAACAAACAACCAATCAAACAAACAAACTCTTCAGCTTTATATATTAGTATAGATTGGGAGATAGCACAGTAAGTCTAAGAGGCTGTGGTGTTCCCGGCGACAAACCGATTCCCGTAAAAAACGAGGGTATATTTATATCCCAACAAAAACATAAACGTGAAAAAAGGGGCCAAGTTCCCGTCAAAACTGTGTTTTGTTATCTTAAAAAAATAACCTTAATGTAAAAAATATACCAAGTTCCTTACCTACACGTTTTTAGCACAAAAATATTGTGTGAACTGATAAATTTACAGGAAAATTTTTATTAAAGAAGTGAACCTTATTGAGACTCTTGAAAACTTGCCAAGTTTGGCCAGTAAAATCAGTTCACACAATATTCTTTGGTGATTCGCGAGTTATAGGATGGACACGGCTTTATGATGTAACATCACGTCTTAAAAAGCCACGCCGCCACTGATGTACTCTGGTGGTCATGTAAAGAAATCGAGGCAATATGGCAGCGGAGCGTATGAACTAGGAAGTAGTGTTCATGATAAAAAAGTTAAATTAATAAATGTGTTGAATTAAATATACAAGTTTACGTTAATAAACATGTTGAATTAAATAATATTCATGTTACAAACTTACGTTAATAAATATGTTGAATAAAATAATAATAACTGTTAATAATTGTACCAAAAATAAATGACGCTGCTTGTGACTTAAAATTGCATACAGCGAACATGGTGTTTGTTAATGGCCACATCTAACCTACATTTATTAGTTACTGCAAGAATCATTTAAGATACATGACATTATCTTGGTCCCGCTTGTTAATCAGATCCGGCCTGTGTTGGGATATTCAATGCATAAATATACCCTGACATCAACAAACCCGCGCTGTGCCTATACTGCGTTGCGAGGAAATATCGCTATACGTGAATTAAATTGAAATCAGAAAGCTTTTTCTACCGATGTTTTTATTCACTAACAGCAAAAATGAAAGTTTTATCCGCAGGCATTCTCCGTAATCGTATATTCATCATATAAATTATTGTACATTTATTATTAAAGAGGAACAGACTTACAGATCCGTACTTAATTCAGTAAATATTTTAGTTTTCTAATTTTGCAAGATTTTTCAAGTGGCTTATACTTGATGTATAACAATACTAATAAACGCTGCCCTAGCGCTGGTTTGCAAGTTGGACACGAAATCCTTTTTACTAGTAATACGAATAATAACAATAACGACTCCCTTCTCGGAGCGGAGCGAGTCGCTTTTTTTGTGAATGACTCACTCCGAGCGCCATTGCTCTATGCTGAGCTGTTCTGTACTGTTGCATCGCACATTTACAGAACGCACACAGCACAGGACACAGAGGAACGTACAGAGTTATCTTTGCCGAGTCATTTAATGTTGAATGACACACTGTAAGTGTAATAGTACTAAGCTTACAGTGACTTAAACCATTCACATTGACGTCGTTGACAAAGATATAGGATTGTAACAATAAACGTTATTATTGTTCAGCTTTTATTGTACTTTATAGTTTATCCGAAATGCAAATAATATAAGATCAGAATCATATTAAAAAGAGCTCAGAGCTGAGTGTGTATTGTGCTGTGCAATGCTTCGTGACTCCTGAGCATGCATGATGACAGTTCACACCTCTGCAGTCTGCACTCTGCACACTTGTGTCTGTCTAGTGTCGCTCCTTTGAACGACTCGCTCTGAGCGACTCTTTTTAGTGAGCGAAGCGCACGGAGCCAGCTCCCAATAAAGAGTCATGTGGACACATCACTAATCCGAAAACTCTCGAGGTTTCGTCAGACCCAATAGAATAGAATAGAATATTAAAACGAGCGATGCCGAAGGTAAAAGATTCGAAACTTTTTATGATGGCTATTTGCTTTTGTTATGTTCATTTTGTATAGGTCTAATTGTTCACACGAATATATAGATCCATGCTTTTTATGATTAACGGTTCTCTTCGTTCTTTAGAAAAACAACCAAACAGGTACCGAAAAAAAAACAAATCATTGATAGAGTCTATACAAAAAAGAGATAAAAAAATATTCATTAAAACATGTCGATGAGCGGACTTATAAAGCATTTTTAGATCAGAGGTTCGTGTTATTTTTTAATATAGGCTAGTAAAAAAACGCCGATATAAAACTAAAATTAATTTAACGGGCAGACACTTGAGCTAACAGAAAATGGCTTTTATGCCCATATTCACCGAACACTATTAAAGATAGAAGTTATGTACTAATCTTGGCACAAATTTATTCCTTAGAATAAAATTTACTTTCAGTTCACCAAGCAAAATATCAGGTAGAATAAATATACTGCACTATATCCCTTGCTCTTTTTGTTGAATATTTTGACGATCACCCAAAAATCTGACCGATGGCGTTGTAAACGTGAAAAAAAATACACTCACGAAATAATAATGACTTATCCTAACCCAATTGCACACAAAACTTCCACTAACTTTAATGTTTCACAGCTATACACTTCACAGAAGGTTAAAAAACAACACATAAATAGATAGATAGATAGATAAGAAACTGTATTCCGTTAATACTGTCAGAACAGTGTAGAATGCGTCAGTTACATATATAAAATTAAAATTTATGATTAAAAAATTCCTAACAGAATAAAAATTTGTCTCTAATAAAATAGATTTTAATTTTTGTTTAAATTTTGTAGCCGGTAGATTTTTGATTTCAGGGGGCAAATTATAGAAAATTTTCAACATATAGCATTAACAGAACCTTTGTTCACAGTAGTTAATGACGTGTAGTCTAGTCTAAAGTTTGTTCGTGTTCTTGTGCTGTATGTGTGACTAGTAGTATTTTTAATTGAATCTGAATTTTACACTATTAATGATTTTTTAAATTTACAACTTTAAGCTTTTATGTAACTATGATGACATGTCAAATAAATGTATTTCACGTTTCCATTGACAAATAAAATATACTATACTATACTATACTATTTCTAGAGAAAAGATTAAAATTAAATAAATTCACAAGAGCAAACTGTTGATGTAATACTCCTCGTTTATAGGTTACGTATTATGATCTATGTGGTGGCCATTATTATTTTATCAGACGAATAAATATTTATACCTTGGGAGTAAGACAGAATAGATTTATACCTGCAGTAAACATAATAATTATGTTTACTGCAGGTATAAATCTACTCTGACTTCGAGGGTATTACTATTCCTTAGAATAAATAGGGATAATTCAATTCACCAACAATAATTATTATGCCGGCACTTCACATGACTATTTGTATTTTGTGTATTTGGCATATTTGGCAAACAATTACCAAGTGTGGAGGGTCTATTTGACGAACTGTTGGCCTTATTTGCCTATTTGACAAATAAGGCCAATACCAAATACGCGTTACCGTGCGCTTGTTAGTTTTTCGAGGCACATCAAAGGAGTCAAATAGGCAAATACGCAAATAAACCGTCCACACAATGTCCATATTCAGAAGCGCACGCGCCGTGAACCTATACGGACGTGCAGTATTTTTGTGTCTGTGCTGTGAGCAAGAACTGGAACAATTACTATTGAAAATTAATTGGGACAATGAAACATCGCTAAAATTCCTGGAATTTTGAACCTTGCGTTCTGCTGCCAAATGTTTGTGTGTTTGCTATTTGACTGCTATGTGTGGATGGTCGTATTTGCATGTTTATCTTGAACGTCATATATTTTGCCAAATACAACAAACACCCAATAACGAACATAAATAGCCATGTGAAGTGCCACCTTTATGGTTGGTGAATTGAATTATCGCTATATATTCGGAGGAATAGTTACCTGAAGAACAAATGAACCGAATAAATATGGCCATTATTCTAGTATTTGAGAAATTGTCAAGAAAAACAGTGTGTATATAAGTAGTAATGTTTGGATACCACTGGCAAGACAATGTTTTGTGCTTGCGTCCGCAGTTTCTGTGTATCAACAGATAAATTACAACAGATTACGTGTATTTACTTATGTATACTATCTCCCTAACACTTCCCACCCACTCTCTATCGTCTCTTCTCGCTCCCACTCCCAACAACTATTGTCTTTTCTCTTCTTATGTTCTCCGGCCGTTCTTTTGAAACAGATAATCCGATTTATATGAAGTTAGCTAGACTGTAATGCTCACAAAACAATAGTTCTATGTTAACTTACTATTAATAGAACGCGTAATCACAATATCAAAGCTTAAATAAACTTTGAGGCATTTATTACCCGGAATAATTAGGTGGAATGCCCCAAAAGGATGATGTGATCATTTGAATCAACAGTATCACCAAACACTTGATACAGGTTCCGTAATATTTATGAATTAAAAAACTCAAAATGAAACACTCTTTCATTTAGGTACTTCTGAATTAGTCTGAATTCGTCTTCCTTCACCAAAAATTATGATCATGGTGTCATTCAATTTGGAATGACATCTAGAAACTTTTTGATAAATTGAAGTGGGGGACGAAAAAATTGCAAAAGCTATAAACATTTTAGTTTAAAAAAGAGGAGTTTTGTTGGTTGCGAATGTCTCAAAAACTATATTGAATACACAAAAAAAGATTCTGACAGAGCAGAACATTTCCTACAAAAAAGTCCCATCTCCCGGAATTCTACCACCAATATATCTAATTTCAATTTAGAGGTGAAAATAGGGTTAAAAATGTTTTTTCTATTATTTATACAAGCCAAAAGACACGAAAATATTGAACATTATGTAAATGAAGGAAAAAACTTTTATCATTATCTAAATTAAAATTAGTAATATTGGTGGTAGAGCTCCGGGAGATCGGACTTTTTTGTAGGAAATTTCCTGCTCAGAATCTTTTTTGTGATTTCAGATATCTGCCATAGTTTTTGAGATATTCGCAAAAAACCAAACCCCCCCATTTTTCTTTTACTAAAATGTTTATAACTTCTGAAATTTTTTCGTCCCCTACTTCAATTGTTTCAAAAAGTTTCTAGATATCATTCCGAAACGAATATGATCATAATTTTCGTTGAAGGAGGACTGGAATTCATCAAAAAGGGACATGTGAACTAGACTAAAATGTTATTATATAATCGCCATCTAAAGCCATTATCACATCAAATTTCTTGACAATACTTTCTGCAACCCAGCACTAGTGCCGTAATATCATTACGCACTCAGTATATACGTCCTATAAAATAGCTGGTTTTCACTTCATTTTCAAAATTTTTGACAGATCACTTCTGAGCAAATATTAAAATTTAAAATCAATTACTTAAAAATTTTAAGTATAGAAATTTTCATTTGATTAAGATATAATAATAATAATAGTACTACAATATTAATTATAATATTCATTTAATCTAATTGGCATACAAAGATGTATAGAAAACGTTACTAAATTAAAAATACATTCATTAAAACATTCATTTACGAGACATTCACTCATGAGTTTATCCATTTTCTTTTTAAACTCATTCATAGACAAAAGCAGCAATTCAGCAGGGATGTGATTAAAAATGTTTATAAGAGAATATACAGCACCTTTATTAAACCACTGTTATGTTTGTTAAAATCGACTTAATGCGGAAAAATCAGAATTCTTTAAAACCGATGTTCACACGAACTCTCGAAGAACTTATTCGATTTAAATGAAATTTGGTTTACATGTTGGAATACACCATCGCACGAAGCCTATTATTAAAATGGGTCCAATCGGGCTATTGTAGGGATGGGTTTTAAGGGTTGAAAAATGTTTTGGGGTCCAAAAATATCGAAATTAAAATTTGATATTTTAGTAAGAATTACAATATGCTGCCAAAACTTTAATAAAACCTACCCGAAATGACCGAATTTACACATTTTATGAAAACACTAGTTTTCTGATAATCTGCAAATTTAATTGATAATAATATTGCAACTAAAAAAATATTATTTTAAGGGAGAGGGTAGTATTAAGGGACAACTTTTACACTTGTTGTCGGCAGGATTCGACACTACGACCCGAGTTTTTTTTTAATTTTTAGTTAGTCTATATATTTAACCCTAAACATGCATGTACGAAATGTATGTCACTCTGTCTCTGTTTTATCTCGCTTTCTCTCTGTTTCTCTATTCTCGTTATAATATAATTAAAGCGAACATCAATTATTAGATTAATTTAAACATGTACTGAAGGGTTCAAAGCATAAGTATAGAAAGTAGAATTACTATAGTAAAACAGCCCAGAGGTAAAATATTTAATATAGCATAATATCTCTCATTCCACTTACATTTCCTGTCCCTTTTCGCCCATTTTGTAAACTGTACGCGTGTGTGTCTGATATCTATTTTCGCGTATGAACATCACAGTCATGGATACCGAGAGTCAATAGCGTGCAGAGAAAATGAAATTAAAAATTTTGAAAAAACCCACGGCGAAAGTAAATGTTGTAATAGAAAAGGAATTAAATAACGCAGGTAAGTAACCAAAGAAAATCCGTCCGGGGGTTTCCATTCGCTGCCCTGAATTAAGAATAGGAGAATATAAATGAGACTAGTTATGTACGTACCAAACGTGATTTCAATCAGCCACATACTCTAAAATTGCAATATTTTAGTTCATTTCAGGGCAGCGAATGGCCACCCCTGGACGGATTTTCTTTAGTTACTTACCTGCGTTAAGTCGGGGGATTTAAGAATTTTATTTAATTCCTTTTCTATGCAGCATTTACATTTTGATTTATTTTAAACTTTTTAGAGATTCTGCAAATGGGTGTTCTGATGGTCTTGCCGAAGTAATGATATGAAGAAAAACACATGAATAAATCAAATACATTTATTTATTAAAAAATAGAGTAAATCTCATCAAGGGGGGGGGTTAGAAAAAAACACATCACGTAATCAATTAATGTTTCCTAGAGATCCACTGCGCTAACTGACCGCCGTCGTTACACACTGCAAATGCTGGGTGTGTTACAAAACCTGTCAACACGTGTTATTGCTACACACCTAAACGTGTTATTTGTTCTTATTACACCTATTAGTGTGTTAAATTATTTTTAATACACGTGTTAGCGTGTTGAATAATTTTTAATACACGTGCTAGTGTGTTGACTAATTTTTAATACACGTGTTAGTGTCTTGGATAATTTTCTATACACGAATTAGTGTGTTGAATAATTTTTAATACACAAATTAGTGTGTTGAATAATTTTTAATACACGTGTTAGTGTGTTGAATAATTTTTAATACACGAATTAGTGTGTTGAATAATTTTTAATACACGTGTGAGTGTGTTGAATAATTTTTAATACACGTGTTAGTGTGTTGATTGATTTTTAATACACGTGTAAGTGTGTTGAATAATTTTTAATACGCGTGTTAGTGTGTTGAATAATTTTTAATACACGAATTAGTGTGTTGAATAATTTTTAATACACGTGTTAGTGTGTTGAATAATTTTTAATACACGTGTTAGTGTGTTGATTAATTTTTAATACACGTGTTAGTGTGTTGAATAATTTTTAATACACGGTTAGTGTGTTGAATAATTTTTTATACACGTGTTAGTGTGTTGAATTATTTTTAATATACGTGTTAGTGTGTAGAATAATTTTTAATACACGTGTTAGTGTGTTGATTAATTTTTAATACACGTAGTGTGTTGAATAATTTGCTATACACGTATTTGTGTGTAGAATAATTTTTAATACACGTGTAAGTATGTTACTTCAACACATGTCAAAAATATAACACACACTTCAATCTTTTAGTGAACCGGTATAGTGTCACAAACAACAGCGAGTTCCACTCGAACTAACTGCAGAAAGTAGTTTGCTCTTGGTTTTATGTTTATTTTGAGACATTAGCTACATGTTGCCGTTACAGTTACAAATTAATTCAATAATGCACTGATATAATGCATTAAGTAAACACACTCAACTCTATTGAAGTAAGTGGAAGACAAATAAAGCAGTCGTGAAAGACTTCTCGAATAGTCGAAGAGACATGTAATTGTTTAACACAAAACAAAACGTTTCGCTAATTAGTGCTGAACAGTCACTTTCGTCTGTTTAATGAATTTTAAGAAGCTATAACTAAGTCAATGTCAAAACGATGATGAGCACTGCTCAGAATGGCTTAAAAATTTAAATAAAGACCTTCGCAAATAGACGCAAGACGCGGAAGCTCGTATGTATATGTTACGGTCAATGTCCGAAAGCCGGGCAGTGTCGACAATGCCCGGGCAATGTCGACATTGACCGGTCAATGTCGACAATGCCCAAACCACATCGGGCAATGTCTGAAATCGGACAAGGTTAAAAAAATAGATTTTTTATAAACATGAAACGCTGACATTTAATTGTATATTTATCATGATAAGTTATCATTAACGCTTTATGGAATTTTTATCACTGATATCAACTATTCAAGAATATATTTTTCAGCTTTCTATTACAATTATTGATGATTGAAAACACGTATAATTTATTTATTATTGATATGATATGAGCAATAAACAATATATCTCAATGCATTGAATTTCAAAACTCAACTTGATAAAAATCAAAACAACGGATAATTTATTTTCACACATTTTATTTATTTTAATAAATGAAAATATGTTTATTGCTTTAAGCTGATCTACTCATAATCTTCGTATTACTCAAATACAAAAACCTTCCATTTATTACAAAATTCAGCTTTATAAGACATTGGTAAGTTCTAGCGCTGTCATTCTTTTTAGAATTCTCGTAATAGTCGGTCGATTTTCTCCAATAGTTGATATCACTGATGAAAATTCCATAAAGTGTTAATGATAACTTATGATAAAGATACATTCAAATGTCAGCGTCCTATGTTTATAAAAAATCTATTTTTTGAACCTTGTCCGATTTCGGACATTGCCCGATGTGGCTCGGGCATTGTCGACATTGACCGTAACACATACAATGATAAATGTAGGTACACAAATCTTTTGACCTGTATCGTGCTCACAGAAGAGGCCCCCATACACCTCGTTCTTTTTTGGCAGTTTTAACCGTACGGGTAAAACTGTACGGGTAAACACGAACAACGACCATATCCACACACTAGGCGTTGTTTCGTTCAGTTTTTCTGAAGTCGTGGCATCATCTGATCTGCTTTGATGGATCCTACAACGTTACAGAGTCGACCAACCCGTCCTTTTTAACTGCGTCGTCACACACACGAGCCAACTAGAACGACACGTTTAAAACGGACGGTTTAAATCAAGCAGCAGCAGATATTTTTGAACGCCGGTAAAAAGAACGGTTTTTGACCACACACCGACCGTTTTACCCGTACAGTTTTAGCCGTGCGGTTAAAACTGCCAAAAAAGAACGAGGTGTATGGGGGCCTCAGACGCACACAGTTTTTCCAAAAATATGTTTATTACATTCGGGGGGCCTCAAAAAGGAAAGATATTGTAAAATTTTGACAAGTGATTTTTGATCTAAATTAGTACCATTCCCCACTTGTGGGTTAGAATGGTAAAAATCGCAGTTCTATAAAAAATATTAATTAAATTTTGTTCACTTGTTTCACTTTTCCAGTTTGTCTTATTTATTAGTAAAGTTTTGCGAATAAGTTTCATTAAATTAGTTGTCAGAGATTATCAGTGCATTTCATCTCTATTCAGGTAACTTACGTTCGCGGCTGTGACGTCAGAGACACTGTAAACAATCGGCTTTAATTTCCTACGCCATACCGAAGTCCATATCTGCACATCAGCAATTAGTGCAATATTCTCATTAAGTCCAGGTTTCAGTGCCAAGTATTTTAATGAATGCGTAATTGCGGTTTCACTAAATGAAAACTCGCGGCACTCTCTCTCTCACCTTAATAATTATGTCAACAAAAACAATATTATGCCAAGTATAGAATAAAGAGCCGCAGACCAACTTCCACGATATACAAACACTAGGGCCCGACCTAAACTATAATTTTGACGGCCCAAACCGAAATTTCATGTTTTCTTAGGAAAGAAATTCCAGTCAATTGGGCGACGGGACCCTTTCAACTTCAAAAATGTTGACATTTGATTATAATAAAGAAAATAAAATTTCTGATATCGCGTGAGGTGACGCGGGTAATGGCTAGTTTTCAACATGATATTTGCTATTCGTTGCCATGGTTACCTACATAATATGTTCACATCATGTAAAAATTAATCAAAGCATGTCGAACTAGTTTATTTCTGACAGATCCATAAAACAAAAGAGCGGCTGATTTTTTTAATTTTCAATATATCTCCGAAACTATAAAGTTTAGAAAAAAAAATTTTACGAATTTTTCTTGAAAAAATAAATAGCATAATAGGCCGTTATGAAAAGTATACCATTATTATATAAAAAACACCGTTTTAGCATATAACTCTTCTGCGCATGCGCCGTTTTTCCACAAAAACAATAGGGCTCTTCATATTTGCATACCAAATATCCTCCCAGAATTTGGTTTCGATCCACTCATCCATTTGACCTGTATCGTGTTCACAGACAAACAGACACATACAAACAGACTAACAGACGCACAGAGTTTTTCCAAAAATATGTTTTTTGGATTTGGGGGACCTCAAAACGGAAAGATATTGTAAAATTTTTGAAAAGTGATTTTTGACCTAAACTAAGTAGTACCATTCCCCACTTGTGGGTTGGAATGGTAATAGTTATTGGCGTAACGAGTAGTCTAACTGTCTAAGTCATTCATCGCGCTGACAAGTCATGACTTAGCCTACAAGTTGCGCCCATAATTTTATTCAACAATTGCGCGTTATTCATGTTTTAATTATAATGAGATGTTGTAATTATCTATTTATTTCTTTATAAAAAAAACTGTCAATACTAACAGCACCAAACAGCACGATTCAATGTTTTGGTTTGAGGTTAGCCGGTTATGAATAAACTCCATGTCGAAAACATTCGGCCTCTCAATTTTAGCCTCAATGGGTAACAACGGAGTTGTTGTTACCTACTATTTCGTTACGACTCAGAAAATAGTTACGTTTATTTTCATTACTCCACAATGGCCGAGCTAGTAGGAATCTTTATTGAGTTATGACAAGTAATTGTCACCAGTCGGTAAATGGCTATTTAGGGTTCGGTTTTTAGGCATGATAAAACATGAATAACGCGCATGAGTTGAATAAAAATTATTAAAGTATGGAAGTTGAAAATGTTCACGGCTAAGAAAATGTCTAAAAACACCCAAGATTTAAAAATACGGCAAATTATTATCAATTACCTACCTATTTGAATTCTTATATTTTTTATTGATTTTTAAAAATCGGACCAAAACTATCTCCTTATCCGCTCCGAGTTCTAACTTTCGAATTAGTGGAAACTGAGCTCGTCATTTTACTAACCTATTTAGGACTGTTTTAGTACCTATGTACTAATCTAATCAATATTTAGAACATTTACATATAATAATACATTCTTTCAATCAGATTCGTCATCTGTTTTTGAAATATTTGAGATTGAAAAATGTCTATTTACATATTATTGTAATGCTATAAAGGCAACGATCCGTGATTTTCACAAAATAAATACGTGCGTAGCGTATTCATATTTTATTAAAGAATTTTGCGTTATAACACACAAAACAAAATTACTTAATTTGATTTTTTGCTACTATTATATTTTTACACAGAGGCACTAGTGAATTTTGCTGAGTCATTTAATATTGAATTCCACACTGTAAGTGTAATAGTACTAAGCTTACAGTGACTTAAACCATTCACATTGACGTCGTTGACAAAGATATAATATTGTAACAATAAACATTGTTATTGTTAAGCTTTTATTATACTTTATAGTTTATCCGAAATGTGAATAATATAAGATCAGAATCATAGTAAAATGAGCTCAGAGCTGAGTGTGTGTATTGTGCTGTGCAATGCTACGTGACTCCTGAGCATGTATGATGACAGTTCACACCTCTGCAGTCTGCACTCTTGTGTAGTGCGTACTGTCTAGTGTCGCTCCTTTGAACGACTCGCTCTGAGCGACTCTTTTTAGTGAGCGGAGCGCACGGAGCCAGCTCCCAATAAAGAGTTATGTGGACACATCTCTAGTGTACTCGGTATTGTATGGTAGTGTAATGTAGTACAATACAATATAATGCAGTAACGTGAAATGTGAAACGACAGGAATTATTATAAATACGTCAAACGAATAAAATGAACGCGTGCGACTGTATTTAATTTCTTGTAGACACGCGACTACCACGACGACGCAATCACGATCATAGAAAAATACGCGTTAAATAGAAAAGCAGCGCTGCCATACATTTTTCTACCATCAATTTTTGTGTCCAAATTGCCGTCACAGCACATTTTTCATTGTTTAAGTGAAAAAAAATTGGTTGTCTGTAAAGTCGGTTTACGGACGATAGTTTTACGTGATAACGTATTTCGCTCGAATATCATATTTAATAATAACCTAAATTTTAGTAGCTGTCAAACTATATTTTTACCGACTAATAATTTGATCAATCAAAGCAAAGTACATATTTTTAAGCAATTATAAAAGACATTTAAAAGAATGTATATATATTATATATTTGTTAACAAACCGTAAAATTTATCTGCTGTTATGAAATGCAGATATCTCCCAAGATTTGTTTTTGATACAAAATGTAGCTGCGTTTGTGTACAAACTATCAATTGATCAATACATTTCCATTCGTTGTGAATATTATCATATTTTATCCATAATGACGGCGATCAGTTATTTTTAACAAAATAAAATGACATTTATTAATTATTATTAGCGCCATATTGCCATTATCGTGCGTTCAGTTATACTTTAGCTTGGATGAATCGGTAATAATTACATGACACAAAAAATATACGTGCAAAAACGAACAAATAACGACGTATTATCTGAAAAATTGCTTTAAAAATTCGATAATTTATGACATTTTTATTAGATATCTTGATTTTAAGTCTTAATTTCCACGGTTTATAAAACAAAGGCCATCTGTCAGATGTAGCTTTCGATGGAACAGCCGAAAAAAATGTTGAACGCACACTACTCTCTGACGTCACGCGAGAAGAGTGAGAAATGCGTACAAGCCGACGCTTTGGCCGATCGTGCTTCTCTATCGCTTATACTGCGCTCTCGCTTGCACGCACAGGGTTAGGCGGAGCGTTACATAGGCGGAACGTTACATAGGCGGAACGTTACACTTTTTCGTGCGTGCAGCTGGTGTTTCATCAATTTATAAGACGTTATCACGTCAAAAGTTATTAAAAATATTTTATACTTTTTAGTTCATTTTAAAAACGTGGTATATTAATTTTTTTTTATTTATTTAAAATATTGGGTTAATTCCAATGTTCCAAAAGCAAGATCGACTATGAGGCCACATTCAGTTATCGAGTTTCCATAATCTAGATTCTAGAAGCTATCTCACATTGTAGATGTTTTTCTAATTACATTAGCGGCCAGTCCCGGTAAATTTGACCTTCCCGTCTACACAGCAGAACTATCAAAGTACGTTGTTTTGATGTATCTCTAAAGATTTAGCCAACGTTAACCATGTAAGCGTACGAAAACAGTTTTTTTTTTTTTGACAAAACACCGTCATACTTCAGCCATTTTGTACAAACTATATACAGAAACCTTCCTCGTTTATCGCATGAAAATCCGTTCGGTAGTTTTTAAATTTATCGCGTTCAGACAGACAGTCAGTGATTCAGTGAGTCAGTGAATGGTATTTCGCTTGTATATTTATATATAGAAGATTATGACATTGTTTCGGCTATAATTCGTTGAGTCAATTTAGCAAATATAAAATGCAAGCCAAAATTGAATCAAAACAGTTTGAAGCAAAGCTTTAGACGATCTTTAAGCCATCTAATAAAATATGATATGCTTTATGTGTTTAAAGAACTCATTTTTCAAGTGCAGCTATTCCCCAAAGGCTGTCACGTGACTACTTTCGCATAATATATTCGACATGAAATGCAATGCAGTTGTTCTTCTAGCGTTCATCTGTTTAGTTATTCATGTCGACGGTCGATTCGGGAGGATGGCGCATTTTTACTCTAATATAGAGAATAATAATATGTCGCAGGCTTGTTCTATAGGTATTATAAGTTTATAACGCGTTAATATACGTTTTTCCATTTATGCGTATCTATTCGATGTAATTGTAGAATGTAGAAATGGTTTCTTCTAGATTTATTTAATCTTTATTTACTCAGTCAAAAGGATGCATTTGATATTTTGCACTTAAAACAAAAATTCCAGCCAATTGGACCATTCCAACTTCAAAAATATTAACATTTGATATAGTACCTATATATAACAAATAAATCGCGCGCGAAGACGCGGGTAACGGCTAGCATTAAATATTAGCACATTTTCAAATCTCAGATTAACGTCTGAATAGAAATCTTCAAGTACCTAAATAAAATTATCAACGAAGTTTTGTTTTTAATGAATTTTTTCTTTCTTTTTAGCTTCTTAGAATTCTATGACTAATTATTAAAAATTTATAGTTATTAATCTTTCATTAATTTTCAAAAATTATATAAAAAAATGCAGTCTTAATTTTATTGTAAAATAAGTAAATTCCAATTCATTTTTATATTTTTTTAGATTACATATTTCTGAAGAAAATCCAAATCCGGACCGAAACGTCATTTATTGAGATATTGAATTATAATTTTATAATTTTTTGTCAATATACAGTCTGAAAAAATTAGTTGATAATTTTATTTATTTGAAGATTATGACATTTTCTATTCGTTGGCATAGTTACCTACATACAGTATGTTCCACGTCTTGTAAAAATTAATCAAAACACGCTTAACTAATTTTTTTCTGACTGATCTACAAAACAGAAGAACAGCTGTTTTTTTTTATTTTCAAAATATTTCCGAAACTATAAAGTTTAGAAAAAAAAATTTTAATAAAACTTTCTTGAAAAAATAAACAGAATAATAAACTGTTAAGAAAAATATACCATTATTATACAAAAAACAACGTTATAGCATATTTTTCTTTTGTGCATGCGCCGATTTTCCATAAAAACAATAGGGTTCTTCATATTTGCATGTCAAACACCCTTCCAAAATTTGATTTCAATCCGCTTATCCGTTTGACCTGTATCGTGCTGACAGACTAACAGACGCACATGGTTTTTCCAAAAATATGTTTTTTGGATTCAGGGGATGACCTCAAAATGAAACAAATATTGTAAAATTTTGAAAAGTTACTTTTGATCTAAACTAGTACCATTCCTCACTTGTAGGTTGGAATGGTAATATTCGAATTTAAAGTCTGTGATTACAGGTATTCGCTGGGTGCGTGACGACAGCACCGCCTCTCGTCTGCAATTTTTAATGCTTTTATAACACACTCTGTTAAAAGTATGTGCAGATACTTTATATATTAATAAGAAAATAAATTGAGGTTATAAATAACTGACTACCTTAACGCCGCAAGGTTACAAAGTGTATACCGATTTTTTTTTAATACATTTGTAACACCACGTCTTAAAAAAGCCACGCCGCCACTGGTGTACCCTGGTGGTCATTTGGAGAAACAGAGGCAAGATGGCAGCGGATCGTATGAACTAGGAAGTAGTGTTCATGTTTAAAAACTTAAATTAATAAATGTGTTGAATCAAATAATATTCATGTTACAAACTTACGTTAATAAATACAGGGTAAGTTTTAAGTTGATGCTTTTTTTTACAGCGTGTAAAAATAAAATAGACGAGCAAATATTTCAAATAGTTTTTTTATCAAAACTCAAAAATAAGAGAGAAACAGCATTTCGAAGTTTAAATAAATTTTATTAAATTTTGTTTAATTTTGAGGTCGGTCCTGGGGTTATATTATGTCACTATGGAAATAAGTTGTTATTATCAAGTATGTTGGTGCTTATTTGAAACTGACATGTGTATTGTTTTGTTTTTGAGAGATAATAACAACTTATTTCCATAGTGACATAATATAACCTCAGGAACGACCTCAAAATTAAAGAAAATTTAATAAAATTTATTTAAACTTCGAAATGCTGTTTCTCTCTTATTTTTGAGTTTTGATAAAAAAACTATTTGAAATATTTGCTCGTCTATTTGATTTTTACACGCTGTAAAAAAAAGCATCAACTTAAAACTCACCCTGTATGTTGAATAAAATAATAATATTTGTTATACATTTTAACAGAAAGATTTAAAGTTTTTGTTTTAAATTTTTGGTTAATAGTTGTTATAATTATATTTATATATGAAAAGAAGTTTGCATAAACGGCTGGCGACACGTTCTCCCACCACCAACCTCGGCACTTCCACCACATGTTACATTTTTTCATTTTTTTAAACTTATCATTTAAATAGTATTTATAGATCAAATTTTCACCTTACATTATATTTTATTCGCTTTGTTTACTGTCAGACTAGAACCCTATTTAAATGCACTGAAATCTATTCGAATGTTTAATTTTTATAAACAATTTTATTTTAGTAAAGTTGTGCGGGATACATACAAGGTTAAAATACTTTTTAAAAATAATTTATATTCACTTAAACATTCTTTAATGCCCAGCGTTTTTTTTGCCTTCCTCAGGATCTTAAAAACTAATGAAACGGCCCTGAGGAAGACCAAAAAAATATTGCCGATTCGATATCATCCGACACCATTAAATTTTTTTTCAATTACTCCATATTATTTCATTATTTATTTATTATTAAATTATTAAATCATTTTTTAACGTTTGTTATTTTTTCTACAACTTATCTATATCAAACAGTGAAAATCTTAGCGGGATATGCACTTTTGGTTTTGCCAAGTAAGTATTTGAATATTTCTCTAAAAAACGTTTAAATATTAAAATGGCTTTAAAAACGTTTCAAATGAAAAATTAATCAGGGCTTTATATCTGTATAAGTATAATATGTACTGTCTGACCACAGTGCTACGTCTGTCCCAGACCCTACTCAAAAACTCAACCCTTCCCTGCGTCCTTCCGTCTCTGTAAGTCAAACCCTCATCATTGCCTCGTGATGTATATATTGTACACAAATGCCCCGTTTAACGCTAGGAATGCAATTCTGGAAACTGGAGCACTGCTCTGTGCCAACGCTGGCCCTGTGCATAATTATTTGGTAATATTATATAATTTACTGATAATTATGCAATGGCCACCCGGTATTGTCACAAAGCCTATCGAAAAATGTAAAAAAGATTCATTCGTTCAACAACGAAATAATTAACATTAAAAATTAAAAGTTATTTAAAACTAGCAAGATAATCTAATATAATGAAATACTATTCAAAATAGATTTATCTTGAAAATAGTCTAAAATAAACTAAAATATTAAAATTAAAATATTATTTTAAAATCATAATAAAATTTAAAACCATTACAAATTCTTTAACATCAAAATTGAAATTAAAAAGACGCACTGAATCGATCCTTTTAAAACTTTAAAATCATAATTACATAAACGAGATTATTTAAAATAAAATTATTTTAGAATTTTATAAAACTACTTTCATTTTAAAATAAAACCTAAATTTGCAATAATTAAAGTTGTAAAGTATACACGCTTCCAACAAAACCAAAGAACTTAAAAAAAAAAAACGTTGCAGCTCTAATATAGCATACCACAGTGTACAAAAATATCAGTTCAGTCACTCCACTGTCGACCTTGAAAAAAGTTGTATACACGGCCACGTCGTCCCTAATTTTATTACGCGACTAAAACGACTATTTGAGTCAAGGAGATTAGAAAGGAGGTAACCAAACTCCAAGTTGAGAAAAAAATATGGCGGTTATCAGGCGGCGCTGCAGGCGTACTCGAAAGTGCGCGGAAGACCATTTAAGGCAATCTGCGCATGTGCTGCGCTCAGTGCCTCACTTCTAGTGATGTACCGGATCGTTAAAAATGTATATCCGCGGATACGGATCTGAATACGGATATTTGGTTTCAAGTTCCGCGAATACGGATACGGATCTTAACTTTCTTAGAGTACGCGGCGGTAAATATTGCACATCGACCTTTGGAAAGAGACTATCTGTAATGGGAAAAAGTTATTGACCTCTTTAAGAGTTAACTCTCATAACAGATTGTCTCTTTCCAAAGATCGATGTGCAATATCTCATTATAAAGATAGTTTTTTAATACCTTTGAGTTATGTTCTATTGGTATGGTACTCACTGCGATAAATGTTTGCAATATAAAGGTGCCAAATACGATTTAAAAAAATAAAAAATAATCTGAATGGAATTTAACAGTTTTTCATTAATTACCTAATCGCCTATATATATAAAATTCATCTATGAATTAAGAATTAATAAGGTAAAAGATCTGTAAAAGATCCGCCAAAAACTAACGGATACGGATCTTTCTTCTCTCTCGGATATTCACGGATACGGATATCCGGCACATCATTATTTAAGACTGACAGGTGCGCATGCTAAGAACAGTCGCTTGCGCAGCATGTATGCGCAAAACTAGGTTTTGCAATTTCAATGAAAGCTTGTTTCGATTAATTACGACTGGCATATTAATGATAAAGAGAAAAATGATAAATCACACATGTATTTAATACTTTTTTTGTCCCTTTCTAAACAACATTCGTCGAAATTTTTCTTGAAAAATAATTTTTCTTCATACCTCGGTCGTAAGTATGCTCATTAAATACATTAATTAATTAATGGCTTATTAACTACATAAAAACACAGATAATTTCCAAGCAAGCAGCTTTGAGGTTGTACGAAAAAACACGAATGACAGTTGTTCGCGACTATTAATTAAAATGTAATAGGGTTGCTATGGAAACGATATCTAAACAACAGTTTTACTGCCGCCCGAAAGTACGTATTTAGCGCATCAGTGCGTGTAATCACCAATGCGTAAATGTTAGACTTTCTGTTTTACAAATGATGCCGAAAGTATGTACATTGGAGCGAGGTATGAAGAAAAAATATTTCAAGAAAATATTTTCCGCTGTTTCGTATTAAACGAGGAATGCACGTTCGTATATGACATATGTAAATAGTATGTTATAAACCCCTGGAAAAACTAAATTTTAAATTATTACTTCAAATAAAATTTATATAAAAAACCTCTAAAGGACAATAAATGAGTAACGTTTACAATAAGTTTACTAATTAATGAAATATGTAACACTATAGTTTAAACTATAGAAGCTAACGACCTTAGTTGTCCGCCGTCTATAACCTATAATAATCTCTAGTCGAATATTAGATTTATACAAAACTCACCGCAGATCTCATTTTTTTTAGTTTCTAGAGACTTTGTGTCATAATATAAATTTTTAACATGTTTTTATAAACTTTTTTATGTTGAAGGCTTTCTGTAATCGAATTTTGACCTACTAATACCATACATTCGATCAAGTAGTTCTGACTTTCTGTGAAAAAAAGTATGCTAATAAAAGTTATTTCCATTTAATTAACAAAAACTGTATATAAATATACAAAACACTGATGTAACTCACATTGTCGCCGAGACAAGGCGAGATATAGTATATTGTGCGACTAGTGAGAGAAGGAGAAGATTCCATGAGCGTGAAATTTGCCGCACGAGCGTAGCGAGTGCGGTAACACGCGAGTGGAATATTCTCCTTCGATCAATGGTAGCACATAATACTTTACTCAATTAGCACTAGTAATTGTTGCCATGTTTTTGTCTTATGTACCTTAACTTTTGTTAATTGCTATGG
Organism: Xanthostigma xanthostigma; assembly: GCA_963575645.1. Classification (NCBI taxonomy): domain Eukaryota; kingdom Metazoa; phylum Arthropoda; class Insecta; order Raphidioptera; family Raphidiidae; genus Xanthostigma; species Xanthostigma xanthostigma. The sequence continues at coordinate 7,801,187 of OY754464.1, forward strand.
TTAGTAATTAATGATTATTTTCATAATTATTGTTTCGAATTTTCACATTAAGTACTTGAAAAAGTCTAAATCTATAGACGAAACGTCGTACAATTAATAAATCTAATATTTGTCCACAATCCTGCGATTTTTTATTAATTAATAATTTAAATGGCAAATAAAGACATCTTTTGATCCAAACTTTTTTTTGTTCAAGCTACCGATCACCGAGTACGCGGGGTAAAATTTCCCGAGTTATCCTCAACCCCTCAAATAAAATTTGTTCATTTTGTGCAAATTCCACTTTCAAAACATCAGCAAAAAATCCGTCAGCAAAAAAAATTACATATTTAATTTGTGTGCCACTCGACTTCGATCGAGACCAGCACTAATTTCTGGATACATCTAGTTTAAATTGGCAACACGGATTATCAATTTACATTTTTAGTAATTATCACACTTCTCTTAAATTAATGGAGATAGCAGCAACCGCAACAAGGAACAGTGACTTCGCTATTATTCGATTAATTACGAATAAAACCGAACAACAGGTTTAATTTATTGCACATCCATAAATTATCGTCACATCGCATGAAGCAAAATGAAGGAAACGTCGAAACAATAATTTCATTAGTCCGTATTGTTTAAGCGCCAACCATAACACAGATTATTGTTGCTGACAGACGTTCTTCGACTTGTCTATCTCTGTCTTGTTATCTTCAACAATAGATTTCCCTGCGTCTAACGATTTCATTGCTTTTGCATTCACTTGTTCAATGACTGTTTTCAGTGCCCAATTTTGCTGTACAGTGTAGTGATGTGTCGCTCCTGAGCGAGTCGTTCATAATGAACGACTCCTTTTACGGAGTGGAGCGAGTCGCTCTTTTTTTTGTGAATGACTCACTCCGAGCGCCATTGCTCTGTGCAGAACTATTCTGTACTGTTGTTGCATTCGCACATTTACAGAGCGCACACAGCACACAGAGGCACTAGTGAATTTTGCTGAGTCGTTTAATGTTGAAGTACTAAGCTTACAGTGACTTAAACCAGTCACATTGACGTCGTTGACAAAGATCTAATATTGTAACAATAAACATTATTATTCAAATCTTTGATTAAATTCTGAATAGAACTCTTCAAATAAATAAAATGGTCGACAAATTTTTTTTCAGACCATATATTGACGAAAATTATATAAAAATATAAATTAAAATAACAAAGGATGACGTTTTGATCCGGATTTGGATCTTCTTCAGAAAAATTTAAAAAATATAAAAATTATCAGTATTAGTTATTTAATATTATTTTCTGAAGAAGATCCAAATCCGGATTGAAACGTCATCATTTGTTATTTTAATTTATATTTTTATATAATTTTTGTCAATATATGGTCTGAAAAAAATTGGTCGATAATTTTATTTATTTGAAAACATTATTATAGTTAAGCTTTTATTATACTTTATAGTTTATTCGAAATGCGAATAATATAAGATCAGAGTCATATTAAAATGAGCTCAGAGCTGAGTGTGTGTATTGTGCTGTGCAATGCTACATGACTCCGGAGCATGTATGATGACAGTTCACACCTCTGCAGTCTGCACTCTTGTGTAGTGCGTACTGTCTAGTGTCGCTCCTTTGAACGACTCGCTCTGAGCGACTATTTTTAGTGAGCGGAGCGCACGGAGTCAGCTCCCAATAAAGAGTCATGTGGACACGTCACTAGTACAGTGGAAGTTTTGTGATCGTTTATATGTATTGTAACGGGACGCCACTGGAACCGCAACAATACACACATTGCTGTCGGAACCGCGTAGACAACAATACAAAAATAACTTGATTTCTACTAAAAAATAAAATATGTCTTATAAATATATAAATGTATTTTTTTTATAAGGTGAGCCGCGAAAAATTTTATAATCTCGTATCGGATCGCGGTCAAAAACGCTGATCTAGAATAAATCTAGGTAATTTTTAAATAACTGTACAATATCGTATTAATACGCTAAGGTTAAAGATGTTTGCCTCCCTTTTTAGAAAAAACCACACAATTTCTCTACATAAATTATATATCATTTTACAGATAATTGCTTGCTCTACTGACATCGACAACTAAAATTTTTTTTATTGCTTTTGTTTTTGTAAATTAATTAATAAACAGCAACGTTGAACAACGTCTGCCATCTGACGGCTATAATTTTGAAAGAACGTCAACGCTTCGATCTGTCATCTGATCTTCATATTGTAAATACTACATACTGCCATCTGACGGACAACGCTGAACAACTTCACAGCAATGCTGCTTGATGCCATCTGACGGCGTAGCTCAACGCATTTGCTACTTGCGCCTCTATATGACAATTATAGTAAAATATTTCTTCGATCTGTCATCTGAGCTTCATATTGTAATACAACAAAAAGAAGAACGTTATAAGCAGTGCGCAAAATTAGAAACGAATTGAATACCTGCAATCATATTTAAAAAATAATTTTGTAAAGTGATAATTATTATACTTATTTAGTGCGAATAATTCGCACAGGTCACGCTAGTTTTAGATAATATATAATGTCGATATTTACCTATATAAATAATAGTCTGACATTTTGTGCCGTGTACAGTCATTAAAAAGTTATATCATCCGTTGGTCATCTAACAGTTCCTTGATTCCCGTATAAATCATCCAGATAGCTGCCTCATTACACAAGCCATTCGTTCAAATGATTATAAATTAGTCTCGGATAGCAACCATTATTATATAAGCGACAAAAACACGACGTCTCCGCTGAGACCTGCTTCATTATTTCAGACTCTTGTTTTCGACAGAGAAGAAAAAACCGCGGAAAAAGTCAACCTCGAGTATTCGTTTCCTTCGTCTATAGAACGAAATTCTCGGTACCACGACACACGAAAGATACTTGGAAATATTACGCGCAAAAAACAAGATAAACATTAAAAAAACGAAGAGAAACAAGGAGTATGGATGAGTACAATCAAACATTCACTTGCACAATGGAAAAATGTTGCGGACAAAAAAAAAACAGATAAACAACGAACAAGTAAAACAACGAATAGAGATAAATTAATTAAACGACATTCATTTACACATACTAACTAGAAACAAGGACTATACAATATACTGTTGTAATAATGACATCATTTTTTGTACATAAAATTATGGATATGTTACGGTCTATACCCGAATTCAATCAATGACCGAAATAAATGCGCCAAACTAGTTTTGCCCAAACCCGAAATCTTACATTTAAACGGGTATTGAGTGTTATAAAATGAGCAAAACTAGTTTTGCGCATTTTCAATTGTTCAAAACTAGTTCTGTCCATTTTTGAACGGACAGTACTAGTTCTGCTTGTTTCATTCAATCAACGTCCGAACCCGAGCAAAGTAGGGTTATGTTCTTATTTATGTGCCTATCTATTGAATTGTTCTCCTGAAAGTTATAAATAATATAATTGTGTGATATTCAGTGCAATAATTAAGTAAAAATGCAAGATGAATTCGAGTCTCAACTAGTTCGCCTATTGGAGTCTTCTGAAACATAATTTTATGACGAAACATAATTACCTTACTACACTAAGTGAGGTTAAGAAAGCAAATTTATTGAAAGCTGAATTAAAACCTCTGTCTGCTAAACAATACAGAAGAATAAATCGCTTTGATATAATAAGTATCATTGATGTGGAAAAGTTAATTAAAAAACGCAAAGAAGATTCCGATCCCATACTAGTGCTGTCCGTTCAGAAATGGACAGAAGATAAGTAGATATTTTTATATTGTTTAGATTATTTCTGAAGAAGATCCAAATTCGTACCGAAACGTCATCTAGTGAATTATTGAATTATAATATTTTGTCAATATACAGTCTGAAGAAATTGGTCGATAAATTTATTTTTTTTTTGAATACGAATTTGTAATTAGAATTTCCATTTTGTTATCATTTTTTATTTATTTGTAAATAATTCGCATGCTCAAAAAATGGACGCATATTTCAAATTGGAGCTATGCGTGAGTCCCGTTAAGTTTAATTTAATGAGGATCAGTCACTCACGTTTTTAGAGAGGTTACCATTGAGGATGCCTATTAAAAAATGGTTACCAAAGAGCAAAAATAATAAATCACCTTTGGAAAGAGAGCAATGTGTCCAAATTAATCAAACAATATTAAAAAGGAATTCGTTAAGAAAATAAAGTTCCCAAGATATTCACTAAAAAGACAAATATAGAGGGATGGGGGTCGACATTGGGGAATGGTAAGTGTAAAGTACTCATTGTGTACCACTTTGGGGTAATTAGTTTTTTTTATTATTCAGAGGGTGTCTTAGTATCGCCACAACACACAGGGATGAACAAAATAATACTTTCATTATATAAATCAATATTTTTTTTTTGTTTTGTAAATTGAACCTGCTTTAGATAAGGTCTCTAGCGTATAATCGTAAAATTTAATTTTTATTTTCCGTTCTTATTGTCCGTAATATTTATTTACAAAATATTTTTTAATTGACAAATATAAAAAAATCATAACATTTTATAGTAGGTAAAATTAAAGAAAAATGCCATGAATGATAATTGTAACGTCATAATGATAAAATTCATTTGCTATTACTACCAAGAAGGTTGTAACCAGGAAACCTAGCTTACTATGCTTGCTGTTTCGAGACAGACCGTTTTCTGGCGCACGCGAGATGGCGCTGGTAACACTGCCTGGGAAAATTACATTTACTTCCACTTTTTCCCGAATGTTTAAACAGTGACCTACGATCTGCGCAGTGACGTAAGAAATGATTGTACCATATTCTCCTTTACAGTTCAACCCTAGTACTTGTAAAATAATGAATAATTACAATCGAAAACTTTCTTTTCCTTAATTCTATCGGAAAGTTTGTTTCACTGAAATTGACTTCGTAGATAATATTTCATTGACGTCATCAATCATACCAAAAGATAGAAATACATATTTGTGTTCGTAAAAAATATTTAAGACTCGCAGTGAAAAATATGTATATAACAATATTATAATCTGTTAATACATATTCATAGGCCCTGAAGATGAAAATATATTTTTCGAAACGTTGGCCACAAGCGATACTCTGGTAAAGCTTATTTTTCAATTGTTCCTCAACCAAATAAATCTCCTTCAATAATTACTAACGTCCGTTTCTCGACTTTATGTCATAACAGACGCCATTCGCACCATTACTATTTTCCATCTATCACAATTCCCGTTATTTTCTACATTTTTAATGAATGAAGGAATTTTAGGACAGTAGGATAAGGTAGGCAAATTTTGAGCATAGGAGTTTGACAGGTAATCGGCTATGGCCTTGAATAAGGAACCATCTCGATATTTATTTGGAATTATTGAGGGAAACCATGGAAAACCTCAACAAGATGGCCGGTACATGAACTACCATTTCTGGGCGAGAGGCAGCAGAGGAAAAAGTCCCAACCACATCTGTACCCGCCGGGATTCGAACCCGGTACCTCCCGAATGCGAGTCTAGTGCTCTAACCACTACGCCACCCCGATTTAATAACAATTAACTGTTCAATAAATAAAATTATCAACCAATTTTTCAGACTATATATTAACAAAAAAATATATAATTAATACATTAACGTTTCAATCCGGATTTGGATCTTCTTCAGAACTGATCTAAAAAATATAAAAAATAATTAATATGTATTTAAATTCTAATTAGAACTTGACCACAAAATTAATTGGGATAATATTAAAATTTTAGATAATGAAACTAATTTTTTTAAAAGAAATATTTCGGAAATATAAAATATAAAATCAAATAAAATTTTTTTAATAATTTTTATTTCTTTTTAGGTACTCACAATTATTTCCATTATGTACTACTTAATATAAAATTGTTTGTTATTATTTTTTCATTATTTTGATAATCATTAATAATTTTGAAAGATTTTATAAAAAGCTAATTAGAATTTAAATATTAATTATTTTTTATATTTTAGAGATCAGTTCTGAAGAAGGTCCAAATCCGGATTGAAACGTTAATGTATTAATTATATATTTTTTTGTTAATATATTGTCTGAAAAATTGGTCGATAATTTTATTTATTGAAGAGTTCTAATCAGACGTTAATCAAAGATTTGAACAATTAACTGTCTAACTCCTATGAGCTAATTTTGTCTGCCTTATCCTAATTTGCTAAGATTCCTTCATCCGCTCATTGCTATTAGTTAAGTTGAAGTTTAAAACTGTGAAAAATAACGGGGAAGTTTTGTAGATGAAAAATAGTAATGGTGCGAGTGGTATCTGAACGCATTATTATTATATATTATTATTATTAAAATTCGCGAGAAATGCCAGTAAATAAAAAACCTTCTAACCAGGAGATGATAAACGTGTTTCAAATTATTGAATCGGAAATTCCGTTTGTCAGATTTTATTTCGGAAGCGTCCGAGCGAACTGAAACAAATGAATCGCAAACAGTGTTTGATCTGAGCATCAGTTAATTTTCAATTATTTATTGATTAATGGACAGGCGTGACGCCCGTATTGTGGAATTTTAATTATCTACAGGGTGTATTAAAAAATATTAATCCCCCAATTTTGATTTTTTCGTCACATATATTATGAGCGGAGCATCAATGAAAAATGAAATTCAAAATTTGTTCGTTTGACAAAAACTTTTGAACGGTAACTCCGATCATCATGAAATTTGGACACAACATTCATCTCGGTAAACTAAGATGAATGTGCGTACTCATGCCCCCCCCCCCCCCATTCGTTCTTTTGCACTCGGGTGAAACCAGGCGGGACCGCTAGTATAATATCACTTTGACGGACAAACCGGCTTAGACCGTCATAAACAAAACTTTAAAAGTTTGACACGACGGCTGAAGCCGTCGTATACTACTGAACGTTTTATAGCCAGACGGGTGTAGCAGTCTATTTTCCAGTGTAGAATACATACCCTGTGTGCTCTGTGTCACCGTACAAATATCTAGTAAGGCAATATTGTCAGAACATAACGTTTAAAAGTAATCCAAACATATGAAAAAAATTAAAAACTATAGTGTCAAAATTGGAACAAAATGTTTAGGTGTCCGTCAAAGTGTTAAAAAAATGTAATTCGAATCATCTCTAGAAGTCGCCACGTCCACCGCGCTCTCGTTCATTTGTAATAGTTCGTTCAATTTCGGCGCTTGTTAGAAACCTTCGACTTCGGCCAAAACTTCGGTCCATTTTGGCCGAAAGTAGGTTTTGAGCCGAAGCTTCGCTCGGACACTAGATATCAGTCATTATGAAAGGAATGAATTATTGCTTTCATAATTTCTCGCCGCAAACGATATTGCTTTCACCATTAGACTACCCACTCAGTTATTTCAAACAATCTACCTAAAAGCCTTAATATACTGTAGATGTAAAATACTGACCTCTTCTAGTTGTTGGAAGTGGTCAACGGATCAATATTATGACGTGGAATAATAATTATATAAAGCAGTGACGTCAAACCGTTCTTAAAATATTATAACGATTTAGTTTCGTTCGGACGTTGCCCTCATTTAGAATATAATATCGATTAATTTTGTAGTTTTGTGGGTTCACCACAGCATGGCTGCTGAGGAATTGTCCATAAACTACGTGGTCTTATTTCAGCCCTTTTGGAACCCCTCCCTCGCTACATCTCTTGTTAACGACCGTTTTAGTCAACGGGTAACGGGCCGACGCGAAACGGTTACCTTTGTACACGATCTGCATATACGTGAGCGCGTCCATTGTTATCGATATCAGTTCTATACTTGAAGGGCGAAGAAGTGCAAGTACGTTATGTCTTGCTTGTTTATTTTTATAATTTTCTAGTCTTGTCCCAACACTCGCCTATTATGAACAAGGCTAATTAAAAATCCATATCAATATCAATTTCCATATTCACAATGAGCAGAACAAGGTAGGTATAGGTAAAAACGTGCGCGCACATCTGTCGTCGTCAACAGACTTCTATGAAATGACGTGGTCCACTGCATCGGACCGACCGCCGTCGCGCCGAGGGGCAACGTGCGGGTATCCGTTTAGTTTTGTTGCAACGGTTAAACAAACGCCAACACAAACCTACTGTCATAAAAATCGGGCCGTTATCCGTTGTCGTTAACAAGAGGCCTAACGTTGACTTTCCTATTATTGGGCCACAGAGCAGAATCCTGCCGACAAAATGGTGTTTTATGTAAATTGTGGGATTTAAATGTATAATTATTATAATATTAATTTTCAGAGGATTATAGATCAATAAAGATAATGCTATTAAGCTATATTTTTAATTAATAATAATAATATAATAATAATAATAATTTTTATTCCAATAATAGGTATACACATTCAAAATCAAAATAAAATAAACTTTCTTTGGAATTAACCTACCCAACTTGGCATAACCAGTGCTAGGGTAGGATTAATTACTACATAAATTATACACTACATATAATTATACACTAAGTTGATAAACAGAGTATGTGTGCGTAAGTGATGGTATGGGCGTGTGTGTGTATGTGTGTGCACGTGTATATGTGTGTGGTTGTACGAGCGTCATAGTCTTGTCTTGTGCGGCAGCATTTTTTTTTTTTCACATATTTATTTAGTTACAATATAAATAATAATAAATAAATTTAAATGTTAATAATTTTAACTAATTGAGGGCAGTAGATATAATTTTTGCTTCGTCTGTAAGCAGCCATCGACTCAATTTGTTTCTAAATTGGCTTATTGGTCTTATGATTTTTAGATCCAGCGGTCATTTATATTAAATATAAATTAACTGAATGTCTCCACAATATATTAAAAAAACTAACATATTATAAATGAAATACATAATATTACCAATGCTAAGTTATTCCTTAAGAGCCTGAGGAAGTTTTAATAAGTAAAACGAAACGTTGCAATCTTTATTGATCTATAATCCTCTGAAAATTAATATTATAAAATTAATAGATCTGAAACACATATTATATTATTTGTATACTACAAGAATGACGTCACAGTAGGCTCGTGTTTTGGCGCCAACTGATATATTTAAAATTTTGTGTACCATTTTGCTGTACTAATATTATAGAGAGGTAAAGTTTGTATAAGTTTGGATGTAGGAGGTAAACTCCGAAACTACTCATCCGATTTTAAAAATGTTTTCACCATTATTTAGAATGGACCTTCAGGATGGACATAGGCTATATATTATTATCGCGTTAAAATAAAAGCGCTTTTTGTGGAAACCAATTTTGCAACGTAAGTTGACGAAAAAACGGTGGCAATCTACAAATTCGGGCGAAGCTGGACCGGGCCGCTAGTATTCTATAAAACGATTGCATTTAAGCGAAATAAATAATCCTGTGGACTATGAACATTTTAAAACAATTCAATATGATGTCCGACCACTAGGTTCCGCTATACGACCAACGCCAATAATGTAAATCTCCTAAAAATAATAATTTTTTGACTAGTTGACCTGTTTCTTTAATTCATGCAATAGAGAGTAAAAATAGACACTGTTTAAGAGTTTGGCAATAAAATAAAATAGAGTTGTAAGGAGATTTTATAGGCTAACAAAAGTTACAACCTAAAGTGAAAAGCAAGAGAGAGTTGTTTTCCCTTTCGAAAGTTTTGTTGACAGGGTAGTATTAGAAAAAAATTCTTCCTCGCTGGTAATTTGATTAACTCGAAGGTTTTCCTCAAAATAACTTGCGTTACATTTCCATCTTATGACCGACAGAGACAGCGAAAGTAGGCGTGGTTTTCGTAAAAAATTCTAAACAGATTTCAATATCTTTGACATCTTAAAATGGGTTCAGATTCCGCCTATATCTATACTAATATATAAAGCTGAAGAGTTTGTTTGTTTGTTTGGTTGAACGCGCTAATCTCAGGAACTACTGGTTCGAATTGAATATTGTTTTGCTGGATAGCCTAAAAATTCCTTCATTGCTATTAATTAAGTTGAAGTTTAAAAATTGTAGAAAATAACAGGAAGTATGGTAAAAACAGTAATGGTGCGAATGGCGTCTGTTATGACATAAAATCGAGAAACAGACGTTAAACGCATTATTAATATTATTATTATTATTAATATCATGCTCGACCAATAGGAGCGGAGCATCAATGAAAAATGTCACTCAAAAAATGTCACACAAAACTTTTGAACGGTAACTCCGATCATCATGAAATTTGGACATAACATTCATCTTGGTAAACTAAGATTAATGTGCGTACTCATGTACCCTCCCCCATTCGTTCTTTTGCACCCTGGTGAAACCGGGCGGGACCGCTAGTATCATATAAGAAAAAATGCTCTAAAGCTTATGTAGCAGGCGGCAGAAAGTTGAGACGACATGGTTTTTTTGCAAGTCAGCTCCCTAACTATAACGTTATATAAGAAAAACAACTGACAGACAAACTGTGATTTACTATGGAGTTAGTAGAGCGCGGTCAGTTTTGTTTTACTTTACCGCCCTAGTCCGTAATGAGTCACGTTAAGTACCGTTTTACATGCATATAAAGTAGCATCATCATATTATATATTAATACGCTAAGGTTAAAGATGTTTGCCTCCCTTTTTAGAAAAAACTTCACAATTTCTCCACATAAATTATATATCATTTCACAGATAATTGCTTGCTCTACTGACATCGACAACTAAAAAATTTATTATTGCTTTTGTTTGTGTAAATTAATTAAAATACAGCAACGCTGAACAACGTCTGCCATCTGACGGCTTTAATTTTGAAACAACGTCAACACTTCGATCTGTCATCTGACCTTCATATTGTAATACAACAGACACAATACTGCATACTGCCATCTGACGGCTTTAATTTTGAAACAGCGAGCAACGCTGAACAACGTCACAGCAATGCTGCATGATGCCATCTGACGGCTTAGCTCAACGCTTTTGCTACTTGCGCCTCTATATGACAATTTTAGTAAAATATTTCATTTTCTTCGATCTGTCATCTGAGCTTCATATTGTAATACAACAAAAAGAAGAACGTTATAAGCAGTGTGCAAAATTAGAAACGAATTGAATACCTGCAATCATATTTAAAAAATAATTTTGTAAAGTGATAATTATTATACTTATTTAGTGCGAATAATTCGCACAGGTCACACTAGTATAGAAATAGTAGACCAAAAAACCCGTTAATTTTAATGTGAAGGATGTATAAGAAAACGAGCTTAATGATATGACGAAACGCAGTCTTAGATCAATCTTTATTGTAGTGTAATTCGATGACACTAAATCCTTGTACTTTCGTTAAAACACGTTTTTCATTAAGCGCGACCGTAATTAAGAAATGTAATTAATTACACTGCATACGTGCAACTCATTAAACATTTGAATGGCAGCGCATATAATATTGTAATTTGTCCGCCCATTCAGGTCGAACGATTAAATTCTACAGAATCATGAATCAAATTATTATTTATTAGTATTGGAATTTGACATTTCTGCAGTTAAAATACGTGGGCCATATTCACCGAACGTAAGTAGTTACTTATTCGGTTAATTTGTTCTTCAGGTATAACTATTCCTCCGAAAAAATGGCGATAATTCAATCCACTAAACATAATTATGTTTACGACTTATTCTGTCCTACTTCGATGGTATAAATATTTATTCGCCTGATAAAATAATAATGGCCGCCACATAGATCATAATAATCCTAACCTATAAACGTGGAGTATTATATCTACAGTTTTCTCTTGTGAATTTATTTATGTGTTGTTTATTAAAGTTTTGTGGAGTGTATAGTTGTAAAACATTAAAGTTAGTGGAAGTTTTGTGTGCAATTGGGTTAGTATAAAACATTATTATTTTGTAAAACTTTTTTTGTCGTTTACGCTAACGCCATCGGTCGGATTTTTGGATGAACGTCAAAATATTCAGCAAAAAAGCAAGGAGTATAGTTCAGTGTATATATTTATTTTTTAACTAACTTTTCTACCTGATAATTTGCTTGGTGAATTGAAAGTAAATTTTAATCTAATGAATAAATTTATATACCAAAATTAGTAACTTCTATCTTTAATAGTGATCGGTGAATATGGACATAAGTGACTTAACTAATTCATAAACAAAGTTACATTTCTCGAGTAGTTTTTATTTTATTTTCTGAAAACCTTAGGTATCCGCCACCAGGGGACTTCCCTCTAAACCAAAATAGAAATGATAATATAATTTTATAAATAATCCAGATGTACGAAAATTTATAGGTGAAAGAAAGTACCGTACAATTAAAAAGAACATGTTTTATTGTAAATTTCCATAATATGTAAATTAAAAACAATATATTATTCGAACAAGTTGTGGTTAGAAGTCGGCAAAAAAGAGAGCGAAAAAAAAAACACAAGACCACTATCTTGATAAGACAAGCGTGTCGGTTTTGGTGAAGAGTGTTACAATATCACTCATCACATCTCATCAAAGTGTAAGCAGCACTGAATCGCTGTACTTTTATTAGCTTTTTATTGGGTGGAAGACAACAGAACAAACAATAACAAAGGACTGTGCGTCACATTGTATTGGCTGTTCAAATGAAATTGACAATCGTCTGAAACAAAAGACAACACACTTAGTCGTTTGAATATCACGGCGCTACACAACACCCAATTCATGAGATTATTATTCTAACTATAGTGGCAAGCAGTGGCGTGACAATGGGCCTTCGATCCGAGAGGGCTGTGAGCAGAGAAGGATCCACTTTTGCTGTAAAATTTACCACGGGCCTCAATTCAATTTTTAATCTAGTTGTAAAAATATAAAAGTTAATTATACTAGTGAAAGTAACGAATGATTAAAGATTTTAAAAAATCTGTAATCAAAAAATTGTTAATGTCAAAAGACATTTAATGGTCACTTATGTAATTAGTGAATTTTTATATTCACTTATATAAATGTCAAATGACATTTTATGGTCACTTATATAATTAGTGAACTTTTATATTTACTTTTATAATTAGTGAATTTTTATAATCACTTATAAGTATAATTAATGAATTTTTATAATCACTTATAAGTATAATTAATGAATTTTTATATTCACTTATATAAATGTCAAATGACATTTTATGGTCACTTATATAATTAGTGAACTTTTATATTTACTTTTATAATTAGTGAATTTTTATAATCACTTATAAGTATAATTAATGAATTTTTATAATCACTTATAAGTATAATTAATGAATTTTTATATTCACTTATATAAATGTCAAATGACATTTTATGGTCACTTATATAATTAGTGAACTTTTATATTTACTTATATAATTAGTGAATTTTTATATTCACTTATATAATTAGTGAATTTTTATATTCACTTATAATTAGTGAATTTTTATATTCACTAATTCATATTGTGAGTATTCACTAATTCTGTATGGTACGATTCTAGCGTTGACAAATAGTGAATATGCACTATTAGTGAAAAATCTCTGATTCATGTTTAGCGAGTACATAATATTATAGTTTACACTGTATTTTGAGATATTATTGGATAGTTCAACATTGTTGCCAGTATTTTTTGGATAAACATACTATTTTAAACGTGTTAGCGCAGTTATACATAACGTGGTAAAATAAAACGTCTTTTTTTTCGTTGCGTGTTATTTTATCAAATCTCGTTCAGTTGATTTGCTTCTGTATGAAAAAGAATATACAATGTTTATCAGATATTATATTGCTTTCTTTGTTTACACAGCGTCGTAACAGAAAGGTTATGCATATTTATGTATCCGAAAGTCCATAAGTGACAAGTTAATGAAAATTAAAAAAGTTTTCATACATTTTCACGGATATAAAAAACCAACTAAAAATTATCTCTCTATATTAAATTAAATACCAGGGCTGCAGAAAAAATATCGGTACCTGGAGAGCCATACAAAACTACCATGTTCCAAAATAATTTTTTAATATGAAACATTTCAGTGAGATTTGCTTGGTAGACTCTTTTCCGATAATTTGACGATATCTTTGTTTTTTTCCATTTCTTAAAAGCACTTTCAAAACATCTGCATGCCTCGTGTTGCAAAATTCAATATTTTTCCTTAGCTACGCAGCAAAATTCAATTCAAATTTGGCATAATTACTCTTTTCTCGACGTAAACATCCACTAAGAACAGATTTTATGCAAATCTTATTTAAAACGGATTTTTCAACTATCATCACATATACTAGGGGTGTGAGTTGTTACGTGAGTGGGTGTGAATAGTTGCGTAAATGATAAGGTCAATATAAAAGAGGGAAGATAGAGAGAGAGAGTATATGTGTATAGTTGGTGGTTGTTCAGATAATAATACCTTTTAATTCAAATCTTTGATTAACGTCTGAATAGAACTCTTCAAATAAATAAAATTGTCGACCAACTTTTTTCAGACCAATATATTGACAAAAAATAAAAAATACCAAATCAATATAACATAAGATGACGTTTCGATCCGGCTTTGGATTTTCTTCAGAAAAATCTAAAAAATATAAATTATTAGTATTAGTTATTTAATATTATGTAATAGAGTGCACGATAATTGAAATTTTTGAAAGAATCAAAAGAATTAATGTTATATTGATTTGTTATTTTTTATTTTTTGTCAATATACTGGCCTGAGAAAAATTGGTCGACAATTTTATTTATTTAAAAAATACCTTTTAATTTTATTTAATTATATTTATTTACAAACACCAACGTCGACATATGCCAGCTCGCGCTGGCATAGTAACTGCCTGCCCACTACATTACTCCCTTCTTGCTTCCAATATACATATCTAATATATAAAATTCCCGTGTCACAATTTTGGCCGCGGTAATCTCCGAAACCACTGAACAGATTTTAATGAAATTTTGTAAATGTGTCTGGTTTGGTGCAACTTGGGCTATAGTATAGTTTTTATTAAATTTTTTGTACAAAATTACAGTATTTTCTCAAAAACGCTTGCTTTTGAGCCACATAGCGCCATCTATCTGTTAGAACTCGCAATTTGCTCAATGGTATTATTAATTCTACGTCCCGTGTGTTTCATAGACAAACAATAAACACAGAAGCAAACACACAACTGTTTAAGTAACAATTAGCGACATCTGTACATCGGCACTAAACCTCAATCGTTCTGTCATCTAACAGAAAAACCGCAGGTAGTGATAGCAGCGCCAGAAAACGGTCCATTTCGAAACACAGCAGGCATAGGAAGCTAGGTTTCCTGTAATTAAAGAGTTTCTGATTTAGTATCAAATAGCGATATCTGTTAGAAATTTGCTCAAAGCTATTAGTTCAATAGCAAATCTAATAGCTACAATTAACTCCACGTCATATGTGTTTCATTGACAAACAATACGACGTAAAAACAACGCATGTGTTTAGTTTTTTGTGAATCATTGTTTTACGGAGTCCGCTATAATTCTATAAAAAATCCGATACCTCATAATAATGTCAATGTTTAATAGCTAGGTAAACCACAAATCCGGGCGAAGCCGGACCGGGCCGCTAGTATTTATATCATATTTGAAATGCAACCCATGCGCTAGTAGTCTGGTGTTCGGGTTTTGAAAAAACGAATTTATTTTTTTTACATTTTTAGTAAGTATAATATATTGAGAAAATACTGTAAAAATTTTAGACCGAAATATTAAATATTTACAAAGCTATAGCATATAGTCGAGAGCAGCAACGGTCTTACGGTAAGACTCTTACCTGCTCTTACCTCTCAATTGTTATCACGTTACCCTTATACTTTCGCAGAGTAGAGCAAACAAATTAGCAGAAAATGATGCCTTTGAAGAAACGGAAGGTTTACTATACACCAGGCATAGCTGATTAGTGTAAATATTGATTTTTATTTTTTTGTAAGAAATCTGAAATTAAAACTTTAAACGCTTTTTTTCTCAAAACTACGTTTTTCTAAGCGGCGCGGCTGATTGAAACAATTGTATACAACCGATTGCTTTCAGTTTTGTACATGGTATTCTACACAACAATAGCTCCGTCCGGTACTAGAATTACTTAATTATAAAAATTATTTCTATTTTTTTAACCGATTTTCAACGAAAAAATCACGATTTTCTCGTTGTTTTTTTTTATAAAACCCGCCATTTTGTTATTTATCAATAAAAATGTTTATTTCTAGTACGGGATAGAGTCACAAGCCTACGAAACAATAACCAATTTAATTTTTATAATTCAGTTGACTGCAAGTGACATTATCACTCGCGCAACCCACCTACCTCCATTTAAAGTTGTCTACTTTAGGTTAAAAAAACAATTATAAAATGGCGTAAAATTAAGCAAAAAAAATTTTTTTTTCTTAGTTTACGATGTCAGTAAAAACATGTAACAAAATTGAAAACATCGTACATTATTTTGATATGAAAAAAAATTCTGAAATAACGGTTGAAAACGAGCCTGAACATAGGACTACGTCCTTAAGTAAGTGTTATAATCAATACTATCTTTGCAGTTTACATTTCAATTAATATACGTAACTTAACCTACTTAATGTATGTATCCACTACATATGTGATGGTACGTGAAAAATCAGTTTTGGATAGGATTTGCATAAAATACGTTCTTAGTGGATGTTCACGTCGAGAAAGGAGTAACTATAATATGACAGATAATGGGAACGCATCGGAGTTTCGTTTCAAATCGCGTGCGAAGCCGCGGGAACGGCTAGTTTTCAATATCCGTATTTACAAGCCATTTGACGCGTCTGCTTTTTACACTGAGCCATAGAGATTTTATGGTAAAGTTTCATGTTACACGGTTTTGAAGCCCCTACTTGCGTCCAACAAAAATAAACGACTTTTCTTTTATATACAATGGCTTAGGAAAAAAGGAGAAAGCAGACACAATTTATCTCCGTCTTATAACAATTTGTAGTTGTAATGACGCACTTAAAGCTGAGTTTCTTTTTAACCACTACATGACATTATTAATGATTATAATCCTAATTTACTTATGATATACTACACCTGTCGGATTATTTATTATTCAGGGGTCAAAATATTTTATTTGTATATTTGCCATTTGTCAGATACACTATTGGCGTCGGTCGGATGAAGAGACATAGGGGTCGGAGCAAAATTTCTCGATGTTTCATAGCCTCGCGTAAATAATTCACCATTATTTTTGAAAATGTTTATATATATTTTTTGGACCCAAAAATAGCGAAAAAATTTACAGAATCGTTTCAAAATTTAAATTTAACCCTTTAATAATCATCAAAATGTGCTACTAATCTATACTAATATATAAAACTGAAGAGTTTGTTTGTTTGGTTGAACGCGCTAATCTCAGAAACTACTGGTTCAAATTGAAAAAAAAAAATTTTGTGGGATAGCCCATTTATCGAGAAAGGCTATAGGCTATATAATATCACGCTACGATCATTAGGAGCGGAGCATTAATGAAAAATGTTGCAAAATGTATCTCAAAAATAAGCTTCTATTCAGGTGAAATGCACTAACTAAATATACTCATATTAGCGTTGTGAGTATACAACCCCGGCTGGCTCAATCGGTAGAGCATGCGAGTGTCAATATCAGGGTCGTGGGTTCAAGCCCCACGTTGGGCGAATATGTTTTTATTTTTTTTTTAATTTTCTACATTTCTTTCTTCTAAGGCTTGCATTTTTATTTTAATTTCATTTAATTAATTAAAAAAATTTATTAGTTAAAAAAAGTATAAATACTGCTTTTTATCGACAAAAACTTTTGAACGGTAACTCCGATCATCATGAAATTTGGACACAACATTCATCTCGGTAAACTAAGATGAATGTGTGTACTCATGTTCCTCCTTACCCCATTCGTTCTTTTACACCCGGGTGAAACCGCGAGTATTTTAATAAAATCGGCCCAACATGGAACATGGAGTTAAATGTTAGATTCTAAAATTAATTCACAAATGCGCCATTTACAGATCTCGTTTAAACTACTTATTTTACCTACCGATCCATTCCCACTAAATTGCCTTCAAAATATTACATTAAAAAGAACGATATTATTATTAAAATTCAAATTAATTCAACATAATATGACAGACGAAACTAACATTAATTCATTTTTAGACACGAAAATTGGCATGTCTATAAATTATGAACAAGTAATAAAAAGAAGTTTGCAAAGTTTGAAGAACGCTCATTCGTTCCAGTGGCGTAGTAAAACCGTTTTCATTTCTAGTGTTCCATAAAAAGCGATATTCGAACAATAAATAAATATTATATTTTCCAGATCAATATCATATATAAGGACATGTCATATAGGCACAAAAATTAATATTAAAAAATAAAAAAGAAACGAAATAAGCTCATATCTTTTTTCCTTCATTTATAGATTAATTTTAAATATATTTTTTCTTCATACCTCGATCGAAAGTGCAGCATACTTAAGCAGAAAGTCTAACATGTACTCCTTGGTGGGATTAGACGCACCAATGCGGGAAGTTCGTACGTTCGGGCGGTAGTGAAGCAAAAACAACCAATCAACTGTTGTTTAGATGTCGTTTCCATAGCAATCCTATTACATTTTAGCTAATAGCCGCGAACAGTTGTCATTGTATGTATTATTTTGACTTCTAAATTTATCTGATCTGTAATGTATATATTTGTAATTTAGAAATCAAAATAATAATTAATGTAATGAATACTATAGGTACTATACTATACTATAGTAACGTTGGTCATAAGCGATACTCTAGTAATAGTATATTGTGCGACTAGTGAGAGAAGGAGAAGATTCCATGAGCGTGAAATTTGCCGCACGAGCTTAGCGAGTGCGGTAACACGCGAGTGGAATATTCTCCTTCGATCAATGGTCGCACATAATATTTTATTCAACTAGCACGAGTAATATGTAATCGGAACCCTGATAAAAGAGGGAAAAATAATAAATCACTTCATTGATTGACGTACCCACCGTCCTCGATGCACACAAGATGGCCCTGACTTTCACTGAATTGCGATGCTGTTTTCATATATACAATACCGCCTACCACGTTCCTATTGGTCCAGAAGCTGTGCAGTTTTTTTTCATTATTTAACAGCTTGGCTTGCTACTGCGTTCCTATTGGTCCAGAAAATTCATTATCTCACGGTACGGCTCATTATTACACTCTACGCGTCAACATGAGGTAATTTATTATTTCTCCCGAATTTAGCAGGGCCCCGAAATTACATATTACTCACGTGTGTTGAATAAAGCTTATTTTTCAATTGTTCTTCAACCAAATAAATCTCCTTCAATAATTATTAACGTCCGTTTCTCGACTTTATGTCATAACAGACGCCATTCGCACCATTACTAATTTCCATCTAACACACTTCCCGTTATTTTCTACGTGTCTTTCAACTTCCACTCAGTTAATAGAAAGTTGAATGAAGGAATTTTAGGATAAGGTAGGCACATTTTGAGCATAGGAGTTTGACAGGTAATCGGCCATGGCCTTGAATAAGGAACCATCTCGATATTTATCTGGAATTATTGAGGGAAACCATGGAAAACGTCAACAAGATGATCGGTACACGAATTACCGTTTCTCGGCGAAAGGCAGCTGGAATAAGTCCCAGTCACATCTGCCCTCGCCGGGATTCGAACTCGGTACCTCCCGAATGGGAGTCTAGTGCTCTCACCGCTACGCAATCCCGCTCGGTTCTCTTCTACTATTACAAAAACCTACGTATAGTACGCGCCACGAATCTAAAAAGCTCGGAAGTTAGATGCGAATTCAGGCCTGCGCTTGTACAGTCTGTTGAAAAACTACAAACTCGCAACTCAACAAAACTAAAATAGCAATAACAACTTGACAATCAGCCGCCCTCGATGGAATTTTGAAAATTATGCAAATTATAAATTACGCTTTAGAAAATTTCTTAGCGTGCATTTTTTGTTATTTTTTATATATGAAAAGTTCACTGAGTTATGCAGCTCTATTCCAGTTGGATGTATTCGATCGCCACTGGCATGTTGTCATTTTTGAATCAAAAGTTTTTATTTTTAGACATGCGTGTTTTAAATAGCTTCCATTTGGAAATACCATTCATCGATTGTCAATAAAATGCTTACACATAAAATATATTATGTTACAATATCAAAATATTGTTTTTATTAACTCCACTTGTGTTTACCAGAACATGTCATGTTGTTGTACAAAAGCGAGCATTGAAACCATATCAGTCAGGAGGCAGTCACTTGTACAATATTTACAATAAAAACATTAATACATTGAAGGTGTGCGAGTTAGGGTCGTTTAACATTTGCAAATCTTAACACGCGGCCAAGCTCGGCAACTGCAACATTTAGAGCTACTTTCCACACCCCTATAACTCAAAAAAATGGTTGTCTGTAAAGTCGGTTTACGGACGATAGTTTTACGTATTCCGCTCAAATATCATATTTAATAATACATAACCTAAATTTTAGTAGCTGTCAAACTATATTTTTACCGACTAATACAAAGCAAAATACATATTTTTAAGCAATTATAAAAGACATTTAAAAGAATGTATATATATTATATATTTGTTAACAAAACGTATAATTTATCTGGCCATCTGTCAGATGTAGCTTTCGCTGGAACAGCCGAAAAAAATGTTGAACGCACACTACTCTCTGACGTCACGCGAGAAGAGAGAGACTATCGCTTATATCGCGCTCTCGCTTGCGGAACGTTACTCTTTTTCGTGCGTGCAGCCGGTGTTTCATTAATTTATAAGACGTTATCATGTCAAAAAATCTATTTGACCTGAACATTTGTAATTTTTAAGGCTCCACCAATTATGTATCAAAAATCTCTACGTTATTTGTTTATCTCCGGTACATACTGTTTTAATGTTTTATGCGTTTCTGTTGTCATCACAACTCATAAACAACAACAGATCGTCAATTTTTTTTAAAGTTAATATAAAAATTCTGAAGATACAGTCGAACTTCAAAAAATTCGAGTTATAGAGTTTTCGACTTATGAGTGATTTCGACTTAGGAAGAAAATATTCGACTTGTAGAAGTTAAGATTCATTCTAACTAATTTTGAGCTGCTATGTTCGAGATACAGAGGTTCAATTTATTTTTTCGAGTTATGGAGAGAAAATATGTACCGAAATGGCTTGTAGGGACTCACTGATTATTTCGACCTTTATAGGGCGTTGAGATTTCGAGTAATGGAGGTGTTTTGGGGCTTGAAGGGAACGGAACAAAACTTTTTTCGGGTTTTTGGAGGTTTTCGACTTAAAGTGGTTCCACTTTATAAAAAAAATGTTTTTTAAAACGAAAAGCATTTCTTTATCAGACTTTTAGAACGTCAAAAAACGAGAAATTGGCGTGTTTTTTCATTTTCAAAAATTAAAAACATTGAAAATGTCTATACTTTACGAAAAAAATCTTGTTCGAAAAAATAAAAAAAAAATGTTTGAATGAATTTTTATTTTGCTTCTTATTACCAAAAACAAATATTCTATAAACAAAATCAGATCATGTTCCTGTCTGGTCTTCGGTCTCCTAAACTGATTCCAGCAAAAAAACAATACGCATTGAATTCGAAACAGCAGTCCCAATTCTACCTGATCAATATCAAGTTTTTTTTTTGATGTTTTGTTAAGTTTTAAGAGCCATTTATTTATTTAAAGTTAATCGCACATATTATTATATATGATTTACAATTTTCACGAACATGCATTATAAACCCGGTCGAATTGCTATTCGTGAATGCATCTACAACGAACACCCTGTATATTATAGGGTTTATGACGTATTATACATAACGTATATTCGACTCCGGGACATAGCGTGAGACACGCATAGGCCAAACTCAGACACCAGAGGGCCGGAGCTGCAGTGCTTATAAACCAGTAGCGTTCTTTTGTCTAAGTTGTGTTTAAAAAATGTTACGTTTTAGTAAAATATTCATCAATTTATATATTATACTAGCGGTCTGTCCCGGTTTCACCCGGGTGCGATAGATATGATTCTACAAAATTTATTTCGTTTGCGGCCCGGCGTCTGACTAAAACAGTTTTTTTGTTTGCTTCTGAACTAATAGCTTTGAGTAAATTCTATCAGATGTCGTTACATGTTACTAAAACCGTTTTTTTTTTGAGAAAACACCGTAATTTTGTACAAAATATTTAATAAAAATTTTCATATAGCGTAAGTTGCACCAAGCAAGAGACATTTACAAAATTTCATTTAAATCGGTTCAGTGGTTTCGGAGATAAGCGTGGCCAAAATTGTGATACGAGAATTTTATATATAATATAGTAGATAGATTTATGTATTTAGGTATACCTTATCTTTTTAATTTCCAGAGAAAATCTGTGATAACAAGAATTTAATACTGTAGTATTATTTAATGTAAGAAAATGCGTACGTCACTGCTTCATATCATAAACTGAAAGCATAGAATCAAAAAGAATAACTATTGACATTAATGACCTACAAATATTGTACTATGCTTAAGAACTGCATCAAAAAATCAGTCCTCTACGAAACCCTAAAACGACACCAAACAATAAAAGCTTGGGTCTCACATCTGCAATAAATTATACTTATACATTCCTCTGTAATTTATTAACCTCAAATTACAGTGTTTTTGTCCGGCTCTGTCAGATCGATTTTGTTAATCTTTACTGTCGGGTTTTATTAAATTTTTATGACATATTTTTCGATTTTCTTGTACCTAAAAATGTTTCTCAAGCCCTAAATAGAACCTGATCTGTTTTATTTTAAATAGGCTTCTTGCAGCAATGCTTTTAAAAAAGTGTACCAAATTTAGTTTAAATCCATAACGTTTTTCGATAGTTATCGCATTATATACTTTATAAAAAATAGTTCACAGTGACGTGCGATCTAAACGTTGAGATTTAAGTGTCCGACCTCAATGTCCCGCCATCCGACCAATTCCAGTAGTCAGTTTGCTATTAAGTTTTTTTTTATTACCTCATCGATAAACATTGACAAATGAAAGCTCATCTAAATTTCTGAAAAACATTGCATATGAATATGAAGGTGGGTACAGATTAAACAAACATTGTTTGCCAACGGTTGATCAACTGTTGGCAAGCCTGTTGAGAAAAGTGTTCGGAAACATCCAAGCACCTAGTTGGCTAAGTATGTTGAACAACAATTCCTTGGGAGCGAACGTAGCGCAACAGTGGCGCAACTGTTGAGCAACACGTGCACATTGCGCAAACCGATGTGCTGGCCAGCGGTTGTTCAATAATGCTTTTTTTTAGTCTGTACGCTACTTAATATCTCCCATTCAATTTATTTAAAGAATTAAGCATAGACATTGATTGGTTTTAGCTGTTTAAAAACAAAACATTCGTTTTGACACCGTGTAATTGTTTATTAGCAATAACTGTTTTTGTTTCAAATCAAGCGAAAGCTGTTTCAACTACTTCCCGTTATCCGATTGAGTTGAAATTTTGCATACGTATGTAGTTCCGATGACAATACAATATTATAATCATAAACTGACCGGTCCGGCTTTCGTCCGGATTCAAATTGCACTTTTAATAAAGCGCACTAAAAACTTAAACATAAAATAGGTATAAGTGTTTTTTTAAGTTAAACGGTTTTGTTGTACAATCGATGATTTACTAAAAACTAGAAAATAATTTATGAGTCACCATAGGGGATTTTGATAAAACTGAAATAAAAACGTGGGAGGCATTTATAGTTGAAGACGGTCGAACGCTATACATAAATTCAAACAAATAAAAAAATTTATACCAAATGCACCCCATGATTTTATTTACTTTTATCAAAACCACCTATGGTGACTTCGAACTCAAATAAAAATTATAATTTCAAAAATAAGCTCAAGTATATATAAAAATCTCATGGCACGATGTTTGTCCGAAACCACTGAACCGATTTTAATGAAATTTTGTAAATGTCTCTTGCTTAGGATAGTTTTTTAAAATATTTTGTACAAAATCACCGTGTTTTAATAACATGCAGCGGCATCTGACAGAATTCGTTCAAAGCAAACAAAAAAAGCTGTTTTAGTACCAAGTCGCGACATCTGATAGTATTCGCTCATAGCTATTAGTTCAGAAGCAAATCTGGTAGAATTTGCTCCAAGCTATTAATTCAAACGCCGGGCCGCAAACGAAATACATTTTGCAGAATTATGTCTATAGCACCCGGGTGAAACCAAGACGAACTGCTAGTATAGTACGCGCCATCTAAAAGGTTCGGAAGTTAGTCACAAACAGCGTCGCAAAGGCACATTTTAGAGCCGTTGATACTCCCACCACCTCCCAGCTACCTGCACGAAACGTGCGCTCGTCGGTGATTGGCCGTGATCACTCGTTGCCTTTGTTACTTGTCGCTTTCCTGCTTTAAAGTACAGTCGAGTACGCTATATTTTCAAGTTGTTATTGCTATGTTAGTTTTATTGAGGTGCGAGTTTGTAGTTTTTCAACAGACTGTACAAGCGCAAGCCTGCATTCGCATCTAACTTCCGAGCCTTTTAGATTCGTGGCGCGTACTATACTTCTATAAACATTTCGTATATAAAAGCGTGAAATTTGCACTGTGTAAGGTACAGTGTAGAATTGAAATACGTATGAACGTTCTAAGAAAACTATATATTTTCTTTATTGTGTGAACATTGAAGAATGTGAGACATTTGTGTTCGTCTAGTTCTATGAAAAATAATATTCTACAATCTACAGTTTACAGTCGACCATCGTTGATACTGAATTTAATGTAGCATAGAGTAGAACAATGAATGTTTGAATGACGCTATTCTAAAGATAAAAGAAAAAAAAATGATGAGTTTTGTCTGTTCACAATTTCGATCACAAACTTTGCAAATAATATTCTTTAAGTATTGAAGGAGATTTATTTGGTTGAGGAACATAGAAAATAAGCTTTACCAAAGTATCGCTTGTGGCCAACGTTTCGAAAATTATATTTTCGGTTGAGTTAGAGTTTAAAAAGTTAAGTTTTTGGAAATTTTTCCATAACGATTTGGAATCTGTGTTATTATTTATGAAATATTTAAAATAAGCCTTCTTCTCATCTATAATTGCTTTTTGTGTCAGCTTTTTTAAAGAAATGTAATAACTTTTAGCAGTTAACGTTCTAGATTACAAATATCTTTGTCTTGCTGCATCCTAAATAAAATAATAATGCCATATTCGGATTCAGCGCACTCGAATACATATTTCTAGAGCTTAGTACTTTTTAAGATTGTGAATTCGATGGATATCCCTATATCTAAAATCTCGCTAAGCATATCTGTAGCTAAAAATCAATTGGTTTTTAGGCTATGCGCCCATGGACACTTTTTCTTAATGACCTTTAAACTATAAAATAAAATCATTTTCAATCACTTTAACCAAGAACCAAATCCCATAAGGTTTGTGCGGCGTCCTTTAGTATTCAAAAAAAAAATTGCGGTAGACAAAAACTTGGTTAATTTGTTCATATTTATGTTTGTTTTATGGATTTCATTTGCATAGAAATAAAATAATTTGATCAATGCATCTCAATTTTTTTAAATCAAATTTCCCATTTTCAGTTTAAGACTCCAATAAAATTTTCAAAAAACATTCATCCAGCTTAATTTCCAAATGAAAACGATGATCTTCCTGCAGGAAACATAGTAACCATTGCCGGATGTGATGAAATTAGGGTAAAAACTAAACACTTTGTTATTACTGCTCAATTTGGCCCTACCTCTTTTTACTTTTCTACCAATAATTTTCTGAATAAACAGTATAACTATGTACTATTATTAAAATGTTTTATAATATAATATGATTAAATTTAAGTGGCTCCTTAGACCGGAATCGTGAAAATACCGTGGCAGTGAACGTGTATTAATAATAAAATAGCCGTAAATCGAGACACCCGGTAAAATATTACACGCCTATGCTATAGCAATGTTCAGTCCGTAGCTTAAGCAATGTTCATTTACAATTTCTCATTAAAAGAACACAGCCTAAATAATATACGGCAGCTACATGTGTATTATAGTCGATGTAACCAAGAAGCATCGGACGTACCTTCAGTAATAAACTCGACTGCTGAAGCTGAAATGAGTTCATGGATCTTCATATATATGTTTAGGATTCGTCTGATACAGAACTATGTTTGAATTAGTGATGTAACGAATATCCGCATCTTTTTTGACATTCGTATTAAAAAAATCATGCGAATATTTTAAGATTTTTTTTAATGTGAAAATAATATTAAATCAGACAAAAAATATTATTTCTTAGCAATTTATTTCGTACTCCTTTTAAATGAAGCAAAAATTGTATACGTCAATTATTTAAACATTTTTTGTTATTTGTAATAGATTTTATGCAGCTGTTTTATATACGATGAAGAAAGTTTTGGATAGCAGCATTATATTCTCATATCATGTAGAGGAAATTTTTTTTTTAAGACAGACGTTTTATCCATAATAGACATCATCAGTGTTTGACAAAATTTTTTGTTACAAAAGATTTGTGAATAAAATAATAAAAAGACGGACGAAACGTCTGTGTTTTAATTATTATATATTTTTAAATAAACCTGACTTCATGAACGAAAAAAAAAATTTTTCCTCTACATGATATGAGAATATAATGCTGCTATCCAAAACTTTCTTCATTTTTTGTTATTTACAGTGGAGAAAAAATTATTTAGTTAACAATAGCCCCACTGTTTTAAAAATAAAAATTAATTTTTTTCAACGGAACTTTATTCTTTCAAGTGTTAAGATGACACCATAATTTATTCAGATTTTTAAATTGTTATTTAATACTATAAAAAAAAATATTTTTGTGTTGTACTCTCTCAACAGGGCGTTGCGCTCGATCTGCAGTAACAGCCGCGCGGAACCCTATTTTCAACGTTAAATTAAAACTATAAATAATAGAGATAGATAAAATTCTCGACCAATTTTTCAGATAAATATATTAACAAAAAATATAAATATTAATACATTAACGTTTCGGTCCGGATTCAGAACTGATCTAAAATAAATATAAAAATTAATTAATAATTAGTTCCTAATTGGTTTTTTCTTTCTAATTTTTATATTTTTTGTTAATATATTTGTCTGAAAAATTGGTCGATAATTTTATTTATTGAAGAGTTCTAATCAGACGATAATCAAAGATTTTAATAGAAATAGAGTTCCGGGAAAAAACAACAAAGTGAATAAAATATAACCCAAGGGGATCCGACCAAAATTGCGATCTGTAGAGTCGTGACGTACATACGTACGTACATACGTACAGACCAACCGACAACTGCTGTTTGTGATTTTCAATTACAATTTTAATAGTATTTATGAACTCGAATTGATTTAAAAATGGTTCTGTTTTATAGATTAGAATCTCCTCTTTTCAAAAAGTTTCAATTTGAATGGATTTCGTGTGATATTAACTTAGATATAACTTCTTATCTGAACGAAAGTCAGCTCTGATGCACAAAGCGATAATAAAGCACATACCGCTAGTTTAGCGGTATGTGCAATTAGCAAGTTCGATACCGTACCATTGCTATAATAACAGTTATATATACAATCATAATAATAATAATAGTAGTAGATCTGGCGCCTGAAAGCTACACGGCGTTAATGTAACGGTGAATTAACGTCGTGTTTAGATAGCTTTTATGTGTTTCCCAAATTCAATGTCCGCCGACAGTTCTCTTGTTCAAGTCAAACCCTTAGCGGCTGTGTTATTTTTCATATTGAAGCTGGATTCTCGCAATCCAACCTATTGTCAATTAAGAGCGATAATAACCCGAATGCATCATCCGGTCGTCCGAAGACCACTCGCGTTTAGTAGATGTGATATAATTAAGTGTGGTATACATAATATAATAAAGTATGTTATATAACTGTAATATTATAATATAAAGAAGGATGGGCCAGAAAGGCGTGCGATTTTAAAAACACTCTTGCGTTTGAACCTGGGCTGCGCGGGTGGTGGGGTTGAGAAGCTCGGTTCTCGGAAATTTAGTCGCGATGGATCACTTCACCGGAGCGCAACGTGCATTCTGCGTTAAACATTATTACAAAAATGGCGATTCGTGCGTTATTGTTCGGCGTGAGTTTGGATTACATGATCTAAATCAGTGTCCGAAGGAAAGTGTGATTCGATCGTGGGTCAGAAAGTTCGAAGCAACTGGTTCGATTCTCAAACAGAAGCCTGCGGGACGCTCAGGTCAACAAGAACGGAAGACACAATTAAACAAGTTAGAGCTTCAGTTCAACGTAATCCTGGACTATCGACTCGCAAGCGATCAGCCGATAATATCGATATCATCGATCCATCGCGACTAAATTTCCGAGAACCGAGCTTCTCAACCCCACTACCCGCGCAGCAAGAGTGTTTTTAAAATCGCACGCCTTTCTGGCCCACCTTTACAAAACTAGTTTTGCGCATTTTCAATTGGTCAAAACTAGTTCTGTCAATTTTTGAACGGACAGTACTAGTTCTGCTTGTTTCATTCAATCAACGTGCGAACCCGAACAAAAGTAGGGTTATGTTCTCGTTTATGTACCTATCTATTGAATTGTTCTCCTGAATATTATAATTAATATAATTGTGGGATATTCAGTGCAATAATTAAGTAAAAATGCAAGATGAATTTGAGATTCAGCTAGTTCGCCTATTGGAGGCTTCTGAAACATAATTTTATGACGAAACATAATTACCTTACTACACTAAGTGAGGTTAAGAAAGCAAATTTATTGAAAGCTGAATTAAAACCTCTGTCTGCGAAACAATACAGAAGAATAAATCGCTTTGATATAATAAGTATCGTTGATGTGGAAAAGTTAATTAAAAAACGCAAAGAAGATTCCGATGCCATATTACTACTGTCCGTTCAAAAATGGACAGAAGTAGTTTTGTCCAATTAAAAATGCGCAAAACTAGTTTTGCACATTTATTTCGGTCATTGACCGAATTCGGGTATAGACCCTAGGCCTAATATAACATAATATGTATCATATAGCAAATTCACTAATAAAATGCATTTTCATTGCACGTGTTAAAAAATATATTACATTTTTTTATTGAAATTCTTAAGATGTCAACACTAGCAGATGGAACTATGGCTACATAATTATGATATGTAGCAAAGAGTGAAAAAGAAGTACTAAGAGAATGTGCCGTATCTCAACAATCAGTGAGTTCTAAGTAACAATAGGACTCAAAAAAACGATTGTTTATACGAAGTACACTCCGTTACAAAACTAACAGGTTTCGTTATGCTGTTCAACTTTGTGGATCAAGACGCAGTGTATATACAGGGTGTCCCATTAAGAATGGGACACAGAACAACCGCAGATTCTCCAATTCAAAATAAAACGATTAAGCGAAATATGCTTAGATAAAATGTTACTGGCTCTACCATTGGCGTACGGCAGGAGTAAGTAATGCTTGTACCCCTTCTAAATGTTACGCCGCTGTCTAAATTTTAATTTTGACTATAATTTTAATTTTTTTGATATTTTCTAAGTCAATAATGTACACTTGTTAGTTTGTTGTAAAGTCATTGGTATTCGAGATGGTAGAGCGTACTGAACTATTTTTTTTATTGTTATGTGCATTTTATGATATTTAACAAGTGTGCCGATTTGAGTAAAATTATACGGTGTATTAAAAAAATTATGGACATTAATAATTTTTCAGTTTTCAACTTCAACACCCCGTATTTCGGAAACGAGTAACATTTTATCTAAGCATATTTCGCTTAATCGTTTTATTTTGAATTGGAGAATCTGCGGTTGTTCTATGTCCCATTCTTAATGGGACACCCTGTATATATCTATAATAATATTATATAGAGAGAATGCTAATTTTGTGTGTATGTGGAGGGTAATCTCCGGAACTACTGCATCTATTTGAAAAATTCTTTCAAAACTATTTAGAATGAACCTACATGATGGACATAGGTTATATTATATTACCGCGTTAAAATGGATAGATAGATATATATTTACAACATTTTGGTATAAAAGCGCTTTTCATGGAGACCAATTTTGCAAATGTAAGTCGACGAAATATTTCAAAAATATATTGAACTTTTTGGCTACGCAAATAAAACACAAGTTTGAATAAAGTTTTTGAAAAATATTCCTTGAAATTTTTTCGGCTATTAAAATTTTTACATAAAGACAAAATTGTGTTGACTAATATTTGTTTAATGAAAACACAAACAATTTATTTTAATACACGATTGCAATATTTAAACGTAATTTCATACATAATATTACAAAACGTAGCTGACAATTTTAGATAATCCCCCAAGAATTCAACACCCCAAAGACTTAAGTTTTAAATGTATAATTAAATTAAAATACTTCACAGGGTTTAAACATCATAATTAATTACAATAAATTGTCCATTACAAAATATAATATTAAAGCTGAAGAGTTTGTTTATAATATATTTTACATATAATATGGTATGCTTGTCCGGTTTCTGTATATATAGTAACGGATTACAAAATCCACACACTGTGAGAGTTATTTTTTTAATGAATTATACAGACGTAAGCTCAATTAATTCAAATAAATAAAATCGTAACTTAGTCTATAGTTGAACAGTTTTAAATATTCCTAGAGCGAATTTTCAGTTTTCATCACTTTTTTCTGTTTGTATTTTTTTTTGTACCTATCTTCTATCTATACCAATATATAAAGCTGAAGAGTTTGTTTGTTTGGTTGAACGCGCTAATCTCAGGAGCAACTGGTTCGAATTGAAAAAAAAAATTTTTTTTGTTAGATAGTCCATTTATCGTGGAAGGCTATAAGACTCTATATTATTAATATATTAATACATTTTCAAATAATAATAATAATGTCTTTATTTTTTCAAAAGGTTTTGATCAAATGGTGAAGTTCAGCCTTAACCCAGTTACAAAAGAAACTTAAATTACAAAAAAGAGAAACTTAAAAATAAAACGTAACAAATGGTGCAATAAGCATAACCTATTATAGTACAGATTTAATTTTAGAGTTTTAAATGAGTTGAAACTTATTTTAGCTCAGAAGGCAAGATATTATAATAATGGGGTACCAGTTATGTAAACGAGGCTTTGAATTTTGTCGTGCGAAACTTCGGAATTGATAAAATTGATCTTTGCAACGTAAATCATGATCACTATTCAAAACTGACTACTTATATTGTATTTTACTGTAAAGATATTCAGGCGTTTGCAATATTAAGGAGGTTGATGCTTTACAGTCCCAATCAAAAGTAAGTCGAATTCTAAATGGGAACTTTTCCATAATAATTTTTTACAAAAGGTTATAAGTCGATGATACTAATAAATGGTAAGAGTACGATAACTTGCTATGCAAAATATCCACTGGAAATTCACAATTATTGTTTTATATAACATATAACAGCGTTATTGGTCGTTTTAAATGCGGAAAATTAATTTTTAAAAATTAATTTAAAAAATTTAAATATGGTATAGTAAGTTGATTTTAGAGTATATAGCGATCGCTATCTTGTCTCATATAGTGATAAGAAAAGAGAAAGTTATACAGCGTGTCCCATTTTAATGTCCCACCCCGGATAACTTTTGTCAGTGACCTTGAATGAAAAATTGTTTGGTACAAAAGTTGTACAACTTGGAGGGGGACATTCGATGGCACTAATACTTTTGACCTTGGGTATAAGGTTCAAGGTCATTCAAGGTCAACTTTGTTTTTTTTAATGGAACGTCCTATTTTTGACATCGGTAATCGATTGCGCGTGAAAAAATATGAGACTTTTGTCTGAAACTTTTTTCGAGAACGGGCAAAACTCTGTGCGTCTGTTAGTCTGTTAGTCGGTTATTCGGTTAATCTGTGAACACTATACAGGTCAAACGGATGAACGGATTGAAACAAAATTTTGGGAGGATGTTTGGTATGCAAATATGAAAAGCCCTATTGTTTTTGAAGAAATTCTCACCATTCTCGAGTTGAAAATTCAAAAATTTTCAATTTTGAAGGCTAAATTAATTGAGAAAATTTGCCCGTTTTCGAAAAAAGTTTCAGACAAAAGTCTCATATTTTTTCACGCGCAATCGATTGCCGATGTCAAAAATAGGACGTTCCATTAAAAAAAACAAAGTTGACCTTGAATGACCTTGAACCTTATACCCAAGGTCAAAAGTATTAGTGCCATCGAATGTCCCCCTCCAAGTTGTACAACTTTTGTACCAAACAATTTTTCATTCAAGGTCACTGACAAAAGTTATCCGGGGTGGGACATTAAAATGGGACACGCTGTATATACCTGTATCTATGATAAACAAAGATAGAAATATCAATTGGTTGGAATGAAATACAATTGAACGTTCAGGGCAGAGTCGTATTTGGAAATTTTAATTTATAAAACGAATTTTAAATTTAAAACTCACATTTTCATGAAGATTGAAAACCACCGCTTTTTTTGATAAAGGGGTATGCGAATTGTCTCGCAGTGAAACGGGAAGGGGCAAATGTGGAGTTTTTAAAAAAACAATTCCGGGTGAACGATAAACGGGTATGCGAATTGTAATTCTGGGGTGAACGATAAAGGGGTATGCGAATTTTCTCGCAGTGAAACGGGAAGGGGCAAATGTGGAGTTTTTAAAAAAACAATTCCGGGGTGAACGATAAACGGGTATGCGAATTGTAATTCTGGGGTGAACGATAAAGGGGTATGCGAATTGTCTCGCAGTGAAACGGGAAGGGACAAATGTTGAGTTTTTAAAAAAACAATTCCGGGGTGAACGATAACGGGGTATGCGAATTAGATAGTTAATTGTTTGAATAGAACTGCGTTTTCTCAAAAATGTATATTTAATTGATAGTCAATTAAATATATGTTTTTTAGAAAATCAGAAAAAAAAGCGGTGAAAAAAATGTGTTTCAAAAGGAAATGATTTCTTTTACTGTCCGATAGCAATGGAGGGTTTGTGCGTCTAAAAATTCGCGAAAAATACCTATGCTCATTCAGTAAAGTGTTTAAATGTTTTCGTAGTGTTGAATATCGAAGAATAAACTATACTGAAAAGTTAAACAAATATAGCATAACAAATATTATAAATATCTAAATACGACCCTGCTTCCATAACACAATCGAAAGCTGCAAACAAAGTGACAGTTACACAATAATTCTACACCAGTTGCTATGACGTGTATTTGTGATTTTTGATTGGTTAGATTCAAAAAATGACAGTGAAAGACGAAAAGTAGTTCAATTTTTTTCACGTATTTTTGAGGAAATTTGTGAATAATCCGCAAAGTTTTTTTTTTTTGAACGTCAAAATTTAGCGTTTTCTATGACTTAAAAAAAAAAAATTCAAAATTTGGGTGCATAGTGTTATCGTACTGGACCCCTAATAAATTATTGTCATAAAGGCATAAATAAATAATTTTTTTTTTATTAATTAATTATTTCAGTATTTTATTTAATGCACTAACTTTGAATTTTTTCTACAAAGTTAGCTTAAAAAATAAATTTATGTAAATATCTGTATTTTACATATTTTTTGCAGTAAATAACTAAAAAAAGAAATTAGAAGTAATAAAAATTAAGATTAAATCATTAACTTCAGTTAAAATTGTTAAAGTAAAGAATAAAAGTCCATAATCGAAAAGTGCTAAGGTTTAATAATTTTTTTTTATTGATTAAAAGTCTCCTAATTAAATTGGAAAAAATATTAAAATATGCGTAAGACATCAATGCTTTACATAGTTAGTTTTCGGAACTGCTGACATTATTTGGTTATTTGCAAAAAAATAGGATGTACCGTTTGCATGCTAGGTTGTCATATTTTCCATAAGACTACATGTAAAAGTTTTTTTTTATTTTTAAAAACTTTATTTCAGATTTTTTTCATTATCTTCGTAAAACGGCTCAACCTCCTTAAGGTTTTAAATATGAAGATGCTATAATTAAGGCGCAAGATGTTATCAATTTCTCGCATGTTTGTTCTATGTCTATATAAAGTGATATGATCATATTTGCGAGCACCATAAGCATATCGCAGGCAGGAATTTTTCAAAATTCGAAGTCTAGACTTATTTTCTTTTTCATAAATATATACTATTTTATTATTATTTTGTAACGAACTAAATAATAATTCATGTTTTCAATAAATTACATTGATACCAATTCAAAGACGTGTTCCACTTTCATTTATCGTGGTTCGTGGTTTCTAAAAAATCTACTTTAATTTTGTGAAATGAAAAACAATTACCTACCTTATTGTCAAAAGCAGGAGCGACTTGATTAACTGGACACAGCCTTCAGTTGTTTAGGTATTTTAAGAGACACTATAAATCATAAACAATTTACATAACCACTTTTGTCCGAAATGCTATTGAACACCACTACAATATTATTTTTAACAGAAAGGCGTAAATACTTTACGAATAGAAGAAAATCTCAACAGTCTAAAAAGTTATCACAAAAAACAATGTTGTTTTAAAATATAGGCAGGCAGTAGGCACTTATCAAAAAAAGACGTACACAAAAAATATATCCCGATTTGGTAACTCAAAACAGCATTCATAGAGTCCGGAGGAAAGTAAGAACTTAACAAAAAAGAGCATAAACTATTTACTGTTCAAATGTTTTATCTGACCGCGGCACACCGCGGAATTTTCGACAAAAATTATCAAAATCTTCAATATTCCCGTAAACACCTCACTGAACAAAACACCAAAATACAATGAACAGCCCGCGAACAAATCTATACATAAAATATATATTTGACCTTCAAAATAACTTTGAGATATTTGTTAATTTACTAAAGCGTAGTTTACACAAAAATACCCAGTTGCAAAATGCAAGAAAATCAGGGCCGGATTTAAAAACAAAACCTGAATTATATGTTTGAAAACTACATCACATGTAAATGAATTTATCGTGTATTTCACGTTCTTTTTTTACCTACTATGTTGTTGATGAGAGTAGAAGGGGGGGGGAGAGGTGATCTACTATTTTTGGACAGGTTCCCAAACATGAAACAGTTGTTTAAAAACGTTCAATTCTTTTTTTAAATGTAATGCGATTTTTTTCGATCTTATGGCCCTGGATGCAGCACCCTTCCCCTAGAACAGGGGTGGCAAACCTTTCTACACCTAAGTGCCAATTTTTTTCTAAAATATTTAATGTAGCCATGACGTGCCGACAAGCAACCAAAGAAATTTAGTTGTCAAAAAAATGAATGAAAAACATGGATAAAAATAATAATTTTGAGCGCCATGAAACTTATTCGTGTTTGTTATTTAGTAATAGTCAATTGTTTTCGGTATCTAGCAATTATTTCGATTTTCCACCGCAATCAATGCCGTGCCAAAAATAATCTGTCGCGTTTCACCTGTGGCACGCGTGCCATAGGTTTGCCACCCCTGCCCCAGAATGAAAAGCTAGTTACGACATAGATTTTAGTTATTTAAGTTTTTGCAACAATGCTTTGTGAAATCCAATATACGATAAACGGACATTAGTAGTCTGTGTTCTCTTCGCAAAGGTTCAGATAAATTTGGACTTTCGTTCCGTTGACCATAAGGCAGGTAGACCAGCTAGTTAGTATGCCGAATAGGTCGCATCGATCAATATACTATACGATGGATGGGGTTGGTGTAGAAGTCAGCGAAACGTTCAGCAGGAGGTGTGGAATGCACCAGATGTAGATGTTTACCGTTCGCTTTTCCGCTATCCTGCTGTCATCCTGCTGAGCTCGCAGGACGGCGCGTTTACTACAATGCTATATCGCGGTGTATCTTATAAAACCATAGCGTAGCGAGCTCCATTAGTGAGACAAACAATTAAATAATAATAATAATAATGCATTTAATGTCCGTTTCTCGACTTTATGTCATAACAGACGCCATTCGCACCATTACTATTTCTCGTTATTTTCAACATTTTTGAACTTCCACTTAATTAATAGCAATGGACCAATAAAGGAATTTTAGGACATCAGGATATATAATAATTAAATACAAACCTGTATTTTCAAATCATTACACAATTTGCTGTTATTCAAGTTACGTAATATTATAAAATTAAAACCATTATGGCTAGTTTACACAGTGCGAGCTGCAGACCAGACAGTAGACAGCTACTCGGCTTGTCTACTCGTACGCCAGTAGCTCGGCTCACCTTTGCTGTCTACACGATACGAGTAGCTGCTGTCCAGTCTTGCGAGTTGCCATTTTGAATTCGTTAAACACTACGCAGGCGCAGCACAAAACACGGGTTCCGCTCAGTAGACCATCCCGCTCG
This sequence comes from Xanthostigma xanthostigma, assembly GCA_963575645.1. Classification (NCBI taxonomy): domain Eukaryota; kingdom Metazoa; phylum Arthropoda; class Insecta; order Raphidioptera; family Raphidiidae; genus Xanthostigma; species Xanthostigma xanthostigma. The sequence continues at coordinate 7,837,427 of OY754464.1, forward strand.
CACTGGCGAGCTACTGCCGAACGCGTCCAAACGATGCGAGCGACGGCCGAGCTACTGTCATGTACGAGTTGCTGGCGGGCGAGCATGCGAGTGAAAACAAAAAATGTTGAAGTAACTCGGATGCGAGCTACTGTCTAACACGCATGTGCGAGTTACTCGTAAGTGACGTCCAAACAGTGCGAGTTACTGCAGTGCAGCTACTCGGCAGGCTGACTTGTACGCTAGCTCGCACTGTGTAAACTAGCCAGTGGCGGATCCAGGATTACGGCAAGGGGGGGGTCTTGAAAATTTTTTACTCCTTTTGCAGAGAATTCATGAAAAACATGAAAAGCTTTTTTTTTTTTGCGCAGTAAGATTTTAATTTGGGATTTTTAATTCTCTGGAAGGGGGGTTTGAACCCGAAAACCCCCCCCGTGGATCCGCCACTGAAACTAGCCATTAGTTGTTAGCATTAATATTTGATTCAAATAAAACTCAAATATTATATCTTTTATTAAGTCAAATGTCAATATTTCTGAAATTGGAATGGTTCTGTCGCCCAATTGGCTGGATTTTTGAACTAAATCTAAAAAAAAATTTAAAGTATACCTACTTGAAAACTAATTACAGCGCATAAAGTTAATGTGTTTAAAAAATACAGTAATAACTCTATATATAGCGACACTCAAGGGACTGTGAACTTTGTAGCGTTATTGAGAGTTGTCGTTAAGAGTATTCGTCCCTGCAAATACCCCCTGCAGCCTTCATCTCAAATCTTTTCCCCTCGCCTAAAAACGGTTCGCGCTCTCCCGACGCTATTTTTAAAGCTAGAGGGTTCTGGTAAACGCCAAATGAAAGACAAAGAATCAGACTACAGATCCTTCAGGCGAATTTTTTGAAAAAAAATTCCCGAAAAAACTTACAACCTTTTGAAAAAAATAATAAGTTACGTAATATTTCACACGTAGGCGAAACTGTTTTTCTAAAAATTCGCCTGAAGGATCTGTAGTCTGATTCTTTGTCTTTCATTTGGTGTTTACCAGAACCTTCTAGCTTTAAAAATAGCGTCGGGAGAGCGCGAACCGTTTTTAGGCGAGGGGAAAAGATTTGAGATGAAGGGTGCAGGGGGTATTTGCAGGGACGAATACTCTTAAACGGTTAGAAGAAATAATCCATTAATATTTTTTTACTATAATATGTATTTACTCATAATATATAAAATTTATAACTGACCAACAAACACTCATACTTATCGATAAGCAGCTGAGCTAAACATATGAAAGATAACCCCAACAAACAAAAGAACGAATTTCTTAGAATCTTCGGTACGCATGATGCCGACAACAAAGCAACAAAATAACAAACAAGTACTGTTTATTACTTAATGATGACGTATTGTTGTCATTATTTATTTAGTTTGTCGTTATTTAGAGCAACAAGGTAAACCAACTAGAGTTGAGTAATTTCGACGTTTTAAGGAGTTTGTCGTTATATCGAGTGACGTTAAATGGAGTTTACACTGTAGTTGTTTTATTTTGTTCGAAATATATGAAAAATTATGATTTCTTTGTACCATTTTCTTCAAAATCTTTCAGGCAGTTTGAATATCATCTTTGAGTACAAATGGACAGTGAAAACAAACATGGTATAGGTAGGCAAATCTGATTTGAATGCTATTTCGTGACGTAAGCAATGTTATAAAACAAACGAATTTGAATTGAATGCTTTATCAGATTCGATTTGAAACTAGAATTCGCATTTCGCATGATCCTCTATCTAATGCCTTGTCAATGACCTTTATAAAAGCGTCATGTGAACTTTCGAAACTTTATACAAGGCCACTAATACATTTCAAAGAGAAAGATGGTCAATATGGGGTATTGTGTAACCTACAGCAAAACACGTCAACATTAGAGACTTTTTGATAAAAGTAATATTTTACCACTCCAACTCACAAGTGAGGAATGGTACCTATTAGTTTAGGTAAAATTTACATCTCAGAATTTTACAATATCTTTTCGTTTTGAGGTCCTCCGAATCCAAAAAACATAATATTTTTGGAAAAACTCTGTCCGTCTGTTAGTCTGTGAGCACGATACAGATCAAACAGAAGAACGAATTGAAACCAAATTTTGGGAGGATGTTTGGTATGCACACATGAAGAGCTCTATTCTTTTTGGGGAAAATCGGCGCATGCGCAGAAAAGATATATGCTATAACGGTGTTTTTTATGTAATAATGGTATACTTTTCATAACGGCTTATTGTTATATTTATTTTTTCAAGAAAATTTCTTTAAATTTTTATTTATAAACTTTATAGTTTCTGAAATATTTTGAAAAAATCAGCTGTTCTTTTTTTTGTAGATCTGTCAGAAAAAAATTAGTTAAGCATGCTTTGATTAATTTTTACATGACGTGGAACATATTATAGGTAACCATGGCAACGAATAGCATTTATCATATCGAATACTAGCCATTACCCGCGTCACCTCACGCGATATCAGAAATTTTATTTTCTTTTTATACTATATCAAATCTCAACATTTTGAGGTTGGAATGGTCCCATCGCCCAATTGGCTAGAATTTTTTACTTTGGTGTTACCAATGCAAGTTTTAAGAGAAATTTAAAGACTGAGATCAGTATTGCGAATTATGTGTTATGTATATGATACTATACAGACCCTCTCGCAGTGGAATTTTTTGTTCCAAAGTTTTTAAAGAATTAGTGCTCCCAAGGAATCGGACCCGTACCTACTAGACGGTTTGTGAATAGGTACTAACTGACAGATTCTCTAATATATGCATAGACGCTGATGACCTCACTTGTTAAGCGTCTATTATTTATAGTTTATTATGCTGACAAGGCGTAAGAGCTTCTACATTTGCTAACAATTAATTTAACAGAATAGTCTAGGCACTGCAAAGTTACTAAAAAATAAAAATTAAATTAAAAATAAACTTCCTTCAAAAAAGCACCTGAAAATAGAAAAATAATAAAATTTTGTAAGCGACGCCATTTTAACTTAAAAACATTTTTACCAAAATAATCATTTTTATTCTTTTTTCAGTGGCTTTTTTTGAATTTCAATTTTTTTACAAAACATTTTTTATTCTCAGCTAGTATTATCTATTACACCCTGTAAAAGGTGTTATTACAAACCTTTGTCAATCAAAACTGACATTATTCCTACGTCCCAGAGATAACCAAGCAGTCAAAACAGTGATGACTAAACGAAAAGCAAAACCTTAGTAGAGTACCCGTGGGGTAGCAATCTATTTTCAGGTGTGTCCAAATTCCGTTTCTATATCCAATCTCCCATATCTTTCTTAATAGATTAGTTACAATAACTTGAAACTAATTGCATACATCGGTAAAAAAAGTTTTTTTTTAATTGAACCTACTTCAAAAAAACTCCTGAAAAGCGTTAAGTAATAAAACTTTAAGATACGCGCCAATTTAATATTTATTATTATGTACTTTCATTAAATTGGCACCAACTTCAAAACTTTATTTTTTGGTTTTTTAGAGAATTTTTTTTAAGGAAGGTCAATTTTTTAAAACTTTATTTATTTTTTACGATACGTAGTTTGCACGTTATTAGCCGCCTTATTCCTTAATAATTATTTACTTAATTAAATTATTGAAATCAGTTTAGGTATATAAAATTTATCAGGAACCACTTTGAATGTATACCCAATAGGGTATATGCATGTAACTTATATTTAGTTTAAATGTTATTTTTTGTAATCTTTATTGCAATTGATTAAACTCTAAATAGTATTTTCTTTTTAAATTTTGCTAAATAATAAATATTAATTAAACAAAAATGCAATAATAAAAAATAGAGAATAGTTACTTCTTACCACAACAAGTTTATTAGTGGATGTACATTTCGAGAGCTATGCTCTCATCTTCAGCAATACACTAGCTAGTTTAGTGTATTGCTGAAGATGAGAGCATAGCTCTCGAAATGTACATCCACTAATAAACTTGTTGTGGTAAGAAGTAACTATTCTCTATTTTTTATTAGATTCAAACCACAGTGCTCTTAATATTTTTGTTAAAAAAGCAATAAATACGCGCGAAATATAAAATATCGAAACGCAATGCTATTGATTCGACTGTAGTATGACGTCAAAAAACACGTAAACATAGCCATAGAATTATTGCCTATTTTTCAATACAAATTTATTTAAACAAAATTGTTGACATGTTATATGACGTCACAGATCTCCCGCGCATAAATGGCGCGTTTAAATAATCAAAATAGCTTGCCCAAAAAGAATATTTATTTTTTAATTCAATAAGAATGTTTTAATGAAATTTCATGTGTTTGATAACTTTCAATATGAAAATAATTTGATTTTAAATATTTTCAAAAATTGTGCATATACCCTATTGAAAAAGAATCAGTTCACAAATGTTGGAGTTCTGAGGTAACATTTTTAAAAAATTGAATCTAGCACGGCAGATATAGCAGATATTGATGCTTATGTGGTTTCTACATGTTGGCGCTTTTCTTCTAAAAGATTTACAACTGAATGATAAATAAAATTTGTAGATTGTTTTCTTCAAGAGAACAAAAACTGAAATTTTTCTACCGTTTAGTTAATTTATATTTTTCCAAGTCGGTATTATCTATATAGGGTGACCGGTAATTGCTCATATTCCTCTCGGGACTATGACTAATTTAGAATGGTTTAACCTCTATCACTTGGGGGTCGGAAATGCGTCATTTATTTTTATGATTATGATACTTCTGTGAAGAATTTTTATTTTATTTTTCTATTTATTGTAAGTTTTAACACACAGCATAAAATCTAACATTAAATTTCGTGGTTTTTAGCTTTAGGAAGATTGGCCAATTAGTAAGCTCTCAGATCATGGAAAAAAGTGAAAATATTATTTTTTTAATTTTTTTTTAACTTCCAAAATTCGAATTTTTGTAAAAAAAAATCGAAGTAGATTTTCTCGAAAATCCGAGCCTCAGCTGATAGAGGGTAAACCATTCCAAATTAGTCACAGTTTCTTCTCCCAAGAGGAATACGAGCAATTAAAGGTTCAGCCTGTATAAAAAAAAATGAAATTCTTGTCGTTGCTTGAGAACAGGTGGACCGATTTGGCAATTTTTTTTAATCTCGTGATAGTCCAAGTAAAGTTTCTAGGGAAAGAAAAATTGGAAAAGTTGCCTGGAATACGGTGGAGCCAAGGGCTCTACTACTGTTATCGTTGTCGAGTGGGGCACAGCCCCGTGAGGCAAGTTTGTAACTGTTGTAGATGCTGTGTTTCGTCTCAATCGTGTGAGAAGCCGCGGGTAACGGCTACTAATAAATATATGACAACGCTATGCAAATACGGCTATTTTTAAGTCCGCTGCAGCATAATACTGCCCTAAAAAGGCAAAGGGCAGTAAGTGACATTTGTTGAAAAATGAATTCATACTGAAACCAACGACAGCAGTAAGTGCTGCAGCAATAATTTTATTGTCTTTAAAAAATGTTTCCCCCATGTTTTGGTTTCCATAATCTAAAATTCTGGACGGTCAATACATTTTTAGTAAATCTTGATTTACTCAAATTTATAAGTTGGTCACTTACTGCCTTTTGCCTTTTTACGGCAGAATAATATGTCTATCTTCAATAGGCAATCCACAAACCCGGGCAATTAAAATTAAAAAACTATTAAAAAAACACGTTTTTAATGGCAATCTGAACTAAAAAGTAAAAAAAAACAATTTAAATATAAAGATTTTTTGTTCAACAGCGATGTACAAGTTTGGACAATCTTGTTTAAATACAAAAAGCTACTCATGCAGAATCTGTGATGTTTGGACTTTAATTATTCAAAGCTTACCTAAGCTAAAACAACGATAGCTAGGAAGTTAGTGTGATTCTAAATTTATCTTAATTATTATTTAAATGTTTATTTACGCGTACAATCAATGTTATTTAATCATTTTATTTTATTAATTTTCATTTTTGGCAGAGGGCTTTCAACAAAATACGATTCATAAATAGCCGTTTATGTATCCGGAATGTAATGCATTATTTTATGTGAGAGTTGTCATATTATGTAAAAACGAGGGTTAGCGAGTTTTAAGTTACGCGAGTCATAAAGTCAATCATTGCATTCGAGATAATTTAAAAATTTACAACTTTATTGAAAAAAGAAACTAAAAAGTGTATAATATAAAATATTATAATTTAATAAAAATCAGAGGAATAGGATCAGGAAATCAGTCAAAACTTCATGCTTACTCGCGACGTTTCGGTTTTAATTAAGTTTTCCTCAGGCGTTCATAAACCATCGTACGCCTGAGGAAGGCTTAATTAAAGCCGAAACGTCGCGAGGTAGCATGAAGTTTTGACTGATTTCCTGATCCTATTCCTCTGATTTTTATTAAATTATTTACATCATCGAGGATCTTAAATAGTATCACAATAAAATATTATGTAACTGACTACTAAAGAAATTTGTGCCCGACTAGTTTTCATATTAGAACTTTATTTCTGAATTTTTTGAAGTGAAACTTTTATAAGCGCACTAAGGGGACAAATTTGCCTGGATCAGGCAAAAAGAGAAACGTTTCCCCTTCTCCGACTTCAATCGTGAAAAGAAAGAGTGAGAGAATTGTTTCGCTATAGAGGGTTAAATTGACCTGAAACACTTCTCCTTCTTCGACTTTAACCGACAGTTAAGGTGAAAGAGTGAGAGAATCGTTTCTATTTTCTCTCTGTCAAAGCGTCGCGCGCACTCTGCACGCATGCGCAGTGCTTACTGCGTGCAATACGCAGCATTTTCTCTAGCCACGGTAACAAATTCTACATGACCATTTTCTAATTCTGAAATAATAGAACTATCAACAAATGCTAGAAACCAAGAAGTTTCACTTCTAACGCGCGAGAGACTCACGGATTCTTTTTTTATTTATGTAATTCTTTATAAAATTTTTTTTAAGTAAGGTGAAACATTTAAATTCCGTTCCCAACTGATCAATCCCCGACGCCACTGGACTATGCTATAAAATTCATATCATACAATCGTGTTGTTTTGTGTAGCCATTTAGAATCAATAAATATAGGTCAAAAATAACGTATTGATTGTGTTAGACATTCCAGTACAAAGCATAGTTGTTGTGGTCAAAGTTATTTAGTTTTTAATATATTTTTTTGTTAATCCTAATCCCGGTCCCTATTCATCACATATACTGCACAATTATCTTCCAAAGAGGTTTGATAATTAGCCATATTCTGCTATTCGTATACTAATTACTGCTTGTACGTAACCACAGTGGTTACAAAATTTATGGTGTTATCCCACTTGCGGTCGTCCCATTTGCGGTCGGAACAATTTTTGTCCCACTTGCGGTCAATAAATATGATAAAATGCAAAATATAATGTCAAGGGTGATACACTTGCGGTCAAGATAGTAACTTTATAAATCGGTAATTTCAAATTTTCTACAAAAAAGTCTAAACAATTGCGAATTTTTTCAAACGTCAAAATAATATGGCACAACTAATTTTAATTCCTATTACTAAAGCCAATATGTGTCTTCTTATTTAATTTAATTCAAGATTGTTGATGCGATGGTGTGTTTGTTGCGCAGTAAAAAGCGAAGGGGGTATTGGGGAGTTTAAAAAAAAAACGATTACGGGGTGATGTCTATGCGATGGTGTTTTATAGAAATTATCAAAATTTCCTTGGCGGCAAGTGGGGTCACTCCTAACATTATTTTCTTTTAATAATATCGATTGACCGCAAGTGGGAAAATAATTGTTCTGACCGCAAATGGCACGGCCGCAAGTGGCATATTTCAAATTTATAAGCACTGTTTGCAATCTTTAATGTTTATACTATTTAGATAGTCATTTGCTTAGCTGAATAACAAACAAACAAAAATGATTACCCAGAGTGCTTATTTTTTAAGCACTTGATAATCACCGTAGTTATCGTTATTATAAGAGACCTGATTGATTGATTATTCGTTAATTAACTATTACGGTTCTTACGTAGCCACAGTGATAACAAAATTTATAAGCACTGTTTGTAATCACTAACGCTTAACATGTTATTTAGTAAGTCACTTTGCTTAGCAGAATAAAAAACTATCAAAGGGGATTACCCAGATTGCTTGGTAATCAACGTGGCTAATCATTATTAGAATAGGCCTGAATGTCTCTTTTTTAACCGACTCCAAAAAAATATGTTATCAAATAAAAGTGTTCCTTTGTATATATTTGTGAGCGATTACCTCAGGAACCACTGAATCGATTTTACTAAAAAATGTACTGTTTAGGATTGTATGAGGAAGGATCTTAGATTTGTCGCATTATTCGAATTTATCCGAACGAGTTGGAATAAAATAAAATAAAGGACACTAGAAGGTGGTAAATAAAAATGATTTTAAAAAATTATACAGAATTCATTGCATTAGTTAATTATCTAATTGGATGGATAAGAACAGAGATTGTAAAACAAGGAAAATAGAGCGTAAATTCAGTTTTAACAGGCATAGCATTACGTTCGAAATAAGTACAGTGTAACCTCTTTATAACGTCCTTCGTTATAACGAAAAACTCTCTATAATCTAGAAATTTTTACAACTTGGTTGGTTTAACTTAAAACCCAAACATTAATACCCTCTTTATAGCGCAACAGCCATTCTCTATTACGAAGAAATATGTTCATATTTAGGCGTCAGCAAATGTTTATAGACGTAAAGAGGACGATTCTGATCCATCACCAACTATTCAACAAGCACTTGATGCCGCCAAACTTCTCGAAAAATTCCTATTGTTTAATGAAGATGATTCCACCACATCCCAAGATATTCATAAGATAATTAATAAAATACAAAACAAATATTGTCATAGCAAAAAACGTCAGCCAAAGTTAACAGCCTACATGTGTTTGGAATAAATTAATTAAGTGAAATTTGATTATTTTTTTTCTTCCCTTCATATAACGAAAACTCTTTATATCGAAAAAAAAGCTCGGTCCCTTGAGATTCGTTATAAAGAGGTTAAACTGTATTATATTTTTTGCGCGTACCTGCTACAAAATAATTGATTTTCCCTTCATAATAAGCACATGTTCGGCCATATGGGAATCTATTTGAATTGTTTGGAACCTTCATTCTTTTTACGTTTTACCCTTTAAATATTTCAAAACAATAATTTTGTGTCACACTATCATAAGTTTTGATTTATTTTATATACCTAAAAGAAAGATATAATGTTATATAAATATGTTCTGTGTTTTCCTTAGACTTTAGTAAGGTTAACGAATTTTATATAGATATATTTTTAACAAATTTTTGTCAAACCGCTGTTATATATGGAAATATCACGCAAGGGAAAGATTCCATATTTGCTTATTTCAATCATATATTTATTGATACAGGTTATTCACGTAAGTGTGACCTTCAAATATGCCAAAAACAAAATACAATCTAATCTCGGGATCTATTTCTCTTACCCCTTGAGTGACCACGTGAATCACCCACTAGTCCATTTTCTGTTGCAATTTAAAATATTAAAATAATTAAGGGTTGGAGTACCTACGATGTGCAAAATCTCCACTGGAAATCCACAATTATTGTTTTATATAATATAACAGTGTTATTAGCCGTTTTAAGTACGAAAAATTGACTTTTGTATTTTTTTTGCGCAGTGAAAAGGGGAAGGCGTTTGGAGGAGTTCTTTAAAAAACAATTACGAGGTCGTGTCGATGCGATGGGTTTTTTTTTGCGCAGTGAAAAGGGCAAGGCGTTTGGGGAGAGTTCTTGAAAAAACAATAACAATTTTTAATTTTTCGACTATTTCAGTTTACTGTACGAAAAATATTTTTAAGTTTCTTTTTTGTTTTTGTATACGGGTGACCGGTAATTGTTCGTATTCCTCTTGGGAGAAGAAACTATGACTACTTTGGAATGATTTAACCTGTATCACTTGGGGGTCGGAAATGCGTCATTTTCGATAAAATCTACTTCGGTTTCCTTTTTACAAAAATTCAATTTTTGGGAAATAAAAATTTAAAAAAATATATATGTCCTCACTTTTTGGCCCGAATTTTTCCATGATCTGATAGCTTACTAATTGGCCAACCTTCCTAAAGCTAAAAACCACGAAATTTCCTGTTAGATTTTATGTTGTGTGTTAAGACTTACAATAAATAAAAAAATAAAATAAAAATTCTTCACAGAAGTGTCATTATCATAAAAAATGACGCCTTTCCGACCCCCAAGTGATAAGCTTCAATAATTTCAAATTAGTCATAGTTTCTTCTCCCGAGAGGAATACGAGCAATTACCGGTCATGCTATATACAAAATGTTGATATCAATAAAAATCCTTCGATAAAACAAATTAAACAAATTTATGAACAATTAATTTCGTAGTTTATTGCAAAACTCGTAAGTCACCGCGGCTAAGTAGTGGATTAAAATTTTATATAGGTTTCAAAACTCAATCAAAGCTTTTATGGAACTTTTATGCACAGTAAAAACCAATACTATACTCTAGTATAGTTTTTTTTTTATTTTTAATTGCTCCACCACTAGCATCAGGATAAGAAATTAATTACGTACAATCCAAATAGAAATAGCTCTCGAAATTCGTCACGAGCTCATAGAAGAACATGTAAAAAATGGGTCCCCTAATTATCACAAATTTGATAACTTTTTCTAAGAATACTTTATGCTTTTGGAGATTAAAATGGTAGTTATTTCATTAAAAAAAAGAAAGATCAATTCCGCTTAAAATTGGGATATAATATGAATGTAGACTTTATTTTATGAATTACATATTTGTCTGTTCAAATCTTTGATTAACGTCTAATTAGGTACTCTTGAATAAATAAAATAATCTACCTGTTTTTCAGAAAATATAATAACAAAAGTTATTCAATTATAATTCAATTAATCGACGTTTTCTTAATATTTCGTTTTTGAAAAAAATGTTAAATAATTACTAATTAATTTTTATATTTTTTAGCTCAATTTCGAAAAAGATTCAAATCCGGATCAAAACGTCAAATAATTGAATTATAATTGTATAATTTTTGTTAATATATTGTCTGAAAAATTGATCAATAATTTTATTTATTTAATTATTCTCTGTCTTAGTAATTAAAAAATGTGGAAAAATAACAACTAATTTATTTATGTTTGAAACAATATCACGTTAAAACAAAGCAATAAAATTTTTAACTAAGCAATTCGTTATCAACAATGACTTGAAACACTCTGTATATAAAGCATTTCTGTTGAGTTTTTTTAATCCAAAACGCAAATTTTTGGAAGGTATAATATATTATTAAAAATTATAGCGACAACGAAACTTTAATGCTTGTTTCACTGTATAAATTAGGCGTTTTATAATTTTGTCTACCCCAAAAAGAATGGCGTAAAAATTCTACCTCAATGTAATATAATAAAGAATAGGTAATAACTTGCTACAAAGAGTTCAGCAGCAGCAAAAAAATCAATAAATACCATAAACTGTTGGCTTGTCATAGAAAATAAATAATTAATAACAAAATTTTAAACAAATTAAATTTGAGGTTCCAAAGAATAAAAAAAAATCCGATGTTTATATAAACAAATGCTTGATTAAAAGTCTATAAAAACAAGCGAAATATTAAAACGTGAAAGAGAAAAAGTGTAAACGATTTACGAAAGTTAGTATCGATTTAGTCTTTGACTAGATTATTGATCGATGTACAGCATTATCAAAAATCGATGAGAAATAATATGGATTTGTTACCTCGTCATAGATGAAACTATCAATTTCTTCGAGCGGCCGGCCGTAGAGTTTGGCGGGAAATGGTTCAAATTTGTTAGGTAATCTCGCACCATCTTCTACGCTTCTCTTACGACGCGGTTGAAAGCCATAATCTCGCACTAATTGCACCGTTTTCGTTTCGCCCCGTTCCAATGATTGTTTTGTGAACGGCTTCACTTGCACCTTTTGGCCACTTTTGGCTGACCCGCTAGCACTTTTAGCATCGTCACATATAAGTCCTTGTTCCCTATCCTTTTCACTGTCAGTAGGACTTTTTTTAGAAGACTCACTAGGACTTTTTGCAGTATCACCGTTTATATTATTATTATCTATGTTTTGGTTATTTGGACTACCAGTTCTTTGATTGGGTGATCCCTGTTGATTGGGACTACCGAAACTTTGAGGACTTGTGGTAGCTATACCACCATTTTTATTAATGTCTCCGTTATTATCACCGAATTGAACGCCATTATTAATAATACCGAATGGCTCACTACCGATACCACCACTTTCGAATATTTTAGCTACAAATTCTCCCCCAATAAAATCAGTAACATCACTAGGAAATTCAGTCCAACTACGGCCGTCTTCTTCATTTGGTGTTTTTGCAGCAGATTCTCCGGGTTTGTTTGAAAGATTTTTAGCTTGAGACTCAGGCTGCACACATTCAGCGTCCCTTATAGGCTTTTCAACGTCAACCGGAATGTCGGGCAGTTTTGCTCTAACTCTTGATTCGGTGTTTAATAGTTCTTGTGAACCTCTTGTTCTTAACTCAGCGTTAGAGCTAGAAAACATCCGTCTATCACGAAGTGGACTCTTAGGACTTGAATCTTCCAATGTACTATCATATCCAATTGTACGCCTTTCAGCAAATGGACTCTGTGGCCATTGTTCTTCGTATCGATTCTTGCCGACAACTGGACTTCTGGATTCTGGTGTTCTTCGATTGCGTCGCGTTGCTAATGGACTTCTGGACCCAAAAACTGGACTACCAATTCCTCGCCTTTCAACATATGGACTTCTGCATGTGGCGAAATCCGGACTGCCTGTTAAACTTCGTCTATCAGCTAAATGTCCTTCGGATCCCGTTTCGGAAGGAGGAACAGAAGTAGAAGTATATGGAGTCCATGATTCAGGATCAAAATGGCGGCGACTCACGACTGTTGCCTCGTCTTGGGAAACTGCTGTTGGTGGAATCTGACGACGAAATGAAGTTTCTTGTTGTGGTGGAGAGCCGCTAGCATAGGGTATCCACGTTTCAGGATCCGGTAGTCCCCCTTTTCGACTTCCAGTGGCAATTCTTTCATAAAAATCAACTAAATCTCCAGTTGGACGACGTTTTGCAGATCGTATGTCCTCTGCAGATCCTGTTGCTGTTGGGCGTCGAATCGGAATGGGACTGCCTTTTGAAGGACCTGCTGCCGTTGAACCATGACCTGCCAAATCAGAAGTTTTTGGTAATTGTCGTCTAGTTACCGGCGGACTTTGTTCTACAAAGCCAACACTTAACGGAATGTGACGTCGAGCTCCAGATGGAAATTCTTCTTGACGACTTTCGAAAGATCTTTTTTCCGGCTGTGTAGGGCCGTATCTATAACTCCCAGAAGGAAAATCTTCCGATGGTTTGGGAACAAATATACGACTGCCAGATTGAAAATCTTCCGAAGGAACTTGGCGTCGACTTCCAGAAGCACCATCCTCTGGTGCGGGCGTTGCAGGTAAATAACGGCGACCTCCAGGGGGTACATTCTCCGGTACAGGTCCGGGGGGATAATAGCGAAGACTTCCGGAAGGCGCATGTCTACTGGCAGACGGCAAATCATCAGGTGGAGGTCCAGATTGGGGTAACTGACGCCGGCTTCCAGACGGCACATCCTCCGGTGGATAATGTCTATAGTGACCGGTAGTATCGTCCGCTGTCGGTGGTGGTTGCCTTTGACGACGACGCTTATCGGGCGAGGACATCGTACAGATAGAGAAAGAGAGCGGTTGATGAGCGAGCGCGTGCGATCGCTCACTCCGCCTGAGAGCACGACGCGACGTTGACGTTGACGGCGGGGTAGCGGCGGTGGCTTCGAGGGCGGCGAGAGGGGGCGCAGACCAACTGCGCTCCAGCGGCGTAGAGTGCCATGCCGAATGGCTTGCGCGAGACTGGCTGGCGTTAGCGAGCCGAGCTCTCTCTGTCCCCGGCGCCCGGAGCGGAGCGGACGACCCGGACACACGTATAGCGCCGTCGCCACGTCAGGCTCTGGCGTAGCCGTACGACCTACATCTACATACATCGTAGCACGCTACCGCGTCAATGCAGAGTTTCTCAAACTGTCTTGCCTGTTGCGCACCACAACAGCTGGCGCCTTTTTTGTAGTAGGCAAAGCACATTTACTCATTCTCCTTTCTTTCCGTTATGTTTTACAGGGTGTTGTTAAAATAAATACATTTTTTAAATGACCGGCAATTATTCAAGACAATTATTATTATTTCATTATGAATTCGTAAATATTCTTTACAGGATGATTGGTACATTATCAATAACGAGAATTATTGTTTCGTCGTCGTTATGTTAATTGAAATAAATATATAATAATCTTAATATGCGTACAGTGTTAATTTAAATTTAAAAAATATGTATTATTATTTTTTTGTATACTATGTACCTGTGGGTCGAAACACCTTTATACTTTTAATTAAAAAAATAAATCGTTTAAATATAAAAAATATGAAAAAATGAGTATTAAAACTAGTATAAATAAATATTTATTTAGTAAAGTATTTAAACTTTAAAATAAATTTATTTTTCTCATTTTAGTGACTTTTTTGTTATTTGCTTAATAGTGTTATTTACTGTTTTGTCAACTTAGGTATCTTATATAAAATACTAGTGGCCCGGTCCGGTCGCCTGGATTTGTAAATTGCCAGCGTTACGTTGCAAAATTGGTCTCCACGAAAAGCGCCTTTTTTGACACCTATGTCCATTCTGAGGGTTCATTCGAATTAAATAATGGTGAAAGAATTTTTCTCAAATTAGATACAGTTATTTCGGAGATTACCCTCCACAAACATACAAACTCGCACTCTCTCTTTATAATATTAGTGTAGATTACTGTTTTTATGAGTGCCCAAATGTTGAAAACTATTCTGATCAAAATTATTCCATACTTTTTAGTGCAAAACAAAACCATTGTTTAAAAAATTTAAGTTATACTTCTTTAGCGACGTACTTGTTTGAAATTTTCTGTAACGTTAAAGGAAGAATGACGAGAAATATAAAAGAAACCTTTGTAACGCCAAATGGACGACGCACCAAAGAAACGAATTCATAACTCAAAAGAAGTTTCACTTTCCTCATGAACTTGTGTGGGTGAGGCTCACACGTTTTGTTTTTTTCAAATTTACTTTATTTGGTTATTTTAATTTCATACAATTGGAAAAATACATTTTTTTTCCGAATAGGGATGTTGACTAATTTTCGTAACTGTTTTTATTTTGTAGATAGACCCTTAATAAACACGCAAAAAATATTTCAATAATAAATATGTTTAATTTTGAAGAAAAAATTAAAATAATTTTTAAATTTCCCGCTCAAATCTGGCACTGACTCCGACCTACGTCACGAACACAGAACAATATGTTCTGTGGTCACGAACCTCTATCTGTCACAGTCTATATCGAACTTGCTTGTGAATTGAAATTATCGTACAAAAAAAGTCTTTAATTACTAATTTGAGATCTAATTTCAGCTTCTATTATAGAAAATACAATTATTTATTAACAAGAGAGTTTTAAAAATGCGAGAGATATTTTTTTTTTGGAAATGACGTTAGCGGTCTATGACGTATGCGCTCTGCTTGATGTTCGCAGTCACTTGATACAGGATATAATTTATACCACTTTAAATTAACTTTATTTAATTTATTATAATTGTGTAAAAAAATATTTTAGGTGTTTAAATAACACCATTACTCGTTTAAACATAAATTTTGAAATTACAACTGATGGAAACATCCCTATTGCAAATACGAAAATTTTTGAAAAAAAAATACATTTACCCAATGTGAGGCTCGAACCCACGATCTTTATAATACCTACTGAAAATATTCCATCAGTAATTTATAATGAAACTGAGGGAGAAAATGGAGTCGGAAAATGAGAAAGAAACTGGGACTGAAGAAGTTTGAGTTCCAACACCACAAAAAAATAAAATCATTTAACACAGCAGCTAGTTTACAAAACAATATAAAGAGAATAAATTGACAAAAATTACCCACTTCGTTTAATCGGCTAAATTAATTTTATAAGAAAAAGAACGAAATCTAATACAGTTATTCGATTTCAAAATTTATGGCTTTCATCCCTTGCGATGATCAAAAACTGTATTTCTTCGTTAGAAATCAGAATGAAACTACCGACATCTGTTCAGCTCATTCAATATTATATCAAGTAGAGGTTGTGTTCTTTAGTAAATAAAATCTTTAAGAACTTACCTTCGTGTTTTGCAGTGTCGCTGCCAGAGAACGCTTCTGCTGCCTTTCATTCTTTCAAAGTTTTGCACTTTTAACACTAAAAAATTCATAACAATTAGCCATATTCTAATATTTCTGTTCTAATTACCTAGGTACTGTTCTTACGTAACGACAGTGATTATAAAATTTGATAAAAAACAAAAAAAAAAATGAGTACCGAGAGTGCTTATTTTGCTAGTCACTTGATAATAACAGTGGTTATAGTTAATAGAATAGGCCTGATTATCAATTTCACAAAACTTTAATTAAACACAAAAACTTTGTAACCGTAGTTCTTTATTAAAGATGTTTAATTAATGATTATTTCAATCGAAACACACTTTTTTAAAAGTTTTTTTTTTGTATTTTGTAATGACAAAATGCATATCCTGTCTAATAACATTACACATAAAATACCGATTATAAAATGTCAAATAAAACATGTATAAAAATGAAATTCACGACCTAATTTTTTATCTTTTTTTTAGTCTTATATTATTAAAAACAAAGGGTGCGTCTAGACGCGCTACAGGGCAATAATAGTATATTACATCACAAGGGCCGAAAGTTGAATTTTCGGCCCTGCGCATCATGAGCCCGAGGCGAAGCCGAGGGCATCATGACGCGCAGAGCAGAGATTTCAACTTTTAAGGCCCGTGTGGTGTATACGATTTTTCTTCATATCCGCTCGAAAGTACGTACTCTCGTCAGCAGGGACGAAAGATTGACATTTGCTCCCAGTGAGAACGGCGTGAGGAAAAAATTTCTCATGCGTATTTATACTCGTAACTAACCGCTGTCATTTAATATAATGCGTGTACTTCTCACAGGGAGTAAATGTCAAACTTTCGACCGAGGTATGAAGAAAAAATTATTAAAGAACTCACTCAGTAAAAAGCTTTCAACATTTAAAAGGGCGTTATGGGACACAAAGTTAATAATTTTACATATAGTGCCCTTAATTAAGAGAAGACAATTTATTTGCCTCAACTTGTGGAAACAAATCTATACCTACTGGGATAAAAAACACGCCTGGAAATGTGTAATCAAATAGAGGGGACGAAATATTATGTTATACATATTCACCTTTAAGTGACCTTCAGCCAATATAAAATATTATACGAGTATTAAATAAAAATATATAGCTGCGTTTAAACAATTGCACAAAATATCTACGAACATTGGTGTTACAAACGCAACTGAATATAAAAATTAAATTTATGAAAATAGCTATTACATAATCTTCAATTTTTGTTTTTCTATGGCATTATAATATTAAGTAGGTTTCAAATTAGAACTACTTTTGAAAGGAGAGTCTGAACTTTTGGATCACTGCATGGCGATCCAGTCGCCAGGTTTGGACCAAAATAGATGATAAGAAAATTCTTTCTAAAAAGCAGGTTGAAATTTAATTTTCAATTAAAATTGAGAAAATGTCATATCTGTAATTTTGATGAATTCACCAATTCATTGCTTTAACTGGCGCTAATGACTATAGTTGTCCAGCATCTTGAATAAAATTTTTTTGTGAACTTGTAACCCTCTTCAAAAGGGGATAGTATTTTCTCATTTTGAATTTATATCATTAATTGCTTTGTTAGACCACCAAGTTTCAACTCTAATATTGATGATGAGTATTTGGAAAGAATTCCGTGGCATAAGGATTCCAAATACTCATCATTAACTTCAATGGATCACAGTTACTCTATTTATTGAATAGAGTCAATCTTCATCTAATATTGATGTTACTAAAAATGCATTTTTAACCTCAATTTAAAAATTCGTAAATATTTTCCTTTCAGTTAAATTTATAATAATAATAATAATAATAATAATTCTTTATTCAAGTTTGCCATTATGACAAAGAAAGCGTCAGTAAATTACAGTACAATAATAATTAAATACAGGAAAGGTCATACGGGCATTTTTCTATTAAATACTCTGTAACTTTTTTTCTTAAATAGATTGTAACTTTCCACGTTTGTAACCTCTGGTGGAAGAATTTCGTAAAATTTCATGGCAGAGTAACGAGGTCTTTGGTATACAGGGTATCAGCTCAATATCAATAAATGAATAAAGACATTGATTATAGAGGTGTGGGATATAAAAATCTAAAGATTCGAGGATATGCAAGGGTAAAAAACAACAAAATTATTTATAAAACAATTTATTTAACATAATAAGCACGCAATTTCACACATTCATACCATATTTTAATTTGACAAAATATAAATACAAAAATAATTTCTCAATCAGCCTTCCTTTTCATACGTTCAAAAGTACATTTTTTACACAATATACTCGTATTTATATATACATTAATGGTTCTCTCTTGACATATTATTATAAGAAAAATTTTGCAAAAAAAACTAATTTCTTTTAAAAAATTCATCATAGTAACACATTCATCGTCATTTGCCTGTATTTCGCAAAAATATAGATTCCTCTTTTCAAATGATTTACCGCACAAAATGTTTTTAAGCCCCGGAATACACTTTCTGAAGATATATTGCTTTCTTGTCTTATTTTGAACTATTCAAAAACAAAGTTTTGATTCGTTAAAGCAAAATTACTAAAAAGACAGAAAGTTTGTATTTTATAAGTTCTGAAGATACAAAATTTTCGAATTATTTTGATTCCATAAAAACGTTTCATAATCATATTAAGTAGGTATGTGCTAATAAAAAAAGAAATTTTTGTTAACCAGTAGTTAGCTTAAAAGAACAAGTAAGTGGTGATTTTTGAAGAAAAGTATAGAAAAGAATAATATAGATTATAGTACAGACTATAGACACTAGAAAAGTATGTTTGAATGACTTGGAAATGAAATAATTCATTTTTTTATTTTTTTACGTTAATTTATATCAAAAAAATAAATGCCTCAGTAATCTTCCAGAATTACAAATATAATAATAATTAATTGATTATTATCCATAATGTTTGCCTTATTTTCTTAGTCACCTTGTCATTACAAAAATTTACGCAAAAACTGCAAAATTAGCCATTTATCACGCAGTTTTCAAAAGTATTTCAAAACTATTAGGTACATAATTTTTCGAATATTTCTTACATTTAACTAATATTTCATAATAAACAAAATTAACACATTTTACAATCAAATGAAAGATATACGTTTTAAATACAAATGTTTTAGATCTTTCATTCGATTTAAAGTAAAAGTATAGTTTTTAACATTTTGAGTACCGTAAAGATAGCTTCAATTTATAAATAATCAGCAACCAATTAATCTAAAATTGGACGGTTTGAATATGGCACTCAAAGTGTTAAAAAAACCAAATGACTGAATTGTAACATTAATTGTGACACAATTAAAACAGTTTAAATCAGTTTTTTCTAAGTATCAAAGCTCATTTTTTACCGTTATTATTATTTTCAGTTTGGTTTGAGCGTACACATTTTCCTCTAAAACAGATTTCGGTTTCATGGGACACTTCGGTCGACGTTGAAGTTCCAATTATCAAAGATTCCCATCCTTTTTCACTTTCAGTTATCTGGTGATCCGTTGTTTGCGATAATCGCTCTTGTTCATCTTTTCTTTCTGTATACATTTTTATTTTATCAGAAATTATTCTAGTTTCATTAATTTGCTGTGTTTTCAATAATTCAATATCCTCTTTATTTAAGTCTGAACCTTCGGTAGTCGCGATTACTTCAGTTGTCGTTTCGAAATTCGGTTCAACCGTTGTAGCTTCAGTTAATATTTCAGGAACTGTTGTGGTAACAACTATTTGTTCAATTTTATCAGTTGGTTCATTTGTTTCGTTTTTATTCGAGAAACCAAACATATCAAGCAAAGAATCAAATATAGTGCCTTGAGTTGTGATTTCAGGTTCATTTGCGGGTGTGGTAAATTCTGGTTCTTCATTAAAAGAAATTGGTTTGACATTTTCAGGTGCACTAGGTGGAATCAGATCAAATTCTTGTCCATTTTCGGGCTGCGAGATTGTTTCTTTTATCTGCGAATTAAATTCTTCAGTTTTCTCGTTATCAGATTCCTTTGGTGGAACTAAATCAAAGTTAATGCCGGTTTCATTATCGGTAATCTTAGGCGATATAATTTCATAACCTTGACCTTCAATAATAGCTGGAGTTGTTACGCTTACGGTTGTTTCTTCTGGTTCCGGTTCAAACGTAATCTTATATTGTTCAATAGTTGGCCGTGGATACGTTTTCTTAGCAGAATCTGAAATTAAACTATTAGATGCTGATGCAGCAACGTTTTGTGATTCGGCAGTTTCTAACACATCTGTCGGACGGACACGAACTCTTTTCCAAGCACCTCGACGTTTCGATTTTTCAGTCATCGATGTGGTCGGTGCATTTTCAGTTGTACTTTCTTCCGATTCATCACCAGTCATTTCATCGATGAACTTCTCTAAAAGACTTTGCATACTGTCCATTGAACCATCTTCTGTCGTATTCGTACTATTTGAAGGAATATCTGTAGCTCCAAGATCAGTGCTTTCAGTTGTTACAATTGAGTCATCCTCATTTTCAGTACTTTCATTTTGAACTTCAGACGAACTATTTTGATTACCGATATCTTCCGCTATTTTACTGTCACTGTCATTTTTAAGATCAGAACTAATTAAATTGTTTTGTCTGAACGAAGTTGATACATATTTTTTTGAATGCCACTGACTTTCGGCACCACCATCTTCAGGACTTTGGGGTACAACTCTAGGTCGATTAACAGTTGCATATGGCACTTGATCTGGACTGTCTTCGTAATCGTCACTAGGTCCAACTGTTATTCTAAACTCTGGTTTAAGTGTCCTTGTTTCTTGTTGTTGAGCTTGTTGTGCCTCTAAGAATGCGGCTGGATAATTTGGATAATTATCGGTTTCATCAGATTCACCCGAAAGCTTTTCGTTAACTGTTGCCGGAACCTTAAACTGCGTTCGCCCGCGATTTACATATCTGCTAGGGGTTCTGCGATTTGTGACAACTTCTTCACTATCAGCATCTATTAATTCATTAGAACCAGTTGAACTCTTATGGCTATATGGTCTTCTGCCGGCATAAGTTGGTTGATTATTCAAAACTACTGCAGGAGAAGAAGCAGCTACTGATTCAGTTGATGTAGAAGTTATCGGTTTACGAATACGTCCACGTATTCTGGTGACCTTCTGTTCAACTTCAGGTTTCTTGGTTGGCCTTACAGTATATCTTTCATTGCTCGATTCTGTTTTAGCCGTTGGCGTTACGGGGAATGCAGTTGGACGTGGTCCTGGCGCTCTTCCTCTATGTAAGAAATTTACATTTGGTCTTCTAGTTGTAATTTCGTCTGATTCAGAATATTTAACTCCTTCTGTCGAAGCTGAATTGACAAGCCCTTGATAGTTATTGATATGTTCGTCACCAGCAACAGCTGCTAACGATGCAACAGTTGGAGATGCGTATGAAGGTGATGCATTTACGATTTGAATGTAATGAGGACTTGATTCCTGAACTGGCCTCAGAGACGTGGGGAAATCTGTTGGAGTTGTTTTCTTGAAATTTGGTTGCCTAATGAAACCGTAAAATTCGTCCTCTGGTTCTTCTTTTTGTGTTTCTTGAGAGTGTATTTGTTTTTCTGTCGTGGTGGTAGACGTTGAAGAAGATGATACTGGAATTGGTTGTGTGGATGAATAATGACGGGATCGAGTACGAGTACGTCCTCTTATTCTAGTAGGCAATGGTTTGTGAGTGGTTTCAGGACTAACAGCTTGTACTGAATGCGACTGAGGAATCTGTTCAACTGTTTCCTGAAGATATTGACCATTATTGTTAGGATAAATAACGTCTGGCTGAACTCTCAATGTTGAAGAAGGAGAATTTCGTTGTATTGGTGCAAAAGTTGATGATGCAATATGTCGGTCTCTCTCTTCTAATATTTGTTGAATAGCTCGATGGCCAGCATCTTGAGACTGTTGTAACTGTTGTTGCAGTTGTTGATTTTGAATTTGATAAGCTTGATTTAATTGATCATTTAATTCTTGTTGGTGTTGATATAATTTTGGTTGAGTATGATATTCTTGAGGTACATTTTGAACGTTTTGATATTTAGCCTCGGACTGAGTGTTACTGTATATTGAATTTTGTTGAGGTTGTTGCTGTGCCAAAGGAACCACTTGCTCGTTATACTGTGAGCCCAACACATTCTGCTGATTATCAGCAAAAGATGATATGTGGAAACCAGATTCTAATTTTGGTGTTTGGAAGTTAGGTGTCGCTTGTTCAGTCGAATAATTTATAGTGTCACTTCGCTCGGTCATTGGAGGAACGATAGCATCAATGTTTTCAGTACTAACACTGGGTGCTTCTGTGCTAGATTTAGTTGGTCTAGCACGTGTTCTAAAACGTTGTCTATTTAAACGTTTTGATTGATCATCATCATCTTGATAATTTGAGTATTTGTTTTTCGAAGAACCGTCTTGATATGTTGGAGATTTATATCTTTGAGAATCATTCTGATAATCCGAATATCTACTCTTTGTTACTGGTGATCTAGTGGAAACTTCTGAGCGTGAATTTTCTGAAACTGTTTTAACTGAATCAGGTGCTTCAGTTGAAGATGATGCATATTGATTCTCATTTCTACTCGATTGATGATTTTGTAAATACTTTTCATATTCAGGTCTCGGTCTGCCATTATATGGACGACGTCTTCTTGGAGCATTTCTTTTAGGAGCCGGTGTTGTAGAAGTAGTTACAGTTGATGAAACCGGTCTAGTGCTGAGTCTTGTTCGACCACGAATTGCAGGACGTCTTGTAGTAGTAATAGGTTCCTCGGTGGTAGTTGCAGTTGAAGGTTCGGTCAACGGAGATATATATGCAGGCGTTGAAGAATCTATTTGCTTTGTTTGTTGGTAAGCATTGGGTGCTGATGATACTTGTTGATAACTATTAGGAATTACTGATATTTGCTGCCCACCTTGCTGATATATGACTGGCGTTTCAGATACATCTTGTATCGTTTGCCTGTATGGTGATTCTGAAACTTGAACAGTTTGTCTATAGATACTTGGCGTTTCTTGTGCTTGTTGGGTTGTTTGCCTATAGATGGTTGGTGTTTCTTGTACTTGCTGAGTCGTTTGTCTATAGATGCTTGGCGTTTCTTGTACTTGTTGAGTAGTTTGACGATAAATATTGGGAGTTTCAGACACTTGTTGAGTTGTCTGTCTGTAGATGGTTGGTGTTTCTTGAACTTCTTGTGTTGTTTGTTTATAAATATTAGGTGTTTCTGACACTTGCTGTGTCTGCTGATAAATAGTCGGCAGATCTGTAACTTGTTGAGCTGTTTGTCTATAAATATTGGGTGTCTCCGACACTTGTTGGCGATAAATATTTGGTACAACTGATACTTGTTGCTGTTTTTGTTGTTGATAGTTATTATCCTGGAGTGAATTGATTAATCCAGGAAGATTAGGATTGATGGGAGGAAGATTAGGTGGAAGTGAAAAGCCTTCTTGAGAAACATCTGATGACGTTTCCGAATTCTGTTGCTGTACTGCGTGAGCTTTTCCACGAGAACGGATTGGTGTACGTCCAGAATTTTCACGATGACCTGTCCGTGTCCTTTGCTGCTGCGGCTGTTGTTGTTGTTCAACATAATATGGATATTCTTCAATATATTCACTTGTGATTTCAATATTTGGTGGCACTGTCGAAGGAACAAAGGTGTTTCTGAATTGCTGTTCTGGTGTTGTTGATTTAACTCTTTCAGTTGTGGTAGTAACAGCTACTTTATGAGATCGAAGGCGATGATTCTGTTGACGATTTAACTGATCTGCAAGATTTGCAATCGATTGATCTTGGAGCTGTTGATTTAAGAACAATGGTTCGGCAAATTGTGTTTTTTCTGTTGACGGATTGAATTGGTGATTATAAATTTGTTGCGCGATTTCTTGAGCAGATTGTACATTTTGTTGTTTTTGTTGTCTATTTAAATGTCGGTTGGATTGCAAGTCATGATTACCACCGGTAGACTGAATATTTCCTAACTGATCGTTGATACCAAAAGCTAAAGGATTTCCAAGTATATCAAACTGACGATAAGATGGTGTTGTATTTTCAGTTACTGTTGTTTCCTTTTGAGTACCCACTTCCTGGGTTATAGGAAACTGTTCAAGAACTGTGTAAGCTTCTGTATTAGGAATATCTGTGAAATCAGTTCTGTATTTTGTTCGCTGAGTCTGACTTTCTGGCTGTATTGTTTGTCTGTTTGGCACAGTGTTTGTAATAAAGTGTCCTCGTACTGAATACTGAGGAGGAGTAGTTGTGCCTTCTGGTCTTGGTGACGTAAAATAGTTCACGGCAGTACTCGGATTAAATGTATTAGTTCTTTCTGAAGGTTGATTTGTAGTGGGATAAGTGGAAGATCCATCTGGAAGCTGTGAGGCTTGAATAAATGCAGAGAAAGGATTTAATAAAATGTCTGGATTTGAAACGTACTGAGGAGACAATGTCGATGATAAATGATTTAAAGTAGCAGGAGATGGTGACGCTGTTTCCTGGGAGTTGGAAAAGTATTCAGCACTAGATGATTGAGTCGGTTTTGGTTCTTGTTTCTCATGCAATGGTTCTTTCATGGTTGACACTACTACGGAGCCCACATGTGGCGCTGGGAATGGGATTTTAGCGTAGCCTTCTGGTGCCTTGTAACTCAATGGAGCAACGAAAAATGGTAATTGGTCAACCTTCCGTTGAATACGGTTGTTTTCAATGTTAGATAAATAAGGCAATTCAAATTTAACATAGCCTTCTGGTGGATTTAAGTTCTTTGGTCCAATAAACACTTGCGGGGAATCTGGAGCAACATTGTCCAACACAGATATGGTTTTGGCGCCCTTTAATAAAGTTAGTACGTCTGTAACGTTTACATGAACTGGATCATGATTTGGTGCTTCCATATAAACGGCCAATGGAGGCTGATGTGGCTTTGGTCGTTTTGTTTTCGATTTAGAATTTTTCGAAGTTGTACTAATAATTGGTTCTACTGTAGTGGGAGCTTCAGTTTGAAAAAATTGATGATGGGTGTTCTGTAAATTTTGTTGGACATTCTGTAAATGCAGAAACTGTTGTTGAAGGTTTTGCGGAAGCAGAATTTGTTGTTGGATATTGTGTGGTTGAAGATTTTGAGGTTGCAACGTCGACTGTAAGAACTGTGTATTATATACATTCGTACTACCAATAAACGAAGGCACTGTCGATTGGAAAGATGATACTGTTGGAGAAACTTGCTGTTGTTGTCTTTGATTTTGGTATCCTTTTTGGCGATATGTTTCCAGCGGAACATACACCAGTTGAATATCTTGCTTATCTTGTACGGCTGGAGTTGATTGTCGTGGCTGGTTTGGTTCAGAAATTATCTTTTCCTGTTCTATTGGAACAGATTTTGATTCACTTGATTCTCTATCATACTGTTGATTACTCGATGGTTTTGGTAAATGCGCATAGTTATTTAAATTTTGCGCTAAAGACTGATTATTGACGCTGAATATTGATTCTGCAAATTGGCCGTTTGAATTATGTAAGACTTGTTGAATCAACTGGAAATCATTCTGAGGTTGAACCAAACGAGGCTGTTGAGACTGCGGAGTTACAATAAATTGTCCATTTTGGTTTATGAAACCTTGAGTTATAAACGGGGGATTTGTTTGCAAATGATATGGAAGTTGATTGAAGTTGGCTTGGTCAAGTCTTGGTGGAAATTGTGGAGTCAATTTTTCAGCTGAACTCGGAACAACCGGTGCACCCTTCAACTGTTTCTGTTCTTCTGTTTGAGGTTGTTGGGTTGGTGACGTAAAAGATCTTTGACTTTGTTGGCCCGGGAAAAAGTTTCGTTGAAAAGCAACTTGTGTATTCAGCACTCGTGCCGTTTTATCTTGCAGCTGTTGAGTGTTGTCGACTTTTTGACCATCATGGCAAGTTGGACATGGCTGAGTCATTGGGACCCATTCTCCTGTATCAAATGCTCGGGAATTTGTTGATTGAGCCCATGAAGAAGCGACTAGAACAGCTAGATATAACGCCACAGAAGGCGTCATTGTTGTTTTCCTGAGTATCTGAAAAAATAATACAAAAAAATATTAATCAGAGTCATTTATTTTCGTTATAGGCGTGTTCCAAATAATAAAATTCGGTAAATACAAGACTAATGTTTGATTTATCTGGAAATTTAACTGAGTGACAAAGTGTGAATTCTTCCAAGGAACTCTTTAAATTAAAATCCATTTTAGGATTATGTTTACACGAAAAACAAAACGAGAAAATTTTTGTCTTTAAAAGAGCAGAAAAATTCACTATTGATTTACAATTTCTTTAATTTTTAAACTTTTTGAGTAAAGTGAAAAACCGTTAACAAAAATGTTTTTATAATTTACAATGGTTGCTAATTGCATCTGAACTTCTATGGAAAGTGAATTAATATATTTTTTGCGTCTACAAATTAGATTTTGGAAGTAAAAGTGCACACAATAAAATATTCTCGATAAGATGTTCCACTTTTCAGTTTAAATAATTAAATACCTCGCGTTTTTAAATAATATTTAATTTTGAAGAGATAACATAATTAAGAATAATTCTCATTTCTCTTTCTTTTAACACCTAATGTAATTATTATTACTAGCTGCGAATCCGACGACGGGTTCGCTCGAGTTAAGTTGAAAACAATTCTTTGCCTCAAATAAAGTCGCCAACAAATGCTGGAAGCTAAGAAGTTTCACTTCTAACGCGCGCGAGTAGCACGCATACATTGTTTTCTTAAATAACTTTCCACTGCTTACAGTCAAGATTTTTTCAAACCATAAATACAATAGACGTTTGATTATTTCAAATATCTTTTGTACTTTGTCGATTTATATTAACTATCGACCTTATTTCTTGCACCGTTTATGCATATTTTGTATAATAGTTAGTCTACACTTTCCCCGCTTACCTTGCTAAATTATAAAAATACTGGAATGATACGAGAACGGTTCAAACATAAAAATTATAATTATCGAAGAATCTCGTTAGAGATTCTTTTCTGTGCTAAATGCCGACGAATCTCCAACAGATTCTTATACATTGATTTTGCCTCTCTCCCATAGAATAATCTATATTCTATACTATCACAGAAAGTTGAAGAGTTTGATTATGATATATTTTACATATAATATGGTAAGATGTCTGTATATATAGTAACGGCATTACAAAATCCACATACTGTGAGAGTTGTTTTTTTAATGAATTATACAGACGTTATCTCAATTAATTCAAATAAATAAAATCGTAACTTAGTCTGTAATTGAACAGTTTTAAAGATTCCTAGAGCGAATTTTCAATTTTCATCACTTTTTTCGTTTATATTTTTTTGTACCTATCTTCTATCTATACTAATATATAAAGCTGAAGAGTTTGTTTGTTTGGTTGAACGCGCTAATCTCAGGAACTACTGGTTCGAATTAAATTTTTTTTGTTGGATAGTCCATTTATCAAGGAAGGCTATAGGCTATATAATATCACGCTACGACTAATAGGAGCGGAGCTTTAATGAAAAATGTAACTCAAAATTTATCCGTCCAACAAAATTTTTTGAACGGTAACTCCGAAAATTGGTTTGCGTTCGCTGCTATGTTCTACCTTTAGTTTAAGATGGTTCCTGCAGATGCGTATTGATGTAGCCATCTGTCTGTCAACGTCTTTAAATAGCGGAAACCAATCACAAAATTGGTTTGCGTTCGCTGCTATGTTCTATCTTTAGTTCAAGATGGTTTCTGCAGATGCGTCTTGATGTCGCCATCTGTTAATTGATGACTTTAAATAGCAGAAAATGCATAAACACGTTACTTCCGTCTGAAAAAAGATCTGAGTCGCGTCTAAAAAAGTTTTACTTCAAAAATAGCGTATTTTTGCAGTTATTGTGAAAGAAAGAAAATTATACAGACCACACGAGAAAAATATAACTTATTGGTCCCCTTTCGTAGATCAATTTCATAGAATAGTATGTTTAATTACAGAGTCCGGCAGGCGCTCCGGTCGACATGTGAGACTCCGCTACGCTTGCTGACTATCTGTGCGATAAAAGGAAATGCTCTAATATCCACAAATAGTATCAAGCAAAAGATACGTTATTACAACGTACAGAGATATTTATGAGATTCATTAATAATGCCATCAAATGGTGAATGATAAAATTTTGATGAATGTATGTATCTGCATTTTATATAAATTATTAATTCTGTGGTCGAAAAGAAAAACCGCTGAAGACATAACAAACTTGTTCTGAATTTCTCGGAGTAAATCGGTGATCAAAAAGTATATATAGGGGAGTGGCAGTGGCGGATTTACCAGCAGGCTGAGTAGACTGAAGCCTAGGGCAGCATATTTTAAGGGGCGGTAGATTTAGTTCATAAATTTTTTATTTCGATTTACAAAATTTAAAAAAAATTATTATACACAACACAAAATAGGAATTTCGAAAATTGGAGAAAAATTAAAATATTTAACAAAAATCGAAATATAGTCCTATATACAGTGCTAAATACTAAATATTTCAACATCTCTACATGAACAATTGCTACACGCTTTGTAAAAAATACTTTAATGATAATGAATTTTTAGAATATAGCAATAGCGATTCGATATTATAAATCGAAATTTAGTTATTTTTTCATATTTTCTTCACTGATAATTACTATAATTTTTTCTCCATGTACCTAATTATTATGAGATCTGCTTACACAATTCAATCTTGATATAATATCGATGGTCTAATCATGATTGCTGCAGAAAATTGTCAAATACAATTTCAGAAAATTATTTCTTTATGCGCAAAAAATACTGACTAAAATAATCAAGGACCTGACACGGTGCCTTAGTTCTCAATTATACTAACCATACGGGAAAAGTTGATGTAACGAGGATGATGAAGCACAAATCATAAAGTTGGAATTTTATTGATAGAAAATGTAATTGATATGATTGTGGACTAAGGTATTAAAATTCAGAGACGGCAAAAATTGAATAGCCTACAGGCGGCAAATCTATAAATCCGCCACTGGGGAGAGGGGGGCATAGTGGGATACTTAGCACTGAAGCATACCTACAAGATAAAATATTATGATTAAACAACATATTTTAACTCAATATCATGGTTTTAACGCATTTTGTGAACAACTATCTTACCATTATGAGCCAATTGCAAAAAAACTATAAATAATTTTATTTATTGAAGAGTTCTAATCAGACGTTAATCAACGATTTGAATGTTTATTTTCACATACAAAAAAAATTCGATGAAGATTCCCATTTCAAAAACAAATGTCGCCCCCTCTCCCTGCTGAAAAGTGAGATGGCGGCGGTGTCCAAACGATTTCCCCCTCGAAACCCAACAACTTTCGTTCGAACTTTTTTTTTATTCAACCCGTTGTTTTTTAAAGAAAAACGTCCTAAATTTTCAAAAAAAAAAACAGCCTGTGTATAGATATCATCATGATTATAATAACGTTAATGAATTTGTAAAACATTAAAACACGCACGTTAAAATATATTTCACGCATAACTGAATGCTAAGTCTTAGCGAAATAATTATTATAATTAGTAAGTAAAAATGTGTAAAGATTTGTTACAGATTAATTTATTAATTTAAGTTTCACTGTATTAATAACATCGACTAAATTCATGCATTGACATCATAATATTATATCTATGCGCGCATGCACACAGAATTAAGTCAGCCCTAAGTGCAGATTGCTCAGCAAATGTGACGTCGAGCAGGGATCGCTTAGAACGTCGAGTACTTAGGTTATGTTGAAATTTTGTAATCACAATCCAGAACATACTGTACCTATATGGTGTTGGCAGCAACCCAGGGGGCACTCAACTATTTTTTTTTTAATTTATTTTTATGTATTTAACTTTTGAAACACAGTTTAAAGTTACAATGACGTCATAATAATTAACCTTGCAGTTGCTTAAATCAATAAAAATGTCAAACTTATCAGTATTACCAGTTCAATCAATGAAAGCAAATAACTGTGTCAATTATTTTGTGGGCCGGGCGAAATTTACTTAAACAATCGTTACAATTAATTGTTGAATCACGGTCATGGACAAATCGTGAAATTTATGTTTTGTCAACTAGAGCTATTGAACAATTCTGGGTTGGGCAAACTTCTTTAGAGAAAAGTTTTAATATGTCATTCATTTGTTATGTCTATTTATGTCAAAATGGTGTAACGCTTATGTTAACAATTAAATAACAAATGAGTCAGTTAAAAATTTGGGTCATTGATTAATTATTATTAATTCATGATGTATTAGGCTATGACCGTTTTAAAATTATCGTTAATTTACTTCCTTAATGTTTTAATTTTAACGCTGTTAAATATTATTGTTTTTATAAACTATTTACTTTACAGACTAAAAAAACCGATCAGCTGTTTCACGTCTGCCACTTTCTTTATGAATGAATTTTATTTTTTAACAGCTGTCTCAGCTATTAACTATAATGGCCGTTCTTGGTCAAGTGTCAAATTTTTTTGAGGTTATGTGTGGCTGTTATCGTATTCGAATCTGAATGATGAATTTTATTTTTTAAGAACTATCTCCTGTCAACTATAATGGCCGTTCTTGGTCAAGTGTCAAATTTTTTTGAGGTTATGTGTGGCTGTTATCGTATTCGAATCAGAATGAAGAATTTTATTTTTTAAGAACTGTCTCCCGTCAACTATAATGGCCGTTCTTAGTCAAGTGTTAAATTTTTTTGAGGTTATGAGTGCCTGTTATCGTATTCGAATCAGAATGATGAATTTTATTTTTTAAGAACTGTCTCCTGTCAACTATAATGGCCGTTCTTGGTCAAGTGTCGAATTTTTTGAGGTTATGTGTGGCTGTTATCGTATTCGAATCAGAATGATGAATTTTATTTTTTAAGAACTGTCTCCTGTTAACTATAATGGCCGTTCTTGGTCAAGTGTCAAATTTGTTTGAGGTTATGTATGGCTGTTATCGTATTCGAATCTGAATGTTCACATAATATGTATTTTTTCTCATTTCTCTATTGCAGGGGGCGGATTTTTCATTTAAAAATCGTCATCTTAATGTGTCTCGACTCTCACTCGAAGAATTCTAATCGCAGTGAGAGTAATGACTGGTGGTGCAAATGGTTAATTTCAGTCTAGATGTAAACTGGAACTTATTTTTAATATACCGCATTAAACTTACTTATCGTTGTTGAATATGTAATTAGGACAAGCATAATGCTGTTGCTCTATATTCAGAAATTCTTTTTTACACTATTTGAAAAAATAAACGCCTGTTATTATGTTATATTACCATTTCAACTCATAACTGTGGAATGGTCAACACATTTTTGGAAAAACTCTGAGCGTCTGTTTGTTTGTGAACAAGATACAAATCGAACGGATGAACGGGTTGAAACAAAATTTTGAGGGGATGTTTGATATACAAATATGAAGGGCCTTGTTGTTTTTGGTTTAAATCAACACATGCGCAAAAGAGATATATGCTAGAACGTTGATCGTTTGTGTAATAATGGTATACTTTTCATAACGGTTTATTATTCTGTTTATTTTTTCAAGAAACTCTAATTTCAGAAATATATTGAAAATAAAAAAATCAGATGTTCTTTTATTTTGTAGATCTGTCAAAACTCAATTAGTTAATAATAATACAGTAAACCCTCGTTAACACGAACACGGTTAACACGAATTTCGGTTTAACGCGAACAAAAATTTGCTCTCGACAATGGTCACATAAGCTTTAATGTAATTATGTTCGGTTAACACGAACCCTCGTTAATACGAACTTCGAACAACTTTTTCGTCCCTTCACGGTTAATTATCGGATAATACGAACTACAAAAATTCTCAAATCATATATTTTGATCATTTTGGTCAATGAATATATACAATACAACTAAAAGAAAAGATTCGCTTAAGGGATTACAAAAGTAATTAACTCACATTCTAAAAATAGACAAAGGATTGGGAGATTAAAACTTCACTCGAAATCCTATAAATAGAAACATACCTCAAAATTTTTCAGATGGGCTCGAAACAATCAATTTTGAATGTGCACAGAAACTCCGACCAACTTATCGTCAAAACAATATTGAAATGTATTTTGTAAACAAATAAAAACAAACTTTCAAACTCAGATAATATTTAAGAACAATTAATGTTATTAGATTATTTATAATAAATAATTATTCAATGTTTACTTAAAATAAATCATATGATTTGACACTTAAAAAATGACTGTATTTTATGCCATACTCGGTTTACACGAACTCCCACATAACACGAACATTTTGCCTGATTTTTACGAGTTCGTGTTAACGAGGTTTTACTGTAATAATAATAATAATAATAAATGCCTTTATTGCACCAATGTTACACAGTCAATACAATGGGCGAAGTTCAGGGAAAACGCTGTTTTTCAAGTTAAGCATGCAGCTTTGATTATTTTTTACAAAACGTGAAACATATTATATGTAGGTTATCATGCCAACTAATAGCTAATATCATAATATTTAATACAAGCCGTTACCAGCGTCGTCGCACGTATATCGGTTATTTAAAAAAAACAATATTCCAAATTATTTCTTTTATCATGATGAAAGCTTGTATCATTATTAATTAGGTCAATAGACATCAAACGTGCAAAAACAAATAACTTACCGAGCTCATGAAACAATTGTATATAATTTTATGAATTAATTACGCTTCATTACATTTCATTCTTATGTTTTCACAATGTTGCTTTACATTTCAGTGTCTAAAGTAGCAATTAAAAAAACGTTTTATGATTATTGTAATTCAGCATTAATAATTCAACTGACGAAAACTGTTACAATTAAGTAATTTCATGAATGCGGAAATACAAAACGGTACATTTATTTCATATTTTGTAATTACAGTTAAGTCATTAACATTTAAATGTTAAATCATTGAAAGAAATAAGTTGTTGAAATTAAAAAAGCAAACTTTATTACGTATAGTGCATACCTAACCTTAAAAAAGTGATTATATATTTGTACCCCTTTAAAAAAGTGCGATTTTTGACGAAAACCGAAATCTTTCGGAACTTTATCAAAATCATCATGCTTATAGAAAAAAACACGCTGACTCCAATAAGCACAAACAAACGTCTGTATGTCGTTTGGTTTAGAAGTTATTTGCATTTATAGTTTTCAGAAAACCATATAAAACCTTAGATGGCCGTAGTTTTCAAACTAAAAGAGATGCCTACAGACGTTTGCTTACGCTTATTGAATTCAGCGTAATTTTTTCTGTAAGCATTGTCAATTTCAAAAGTATATTAAAGAATTGGATTTTTGCAATTTATTCAAGGCATACCCCTTTAAAAAAATGCTTTTTTTGACGAAAACCAAAATCATCACTATAACATAGTAATTCTCTCACTAACTACTATATTGTTTTTTAATAATAACATATTAAACGTATCCGTTAAATACGGTAATGTCAGGGGCAACAACTATACAACTACAGTTAGTTACTATTATTATTTTGATATGTTGCAACATTGGCTCCAGGCTCGGATATTGTTTTTGCAATACTTTCAATTCAATTACTAATAATTATTATATTAAACTGAAGGCTTGCGTTTCAAATATTTAAGCACGCAAAAATTTAGTATTTGTCGTCAAATTATTTGGCAGATAGATATTCCCAATGATAATAATTAGCAAATAATAATTGCTTGTCATTAATAATATAAATATGTAAATGGAAATGAGGTTATCTTAACATTATTGACACTCATGTTTAATGTTAACCTCTCCGACTCTCGCCCGGAATCCCCAGACCTTAGAGACGATCTCCGGGTCTCCGGCTAAACGCAAATCTCTCAGGGCCAAGGTTTTTTTTAAAATTCTTTATGAAATTTCAAAATGATGTAAAGCTGCGAGGATAAGAAGTAATCCATTCAAAAAATGGGGGGACATACAAAAAATTGTTGATTTCTGTAAACTCCAGTATTTAATTATACAGTGTGGTCACTTAAGTGTGCAACATATGGGAAAATTTTTAATTAAATGCACAACCAAAATACAAATATTGCCAAAAGTTGGTGCATGTCCGATAATTATTTTAGGTGCTCTTAGAATTGTTGAAACTCAAACAGCATACAGGGTGTTTAATATCGTTGCAAAAAACATAAAGTTTGTGATTCCATAAAAAATTTTAAAAAAATAATAATCTAAGTTAATTTTACAAATATGCCTGAATTTGAACAAAGTTATATGAAATTCATTTGATTTTGAATAATTTATTAGTGTGTTTAGGGTAAGTATAAAAAAAAATTATAATTTTGGTTTTTCAAAAAAAAAAATTTTTTTTAGAAGGACATGTTTTGGTATTTGGGCATAACTTTTAATTCTAAACAAATTTTTCTTATAACATTTCGCTAAATTTTTTGAAATAAGGGCACTTTACTCTTGTACAATTTTAATATTTTTTGACCCATCCTGTATGCTGTTTGAGTTTCAACAATTCTGAGAGCACCTAAAATGATTATCGGACATGCACCAACTTTTGGCAATATTTGTATTTTGGTTGTGCATTTAATTAAAAATTTTCCCATATGTTGCACACTTAAGTGACCACACTGTATAGCTGCGAAAGAATGACTATTAAGTCCGTTTAATCCAAAAAGGATTTTTTATATTATTAATGTATGAAATGTTAAAACATTGCATATATTTTAAAATTAAAGACTTTGAATATATCAGCAGGAGATACGAACTAGCGGTCCGGTCCGACTTCGCCCGAATTTGTGGATTGCCACCGTTTTTTCGTCGACTCAGTTGCAAAATTGGTCTCCACGAAAAGAGCTTTTATTTCAACGCGATAATATATAGCCTATGTCTATCCTGAAGGTTCATTCTAAATATTGGCGAAAAAATATTGAAATTTGATGAGTAGTTTCGGAGATTGCCTCCTACATCCAAACTTACAAACTTTGCCTCTGTATAATATTTGTATACATAGGTATAAATAAGTGTATAATACGCGCCACGGATCTAAAAATTTCGGAAGTTAGTCGCAAAGGGACATTTTAAAGCCGTTCAGACTCCCACCACCTCCCAGCTACCTGCACGGAACGTGCGCTCGTAGGTGATTGGCCGTGATCGATCGTTGCCTTTGTCACTTGTCGCTTTCCTGGTTTAAAGTACAGTCCTGTACGCTATTGTCAAGTATTTTAGTTTTGTTGAGTTGGGAGTTTGTAGTTTTTCAACAGACTGCACAAGCGCAAGCCCGCATTCGCATCTAACTTCCGAGCCTTTTAGATTCGTGGCGCGTATTATACCCATCAATTATCATGGAATAAGATCGCTTCATAAATTGCAGCACCAATTCTGTAGTATTACACGAATAAAAATTTTCGTGCATTACGGCATCTTTTATTTATCACACGAAGGCTCTAATAAAAATAAAAAATAACATATAAATGACGTAATATATAATTATTTGTTAACTCACATATCAATTTCCATGCGCAGTGTCTAGTTATTGCTATTGCACACAAAGAATAAATCTATTGTAGATTGAGCGAGACGAATAATCTAGATCTAAGGTATACATATTGCAGTACAATTTATTCAATTACTAGTATAGAACTATGTTGCGTTAAATTAAAATTGGAATATACTATATACAAATATTAAGAGCACTGTGGTTGAAACAAAAATAAGGAATAGTTACTTCTTACCACAACAGTTTTATTAGCGGATGTACATTTCGGGAGCTATGTTCTCATCTTCAGCAAACACTAAACTGAGTGTTTGCTGAAGATGAGATGAATGTACATCCGCTAATAAAACTGTTGTGGTAAGAAGTAACTATATTCCTTATTATTTTTTTTTTTTTTTAATATGCTAGACAAGCAATCCATTTAATGATTCAAGCAAGATATAAAATCGGGTAATTCACACTTTTTACCTGAGTCCAATAAAATAATATCTAAACAACGGACACTTTTTCTAGAAAAGTCTGGAATTGTTGGTTATTTATGTTATAAATTATTATGTTCCAAGCAGCCAGCAAACGGTAACGAAACCGAATTTGTAAGTACGGTCCTGTTGGGCCGATTTTATTAAAATTTTGGTAGCACATTTACATCACCACTAAAAGTTTAAATTTCAATTTTGAAACGATTCCGAGAATTTTTTCGGTGTTTTTGGACCCAAAAAATGTTTTCAACCCCTAAATACCACCATTAACATGTCCCGACTAAGCCCATTTAAAATAAACTTCGTTCGGTGGTGAATTCCAACATGTGGACCAAATTTCGTTTAAATCGATTAAGTTTGTCGAGAGTAATAGTGGTCACACATATATATTTCGTATTCACTGGCCCGTATTTTTATAATAAACTACCAAAACATCTTTCTAATATATTTTATTACAATAATTTTAGTAAAGATTTAAAGTCATGGCTACTTTTCGTTGAAAATGTTGAAGATTTTTTTGATGTTATGAGGTAAAAGTTCAGTTCTATTATTTTAAAAAAAAAAATTTTTTCTCTTATAATGCATACATATAAGTGCATTTCCGTTCCAAAGGAGACATTTAAATGCGGTATATTGGAGAAGTATATCTAATACGGAGCCTCCTTAAGATATACTTATTATTTTTTCGATCTTATAATTGTGATATTTGTAACACCAAATTATGTACAAATCAAAAAAATAAATATTATTTCTATTTCTATTATTTCTGTATATAAACATTTCCAAAAATGGTGCCAAACTTCTTAGGAGGCTACGAAACGTCGAGAATTTTTTTTCCAACCCCTAGGTCTCGCCATCCGACCGACGCCAATAGTGTAAGTGCCTTATGGAAAATACACTAAAAACACTAACAATTCCGTGGTCACCTATTTAAATAAGACAAATTCTAGTTCTTGTACGGCATCAGCAGTTATTACTCAGCACAAGCACGGTGTATGGTCATTCAGTTAGCCGGTTGCCGGTTGTTAACGGGCGTTGCGGACCACGCTTCAAGGATACTTTCTCTTTTCAACTAAGTGTCTACGTGTGTATGTGTGTGTCTGGTTCTAGATCACAGTAGGCTGCGA
This sequence comes from Xanthostigma xanthostigma, assembly GCA_963575645.1. Classification (NCBI taxonomy): domain Eukaryota; kingdom Metazoa; phylum Arthropoda; class Insecta; order Raphidioptera; family Raphidiidae; genus Xanthostigma; species Xanthostigma xanthostigma. The sequence goes on from OY754464.1 coordinate 7,874,803, forward strand.
CCAGCGACCGTGTCACACCGGTGGATCAAAACAAAACAATCGTACAAACAAATGAAAATACCACCCAGGGCCCTCGTAAGGCCTCACGCCGTCCGCGTGCGGATTCATAATTGACGCGCCTTATTGGGGATAAACTCACTAGACGATATGTCAAATTGAAAAACGTTAAAAATTCTAAATAACTAATATTGTAAGTGCAATTAATAGAAACTTGATTTCTTATAAATTTAAATAAACTGTAAAAAAAATTATTTAAACATTGTTATGTCAAATAATTCAAACATTTACACAAGTAAAAGAAAATGGAACACATTAAACAGTGAATTTTGAAAATTCACTCCATACACAGTGAACTTCAAAAATTCTCTCTTCACGTTACAAAAAAAAAATCACTCCGCGGAGTAAACTGTTCTCTACAAAAACAGTTTACTCCGCGCGATTTTTCACGGCGTTCTTCTCCTGTCGTACTTATGAATGAGAGAAAAATTGAGTTTCACCGCTGAGCTGAGAGAATTCATTAAGTCAAAATAATCATTAGTTTAAAAATTAATAAAGACATAAATACCAACTAACCATTACGACTGAATGTGAATCCCCTGGAATTAACTTGCAATTTTTTCCGTACTACACTCACATGAGGGAAAGAATATATTATCAATTATATCATTCAGGTGCACAACTCTTACGTAAAAAAGTATTTGTTGATTGAAAAATACTTTACTTCACTCGCACTCTTGCAGGAATCGACAGGAAAATTCAAGAAATAAACATACGCGGGAGTCTCCCGATAGGGGCGCCCCGTCTACGCACTAAGTGAGGTTAAGAAAGCAAATTTATTGAAAGCTGAATTAAAACCTCTGTCTGCTAAACAACACAGAAGAATAAATCGCTTTGATATAATAAGTATCATTGATGTGGAAAAGTTAATTAAAAAACGCAAAGAAGATTCCGATGCCATACTAGTACTGTCCGTTTAAAAATGGACAGAACTAGTTTTGTTCAATTGAAAATGCGCAAAACTAGCTTTTCTCATTTTGTAACAGTCAATACCCGTTTAAATGTAAGAGTCCGGGTTTGGTAAATATTCGTAGGTCAAAACTAGTTTTGCGCATTTATTTCGGTCATTGACCGAATTCGAGTACAGACCGTTACATATATAATGTAGCTAGATAACATCTGATAATTCTCCCTTAGCATCCGACTGCCGTCTGATGTGGCCCTATAACTCTTCCGTATTAAAGACCGCCTGTATGTCTATGATAGAATCGGTCTGTATATTGTATTCGTTTGTTTCGAATGGATCGGCCACGACTTTTAAGAGCATACTTGACTGATAAAATCACAAACCCGTACAATTTGAAGTGAAGTTGTTTGAAGAATTCTGACTCAAAGGAATGTTGTTTTGAAGTAGAAAAGCGGCGAAACACATAGAGAAATCTGGATCGTTATTAAAATCGATTGCATAACATCTATATAATAAGTAAGTCTCAAATAATGACTCAGATTAAACTTTTTATTTGTGTCTCACTCTCTTCCTACTTAATAAATCCCTCAGTATTAAGTAGAAAGAGACACAATTCTTCACACCCTTTTATTAAATTCACTTTTATGTATGTATTAATGGAATCTTTTAATTTAATGTTCCCCACTTTCAGAGGTGTGAATAATTTAAAATTTTGCAAACCTATTACACTGTAATAATTTTCATAAATTATTATAAATATGTAGAAAATCTATACTAATATAAAGCTGAAGAATTTGGTTGAACGCGTTAATCTTAGGAACTCCTGGTTCGAATTGATTTTTTTTTTTAATAGCTCATTTATCGAGGAAGGCTATAGGCTATATAATATCACGTTAGGACTAATAGGAGCGGAGCATCAATGAAAAATGTTGCAAAATGTAACTCAAAATTTGTCCGTCCGTCAACCACTTTTAAACGGTAACTCCGATCATCATGACATTTGGACACAACATTCATCTCATGTTCCTCCCCCGCTATTCGTTCTTTTGCACCCGGGTGAAACCGGGCGGGACCACTAGTAATTTATATTAACAAATCCATTTAAGTGTTGGTTTTTAGGGTTATAATTAAAATTAGAGTTTAAAAAATCTTAAAAATAACACTCTTTTCTATCAATGTGGACTAGAAAGTAATAAATAATTTTAAAACATATAGATTTTGTTCAACAGCGATATGAAGCCCGCCAACTCGACTTCCTATCGCTGTTGAACAAAAAATTTAAAAATTATTATTTACTTTTTCATTGCTATAAAACTGTGTTTTTCTTTAGTTTTTAAACACAATTTATTAGGTACCAATTTTTAACGCACAGTATTAACGTAATTCTGGGGTTTGACTAGTTTAACAAAATCGCTTTTGAATATTTCCAGCATAAAATTTCATTTTGATTTTAAACAAATTGTCAAACTACATCGTAAAGCTTTCTTCCAAATGCAAATTCAATTAAAAAAAAAAAAAACTCATTGATCTTTAGAAGTTATGTCAAGAAGCAATAAAAGATACAATCACAATTTGAAAGAATTGCCTTGATCTGTAATAAAATTCAAGATATATTGATTTGTGTTATTGGCTACATCCGCGTTTGAAACTAAAGTATTTTTTAATTGTGATGTGTCTAGTTTTACGCGAGGCTGGGAACTTCTCTTCGTGATGAATTAGAAATATATAAAACTGTAAACAATAAATTCCGTATATTTTGTAGGTCAGATGCTATCAACCAGTTCTCTAATGTATCACTGATCAGAAAAATCATCACCTATTGTAATAAGACAAGATAAAGATAAACCAAATCACTCAGATAGTAATATGAAATATTTATCATTTTTTCTCTCGATATGGTCTCTGCTTTAACAAGCAGTTTGCATGTACTTACTATTAGTGCGAGATTCGGTATTAGAAATATATACCCTCATCTGTTATTTGATGATGACAAAGATTATATGTTAGATAATATATACATTGATAAATCGTACATGGGTTTCCTAGCTAAATCCCGTACCGATGCTGTTAAATTCAATAAATTATAATTATCTTTTTTGGATCAACTTCCCCGATTTGTTAATCATAAAAATCGAGCCTAAGATGAGAGAATAAAATGCTAACAACACAAATAAACTCAAAGTACACAGAACACAACCATTTACAAGGTATGTTTATGTGGATGACCTACATTTATGTAGAGAATCAATGGTATATTTCAATTATTTTTTTTTGGTTGGTTATTTTTTTATAGTTGGTTATTTTTACAGTTGGTTATTTTTTTATATTTTTTTTGCCAATCTAATTGACTCGAAATCGATAAAAACAAATAATCATTAATTCTTTCAGGTGGGCTATAGCAATTTTGCTGAAACCCCTATATTAGATTGTACATAGTTGAAAATAATTATTATTGTAAATAAAGATTTCTTCTTCTTTCTTCTTCCAATTCCGTGTGTCATTTTAGGCTCAATTTTTATGACTAACAAATCGGGAAAGTTGGTCCAAAAAAGTTAATTAGAATTTATTTCATTTAACAGCATCTATATACGTAATTTAGCTAAGCAACCCATGTGCGACTTATCAATATATATATATCATAATCTTTGTCATCATCAAATAACAAATGAGGGTATATATTTCTATAATACCGAATCTATATAGTTTTCCAATCGAAGCTCATTAACGTAATACGATCCGAGAAAATTTTTTATCAAAATAGCTCCAGTCGTTTTTTTTACAACAAAAAACTGCATAAGTTTATTTTAAAATTTTTTGGAAAACATTTCTCAAATCTAATTTGTACATTATATATTATTGATGAAGTAGGTCGTGTGGATCTCAAGGGTCTAGTCCAGGGGTCGGCAACCTTTTGAGACGGAAGAGCCAAAAGTTGCAATTTTCAAAATTTCCCAGTTTTTAAAGAGCCACTAAACATTTTTAGTATTATAGTATTTGCTTACGTAGATATAATATATATATCCGAGGACGACAAGTTGCTACGGAGGCGGTACGGGTGAGACGCGAGTGGAAATGGCTGAGAGATAGACATGGTGCTCGATCATGGATCGATTGGACGATTTTTAAGGGTTTATAATAAAATAATAATTTGTTTGTGTATGAAACTGGAGAGCCGCAATTTTACATCAAAAGAGCCGCATGCGGCCCGCGAGCCGCAGGTTGCCGACGCCTGGTCTAGTCCTGATAAACGACCCACCCCGTGGCTTGTTATTATTACGGTACTGTCGTCAAAACATGTAAAAAACGTTACTAAAAATGCCAATTCTCCATTTCTGGTACGCCTTTCAAAAGTTCAAATAGATTTAGCATTGAATTTCCACACAAAATTTACTTTCAAAGTACATTTAACGTACCAGAAACGGAGCTTAACAATTTTGTAAGCAGGAAGACCTTTTGACGTCAATTATTTATAACATTGACTAAATATCGACCAAAAAAATCGCGAGGTTCAAACTTAACCAATAATCAAAAATTGATAAAAGGAAACATAAAATAATTAATCTTAATTAAATAATTTGTTATAAATGCATGGCCGTTTGATCTTTTCGGTTTCTAAGGGCGTGGCAGTGATGGCGCCCTTGATTTGCACTAATACGGAACGAACCTGGGTGAAGTTAAATATAAATCTGGTTTGACCTTTCAAAGAATAACAAAACCTACATGCATACAAAAAAGTTCTCTGTTTTACATAATAACTTAATATATTCCATTACGAATAAAAAGGTGCACTTCTAATCATCGCGGACTTTTCTCTGCAATAAGCGACGAAGATTTAATTTTTGCGCATTGATAAATAAATTGATTAGTGTCCGACCGAAACTAATTTTTTACGGCCGAAACCGAAACCGAATTTCGACTTCAGTCTCAGTTTCGGCCGAAACCGAATTTCATGTTTTCGTGGGAAAAATAAAATAGGTAAACATTATCATAATCAAACTTTCAAATCTTTGATGGAACGTCTGAATAGAACTCTTCAAATAAATAAAATTGTCGATCAATTTTATTTATTTGAATAATCAAACTTTATTTTTTTTAATTAATCACATATTAATCATTCAGCCTCTGATATTTTAACTAATCATTATAATAATAATAATAAATTTATTTCAATGAATATACCTAGTACAAATAATATATAATTGCTCAGCTATTATGTATGAAATTGATCCACCCAACTTGGCATAGCCAGTGCTAGGGTGGATTTTTAAATACATATTTTATAAATTGCGCTTGCGTGTTAAATGTTTGGTTGTGTGTGCGGAAACCAGTTTTTTTGTCCAAACTAGGCCGAAACAGTAACCAAAATTTCGATCAGACACTAATTAATTGAATTACTTTAGGATCGGTAAAACTGATTTCTTCTGTTTTTATTTACGCTCTAGTGCGAAATGGATCATTTTACTACCGCTATGCACGCATGAAAAGCAAATCTTTTTTCGTACAATTTAGCTCTATTACGATAAGTTAATTTATTAAGGTTTGATTTTCAAAAAAAGCTGACCAAGTTCTACTAAAAAAAAAACTAACCGAAATATGTCAGCAATAAAACAAACTCAAGTAAATGATTAACAAGTCGAAATTTCAATATAATTAACATAACTTTAAGGAAAACGCCCATATGAAAGGTCAAAGTTAAATTAGATGTTTAAGCTATTGTTGTTATTATATTAGAGGACCATTAAGTGAAGGTTAAATTGTAGAATTAGTTCACCGGAGAATCAGGGTCGTAGCTTTATCATATTTTGATACCAAGTTCTGCAGTTATTTTACATATAGATATATAAACAGACATTTCCAAAAATGGTGCCAAACTGTTTAGGAGGCTATGAAACGTCGAGAAATTTTGGTCCGACCCCTAGGTCCAGCTATCCAACTGACGCTTTATGGCAAATTTGGAACCCAAAGAAATGGTGAGACCTCTGGTGAGAAATGCGCCGAACTGTGATTTAGAAAAGCATGATGGATTATAGGTTAGCCTCCATCACTCTTTTCTAAATCAACGTTTATCTGTCAAAAACCCCCCTTAGGACAGTTCGGCGCATTTCTCACCAGAGGTCTCACCATTCCTTTATGGGTTTCGAATACACTAGCATAAACTCAGAAGTTTTTCTGAGTTCGAGAATCATTCACACCGTTCGACTACACACCTGCAGTATATATAAATAATTGAAATATGCGGCACGTATTTATAATTCACCTCTCTAATCCACTTTTTAAAATCATACTTTCAATTCGAGTATCATATCGTTTAACGTACAACATAATATTATAATCTGCGTGTTTGCTACAGTGAATGTACATGACTTAATGCTTCACTGACTGTACTTATTTACGCAAAATTTATGTGCAAACTCTATATAGTAAAACATGTAAACATTTATAATTAAGTTAATTTAAATTAATTTCTCCATGAAAATGTATTGCACATACCGCTAAACTAGCGGTATGTGCTTTATTATCGCTTTGTGCATCAGAGCTGACTTTCGTTCAGATAAGAAGTTATATCTAAGTTAATATCACACGAAATCCATTCAAATTGAAACTTTTTGAAAAGAGGAGATTCTAATCTATAAAACAGAACCATTTTTAAATCAATTCGAGTTCATAAATACTATTAAAATTGTAATTGAAAATCACAAACAGCAGTTGTCGGTTGGTCTGTACGTATGTACGTACGTACGTATGTACGTCACGACTCTACAGATCGCAATTTTGGTCGGATCCCCTTGAGTTATATTTTATTCACTTTGTTTACTATCAGACCAGAACCCTATTTAAATTCACTAAAATGTGTTCAGTAGTTTAATTTTTATAAACAGTTTTATTTTTTATTATTTTTGACAGCTAATAGTTTAAAAACAATAATATAATAATAATTGCTGTATAAATATAGTGTAATCCATAAAACAAGTGCTACACTTGTATACCGTGATAACACCACTACAGGTATTAGGCCGCCGTGGCGTAATGGTTATGCCGTTGGATCCCCAAGGGCAAGGTCCTGGGTTCGATTCCTTACGAAATCATTGATTTTTTTCTTTTTTTTTTCTTTTTATTTTGTTTTATTTTATTCCACTTGATATTAATTATATATTATATTATGTATAGTTCTTAATTTTTTTTATTTTTGCAAACTTAAAAAAAAATATTTTTTCAATTTTTAATTATTTATTTCTTTAAATTTTTAAATCTTTTTAAATTTATTAAAAATATTTTTTAATTGTTATTTTTTTATCATACAGTGGAAAACTTGCGGGATGTGCACTTTTGGTTTTGCCAACTATTTTAATTATTTAATAAACAGTAGATACCGACGATTAACCGTCGCCAATGTTTTAAAATTCACAGAAATTGTAGAACCTTCTAGAATACAGTAAAACTTACTTAAGACATTATTTAATCTTTTTTTAAATTTTTATTGTTTTTCTGTTACTTTTATGTAATTTAAGGACAGATGGAAGACCAATTCGTATGGATTGAATCTGGTCCGATTGCCTTAGCAATAAATTATTTCTATTCTATTCTATCCGAACTTCAGATATAAACTAAATCGAATTTTACATATAAAAATTGTGAGAGATATTCTTATTATAAAAAATAATTGGCAGAGGTTCGGCCAGCAGTACTCAAACGTACATTATTGAGTTCAAAAACAAGAACAGCTTTTAAGTATTTTATCTATGAATAAAACGCGTTGTTCTTTTATGGCACCTACTTTTAAATTTGATAAAAAGCGATTTTTCCAACTAACGTCGAAGTTGACGAAACTATAAAAGCCACTGCACACGAGACTGGATTTGCCGCTAGATTCCTTGCTAAATTCGACTACTAGTTTTCTAGCGCTGGTTTTCTCAATTGCTTTTATGTGCTCGCTTCACACGAGACGTTTTTTCAATCTTGTTTTGTGGATAGATCTGGTGCGCGCGCAGTGACAGTTCAAATATAAACACAGAGCAAAGCGTGTCTGTTGTCTGAGTCTGAGCAGAATGACGCCATGCTGGTTTGTGGGCGTTTGTTCATGTCGCCCACGTGACAAAATACTGATTGGTTCTTGCACAGAGCAAGAAGAGGACTTATCACGAAAAATAGCCCCTGTTCTAATTTTAAAACCTATCTTGTGAGCTATAGCAGGCGAACCCGCAGTGACGTCATATCCAGCCTTGTACCCAACCTACTGGCCAGCAGAAGTCCAAGCAGTGTTTGGAGCCTCGTGTGCAGCGGCCTTAAAATAAATATTGTTTTTTAACAATTTACATTTTATTTTAGACTAACCACAACCCGCGGCTCCGCACGCGATTGAGATGAAACCCGGTAGCGACAACAGTAGCGTAATACAGTCTTTCTGAGCAGGGCACTAGTTACGAGGCAAGCGCTATACCACGTCTCCAGCTTAGCTTAAGTACATTGCAACCACTTTGGTACGGTTCTAAATCGCAAGAATAAAATTCAATCTACCGTGCCAATAAAGTTTTAATTAAAAAAAAAACACATAGGTACGAGTTTTTTATTATGATGAAATTAACGGGATACAAGGCTAAATATAAAAACAATTTTTATTCACTAGAACTTCATTTAATGTCAACGTTTCGGCAAAAATTATTGTCTTCTTCAAGACCTTAAAAATGTCTAAATTTTTTTATTATTATATATCAGTCGGATCATCCTGTACAATCAATACAAGAGAAATTTAAGATAACATGCTAATCATTATGCGTGTGTATATATATATGTTGCGGTCTATACCCGATACGGTCAATGACCGAAATAAATGCGCAAAACTAGTTTTGACCAACGAATATTTACCAAACCCGAAATCTTACATTTTAACGGGTATTAACTGTTATAAAATGAGCAAAACTAGTTTTGCGCATTTTCAATCGGACAAAACTAGTTTTGTCCATTTCTGAACGGACAGTGCTAGTATGGCATCGGAATCTTCTTTTCGTTTCTTAATTAACTTTTCCACATCAATGATACTTCTTATATCAAATGATTTATTCTTCTGTATTGTTTAGCAGACAGAGGTTGTAATTCAGCTTTCAATAAATTTGTTTTCTTAACCTCACTTAGTATAGTAAGTTAAATATGTTTCGTCATAAAATTAAGTGTCAGAAGCCACCAATAGGCGAACTAGTTGAGATTCAAATTCACCTTGCATTTTTACTTAATTATTACACTGAATATCCCACATTTATATTAATTATAACATTCAGGAGACCAATTCAATAGATAGGTACATAAACAAGAACATAACCCTACTTTTGTTCCGGTTCGGACGTTGATTGAATCAAACAAGCAGGAGTAGTACTGTCCGTTCAAAAACAGAACTAGTTTTGACCAATTGAAAATGCGGAAAACTAGTTTCGCTCATTTTATAACACTCAATACCCGTTTAAATGTAAGATTTCGGTTTTGGGCAATATTCGTTGGTCAAAACTAGTTTGGCGCATTTATTTCGGCCATTGAACGAATACGGGTATAGACCGTAACATATATATCGATAGAGTATTCGTCCGGTGTTTGTATAAACAAGTAGTTTACTGCTTTTGAATGAAAACCGAAAGGTATTGTTGAAGTTCCACTAGACAGGTTTTGTATAATTGTGTGTCTTTTGAGGTCAACTGACACTATATCAACCGGGTCACAGTTCAGTTGGCCAACGCACTCAAATGTTTTAACGCAACGAATCAGCACAGTTTAACAAACCGTTGGAATTTTATGAACGATAAAGTTTATTCAACTTATTGTTTATTAGCAAATGCACAAATTCAAATCTTTGATTAACGTCTGAATAGAACTCTTCAAATAAATAAAATTGTCGACCATTTTTTTTTTGACCATATATTGACAAAAAATTAAAAAAACAAAAAAAAATTGGTCGACAATTTTATTTATTAAAAAAATCCACAAATTATTTAAATTGATCTATATCTGAATTAATATATAAAAACGGTGAGTTTCACGCTACACACTACAGAAGTAAAACTGATTACGGATAGATAGTCTTTTTTATAAGACCTTGTTGCAAAAATCAACAGAATAATAAAATTTGATAAATTTCAATTTTGTTTAATAAGTAAATAGATTTATCTATACTAATATTATATAAAGGGGTAAAGTTTGTAAGTTTGGATGTAGGAGGTAATCTTCGAAACTACTCAACCGATTCCAAAAATGTTTTCACCAATATTTAGAATAGACCTCCAGGACGGACATAGGCTATATATTATCACAATAAAAGACCAATTTTGCAACGTAAGTCGACGAAAAAACGGTGGCAATCTACAAATTCGGGCGAAGCCAGACCGAACCGCTAGTATTAAATAAAAATCAACGAAAACCTAGTTTAACTTGAATTATACAACAACTAAGTTTTTTTTCTTTCTCGATTGCTAACTAGAGCTTAAATTTATTTGAAGTATTGTATGTATGTAATAAAAGTTGAGGTAGGTATATTTGGTAGTATGTCTCAATAAAGAACGGCCGTTATTAATAACAATAACATAATGTGGTATATAAGTATTAAGTATAAAAACAGTAGTGGTAATTGCATTTATAAAACAATATTAAACTACATACATAATAATGCAACTTACAGCACGTTCAAATCAATACAATGTGTGCATGTGTTTGGATTACGCTTGTAAATTATATGTAACAACGATGTAACACAAAAGAATAACAAATAAAATATCATGTCACCACTATTAGCTCAAACAGAGCTGATATAAGATCCATTAGTGAACATGTCTTGTGATAATTTGTGACATGTGCACTATTTTTTTTTTATTAAAGGGAGTCGGTTTGTCAATGGGAACACAGCAACCTCTAGGGTTTATTGTGCTATCTCCCACTCTCTTATAGTACCCTCGTTCCTTGTACTAGCTTGTACAGTCCGTGGACTGGGTGGTTGATATAATCTTTGGGACTCATTCTTGATCGTCTTCTACGATGCAAAGCCTCGCATTAGCACAGAATATGGTACACTCCTTCAAGTCCTCGTTAAACAGTCCGATTCTTTGGAGGTGTCCTTTCAGAAAACAATGTCCTGTCAGGAACCCTACCGCGAGACGAAGATTGTTTCTACTAAGTTGTAGTAGTTCTTCATTCTTCTTTCAGGATAGTCATTTAATAAAAGACTTGCCATGTTGCTGCCTGGAAATTTGATTCCAGTATAGCTTATAGTCCGAGAGGTGGTGTCAAAATTTATCAGTGATTTATCTCCGATTCAAATGTAATTGATTGAAAAGTTTAACCCTCTGTTCGAAATCGAAAGTCAGTCAGCGCGACCGCAGTGGGTGTGGGCGTGGGAGGCTGTGAAACTCGTCGGAAAAACTATGAAAAAAAAGTGATAAATCTGCTGATGAAAATTTGTTAGATTGTAAATAATTGATGATTAAACGTGAAAATACTCGTCAGTCACTTTCCCGACGGGGGAAACATCGTCAGTCAGAGGTTTGAAGCCTTTAAAAGAATATCAATTGCTCAGTGTTTGAATTTAAAATCGATATTTTCAGAACGAATAGTAGGAACTGAAACATTCTATTCTTACTATTCGTTCTGAAAATATCGATTTTAAATTCAAAAACTGAGCAATTGATATTCTTTTAAAGGAAATCATTCATGACTGACGATGTTTCCCCGTCGGGAAAGTGACTGACGAGTATTTTCACGTTTAATCATCAATTATTTACAATCTAACAAATTTTCATCAGCAGATTTATCACTTTTTTCATAGTTTTTCCGACGAGTTTCACAGCCTCCCATGTCCACACCCACCGCGGTCGCGCTGACTGACTTTCGATTTCGAACAGAGTAATGGTTAAACTCTTCAATCAATTACATTTGAGTCGAAGATAAATCACTGATAAATTTTGACACCACCTCCCTCACTATTATGCTGATTTGTAATCCAATATTCCCTTATTTGACCCCGTACTGTGCGGCATTTGGACTATAAGAGGATCTCTACTTCCCATGTCACAAAAAAGCAATCAGTCTATTTGATAAGACACTAAAAATTCATTTCTAGCTTTTAGATTAATAATGGTAATCTTTATTGTTATTTCCAGCATACTAAATTCCCATAGAAATTTCTATTAGGTATTCACTTCCATACGATTTTTTTTATTGGCTTTTAATAAAAAAATTTAAAATCACTGCGGTTTGGAACTATAAAAAACAACAATTTAACCACATCTTTATCACAACAATTTTATTATTAAAAATATATGCACCAATCAACAGCAAACACTAAAATGTTCAGTTTTTACCGACGATTGTAGCAATAAAATTGTTGTGGTTAGGAAGTCACCAAAATGTAATTTTTTCTCAACTTTTGAGCTTTTGTACTGTCATACCGCTTCCTCTTTCATCTTTAGTAATGACTTATTTAAATCCTACCTTAAAACACATTATTTTCATTGTAAATTCTAAATTTCATCCGCTTAATGGTTTTGGAAATAAACATATTTATTAGTCAAACAAAAAATTCTCATCTAAAAAACTGCATTAACCAATTCCTTTGAAACGCATCAACCGCAATCTAAATAAAAACAACTAAAGTAACTAAAATAAGGTTTTGTTTTTGGTAAAACAGAAAATCTACAATATCTACATAAAACAGAACATCTAGATTCTAGAACCACTCTTCAAAATTTCGTTAGAATGCATCAAAATGTCACAATCCAATTAAATAATTAGCTTAAAATGATTAAGAGATCTAATCAATTAGTCTAAACATTTGAACTCAGTTTCCTGTACAAAACCCTTAATTAAGAATGTCCGCTCTTCATAAAACAGAATTTAACGAACGACAAAGCGTTCTTCTGTTTTGACAAACAAAATACTGCATAATAGTTCAATTGATACGCAAATATCGGATACCGGAACAGAAATCAGATCAAGTTATACGACATCCATGATTACAACCGTGACAAATAGCCTTGAATTATATTGATTTACCGTAAAAATTGTTGACAATTATTATATAAAACGTATAATCTTCTTATATTATTATAGGGTTGTCGTGTCTCATATACCCGTTGGACAGTATTTTTCTCATTACTTATTTATATGTTTTTTTTTCGTCAATCAGAACACATGATTTCTTAGGGTTTCGTACCCTAATACTGGGTTGCAGAAAGAGTTTCCAAAAAATCTGATTTGATTGTGAACATACATGTATTTTGCATCGTTTTTTGTACAGTTTCCACTTCGAAACAATGTTTTTATACTAATTTTGATAAAAATTTAGCTTGAAAAGCCCTCTTTTTCTATACAGAGCAATCGTGAGTACAATCTAATAGTCAGAGTGCCCATCGGCAAAAATTTTACTGACAAATACTCTCCCCAAACTTTGTATATGGCTTCATTAGGCCTAGTTTGACACCTATTTTCTCTATGACGTTTTTTGATTTTGGGGCGTTTTCCCTCTAAGTTTTCCGAAACATGTCGTTTTGACGACATGTAAAAAATTTACTGTTTGTTTATTTAATTGGATAGCTTAAAAACTTCAACCAAAACACTAAAATAATGTTCTCTGACAAATATTATGAACCATTTAAAATGTCTGATACCTCGAATATGTCGAAAAAACGACTATAAAAAAATTTATTAAATTAAATATTATTTGTCAGAGAACATTATTTTAGCGTTTTGGTTGAAGTTTTTAAACTATTCAATTAAAAAAACAAACAGTATCTATAAATTTTTTACATGTCGTCAAAACGACATGTTTCGGAAAATTTAGAGGGAAAACGTCCCAATATCAAAAAAAGTCATAGGAAATAGGTGTCAGACTAGGCCTAATGAAGCCATATACAAAGTTTGAGGAGAGTATTTGTCAGTAAATTTTTTGCCAGCGGGCACTCTGACCAGGGCCGTAACGTGGATTTTGTGGGCCCTGGGCAAGACCTTCAAATTGGGCCCCCCTCAATAAAAAAAAATTGAGAAAAAACTTACCATGGTTATAGTTCCTGTTCTTTCACATTTTTAAAGTTTAGATAACACTATTTATTTATGGAGTGACATGTGTAGAGCATGTGGGATAACCTTTAAACGAAAAATTCTAGGGAATATTTCTGGCTGTTCATCAAATTCATTGTCTGTTTCAATGGATGACACGCTTGAAATAGAAAATACCGATGAAGCAGATGACACCGATGATATTCTGGCCTTTTTGGGCCCCGTCTATCTGAGCCACCAGTGGTGTTACTTATATATGTGATTTGTAATATTCATTAAAATACGAATGAAAATAATTGAGATAATTTTTTATCGGGGTCTTCTTGGGCCCCTCCGGGGCCCCCCTGGGCCTTGGGCCCTGGGCAAGTGCCCCTATTGCCCCTGCCTAGTTACGGCCCTGACTCTGACTATAATGTTCTAGATGATAGGGAATTTGAATATGGCATTAAACTGCTCAATAGCCTATCAGATCACGTGCTAAGAAGAAGAAGAAGAAGAAAAAGAACAAGAAACAGAAAAGAAGAATAAGAAGAAATAGCGTACCTATTTGGAAAGAACCACAGAACATACTGGTCTGTGGAAAGAACAGTAACAATGTGGTGTTTGGAATTTCTTGATCAACGACTCAGAAAAATATGATTGAATCAGAAAGTCCAAGTGTAACCAACAGAACAACCCAATTAACATTAGAAGAGAAGAAATAATATCTTCTTCCCGAGTGACATTCCTCAACGCCATGTTTATTCATAATTAATTGATAATTAGTAGTGTAGTAATACGTAAGACAATAGTGATGAATTCAATGAAAGTAAAAATATTTCAAAATTATATACTGCGGTTTGTTTGAAAGTCCTATTATTATTAACCCCAATGATTGTGAGTCAATATGACATGAATAGCATGCCGTACGGATAGCTTTGCATGGGATGCCATTGTATGCAATTTGTTATGTAATAATTTTACCTAATTTATTGTACAATAAGTGTTATTTGAGAGACAATAGTGTCCGTGATGCAGTTATGACTAGAAAGATATTCTGCTATTTAGTGCATATGTAATAAACCAAGGCTGAAACAGCCATGACATAATGAATTATATGCATTTATTTTTTTGCCAGTCGTCTATACGGAGAGCGCCAATTTAAAGTCCCCCCCCCGTTTTCGAGGTTGCTGAACACGATTGTTAGAGTCCCACATTTTTTTTCCTCGGAAGCCCCTTCCAATTGACCGAAAACCATCCTTAAATCGCCCTCCCACTTACAAATGATTTTCGACTACCTTTTTTGACCTGGTTAAGACTTCCTCGAGTACAGAGGTTCAATCTTCGAGGCAAAAGAGCCACACCACCTCCACTTCATGATTTACATCCCCTCCAAGGGGTGTAAATTGAGATTTTTCATATACTATCGGTGTCAGTTGTTACGTGGGTGGATGGGAAGGTCAATATAATATTTCCAGAGAGAGGAAGAGAGAGTGCATTAATAAAAAATCATTATTGCTTTTGTTTTTGTAAATTAATTAAAATGCAGCAACGCTGAACAACGTCTGCCATCTGACGGCTTTAATTTTGAAACAACGTCAACACATCGATCTGTCATCTGACCTTCATATTGTAATACAACAGACACAATACTGCATACTGCCATTTGACGGCTTTAATTTTGAAACAGCGAGCAACGCTGAACAACGTCACAGCAATGATGCCATCTGACGGCTTAGCTCAACGCTTTTGCTACTTGTGCCTCTATATGACAATTTTAGTAAAATATTTCTTCGATCTGTCATCTGAGCTTCATATTGTAATACAACAAAAAGAAGAACGTTATAAGCAGTGTGCAAAATTAGAAACGAATTGAATACCTGCGATCATATTTAAAAAATAATTTTGTAAAGTGATAATTATTATACTTATTTAGTGCGAATAATTCCCACAGGTCACTCTACTTATCTAATATAGGCAGCACTACTTTTATGCATGAGACGGGTATGCTTTATACTGAGTCATTACTTTGTCGCATTATCAAATAGTTTTAGAGCATATAAGAGTGGAAGAACCTATATTAAAACAATCCAAAACAAGCGAGCGTTTTACAATCAATAGACACTCAAAACTTAGAGAACGTATCTGATATTAGTGCGGTGCCTTGTGATCTTAAATCATATTGGCTTTTTTGTAGCAGACAAAGTCACGCCCAGGTCATTTCCAATTCTTATGTTGCAGTATTTTTCGGACCCTTCGCCTAAAGTCTATTCTCAATCGCCTATTATACATAACATATTGTGCAAAATGCAACTCAATTAAATACCTGTTAAGAAGAAAAAAAAACTGCAGTCAGATAATATGAAAGTATCTTACTTACATACACATTCAAACTTCTTGAAGTGCAACATTACTTAAGAACGTGATAACTTACAGACTAAAACTGGATCTATTTGTGGTCACTAACCTATTAGTTGCCATTTTTATCTTGAAATTATATGTACACAACCTTAAAACCCACATTTTTTCATGATTAACTTTAGTGCAACGGGCCTAGTGCACTGCAAACCTCAAAGTTATTATTTTTAATGTTCCGTCCCGAAATTGGAAAAACGGTACGCTTATAAATATAGCCTCACTCCGGTGTCTGTCCATCCGTCGTTCCGTCTGTCAAAAGCTCCCAGAACCAAACGGTACAAGCTGAAGACTTATAATAGCCTACGAGCCAGCGACATATTTAGGTCGTCCATTTCCTTACGGCTGAATGACTCGTAAAATGCTCTAGAGTCTAGACAGTAGTACCATATAGCATCGTGGCCGTCAGCTGCGCCAGTATCGGTGGAATAGACAACTGAAGCCTCCCACGCCCGGTAAAAAAGATAATATATTTAATCATTACTTATCGATTGAAAATTTGTCAAACGATAGTTATTAATGATCTTTTATAAAAAAAAAATCTATAAGCATCTGGTCACCGTAATCAATTTTTGGATCTTTTGTTAAGGCTCCAGTAAAAAAACAAAAACCGAATTTAATACTTTACCTTTCAGGGTCGTAACTATAGAACCTCGGGGGCCCCCGGTTTGAATGTAAAATTGGGGCCCCCTACGTAGAATTTAAAAAGTGCTTTTTTTCAATGTTTTTTTTACATACAATTCTAGTGGTAATTTGCGGAAGGGCTCCAAAAAGTAAAAAAAAAGTGTGGACACCTTCAAACCTCTAAAAAGTAGGCAACGAAAAGAGGCTCCTTTTTATTGTCAGGCAGTTACGCTAAGCCAACTTCTATGGCACCTTGAATTGTCGAGATTTATTGAAATTCTCGACAAAGCTCAAAACGGAAGTTGCTAAAATTCCTTTTTTAGTGACCCTTTTTTGCAGGAAGTTCAATTTTTTTAGAAAGTTTTTTATTTTTATTGTCAGGCAGCTAGACCAAGCCAACTTCTATGGCACCTTGAATTGTCGAGATATTGAAATTCTCGACAAAGCTCAAGACGAAAGTTTCCTGCCTTAAAGTACGAGACAAGAACACGTGGTCACTTCTCGAGTTCTCGTTCGAGACGAAACTAAACGACAACATCCGATACTATACACGTATTTTGGTACGCAAACCGAGCATCTGTTTAAAAATCGGATATATTTTTTTGGCTCGAATGACTCTTTGGTTCGTGCAGCTAATGGCATCACGTAAAATTTCTCTCGCACTGGGCAACAGTTTTAAGCGAAGTGACCAAGGGTCAAAGACTGGAAAACGCATCTTATATAAGCCTGTTTTTTTGTATAATAAATAATAATTCTTCTTCAACAGATATAACTCTAATAATAAAATCGGTAAGTACATCGGCACATACTTTCTTTTGCTGCCGGAACTAATTCAATCATGTATATTTACATTAATTAATAATTCACACTTTAATTTCTTTTAATGACAATAATTGGGTCTCGGTTTGATTTAAAACATTGCGTTTCTTTATGCTTTAATGCTCAAATAATAATAATTAGGTCGCATTTAATATTATCAAGGACAAGTGATGATTTCACCGACTGCTGCTCCGTGTTTTGGATAATACTTGGAAATATTTTTAGGTACGATTATCAAAGACTCAAAATTTCAACTTCAGGTTATTTTATAATCTATAAGAATAAAGATATTGTAAGATTAAAGGATGTATCCTGGTGGCATAAGATCGATGAACTAAGCAAATACTGAAGGTTTATTTATTGCATTTTATTTAATAAATAGACCTTCAGTATTTGCTTAGTTCATCGATCCTATGCCTCCAAGATTCATCCTTTAATCTTACAACATTTAAACAGGATTATCATCACTCTAAATTATTAGAGTTATTTTTCACAATAATAAAGATATTACTAGCGGACCCGGTAGGCAAACGTTGTCTTACTACAGACCTCGCTAGCAAAATATATTTCTTGAAATAAAATTTCTTATTCATGTCAAGTCATGAATATAAAAAAACGTTGGATTGAAAAATATTGAGAAGTGCTGGTAGGCTGCAAATTTGGGATTATTTTTATGTGAGAAATTAAAAATAAATATTAAAAATAATTGGTCGAAAAATTAAAAAAAAAAAACGTCTGGGTTTCGATAACGGCGCCACTTACCGAGTCCAGCTAAGAGCCATCCAGATGTCAAAAAAGTACAAAAAAAAATTAATCGGTCAAGTCGTTTAGAAGGAAAGAATTACTAACACACGCATACCGGATGATAATTAAACAATTTATTAATTTCCGGAAGTATCATAAAAGCTGTTTATTCCTTTATAACCATTTACAGTCGACCGGAACTGATTGAACATGTTTGATGATTGTCAGTTATTAAACTTTCCCAAAATACGCTAAAAGTCACCAGACTGGTTAAGGAAAATATCGCACTTCCGATGTTTTAAACAGTTGAAAGAACACAGTCGCGATTTTATATTTAATAGCACCTATATAATTATAATTTACGATTTCATTTCATTTACTTTTTTCAATATCGCGAGTTTTAACGAAGGTCCGTAACAACTAGTCGCGTCAATGAATACATAAAACAGGCAAAACATCGAGCTCCGCAAGAGCAGCTCCGATTTTAATGATTTTTTTTTTAATCTTGTTTTTTATATTATTGAAAATCAGAAACATTTTGGGGCGTGGAACGAATTATTTATATTGTTTAAGGGGCTAGGGGTAGTCAGAGGCATGAAACATTTTTTAATAACTTTTTTTCGACAAAATTTAATTTATTTTAATAAAGCTAATAATATTTCAACGTGACTTCACTAAATTTTCAAAAAAAAAAAAAAATTTGAACGAAGTTATAGCCATCTGTTGGACTCCTCTCACAAGAAATGTATGGTGAACATGTTATATAAGTATCTTACACTCTATATATTTTCCTATATCTGTTCTATTGTATATTTTATTTTGAACAATTTATTACTGCTCTATTATTTATTTTAGATTCTAGTTTTTAATTTTTGTAACTATTTGTCATTTATTATTGTATGGCTTTGCGGCTTTTACCTAAATTTAATAATAATAATAAGTAGGTAATGCTTTGCGGTGACCATCATAACTTTGTGGTGGTTCATCCAAAATCAATAAAACAAAAAAAGTCTTTAGTTTAATAGTAAATCTAGGACTTAATCAAAGATGTTCTTTTTTTTTGAAAATTAATAAAATGGCGGCTTCTAAAAGCTTACACCCGAATTTGCAAGGACAGATTGTTATAGAAGTAGAAGTTTTCAACAAAAACGTGCTTTAAATAATATGCAGCATAATTTTGGCGTAGTTCATAAACATAAAGATTGAACTCTGTTAAAATTTAGTTAATCGTAGGGAAGTGGATACAAATATAAGAATATTATATAATTGTGGAACTTCCTCAGCACTAAAATGTATTCCCTATGATTAACTACATTTTTATTGAGTCTATTTATGAATAAGAAAAAATCAACATAAAGATTGAACATTGTACAATTTTATTGCACATACCGCTAAACTAGCGGTATGTGCTTTATTATCGCTTTGTGCGTCAGAGCTGACTTTCGTTCATATAAGAAGTTATATCTAAGTTAATTTCACACGAAATCCATTCAAATTGAAGCTTTTTGAAAAGAGGAGATTCTAATCTATAAAATAGAACCATTTTTAAATCAATTTGAGTTCATAAATACTATTAAAATTGTAATTGAAAATCACAAACAGCAGTTGTCGGTTGGTCTGTACGTATGTACGTACGTACGTACGTATGTACGTACGTCACGACTCTACAGATCGCAATTTTGGTCGGATTGCCTTGGGTTATATTTTATTCACTTTGTTTACTATCAGACCAGAACCCTATTTAAATTCACTAAAATGTGTTCAGTAGTTTAATTTTTATAAACAGTTTTATTTTTTATTATTTTTGACAGCTAATAGTTTAAAAACAATATATAATTGCTGTGCAAATATAGTGTAATCCATAAAACAAGTGCTACACTTGTATACCGTGATAACACCACTACAAGTATTAGGCAGCCGTGGCGCAATGGTTATGCCGTTGGATCCCCAAGGGCAAAGTCCTGGGTTCGAATCCTTACGATATCATTGAAATTTTTCTTTTTTTTTTCTTTTTATTTTGTTTTATTTTATTCCACTTGATATTAATTATATATTATATTATGTATAGTTCTTAATTTTTTTTATTTTTGCAAACTTAAAAAAAAATATTTTTTCAATTTTTAATTATTTATTTCTTTAAATTTTTAAATCTTGTTAAATTTATTAAAAATATTTTTTAATTGTTATTTTTTTATCATACAGTGGAAAACTTGCGGGATGTGCACTTTTGGTTTTGCCAACTATTTTGTAATTTTAAACCACAATGAAATTTTTATAGCATATTTAATATTGTTAAACCATTGGCACGTGTTTAAATACGTAACAACCGTGAAAACCTAACCTTATTTATTGATTTAGGAAGTCGTGCGTAAGAACTAACTTTGTGTCGAACAGTCATAACATGATATAATAAAAAGAAACTTTTATTACCTTTAGCGATACTTATTTATATTTTCGTTCTTGCTATATGTCCAAGCAGTACCGCGAAACAACACCCATGGTGATTTTCTTAAATAACAATTGCCGCACAATTCGATACAATTTTAAATATATTTAGGGGTGTGCGAATACACAATCGGCTAGTCAAATAGGGAAGGAAGGGGCCAGTTGAGCCAGTTTTCACAAAAGTGAACATATTTTTAAAACAGTTTTAGTCAGAGTGCCCGTCGGCAAAAATTTTACTGACACATACTCTCCCCAAACTTTGTATATGGCTTAATTAGGCCTAGTTTGACACCTATTTCCTCTATGACTTTTCTTGGTTTTGGGGCGTTTTCCCTCTAAATGTCTGACACCTCGAATATGTCGAACATATTCGAGGTGTCAGACATTTTAAATGGCTCATACTATTTGTCAGAGAACATTATTTTAGCGTTTTGGTTGAAGTTTTTAAGCTATCCCATTAAAAAAACAAACAGTATCTATAAATTTTTACATGTCGTCAAAATAACATCTTTCGGAAAATTTAGAGGGAAAACGCCCCAAAATCAAGAACAGTCATAGAAGAAATAGGTGTCAGACTAGGCCTAATGAAGCCATATACAAAGTTTGGGGAGAGTATTTGTCAGTAAAATTTTTGTCGACGGGCACTCTGATAGAAGTTTAAAAATGTAAAAAATAGAAGGAAAATAGTAATAGTGCGACTGGCGTCTGTTATGACATAACGTCGAGAAACGGACATTAAACGCATTATTATTATTATTTTAAAAAAAGGGATACATTCACTCAACATGGGACTACAACCCACTATGGCGAGACTACGAGTCTAGAGCTATACCAGTGAGCTACGCATCGGTGTTGCACATAACTTATTAAAAATGGCATCCTTACATGAAGCATTTTGTTTGAAACAATTTAATTAACTGTTTATATATTCACGGAAATGTTTGCAAAAGGTGGCTTCAGCATAAACTCGAGATATTGTGACATAATTGGTAAAGAGAAATTCCAGAAGTGTTAGATTGCGCTGCATATGTAAAACGACCTTATAGGTAGGTTGTTCAGTTCCGTCAACAGATTTATATATATATATATTTTATTGTAGTTTGGCAGTTTGCAATTAATTATCGATACATATTTTTATAGTTCTTGTACAGTACACTGCAATTAAAAAAAATCCAGTATATAAATCTGCGGTCCTCAACCTTTTTATACCGGTAGTGCAGCGAGCTCCAATTGTTTTTTTTCAAAACTTTATACTTGCATAAGTAAACCAAAATCAAAACACTATTGACAATAATATAATGATTTTACTATGTGGTTTTATTATGTTAACTTGAGATTTTTAAACAAATCAACAAAATTTAATTCCTTAATACATCCCTAAACATTTTTTTTTCTTAATTGCAATATTACTGTCAATCCAACATTTGCACCAAATAAAATATAACTACTTCAGTTAGTAAATTCGTATTAGCAAACTAGTATTTTTATAAATTTTGTAAGTCCGGTTCTTCCGCGCTGATTATATAAAAATTTTAGTAGCATATTTTAATTTTTAGTAAATAATTATTTTTCACGACCGCTATATTCAGACCAGAAAAGCAGTTATGGGGTGTAATAATTATTATTAATAATTTACATGTGTGTGAAGTGCTATGAAAAAATAATTATTACTGTGTATGTATTTAATTAATAAATTTTTATCGAATATTTTCTTATGTAATTTTATATGAATTTGTAGAGAAAAATATGATGATTTCGAAAATGAAAAAAATATACTCATATTGTCATTTGAAAAAAAAGCATATTAATGGGTTTGAAATACAAAAATATATACTTCAGCAGTTTCCGGTAGGAAATCTCGGGTTTAACAAAAAATATTTAAACTTTTTTTTTTCACGAATTATTCACTGTCATTACTTTCTCGTGCGTAATGGTATTACGACTCGTGTGACACCTCGTCATAATAAACCCAATTACGCAACTGGATGAATACAATCTGGTATTACTCATGCATCAATGCGTTCTGAATTGAGGCTTTATAGCGCCACATAAAATAAAGTAGGTAACTGTAAGTAAGTAGTATCATCAATAAGTATTGGTTAGCATAAAAGTAGTAACCAAAGCACGTACGAAGAAGTAATCAGTGTAACAACATGGCCAGTTCATTGAACTAGATTAATAATTTATCATGTGCGAACGAATAACAAAATATTGTTCCATGTCTTATTAAGTCGATTGATATGCAATACATTTGACAAAAAATAACTTTTTAAAGACACGCTTTTACTAAAAAGTAAAAAATATTTTTTCATAGTTTTAAAACTTTGAAACTTTGAATGAATCAAAAAATAATTATTTTTTGATTCATTCAAAGTTTCAATCTCGCGTACAATCTATTAGAAATAAATTACTTAATACTAATTAATTTTTATATTTTTTAGATATTTCTGAAGAAGATCGAAATCCGGATCGAAACGTCATCTTGTGTTATATTGATTTGTATTTTTATTATTTTTTGTCAATATATCGTATGGTCTGAGAAAAATTGGTCGACAATTTTATTTCTATGATTGTTTGTTAGTCACAAGTCACAACCCACGCTTTTATAATATTTTGAACCTAAATTATTGAAAAATATGTTTTCATTTTTTAGTACATTTCAATAAAAGCTTGTCTTTAAAAGCCTTTTTTTCTAATTTATTTTATTCTTAATTTTTCAAATTTTTTACTACTTTATAATTTTGTTAAAAGTAATTGATTAATTATTTAATTCTGAAAACGATTGATCATCGGAAGTTACTTTAGCGCTCGGCTAGTAACTGGCCCGAAAAGATTCATCATATGAAATTAAAAAAAAAAACAAAAGACTCGATACCTATTAACACAAAATAACAAAAATAACTTCCAAATTTAGATCAAATTATTCTGCTTATACCTATTCACTGAATTATAATAATCACACTGAACTAAAATAATTGAAATCTTTGATTACCGTCTGATTAGAACTCTTCAATATATAAAATTATCGACTAATTTTTCAGACAAGTGTATTAACAAAAAATATAAAAATTAATAAAATGACGTTTCGGTCCGGATTTGGAACTTCTTCAGAAATATGTAATCTAAACAATATAAAAAAGAATTAGTAGCTATCTACTTATTTTACAAAAGAATTAAGACTGAATTTTTTAAATAATTTTTGAAAATTATTGAAAAATTAATAACAAACATTTTTTTAATAAGTACTCATTAATTTTATATTTTTTGTTAATATATTTCTCTGAAAAATTGGTCCATAATTTTATTTATTTAAAATAATTGAACACCAATAAACATCCAATAAATCTACTTAATGGAATATAACAAAGTAAATTAGAGAGAGTAGTTAAAATAACTGGTTTTTTTTTTAATAAAATCAAGTGTCACAAATTTTAAATATATATGTCAAACTTTCATTTGTAACAATATATTATGCAAGCAATGTAAAAATAAGAAAAATCTTAAAATTATGTATGGAATATTTAAACCGAGAAATATTAACAATATTATGTAAAGTTATTTTAAAATAAGACAAAAAAATACATAAATTTGGCATATCGATGTTTCCTATAAACTTTTACGCAAACGTATGCCATTAATTGAAATAAAAATATTTCTAAATAAAAATTCATAAAATAAAATGTCAACCAAATTATTTAATTTATGAGTTTCAAAATCATAAATAAAAAAAAATATTTCTTGTATATTTATAAAATAAATAAAAAATGAGAACTCAGTTGAGATTGACATTGTCGAGTATACAAAATGGATACACTCCACTGACCTCCTGGCTAAGCGGAATCGACCTTTATATAAAATCTATAATATTGATATTATGGATAATCTTTAAGTTCCATGAAGAATTATTAAGACAATTATTTTAAACTGTTATAACATTTTTATATTTTACTACTTATGTATTATTATTATTTTTTTCAGTTTCTTTGGCTTTCGCCTATGTGAACTCATTAAAACTTTTATTTTTTTAAATAAATCATTAAATCATTAAATATATTGTAGGGTTAGTAATATGATTCAGATTTAGTAGAAAAAGTGTTATCAAAATCTTAAAGCCGTTTCCGAGAAAATCGCATCTTTTATTTGTAGGAGTAGAGTTAAAAATAAGAAAATCTCCCCCGAAGAATAACTAAAAATTTTAAATTTTGTCTCGATTCTTTGAACGGTGGATCAACTAGACCGCTAATTTTCAAAACTCTCTTTTTCGGTATATAGAAATTATGAAATGTCTAAGTCCATAACAATCTCGAATTAGATTTTTTTACAAGATTTTCTTCATTCATACGAATTCGTAAGTAAAACGGTGGAGCAGTTATTCAACTGTCGACTGTAACAAAATTGCTAGACAGCGATGATCAGATGTTTCCTTGACCATGTAACGTACAAAACAAATGTCATCACTCATCAGGTAGTTAACATGGAATCTCCATATTCTACTGTACTATATTTTGCTAAGCAATTCAAATAGAAATCTAGTTTAAAATGATCTCAATTTTAGAGGGTCTGTTGCGGTCTTAAAGATAAACGAGGTGCCTATACCTACCGCGCGATTGGACTCTTTTTAAAAATATTAAAAAGCTTTTTTAATAGACCATCTAATATTAAATCATGCTGACTAGAATAAAATTATTTTACAATTTAGCCCAGTGGTTTCCAAACTCATTTAGCCTACCGCCCCCTTTCCAGAAAAAAATATTACTCAGCGCCAACTGGAAATTATTATTTTTTAAATTTTAATAGAAATTTGACACAAAGATATATGTGAATTTGACTCTATTCAATAAATAGAGTAGGTAACTGTGATCCATTGAAGTTAATGATAGAGTATTTGGAAAGAACTCCGTGACATGAGGATCGAAAATGAAGCAATACTGAATTTTTTTTAAACTTGCATTTAATACTAACGTTTCCTTATGCCACGGAATTCTCTCCAAATACTCTATCACAAAGATATATGTATTAACGTTTCTACCTTTTTCGTAAAATATAGTTAAGAAAGGTGTAGATGAGAAAGACTGAAGTTTGAAATTATGAAACTATTTATTGAACTCAGAATTCATCTACCCTAATTCACCTGTGGCCACCACCGCTCCCACGATCGCTGGAGCACCCACCAGGAGGCGGTAGTGCCCACTTTGAGAATCACTGATTTAGTCTATAGGTGACAATTAACTTCAATTTGACGCAAAAAGAACACCTATTTTATGTCATGATCGTAAGTGTGTAGTAAAGTTTTAGGCGAGAGAAAGGGGACTAATGTAGACTTTAATCTCACTTATTTTATTCGGCAAAGGCACTTGTTATTTCTGTCAAACTTGGCCCCTTTTTTGCATTTATATTTTTGGTGGGTTATCAGCTACTCAATCAATGTATAGTACGCGCCACGAATCTAAAAGGCTCGGAAGTTAGATGCGAATGCAGGCTTGCGCTTGTACAGTCTGTTGAAAAACTACAAACTCGCAACTAAACAAAACTAAAGTAACAATAACAATTTGACAATAGCGTACTCGACTGTACTTTAAAGCAGGAAAGCGACAAGTGACAAAGGCAACGAGCGATCACGGCCAATCACCGACGAGCGCACGTTCCGTACAGGTAGCTGGGAGGTGGTGGGAGTATCAACGGCTCTAAAATGTCCCTTTGCGACGCTGTTTGTGACTAACTTCTGATAACTTTTTAGATCCGTGGCACGTACTATATGATCATTTATATTAAACAAATGAAAATGTAGCTAATTGTTTCAGACATTGCACTTCCTTTGACATCGGCGACTATCAAAATGAGATTTTTTTTCTGCTATTTCGCATCATAAGAACGGAATTGCTGTACAGTAATTTGCATTAAAATTATATTTTATAGTCTTCCCCAATTATCATAAGCAAACCTTGAAATAGCTCCTGACGAAAGACTTAAGACCGATTACTTTAGCAACATCCTGTATTCATATTAACCTTATCCTAATTAAACGTCACTCTATCAAAGATTAAATTAATTGACGACGTCACTGCGGGCTCGCATGCTTGGTCACAAGATGGATATCAAAATTAGAACCGGGGCTATTTTTCGTGCTTGTTAGTCTGCTTGTTTTGAGCAAGAACCAATCAGGAAACAGTATCTTTGTCACGTGGGCGACACAAACTAACGCCCACAAACAAACACGGCGTCATAGCGTGTGTTCTATGTTCAGAAACAATAAACGTTCACGTTTGTTAACATTCGATCTGTCATTGCGCGTGCATCAAACCCATCTACAAAACAAGTTTCAAAATACGCATCGTGTGAAGCGAACACATAAAAGTCATCACGAAGCCCAGCGCCACAGCACGCTTGAAAATTAGCAAGCAAATCTAGCGACAAAACCAGCAAACTGTCACTGCGCGCGCACCAAACCCATCAACAAAACAAGTTTTAATATACGCATCGTGTAAAGCGAACACATAAAAATCATCGCGACACTCAGCGCTACAGTACGCTAGAAACCTAGCGGCAAAACCAGGCTCGTGTGCAGCGGCCTTTAGAACCTAATGGCTGCACGTCTTCTTAAAAAATATCAATAATGAAACAAATTTAGTATTCATTAATTATTTTTGAATATAAACCAGTTTTATGTACATTAATACATGAAGTTTCGTTATAGTTTTCTAACATTTCTTTGCAGTTAATTACATTTTAATAATGATTTCAATATTGACAGAAATAGACAGAGAAATTTCTTTTAATATCCAGTTTGGAGAAGATTAACGATCCATGACCTTAGTATGTTTATGTAATTTGAAAAAATTGTTTTGCATTTAGACGAATAATTTATCATCCATTTTTTATTACAGTCATTATAATCGTGTTTGAACATACATATAAAACAATGTCATTTTGATAATTATATTACTGTGTTTTTAATAAATACATTGATAACATTTTTCTCAAATATTTTATTATGTAACCTTATGAAAATTTTATATGAATGAAAATGTAAATGCTATTTGTACACTTCAGGTTGAGTTTAAAATACAAAAAAATATACCTCATCTGTTTCCGATAGTAACTTTCGAGTTGAACAAAAAACTATTTAAACATTTTTTTATATCTAGTAGAATACACAAATTGTTCACTGTTATCACTTTCGGTGAACACACTGTAGATATTTTTAAATACTTTAAATAATAGTAGCCATTCGTAAAAAAAGTGTAAAAAAAAGTAGAAAGTATTCACAGAATTTTTTGAAAAAAAGAAAAAAACACCATCCCCGTTACAAACAGTGCCGGCTTAAGGGGTTAGGTGGGTTTCAAAATTTCAAAAAATCGATTTTTTTTTTGCTTATCTTATAATTCAATATGTTTAGAATATTCTCTTAAAGTTTTAAAACGATCTGAGTAATATTCTAAGAGATATAGCCTTCGGATATTCTACCCTTCAGGCTATGTTATTTGAATGTAAATCTTTAATCGCGTTTTTCTCGAAACTACGTTTTCGAAATCGGTGGTCACGATTTCTCGAAAAATTATGAACCGATCTCTTTGAAATTTTGCACACTTCTTCAAAATAACATTATCTCGTGCTTGAACGAAGGATTTTTTTTTTCTATTTTAAGTGATTTTTCAAGGCCATGAAGAGTGCAAATTTTACTCAAAAAAAGTGTTTTTTTGTTCTCAACGCCGCCAAAACTGCAATTTTATTTATTTATTTTTTTCCTTCGTCCAAGCACAAGTTTTAAGCATCTACTAACAGAAAATTTTTGGTTTTTGCATTTCCGATGAATCTGTCATGAGTTATCCTGACCACGCCGATAGAACTTTTTTTTGAGGGGTTACAGGAAACGACGTGCCCACGCCTTAATTTTCAATATTTTTTAATGAAAATTTCACAAACTACTTATGAAATATATACCTTTTATATGGTAAATTGATGGAATGAAATATTTTGTTGGTTAAATAAAAAAAAATTCGTAAAAATGTACCTGTTTTGAGCCTTTGAAACCCACCTAACCCCTTAAGCTATAGGCGAATTAGGCAATTCAGAGGGGCGGCAAAATTGTAAACTGCCGATGTTTTATTTTAAAATTACACGTTTTGCTCTGTGTTTATATTCTGTCACTGCGCGCGCACCAGATCTATCCACATATCAAGCTTGAAAAATAGTCTCGCGTGAAGCGAGCACTTAACAGCAGTCAAGAAAACCAGCGCTAGAAAACTAGTAGGCAAATCTAGCTGAGTTTGTAGCCTCGTGTGCAGCGGCCTTAACTTAATGCAAGCGTACCTACATTCTACAAATATAACACTACAATAATAGAAATACGGATTATTATAGATAGAAATGCGGAGACTTCAACGTTCGACTGAGACACATTCTGTACGTATAGAATGGCCAAAGAATAATGAAATACTTGCATTTTAGTGTAAATCTGACACAGTTGCAGTGCATTTAATGGGACTAGTGCAACTTCCTCTTGTTAATCGAACAGAACAAAGAAAGTCACATATTACACCTGTTAATGCCCACAAATCAACTTTGCTCTGATTCTAGTACGACTATGCGCAATGTATTTAATAATAATTGTTCGTGATATAATATTTGTATCGGTCACGTAAACTGCTAACTGTAAAACGATAGATATTTACGATGAGGCAGACAATGGGGGCTCCGTATGCGATTGAGATGAAGCAATGTTTTATACAACAGTAGTGGGGCCTTCGGCTCCATCGTATTACAGTATTATTTGTTGGAATGCGGAAAATTGATTTTTATAAATTATTTTTTTTTGCGCAGTGAAAGGGGAAGAGACGTTTGGGGGGAGTTCTTTGAAAAACAATTGCGGGGTCGTGTCGATGCGATGTCGTTTTTTTTGCGCAGTGAAAAGGGGAAGGCGTTTGGGGGGGAGTTCTTTAAAAAAAAATTACGGGGTCGTGTCGATGCGATGGCGTTTTTTTGGCGCATAAATTAGAATTTATTTAATTTAACAGCATCGGTACGCGGTTTAGCTAGGCAACCCATGTGCGACTTATCAATGTATATATATTATCTTAAAAAAAAAAACTTCGGAGAAGTAAAAGTTCGTTCTGTGCTAAATTCAAAAACTTGAGGCGACTGGATCTCAAGATTATAACTTAAAAAAAAAAGAATTTCGAGGCAGACAAGAAATTGAAATAAAGCTCGAAATTCTGTGCCTACGACGGCGAAAAATATGAATTTCGAGGCAGACAAGGAATTGAAATCCAACCTGGAAATTCTGTGCTTATGAAAGCTACAAGAGCAACAGCAAAAAAAAAATGCAAAGACGGCGTTCGCATAACTCCTTTAGTTACCACTAAAAAAACGCCGTCTGTGCACTTTTTTTTGCTGTTGCTCTTGTAGCTTTTATAAGCACAGAATTACTGGCCTTACGTCTTAACCGCTCGGCCACCGGGCGGTAACAATATATTGCTATTATTGTCGTATAGAAGCACTATAGGGGTGATACGAAAATTTGGTAAGACGAAAGTCACGTGGTCACAGAACTATAAAACTTGGAAACTGGCCTCTTATACACGGCGTTATAATAATAATAATAATAATAGCATCTTTATTAAGAACCAGAGTAGGTATAATAGCGTTAAGAACATGCAATATAATATCACTATGGGAGAGAGGCAAAATCAATGTATAAGAATCTGTTAGAGATTCGTCGGCATTTAGCACAGAAAAGAATCTCTAACGAGATTCTTCGATATACACGGCGTTATTTGGGAGAGAGGCAAAATCAATGTATAAGAATCTGTTAGAGATTCGTCGGCATTTAGCACAGAAAAGAATCTCTAACGAGATTCTTCTATCTAACATATAATCATTGTCATCATCAAATAACAAATGAGGGTATATATTTTCTAATACCGGATCTTAGACAAGCTATTATTAAAAAATATAAAAATAAAAAATACGTGCTAGGGTGCTGATGGCCTTAAAAGATTTTTAAATAAAAAATCAGTAATGTTTCAGGAAGTTTGTTAACCTTGTTATAGTTAGATAACAATGAAATGTTTATTCATAACGATGCTTCTTTGTTCGCATCAATTGAATACTAATCAAGCTGCAATTAAGATGCTGATTGTTAGATAATTATCTAACTTAATTAAATAATTCTTTGTTGAGGTGTTTGGTGTCATATATCACTTGATGTTTGCACAATAAGTATATTAATTTGCAATGTAAATGAACTTTTGTGTATGTAAAAAATCTACATACTTAAACTAGGCCTTGTCATTGATTTCGTAAAAGGAACACTTTTTTGTCCAAAAATATCAACACAAGCTAACCACGCCACCTTGAGATTTTTAAAAAATCGTTTTTTTTAGATCCACTCAACCGATTTGATTAAAATTTACAACACTTTTTTTTTTATAATATCGTCTATAATGTGACTTAGGATTTTTTTGATTGGGTACCGTGTTCAAAAGTTATAAATTTTTCAAACTCAAAATTTCGATAAAAATCCGAATTTTTTTTTAACTGTCATTTCTACAAAAAAAATTGAAATTTTTTTATCCTACGTCACATTATAGCTATTTTCTTTTTAACCCGAGTTTCTAGGTTATATTATACAGGTACAGAGTGGCCTTTCTCAATTATAGAGGTCTATAAAAACTATACAAAAACAATATGTTAGTAAGTTCAGCTATTTACGACTCATTCTTAAATTTCGTGACACTCAAATACGTTCGCTTAGATAGATAGATAGATTTTATTAAATACAGAGATATAACAAAAAATGCATGTATCAAGTCAATACACAAAAAAAGTCTAATAAGTCGTTACTAAATAAAATAAAAAGCAGCGGCCCCAGGATACCACCCTGTGGCACACCCCTTTAATATTTAAAAGAGAAGAACAGTAATTAATTGTTAAACATAGCTTTTTGCTGTCTATTTTCGATATAAGTACGTAACCAGTTTAGAGGGATTCCTCGGAGTTTATGTAGCAATAAGCCATGATTAAGGCATGGTTAAGGCTTATAGAGCTACAGGCAAGTAGTAGTCTTAGTTATAGAGATCCATGAGTGAAAAACGTCTTTCTCTTATTATGGTTTCTGTTTCTCACCTATAGAGGTTTTAGAGGGTTACAAAGACGGTACCTGGCACTCTCTCACTTAGAGAGTTTTCTCGCCTACCCAGTTCTCACTTATCCAGGTTTGACTGTATATAAATTGTGCACCACCAGCATGTTACCATTAAAATTGTCAATTTGAGACATTATTTATTTAAAAAAATTGCATATAAAATACAAACTTACCATTAAACAATTTAATAATGATAAAAAACAGTCGTATCCCCGTATCACTTATTTCACAAAGTATTAAAGTTATGGTTTATTAACTTTTACCAATCCACACTTCGATAATGCACCGTCAAAAAAGTTGGAAAAAAAAACTCAATCACTTTCACAACATTTCAACTACTGACACCGTTGTATATTGTTTATTCCATTATAATGTATGTATTCGTGGAGATTTAGATTGCCATGCGATCGCTGTCCATGCACGTTTGAACTGCCGAAGACAAGTGGTTGGTAAGAGGTTGATGAGGTATCTCTTTTAGAAGCACAGCCAGGTATCGTGGTGGGCTGTGATCAACTCTTGTGCGTTGTGCTGTGTATGATGAATGGTGGTGCACGAGAAAGCTCGATTCAAATACAAACGTGCACAATATAATCAAAAAGTTGGAAACCGTCTGACCTGGGGACCAACCCTAAGACTTTACACTATGTGTTAAATACCTGATTTTTTAAAGGTCGGATCTGTTTGGTACGATGAATTAGAAACTTGCATATTTTTACAGGACTACGGAAGTTTTAGAGCTTAGTATTTGATATTCGCTTCGACTTGACACCTCTATCCATTCCTGAGAAAAAGATTTCTGAAGAAACACTAAAAGTTACGTTTGTCACATAGAATGATTTGGGAAGTTTTTCCTTTACTTGTGTTATAAAACTTTCCTTTTTGCCAAATTATTCTAAAACTTAGAAAAATGAGAATATCCTATAAGTTTTGATGAGTGCGTCAGTATAAAAAAATGCTATTTTTTCTTTTTACCACATTTTATTTAACTCGCTTTATTGTGTGTCTGTCCGGGTGGACAAATACATATAATTCATTCTTACTCGTTTACCGTTGTAAGGCACCGTACAGCAATCGGCCCATAGCTCAGTTGGTTAGAGCGTCATGCTAATAACGCATAAGTCGCGAGTTAATCCTCCATGGAACATAATATTTTAATTTTTTACGATGTATTTTTGGTTTTACTAAAAAGTATAAAAATAATAAAAGAAATTAAAAAAAATTAATATACCACGTTTTTAAAGCGAACTAAAAAGTATAGGTAATACAATTTCTTTACAGATGGATTTTAAACGAAAAACGTGGGGCGCATGCGATAGTTCAAAATCGTTTAAAATCCTACAAGATAAAAATCTGCCTGTAAAGAAATTATTTTATATTTTGTAGTTCGCTTTAAAAACGTGGTAATATATTAAAAATTTATTATTAATGTATTTAATTAACTTAATAAAATTATAAACAAATAAAGAACATCCGTCTGTAAAGAAATTATTTTATACTTTTTAGTTCGCTTTAAAAACATACAAAATATTCTAGTCTCAGCTGCAAGCACACTTCCAAAATGTATTATATGAAAGGGTTGTCAAAAAATTTGATTTGACAATGACCTTAGATTGTGATCATATATAATTACAGTTTCCATAGATCAGAAGCAATCTTATGTTGTATTCAAACTCCCTCTAACATAGAACACAAAAACAAATTATTGTTCTACATAGAAAAACGTCGCTTTTGAAGCTAAATTTTGATCAAATTGCGTAGCAAAACGTTGTTTTGAATTGAAAACCTTACAAAAAACGATGTTAAATACATGTATAAACAGTTTAAAATAATAAATATTGTTTCAACCGATCAATTATTGATCAGGATCAATTTAAAACTCTACAATGCTTTTGTTATGTTCACAATCCAAGGGCATTGTTAAATCAAAATTTTTGACAATGCTTTGTGTAACTGAGCATAAATCCTGTTGACGAATTTGTCTCACACTGTGTATGTATGAATCAGCCTTTACTAGTTCTTTGCCTTCACTATGGTTAGCAAACTCTTAAAATTGTACCACATTCACTGGGCAGTGTTGCAGACATTATTGTAACAATCAACAATACTCAATTACATACATATGTTGTATTATAATTATTTATTTAACTGAACTTCAATAATATACAAAAAATATGCATTTTACAACGTTCAGATGCATCGAAAGGGTGAATTCAAAGAGTAGAAACACAGAGAAAAGTTAATTAAATATTTTCTCACTGCAACTGTGGTTCTAGCAAACACATGATTTTTTTAAGTTTTTTGGATTCACTAGCCTGAAAGTGTAATGAAACATCGCAATGTAATGTAATAAAAACCTTCTGTCCGCATGAAGTCGTTAGTTCGGAATCCGGTAGTCATCGCCTTAAAGTTTCCGGCCAGGAGCCTTATTTCATACTAAAAGTCTAAATGTAAATTTTCACATCTCTAACTTGAGAAATGGTGGGTTCCCCTATATCACCCCCTTCAGGTTTTTTTTTTTGAGAGACAAAAGGCAGCCTGTGTCTTTCCTTAGCACTATCTCCTTGCCAGGTCCAATACCATAACTCGATGTGCCCAAATTTTGACTTTTTTTTAAAGTCATATTAGCGCTAAATTTTGGCGTTCCAAAAAAAAAAACTTTGCGGATTATTCACAAATTGCCTCAAAAATACGTAAAAACGTTTCGTTTCACTGTCATTTTTTGAATCTAACCAATCGTAAATCACATATACAAGTCAACTGGTGTAGAATTACTGTATTACTATCTCACTTTGTATTCACGACCCCGTAATTGATTTTTTTAAAGAACTCCCTCCAAACACCCTCCCTTTTCCACTGCGCAAAAAAACGCCATCGCATCGACACGACCCCGTAGTAATTATCGTACTCTAACGCTCCCTGCCAAATTTTATCGAAATTTGTTAAGCGGTTTAGGCGTGAGAAGGTAACAGACAGACAGACAAACAGACAGAGTTACTTTCGCATTTCTAATATTAGTATGGATTGCCCCATTATTACGTCTTTTATAAGTAACCGGTACATTATACTCTTATCTCAAACAGTACAAATTATTTTACTGTTAATATTAGCAACAATAAAGCAAATTATAATTCACACAAAATTCCCTAGAAGTTATATAAAATATAATATGTAATTCAATAAGTACTTTACAGTCGGTAATTCAATTCTCTGTATAGAATATCATATCAACAAAACATCTTCCGCATTTGTTTGTGATTAAGTAATAAAGTAACAATTATTTTTCTTTGCGCATATTTGACAATAATTACAATGTTCATCATAAGAATTTTTATGTCACATCAGAGTGAGAGTGGTGTATTAAAAATTACACATCTATATGTACAAAAACAAAAACACTGATCATATTGCCAAATCCTGCACTTGATAAAATAAAGTGAAAAATAACTCTATAATAATTTAGAGTGATGATGATCCTGTTTAAATAAAGGATGAAACCTCTGCAGTCTGCACTCTTGTGTAGTGCCTAATGTCTAGTGTCGCTCCTTTGAACGACTCGCTCTGAGCGACTCTTTTTAGTGAGCGGACCGCACGGAGACAGCTTCCAATAAAGAGTCATGTGAACACATCACTACACTACTCAGTAACGCAGATCGATGTCTCGATCCACTCATTCTCATGTCCTTCATCATGTTACTTGGATGACAATTTTTTCGTTCACAGCATAAAAAATGAATTTCTTTTTTATCAGAAGAATGAAGATTTGTGCACATAATTTGGAAAAAAAGTTTGAATCTTACAATAGTCAATAAATGTGATGGCAATATTCGGTAAATTAAATAAATATTATTTTCACACAGTACCATAATTATTTATTGTTGTTGCATTGGGAACGATTTCGTAACTTTTGCATGATGTAACAAATTGTTATTAAATTAACAATAATAATTATTACCGTAAATTAGGTATTGTAGCTTTATGTGAAGTTATAATACAAAGGTCACATTTACATTTAAGAAAAAAGAAAAGATATTATAAATTATAGTTCGTATGGTTATTTGAATATACTTGGCTAAGGTATCCTCCTTTACTCTGCGAGGCCATAACTAGGCAGTTCAGGGCCCAGACAGAAGGGGCCCCTCAGAAAGACCTCTTTCAACAAATTTTTAGGAACTTGTTCGAAAATAGTAGACCATGATTATAATCTTATGGTGGCACTTCACATAGCCATTTGTATTCGCTGTTGGGTATTGGTTGTATTTGGCAAAATATATGACATGCAAATAGAGGCAAATACGACCATCCACACATGGCAGTCAAATAGCAAACACACAAACATTTGGCAGCAGAACGTAACGTTCAAAATTCCAGGAATTTTAGCACTGTTTCATTGTCCCAATTCATTTTCAATAGTAATTGTTCC
Source organism: Xanthostigma xanthostigma (assembly GCA_963575645.1). Taxonomy (NCBI): domain Eukaryota; kingdom Metazoa; phylum Arthropoda; class Insecta; order Raphidioptera; family Raphidiidae; genus Xanthostigma; species Xanthostigma xanthostigma. The sequence continues at coordinate 7,911,382 of OY754464.1, forward strand.
AGTTCTCGCTCACAGCACAGACACAAAAATACACTTGTGTCTAGCGGCAGCAAAGCAACTATTGAGCTTGGCCAATAAGAGCAGACCTAACCCTATTGGTTGTAAATGTTTATGTTTTTAAAAACATTAATGTTGTTTTAATGCACAAATAAAAATGTTTATTTGGGAATAATTACTGGATATTTTTTATAAAATAATAATATATTTTTGAATCTCAAGTAAGATATTTTTAGTTTATTATAAGTACCTGACGCAATTTGTTTTTGTATCTTTATTCAGGGACTTTTTTATACATATAATTATTCTTAAATAGAGGTAGGTTATCGAATTTTTATAAACTCTATTTTTTATTTATACGTACTATGTAGTAGTTTTTTTTTTCGTCAGAAAATGTCAATAAAAATTAAATCAAAAAAGGACTTATTAAAGAAGACACTCAATAATGTAAAATTAACTTTATTTTGCTAAGCCTCAAATTAGATCTGATACATTTTCATTATTATTATTATTTAACAGCATTTCTACAGCTACTTTATCACGATCATTTTTTGAAATTTTTTTTATACGCCTCTGACTAGCTTGTGTATTTGCACGTTTTTTTGTACTATACAATCGTCTTTGTGACAAAAAATAATTCACATTTCACAATGCTCAAAACTTATAAATTAGTAAATTAATAATTAATTACCTTATTAAGGAAAACCGAAAACCAAACCGCGAACAACAAAACACGTGGACGTTAACGTAACCTATTATTTATCTGTATTTACAATGTGTATTTATCTCGGCATAACCTTTAAAAGCGGGATTCGGAAAAATAAGTAATCGCGCCGGCGTGGCATTCCTCTAACGTCATTGGTCAGCTCAGTAGTTGCTTTGCTCCCGCTAGACACAAGTCAAAAATACTGCACGTCCGTACAGGTTCACGGCGCGTGCGCTTCTGAATATGGCCATTGTGTGGACGGTTTATTTGCGTATTTGACTCCTTTGATGTGCCTCGAAAAACCGACAAGCGCATAGTAACGCGTATTTGGTATTGGCGTTATTTATCAAATAGGCAAATAAAGCCAACACTTTGTCAAATAGACTGTCCATACATGGTAATTGTTTGCAAATATGCCAAATACACAAATACAACTAGCCATGTGAAGTGCCTGCATAAGGTTACTGCCAAAGCAAAATTTTTAAAAGTGATTTCGGTAACCCAGAGCCAGTGTCATAATACCGTTACGTAATTGATAGGTATGGTATTTTTTGCACGTGTCTTCTATAAAAAAAAACTACTTTTTACTTCATTTTCTGAATATACTCATTTTTATAACGCTTAATTGCAATTTATATTACATAAATAAAAATTATTCATTTTATTGTTAGTTTCGCTCGATAATGCTTCGATTTGACATTTAAGGTAGGTAATTCACATGACCACAATATAATAATCTCTAGTAAAAGGTGCCAATGATGTAAATATTGTTTAGATATTAGTGAATATTTTATCTTCCGGCTTTCCAAATACTACATTTTTCAATATAGATACGTGCAAAATGGCGATTTTGAGTTATTGCTGAACTAAAAACATTTTTCAATGGCCCTAGATGTTACGATTTTGATGTTGCACATAGCGAATAAAATCTATGATCCACAAATTATTTGACACAATACGTGAATAAAAGTTACACCTGATTTTTAATTTACTCCAAATAATCAACTGTTTCAGTCAATTAAATTACTAATCAAGTAATTAATTTCTTGTGTGTCTGGCCGAGTGGACAAATACATATAATTCATTCTTACTTGTTTATCGCTGTAAGGCACCGAACAGCCATCGGCCCATAGCTCAGTTGGTTAGAGCGTCCTGCTAATAACGCGAAGGTCGCGGGTTCGATCCCACATGGGACATAATATTTGAATTTTTTTACGATGTATTTTTGGTTTTACTAAAAAGTATAAAAATAATAAAAGAAATTAAAAAAAATTTAATATACCACGATCTAAAAAGTATAATACAATTTCTTTACACGGATTTTTAACTTGTAGAATTTGAAACAAAAAACGTGGGGCGCATGCGACAGTTTAAAATCGTTTAAAATCCTACAAGATAAAAATCTGCCTGTAAAGAAATTATTTTTTATTTTGTAGTTTGCTTTAAAAACGTGGTAATATATTAAAAATGTATTATTAATGTATTTAATTAACTTAATAAAATTATAAACAAATAAAGAACATCTGTCTGTAAAGAAATTATTTTATACTTTTTAGTTAATATACTACGTATTTAAAGCGAACTAAAAAGTCTAAAACAATTTCTTTACAGGTAGATTTTTTTCAATGGCCGTAGATGTCGCTATTTTGATGTTGCGCGATAAAAACCTATGATCCACAAATTATTTGATACAATACGTGAATAAAAGTTACACCTGATTTTTAATTTGCTCCAAATAATCAACTGTAACGCAGTCAATTAAATTGCTAATTAAGTAATTAATTGAAATTAAAACAATTAGACACGCAGATTAACACTGTGCAGCATTTATACAACAATGAGCTGTTGTCGCAGTTACACTTGATATCAGAGCTAGGGAGTATTTTGTTTCTTAAACGCGTTTTGTATCTTTTAGATACTTTTTATTAAGAGTATTTATATTCAAAAAATGAAGATACTTCTCGCGCATCTTACATAGCTTCACAAATTTTCAAGTTCCTACCCTAAGATATTTTTAGAATAATGGCAAAATAGTATATTAAAGTATAAGTGGATAAAAAGGTCTTTAAAACACGCGTGATTTTTCGAGCACGACGGCTCAGCCGGAGTGCTTGAAATAGAGCAAGTGTTTTAAAGACCAGTTATCCACGAATACTTTACGCTATTTTTTTTTTTATTTGTGCACTTTGAAATCATAAATACTGGTATTATTACTAAAAAAAATGGAAATAAAAACTAATAATGTAAAATAGTTGAATTCGTGATGTGACATCAGTATATCTTTCGTTGTCATGGAATTAATGAGAAAAACGGAAATTAATTTGCAATTTGTCATTAAAGATTAATTGTTTAATAATGTTTGAATAAAGGTTTTGCATTTGTTAGTAATATTTTATTTGACGTTAGACGCTACTCCTGTCAAATCAATAATCAAAAAATTCTCGAGTTGTTGATGTTCCCATGGTAACTTTAAAAAACGCGCGTTTTTAAAAATTTGATTTAAACACTCTGAGGCGTGCTTTAAGTAGGTAAAATAGGGCACCAATAAAAAAAACAAATTAAAATTTAAAATTTTAAAAACCTGTATTTCCGAAACTATTAACTTTCGGGTAAGGCTTGCTTGTGTCAATCATCAAAATTTGACGTGTAGAATCTTCACCTTAATGAATCACCCTGTATATAAAATTTTCGAAAAATGGTGCAAAATTCTTCAGGAGGTATGAAACGCCGAGCAATTTTATTCCAACCCCTAGGTTTTGCAATCCGCTCGAAGCTAATAGTGTATTTTCTTTTATGACAAATACACTAAAAAGGTATAACTGTGTCTTTTATTAACCATTTTTGCACTTCAATTAGTTACTTTCCATTCATATTAAAAAAAAAAACAATCAGTTGGTATTAAATTTTTATGTTTTAATTGCATTAATTACATTGATTAACAAGTTTAAAAATTTACGAACCATTTAGAATAATTATTGTCAATTATAAATAAACTACCAGACTCCGAGTAAGAACGATCTTGCAATTGCTAAGTTGCCCTCAAAAGTAGATCCTAGAATTTTGAAAATATTGTAATCCTTAAACAATGTTGAATCAAGAAGTCCTTACTATTTTTTTGGAACGCATCAAGTAGCAAATGACAATCGAAATAAATAGAGAAACACCCGACGAGCACGATTTGCTGGTAAAGATCTGACATCAGTTTTTTTTATTATTACACAGAAAAAAATTGCGCAAATGAAAATTGTAGTACAAAAGCTGCAATCTATTTTCAAAGTGAATAAGTGATTGAAGGTCAATTTTTATATACGGTTACCAATGACGGCTAAGCGGGGAGTAAATAGGGGTCATATTTGATAGATTAATTGGCTGCTAAATGTAAAGGTGGCACTTCACATGGCTATTTGTGTTCGCTATTGGGTGTTTGTTGTATTTGGCAAAATATATGACGTTCAAGACAAACATGCAAATAGAAGAAAATACGACCATCCACACATAGCAGTCAAATAGCAAACAAAAAAACATTTAGCAGCAGAACGCAGGTTCAAAATTCCAGGAATTTTAGCACTGTTTCATTGTCCCAATGCATTTTCAATAGTAATTGTTCCAGTTCTCGCTCACAGCACAGACACAAAAATACTGCATGTTCGTACAGGTTCACGGCGCGTGCGCTTCTGAATATGGCCATTGTGTGGACGGTTTATTTGCCGTATTTGCCTATTTGACTCCTTTGATGTGCCTCGAAAAACCGACAAGCGCACGGTAACGCGTATTTGGTATTGGCCTTATTTGTCAAATAGGCAAATAAGGCCAACACTTTGTCAAATAGACTGTCCACACTTGGTAATTGTTTGCCAAATATGCCAAATACACAAATACAAATAGCCATGTGAAGTGCCGGCATAAAAATGATAACAAATTGATTAATTTCGATACCTCCCGAATACGAATCTAGTACTCTCACCACAACGCCACCCCGATCGAAAAAAATTAGGAAGCAGTAAAAATAGAAAAAGGATTGCACGACCAAGGCAAAACGCCACTCCAGTACTACGGCGTCAATGGGCGCCGCAACTTGCCGTCCAAGACGAATTTTTATAAGAAAGTAGTCAATTACTTTAACCCTTAATAAGGTTGAATTTCCCCACCACTGGAAACCATAAAAAAGAGTGTTGAAAATCTAATTATTGTGCTAAGCAATTTTCTCTTGCACAAGTTTGTTTTTTTCACATTAATAATTTACCTTTGTATTTTTTTTATATATATAGATAAAAGAATAATTATTCCAATATTTATGTATTTTAAACTTTAATGTGTAAACATCATGTATAAGAATTTATATTTTCTGTTACTTGCTATTGCGCTTGGCGATGGTAAGTATTTTTTCATTTTCGAACGCGTCGTTGAGAAAATATAAGAATTAAAAAAAATATTTCTATATTTATATTTATCTTACGTAGTGCAACTAAGACTATAGGATAGTTTTTATTAAATATTTGTACAAAGTTACGGTGTTTTCTGAAATAACAATTTTAGTAACATGTAACGATATCTGATGGAATTTACTCTAAGCTATTAGCTCAAAAGCAAACAAAAAAAAAACTGTTTTAGTAGCAAGTAGCAACATCTGCTAGAATTCGCTCAAAACTATAAGTTCAGAAGCAAATCTGGATGAGTTTGCTCAAAGTTATTAGTTCAGGCGGCGGGCCGCAAACAAAATACATTTTGCAGAATAATTATATCTATCGCACCCAGATGAAACCGAGACGGACCGCTATAGTATATTATAAAATGCAGAGAAACAACCATGCAATACGATCATCTGAACAAAAAACAGAATAGTAATTGTTTATTTATTATTTATAATATTATCGGAAATCAATATTAATATTTTGCAATGCGATTTTGACTCATGTGACTTTTACACTCAGTGTGATCGTAAACTAACTTCATACTCAATCGTTTTTACACACTTGATAGACAATCTACTAATAAAATTTATTCTTCTATGCACCGTCTAGGTAATAAATGGGACAGACTTATACCTAAAAAACCTGCAAGTGACATAAAATTTGACGCCAAGAAAAATGTGGACATTTATGATGAACCAGAATGTAAGTAATTCACATAAAATTACATAAGCAAAAATAAACTATGCGGGTTAGTTTGCGGTTAAACCGTCACCTGGGTAGTCGTGTTTATTGTTGTCTGACAATTTGCATTATGGAGTTCGAATCAGAAAAATTTATCATCGAATTACAGATCCGGCAATCACTTTGAAAAACAATAATTATTCAAATTATTTTAAACGCATTTTCATGTAACCAAAAAACTTGTCTTCATATTTTTTGAGGTTTTCAAAAAATATATCAAAATGCCTGGTTTCATCTCGTGTTTGTAAGAAAGGATGTATTCAATATTTTTTTCTTTTAATTTTTTATGTAGCAACCGTATATAAAATAAACAGCAACAACGTCTTCAACGTCCATTGTAGAAATAGTTCGTTTTGTTTGGTTAAACAAAATCTGTCTGGTGAAATTAGATTTAACCGTAGGGTACATACGCACTATGCGGTAGAGCTGTAAAAGAACGAGAAATTGTGTACCCGTATGTATTCGTTACTTCAAGAACCAGTACCCGTTACTTTCGTTTCGGTACGTTACTCGTTTCTTTTCATACGACATACAATAGTGTACTTAACAGCATCAAGCAGCAAGCATGTAGCTTCGCACAAAGCGCGTTGCATACGTGATACGACATGAGTCATGACTTCGTACTTTAGGAATACTTAAGTATAACACATTATGTTCGTATAATCGTATCAAACGAGTCGCACTGACATGGATCCGAACCATGCGAGTAACGAAATGAATTTGTAAGTAACGATTTGTTACTTCGAGTCAGACGATGTATGTACCCGTTACTCAGTAACGAATACATACGGTTTGTTACAGCTCTACTATGCGGCTACCCGTAATGCGGCTAGCCGTCCGGTTGACCGCAGATTCAACCGTACACTGCGGTCAACCGGACGGCTGGCCGCATTGTGGGTAGCTGCATAGGACGTATGTAGCATATAGTACATTATTATCGATTGTGCAATATAAGCGTTTAAAAGTTATTTTCCCTATTTTTATTTCAGATCGCGCTGGTATAATTCTTCAGGGTAAAGAGGCGAAAGAAGGCGAAGTTCCCTTTATGATGGCGCTGTTTCGAAATAACAAATTTGTATGCGGTGCTACGCTTATTAGTTCGACATACGCTCTGTCTGCAAGACACTGTGTCGGCAAAACAGCAACTTTAAGTGTTGGATACGGAAGTCTTGATAGAAATGGTGTGACTTTAAAGACGGACATAAAACATGTTTATGTCAGAAAAGACATTAAATTAGATATGGCCATAATTGAGGTTTGACAATTTTTAAAAATATTTCAAGTCCATATTCATATCAATAATAATTATTGTTAGTAGAAGTTTTATTCCAAAAATATGTATTGAAGGAGATTTATTTGGTTGATTTGTTCATATTTATGTTTTTTTTTTGTGGATTTCATTTGCATAGAAATAATAGAATTTGATCAATGATTCTCAATATTTTTAAATCAAGTTTCCCGTTTTCAGTTCAAGACTCCAATAAAATTTTCAAAAAACATTCACCCAGCTAAACTTCCAAATGAAAACGATGATCTTCCTTCAGGAAAAATGGTAACCATTGCCGGATGGGGTGAAATTAAGGTAAAAACTAAACACTTTGTTATTATTCGTCAATTTGGCTCTACCCCTTTTTACTTTTCTACCAATAATTTTCTGAATAAACAGTATGACGGGCCGATTTCTTCCAATCTTCAAAAAACTGAACTTCCTATTGTCGACTTTAACAAATGTCAAAAAGCAATGAAGCAATATCCGGCGGGAGAAGACGTTACTTCGAATGCAATATGCGCTGGATACGATCAAGGCGGCCCTGATTCATGTTACGGAGATTCAGGAGGACCGCTGTTCGTTAACCACACCCTGTTTGGAACTGTTGTCAGTGGATATGGATGCGGTCTCCCAAATGTCTATGGCGTTTATACAAAAATAACTGCAACAGCCGTTCGAACTTGGATCAAGACTGTAACTGGTCTTTAAGCTTATTTAACAGGTTTTTCTGATGCAACTTTAACGTTAAAAGTATTCATATTTAGATAGAGTTCTTAGCATAAAAAGTAGAGTACTACAGAAATTAGTGATGAGCAAAATCGGTCTTGGTTTTGAAGTCTTTGTTTTGCTTTTTCGCAAAACCAAGACCATACTTACACCAGCAAGACCATATATTTAATACCCTCTATATTGCTAGCAAAGATCTGAACAAAGACTTAAATACTACGGTGCAGACATACATACGTCTGTCTCACTTATTATACTCTGAGTCTCATGCTAATGTCCGTGAATGAATGCGCGTCAGTTTGGACATGAAACTAAACTATGGAAGGGAGATGACTTGCTCTATTCCACTTACTAATGACACCACTACAGACGCGACACTTGCGCACAACGGATCAAGTAAAAAGAAAGAGATAAAAAACAGGCATTTGCTGTTTCACTTCAAGGGTCACGCTTCCACTTACAATACAGAAGTTGCCACTAGCAATATAGAAGTTATTAAATATATGAGCAAGACCAAGACCGAATAAACAAGGCCAAGACCAAAACAAAGTCTAGAAGTCTTTGAGCAAAAACAAGACAAACACCGAATAAGCAAGACCAAGACCGATATCAAGACTATCTCAATCTTGATCTTACCAATATTAATTGTATGTAATTTATAATTTATGCCTATAAAAAACCTTGACGATAATAGTATTTATAAAAATTATTAAACAGATGTAACAAGTTAAATGAGGAATACCAAGACTGAATACGCAAGACTAATGACCAAGACTGAATAAGCAAGAGCAAGACCGATATCAATACTATCTCAGTATTAATCTTGGTCTTGCTTTGCTCATCACTAACGAAAATATGTTGACTGAAAAAAATACGTTGCCACTTTAATTATTTTGTAGAAATTCAAAACATTATTTATTTAAACATTTATCTTAAGAAGAATAACTTACACAAATATTTAGACCACTTTTTAAAGTAATATATTACAGAGATAATAGACGGGTTCATTTAGTATTAAGAAAAATGCGTTACGTTTTCAACCTTTTACTTTTGAATGTTCTAATTTTCGTAAATACCACATAAAAATAAAAGTTTGTCACACAGACTTTCTCACTTGTGTTTTAAAATATACGATTTTCATTAAAAATTATTATAGCATCATATTTTTTCCAAGATAACATCAACGTAGGTATTTTAATTCATATTTTTATTAATTATAAAAAGTTCTCTTTAATGGCTTGTAAGAAAGGCAGATCGAGAAAAAAATCATGTTTTGGAAAAATTAGGCAAGATTGTATTTGTAACAAAATAGATTGAAGTACCTATAAATAAAAATTAAAAGTAGATATATTATAATCTTTTTTTTGAAGTAAAACATCTTTACGCACGCTTGACTTGGGAGTAAGCTGGTGAATGCCTGACGACAGATTTACGGAAATGTTTTGTAAAAATTAGGTAAGATTGTATTTGTAACAAAATAGATTGAAGTACCTATAAATAAAAATTAAAAGTAGATATATAATCTTTTTTTTGAAGTAAAACATCTTTACGCACGCTTGAGTTGGGGAGTAAGCTGGTGAATGCCTGACGAGAGATTTAGGGAAATGTGATCAGGCGAGGCGAATGGAAGTTGAGAGGGAGATATAAGTTAGTGAAGATAGAAAGAGGATGACAAATACTTCACTGGCTAGTGGCACCATCAGGTGGTCGAAAATATAAGCAGTACTAACAATAGAATGACACATACTTTACTTGCCAGTGGCGCTATCGGGTGACAAAAAAAAGTTTTGTAGACCTAATAATATTTCATAAAGATTTATGCTTAAAATCCAACGAGAGCTAAGTAATTGCAATGTATTACTTTTGTTTTCATTATCTTTACGTTTATATTTCTTTCTTTTTACATTAGACTGTTCATTTCGTTCTTGAACAATTTTATAAATTAATATTACATTAAATATTCTACGTTTAAAGTGAATAAAATTGTAAATTCATTAAGTTAATATTTTGTGTTTTTTCGGGTGAATAATAACAAATTATGGCAGGAAAAAGTTTTACTTCAGTCGTATGGTCTAAAGCACACTCGTTTCTTTCAAATTTGTTCCATTTTGCTCCTGAATCCCAATTTTAATTTAGTAAAATATTTATCCAGTAACATTATCACACAATGTTTTTATATTATCATGGTAATAACAGAGCTAACGGCCAGCGTAACTGGTTTTAGAGTTAATCACAAACTAATGTTTGTTAACTTTGTGCATACAAAATTGCACCCATCTGAAACGATATTCATTCACAGTTTTTGAGGTGAGTAAAATAACAAATAACAATACGAACGCGTCATAATACCTGCATTCTTAATTGTCAAGATCCGATCATTAAAGTCATCGTGTTTGTCGGGAGATGCGTCGAAAGACGTTTTCTCTTTTACTTGCCGAAGGCTCTAGGTGACCTTGGCTTCCTACCGGACGGTCTTCTCTGCGTGCGGTCATTCTTCATCTTCTTCTACTCAACAGCCGCTCCAGCGAACCGCGCCGCCGTTTGACAGTGAACTTGATATCAAGTTTAAACGTAAACCTTCACTAAATTATTATGTCTGCATTATTTATACGAAACGCAGTTCATAAAAAAAATAATATTTTTTCCCGATGAAGGAAGGTTTGGTTGAGGATAAAATATTCCAGCCAATTGAGCGACGGGACCATTCCAACTTCAAAAATGTTGACATTTATTATAATAAAGAAAATAAATTTTCTGACATCGCGTGAGGTGACGCGGGTAATGGCTAGTATTCAATATGATATTTGCCATTCGTTGCCATGGTTACCTACATAATATTTTCCACGTCATGTAAAAATTAATCAAAGCATGCCGAACTAGTTTATTTCTGACAGATCCATAAAACAAAAGAGCGGCTGATTTTTTTATTTTCAAAATATTTAAGAAACTATAAAGTTTAGAAAAAAACATTTTTTACGAAACTTTCTTGATAAAATAAATAGAATAATAAGCCGTTATGAAAAGTATACCATTATTATATAAAAAACACCGTTATAGCATATATCTCTTCTGCGCATGCGCCGATTTTCCCTAAAAACAATAGGGCTCTTCGTATTTGCATACCAAACATTCTCCCAAAATTTTGTTTCAATCCGCTCATCCGTTTGACCTGTATCGTGTTCACAGACTAATAGACGCATAGTTTTTCAAAAAATATGTTTTTTGGATTCGGGGGACCTCAAAACGGAAAGATATTGTAAAATTTTTGAACTGATTTTTTACTTAAACTAATAGGCATTCCTCACTTGTGGGTTGGAATGGTAAAATAAGCTTTACCAATGTTCCTTAGTGGCCAACGTTTTGAAAAGTTTGTTTCCATCTTCAGGGCTTGCTAAACATTTCAACGTTTGCGTTGCTTGTTGTCCGTATAAGATGTCCAAATAAAATTGTAGAAAACTATAGTGACCAGTACTGAGGGGAGGGAGTCAACAATTTCATTTGTACATCTTACCATTGTCTGACACCTCGAATATGTCGAACATATTCGAGGTGTCAGACATTTTAAATGGTTCATTATTTTAGCGTTTTTAAGCTATCCAATTAAAAAACAAACAATATCTATAAATTTTTTACATGTCGTCTAAACGACATCTTTCGAAAAATTTAGAGGGAAAACGCCCCAAAATCAAGAAAAGTCATAGAGGAAATAGGTGTCAGACTAGGCCTAATGAAGCCATATACAAAGTTTGGGAAGAGTATGTGTCAATTAAATTTTTGCAGACGGGCACTCTGACTAAAACTGTTGAATCGTCCTCGTAGATTGAGTGAGCAAGAGAAATTTTACTGGCCAGTGCAGGTATACGAGAATAACCACTGGTATGCGTCTTTTAAATACCATCTGATTACAATATTGTCCAGCGGATATTGTAATTATTACTAGAAGAGCCAAATGTTGTAATCAAACGTTCAACAAATGTTACATGCAATCAGCCAGTTAATTATATTGCAAGACGTGTTTTACTAGAAATTTTCAGATAGTTTGTAGATGAACCAATGTTGTAACGACATGATACAAAGTGGCTAATATAAATATTATGGTCCGGAAGTTACAAAAAGATTTATCACAATTACAAATTATCAAATCAAAAATGTTACGTGTTCAATATGTCAAATAATAAATAAATAAATTATATGTTTATTGCCTCCTGTTAAAAAAGCAATGGTGCAGGATTCAGATATAAGTTTGGTGTTCCATCTGCCATCAGGATGGATTTATGAATAAGCCACCTCAGTGCATTAGGCCATTATTATTAAGGCCTAGCACACATGAAGAGCGTTCAACGCGCGTTGGCCCAACGCGCGTTTACAATTTCTATACAATTGTATATAACTGTTTATATTATGATAACGCGCGTTCAACGCGCCGCCAACGCGCGTTATCATATAAACAGTTATATACAATTGTATAGAAATTGTAAATGCGCGTTGGGCCAACGCGCGTTGAACGCTCTTCATGTGTGCTAGGCCTTATTATTCATTCCAACCCACAAGTGGGAAATGGTACTAGTTTAGGTCAAAAATCACTTTTCAAAAATTTTACAATATCTTTCCGTTTTGAGGTCCCCCGAATCCAAACACCATATTTTTTTAAAACTCTGTGCATCTGTTAGTCTGTTTGTCTTTTAGTCTGTTTGTCTGTTAGTCTGTGAACACGATACAGGTCAAACAGATGTGCGGATTGAAACCAAATTTTGGGAGGATGTTTGGTATGCAAATATGAAGAGCCCTATTGTTTTTGGAAAAAATTGGCGCATGCGCAGAAGAGATATATGCTAATACGGTGTTTTTTATATAATAATGGTATACTTTTCATAACGGCTTATTATTCTATTTAATTTTTCAAGAAAGTTTCGTTATAAAATTTTTTTTTCTGAAGTTTATAGTTTCGGAAATATTTTGAAAAAAAAATCAGCCGCTCTTTTGTTTTGTGGATCTAATTAGGCATGCTTTGATCAATTTTTACATGACGTGGAACATATTATGTAGGTAACCATGGCAACGAATAGCAAATATCATATTGAATACTAGCCATTACCGCGTCACCTCACACGATACCAGAAATTTTATTTTCTTTATTATAATCAAATGTCAACATTTTTGAAGTTAGAATGGTCCCGTCGCCCAATTGGCTGGAATTTTATCATTATATTATTATTATTAATCATTATCTATAGCATATTTCTATGCTCTATGGTCACAAAAAGTGAAAATACACAAATTATAAAAACAAAAAAAAAATGCCGAAAAGCAAGTTCTAACGTCCAAAACGAGACAAAAATTTATTAATTAATTAAAATCAGGTCACTTTTGCATTAATTTTGCAAGGTCTGATGAAAATATAATATATCTGGGCCGTATATTGAACGTCATATTCAGTCATATGTATACACAGTGTCAGTCATAACTAATTGCGATATGATTAGTGATGTGGTTTCTATGGAAATATTCTCCGATCGAGAATATTTTGAAAAGTACTCGTCCGCTGAGAATATTGAGAAGTTGCACTTCTTCATCTAAATAAGCAGAACCTATGTACAAAACAGGAATAATAAAATTATGTTTATGTTATCACGTCATGTTAAAATTTAATCAAAGCATGCTTCTCAGTTCTACAGAACAAAAGAACAACAGATTTTTGTTATTTCCAAAATATTTCCGAGATTATAAAGTTTAGCAAAAACAATTTTTTACAAAACTTTCTTATAAAAACAGATAATAAAAAATCGTCATGGAAAGTATACCGTTATTATATAAAAAACAGCGTTATAGCATATACCTCTTCTGCGCATGCACCGATTTCCAGCAAAAACAATAGGATCTTCATATTTGCATATCAAACACCTCTCTAAAATTTGGTTTAAATCTGTTCAATCGTTTGACGTAAATCGTGTTCACAGCCAAATAAATTACTTTATTTACTTTATTCAAAAATATGTTTTTTGAATTCGGTGAACTTCAAAAATAAAACTTGTGTTAGGATGGTAAAATGATTTTTGATCTTAATTGTGTCTGAATCTGTACATATTTATTAAATTCGCTTTATATTCATACACGAGGAATAAAAAAACTCATTCATAAACAAGTGAGTGTAGATTTCAAACTTGTTCGTAAAAATAACGGGACTTTTTTCGCTCTTTGCTACAATATTTTATTTCACTTTTAAATACTTTTTTAACATAGTGACAATTTCGACCTTGTCAGTTTCCGGGATTTTTTTGCCACATGTACACTGTAGAGTCGCTCATGTTTTGCACATATTTTTAAGTTTTCCTATCTACACAGTACACACTTCTCACAAACCAACACAATACATTTTTTAAATTTCGCAATATTTTTTCGTTTTGAAATCCCCGAATCCAAAAAACATATTTTTGGAAAAAGTCTGTTTGGCTGTGAATATACGATACAGATCCAACGAATCGACGCATACGCAGAAGAGATAATATATGCTATAACGTTGTGTTTGAAGTAAAACTTCTTTACGCACGCCTGACTTGGGGAGTAAGCTGGTGAATGCGTGACAAAAGCGTTACGAAAAGTGTGATCGGGCGAGGCGAACGGAAAGCGTTACGAAAAATGTGATCGGGCGAGGCGAACGGAAAGCGTTACGAAAAGTGTGATCGGGCGAGGCGAACGGAAGTTGCGAGGGAGATATAAGTTAGTGAAGATAGAAAGAGAGAGAGTTACGCTTCGTATAGAGCGAGTGAGAGGTGCGCGTGCACATTTTCTTTCTCATACTAATTGCTGGTTCGTAGCGTTATATGCAACGTTCCTTTTTCCTTGTCTATTTTCTCCCTCTACTAATACGCGGCATTCTACTCTCGATAAAGGTGAGTGCGTATCTCATATTAGTTGCTGGCGTCGTTTTATCAATAAAAACCGATAATAGATGGAGCTAAAGAAGTTTTACTTCAGTCGTGTGGTCTAAAGCACACTCGTTTTTATATAATAATGTTATACTTTTCATAATGGTTTATTATTCGACTTATTTATTATTTATTGCAAGAAAGTTTTGTTTAAATTTTTTTTTCTAAACTATATAGTTTCGAAAATATGTTGAAAATAAAAAAAATCAGCCGTTCTTTTGTTCTGTAGATCTGTCAGAAAGAAATTAGCTAAGCATGCTTTGATTAATTTTTACACGATGTGGAACATATTATAGCCATGCCAACGAATAGCAATTAAAATCATATTTAAAACTAGCCATTACCCGCGACACGATATCAGAAATTTTATGTTCTTTATTATACTATATCGAAAGTCAATATTTTTGGAGATGGAATGTTCCCGTTGCCCATTTAGCTAGAATTTTTTATTTAATCCATCGCAAATTAACTAGCATGTAGTTCTATGAACAGAAACCTTGATTTTGTATTTGATTGCTGCCATCGGCTAAATTTACATCGCAAAAGAAAGGTGCTAAATGTCATAGGCAAGAGTGTAACGCCCTGTCAACTAAAAAAATTGCAAAGTAACACTGATTAATTATTACTTTAGTTTGTTGGGTTCATTTGATTGATATGAGTGAAAGTTATTGTTGAAGACGTGTTTGCAAAATTACACATTTATGATGGCATCAATTATCTCAATATGACAAATCACCGTCTTGAAGTCACGGCGCTCATTAATCAGTGACTTATTTAGATAGATAGATAGATTTATTGGTATTAGTTATACAAAAAAATGTTAAAAACACGTCAAAGAGAAAAAGATATGTATATCATATATATTAATACGTTAAGGTTAAGATTTTTGCCTCCCTTTTTAGAAAAAAACACACAATTTCTCCACATAAATTATATATCATTTTACGAATAATTGCTTGCTCTACTGACATCGACAACTAAAAAATTTATTATTGCTTTTGTTTTTGTAAATTAATTAATTAACAGCGACGCTGAACAACGTCTGCCATCTGACGGGCAACGCTGAACAACGTCACAGCAATGCTGCATGATGCCATCTGACGGCTTAGCTCAACGCTTTTGCTACTTGCGCCGCTATATGGCAATTTTAGTAAAATATTTCTTCGATCTGTCATCTGACCTTCATATTGTAATACAACAAAAAGAAGAACGTTATAAGCAGTGTGCAAAATTAGAAACGAATTGAATACCTGCAATCCTATTTAAAAAATAATTTTGTAAAGTGATAATTATTATACTTATTTAGTGCGAATAATTCGCACAGGTCACACTAGTATACAATGTTAGGGTGCATTGTCCATCTCTAAAATTTCTTGGTACTTATAGAAGCACTCCTTAATAAAATATTTATAAATAGTTTTTTTTACCTTTTTAAGAAACAGGTTTTTATTGGACAAAGACAGATTGTTAAAAAATTGTAAACCTAAGTAATTAGAACCAAAAGTTAAATTTTTTGTTAGAAAAAAAGGAATGACAAGATCTTCTTTTCTTCTTGTATTGTAATGGTGCAGGGACATATGATTATTAAAATCTAAATGTTTTTTAACAAATATCAATAATATTTTTCAGTTCTCCAGCGTCTATAATCTATTACTACCCTCTCTCTCACACACACACACTTTTATTTAATTTCGATTTACAAAATCTAGTTCACTTATGCCCATATTCACTGAACACTATTAAAGATAGAAGTTGCTAATCTTGGAACAATTTTATTCGTTAGAATAAAATTTACTTTCAATTCACCAAGCAAAATGTCAAGTAGAAAAGTTAGTTAAAGAATAAATATACACTGCACTATAGTCCTTGTTGAATATTTTGACGTTCACCCAAAAATCCGACCGATGGAATTAGTGTACACATCAAAAAAGTTTGACATAATAATGTTTTATCCTAACCCAATTACACACAAAACTTCCATTAACTTAAATTTTTTACAACTATACACATTTCACAAAATGTTAATAAACAACACATAAATACTTTCACAAGAGTAAACTGTAGATATAATACTCCATGTTTATAGGTTGTGTATTATGATCTATGTTGCGGGCATTATTGTTATATCAGGCGAATAAATATTTATACTCTCGAAGTAAGACGGAATAGATTTATACCTGCACAAAACATAATTATACGTGTGGTGAATTGAATTATCGCTATTTATTCGGAGGAATAGCTACCTGAAGAACAAATGAACCAACTAAATAACTACTTACGTTCGGTGAATATGGCAATTAAAGACAAACGACTTCTTCATCTTAGCACGGCGTCTCCCGACCTCCGAAGGTTGACGATCACAGTGGCTTTTATTTCTTATTTCTGATGATTTACCAAACGATTCCCTAAAGTTTTTGTAGTTAAAAAATAATGTCCGATATCTATGTTTTTAATTATGTCGACCAATAATTCGTTAAAATTGAACCAGATTTGGTTAAACATTTTTAAAGAGTGGCCAACACCTGGCATGTTAAGTGTTGGCCATTGTCAGTAGCGCAGTTAAAAATTTGAATTGGGAGGTTCAACTTGGTTTTGCCTCTAAGTCTACTGTCGAGATCAAAATTTCGTCTATGGCGTAGAGCATATATTATAGCAAAGAGAGAAGTCCTGATTAGACAAACAGTGCACGTAGTGAAATGAGCTCATTGCCGCTTGAATTGCCGCCAATCAGCCAATCAGACAGTTCGGGTCAGACAATTTCTCACTTGTATAGTATGTATTTACGTAAACAAAATTTGGATTTATTAAAGATTTTTAATTGTTTTGATCAATGTACCTTGTGTAAATCTATACTAATATATAAAGCTGAAGAGTTTGTTTCT
Organism: Xanthostigma xanthostigma; assembly: GCA_963575645.1. Classification (NCBI taxonomy): domain Eukaryota; kingdom Metazoa; phylum Arthropoda; class Insecta; order Raphidioptera; family Raphidiidae; genus Xanthostigma; species Xanthostigma xanthostigma. Next base: position 7,929,042 of record OY754464.1, read on the forward strand.
TTGAACGCGCTAATCTCAGGAACTACTGGTTCAAATTGAAATTTTTTTTTGTTGGATAGCCCATTTATCGAGGAAGCCTATAGGCTATATAATATCACGCTATAACCATTAGGAGCGTAGCATTAATGAAAAATGTTGCAAAATGTATCTCAAAAATAAGATTCTATTCAGGTGAAATGCACTAACTAAATATACTCATATTAGCGTTGTGAGTAAACAACTCCGGCTGAATCAATCGGTAGAGCATGCGACTGTCAATATCCGGGTCGTGGGTTCGACCCCCACGTTGGGCGAATATATTTTTATTTATTTTTTTTATTGACGTGATAACGTCTTATAAATTGATGAAACACCAGCTGCACGCACGAAAAAGTGTAACGCCGTAACGTTCCGCCTGACCCTGTGCGTGCAAGCGAGAGCGCAGTATAAGCGATAGAGAAGCACGATCGGCCCAAGTTTGACAGCTACTAAAATTTAGGTTATGTATTATTAAATATGATATTCGAGCGGAATACGTTATCACGTAAAACTATCGTCCGTAAACCGACTTTACAGACAACCAATTTTTTTCTACATTGCTTTCTTCTAAGGCATACATTTAAAATTTTAATTTTATTTAATTAATTAAAAAAAATTATTAGTTAAAAAAAGTATAAATACTGCTTTTTATCGGCAAAAACTTTTGAACGGTAACTCCGATCATCATGAAATTTGGACACAACATTCATCTCGGTAAACTAAGATGAAGTGTACTAATGTTCCTCCCTTCCACATTCGTTCTTTTACACCCGGGTGAAACCGGACGGGACCGCTAGTACAATATAAAGCATTAACATTGCATTTTTGTGTTATTAATTATTAACCTCAAATCCTGTGTATCAATTGTATTCCTTCATAATAAGAACTAGCGATATATATATAGCTCCTCGACTAAAAGAATATTTAATTGACAGCTTTGCTTGCTTCGTTGTGATGACCCACCACTGTTTCAATAATGACTGTCAAGGTTGACGTTTTCTAATTATATGTATCTGGCTTAGGCTTATAAGTGTTAACATAGACATGTAAAAATTATCATCTGCTAACAATAGATAAAGAGATATAATACGAATGACTAATACCTATGATATATATTTTAGAGAGTGAGTCGAGATAAAACGTCTGCAAATATTTATACACTTAGTACGTTTCTCTTCAACCATTATCAACACTTTCCATATTGCTTCAGAGGTTGTAATACTCAACAATTTTCTCTCCTAGAAAAAATCATTAATACCTGTAAGCATATAGCAAGGCCGTAGCCAGGAATTTACTTCGGGGAAGGGGGGAAGGCTCGAGCTCTGGACCAGAGGCAATAAGTAACAACTTTATTATAAAATAAGCATATATAATTTTACATAAATACAATTTTAATTAAAAGGCAACCGACGTGATCATCAGATATACAACAACCTCTGAATATCCGCTTATGGCTTCGCGAAGAAATAAAATCTATCTATCTATTAGTAAGTATAAAACGGTGGGTTGACTAAGACATTTCAGGGAGGGGGGATGAACCCCCAACATCAGAGGGGCAAGAATAATGTAATTGTGGCGTGGCCATTGCTGTTTGTCGTTTGCTGTTTGTCGTTTGCTGTTACGAATTAGAAATTAATTATTCATTATTTTTTATATTTTTTAGATTAGTTCTGAAAAAGGTCCAAATCCGGACCAAAACGTCAATGTATTATTTATTATTTTTTGTTAATATATTTGTCTGAAAAATTGGTCTATAATTTTATTTATTTATTGAAATAAAGAGGACTTTGATTCCAAAACGCAATAGGTACTCTTTTCTAAAACAACATTTTTAAATAAAAAAGGAATTTTAAGAGAGGTTAACAATTTTTAATAGAGTAATGCTAACAGAACCATATTGATCAATCAATCAGTCAGTAATGTATTTGTGAACCAAATCGATTACAGGAATTCGTCACTTTACGAATTTATTTAAACAAAATTTACAAAAACAAAAAGGAAAAAAGAAACTTTGCAAAATAGCATATTTATGACTTATTCAAATAACATGAAGCTTCTGATTTTGACCATATTTACAATATAATAATATAACATGTCTGAAATTTTTTGATTTGAGAGGTTTGACAAAAGCTGCTCTAAGGGAATATAATTGCGGTCCTTTACAATATATTTTGCTATCCAAGCACTTCTTATATGATGATATATCGGACATGAAAATAAGACATGATGTAGGTTTTCTTCTTCCCGCAAGTTACATACCATGCATAAATTGTTTGAGTCCCAAGAATATCTGTAGCCCTTTATTGTGATTCCAATGAATTTAGTGCCCATCAGTCTTAACTGGCTGATAACTCTTAATTTGTTTATATTAATTGACAAGGTTAAGTAGTTTTCTTTTCCGAACTTTTTAATACTTGGTAGCTACTGTTATATGTTGAATTCAGTACCCTTTCCCAATCCATTAATAACTGATTCTTATTATATTTTTGTATTATATTGTTTAATTCTTCAACAGAGCCATATTGATCTTTAACAAATCAGATTAAAGTAAATTAATTTAAACTGAAAAGCTGTAATAATTTAACAATAGTCTATCAAAATTGTGATCGATTACTATAAAGAAAGTATTCGACATGTGACTTCATTCTCACGCCACGAGATTTAAATTCTTCACGAAGAAACAATACACAAAAACATTACCCCAGGGTGTATCAGTTTCTCTGACGACTACGATAATCAAAATAAGTGTTATGTACCTTCTTTCCTTGAAACAAGAGACCTCATATGGAAGAACACACTTTAACCACAATTACACAAATACAAAAAAAATTGCACTCCGGGAGTGCCGGCAGAAGTGAAAACTTGAATATTAACGTCTTACGAATTTTCGATGAGGTCACGTGTCCTGACGCGAGTTTAACATTTTTTACCCATTACAAAAAAAAGTGTACAAAAGTTTTCGTTTTACGAATTTTCGATCAGGTCACGTGTCCTGACGCGAGTTTAACATTTTTTACCCAATACAAAAAAAGTGTACAAAAGTTTTCGTCTTGCAGACGCGATTTTAACATTTTTTACCCATTACAAACAAAAAGTGTACAACGCCGCTAAAGAAGTTTCCACTTCAAAAAAAGTGTCTTCAATTTTATGCTTAGTGACGACATTATGCTTATCAGGGACTAATTTATGATTGCTTTGGTGTTCTTTTATTCGTGCTTTAAGCGCTCTTTTTGTTTGTCCATATATAAAGTATATGATTAAAACCGACACACGCCATTGCTTCCATTGCATAGAAGCAATGCCAATGAATAAGAAATGATGAACCAATTTCGTTAGACCCGATGGTCCCGAAACTCGTAGAGCAGAACTAGAAAGGCAAATCAACTGATCTACAATTACTAAGTTTTTTTTCGCAGAAAAAATGATTCTGTATCCACTTATCAGATACACGCGTGAGAACATTATAAAATACTTAGTTAAGAAAGAATATAGTCTTAAGCCCACGTCGATACTAATTGCATTTATTAACGCTTAAAACAAATCTCTTCGCTCGCACAAAAGAATAGTTAAACAAATGAATAACCCAAGGAGGAGACCAGGGAAAGTGAAGCCTCAAGGTATATTGAACACAAAAATGGGAGTGTACCGATTCATCGCAGAGATGTTGCACAAAAAGGTTAACAACCTATTTTAAGTTCAAGTGATTTTATTTGTTTGATATTTAATATTTATATAAAGACTAGCGGTCCCGCCCGGTTTCATCCGGATGCAAAAGAACGAATGGGGAAGGAAGGGACATGAGCACGCACATTCATTTTAGTTTACCGAGATGAATGTTGTGTCCAAACTTCATAATGATCTGAGTTACCGTTCAAAAGTTTTTGTCGTTGAAAAGCAGTAGGTATTTATACTTTTTTTAAGTAATAAATTTCTGTTAATATAATAATTATTTAATTGAAAACACTGTAGGAAAATTATTTTTATATAGGTACCTATAGTTGTAACAGTTTTCAAATGAGCTGTTAATTAGATTTATTTCATTTCTCGTAATAAAATTTTAAAAAATTGAAATGTAAGCCTTAGAAGAAAGCAATGTAGAAAATATAAAAAATCAAAATATATTCGCCGACGTGGGGCTTGAACCCAAGACCCTGGCATTAAGAGTCTTACGCTCTACCGACTGAGCTATCCGGGCTTATTTATATGAAGATTGACTCTATTCAATGAATAGAGTAACTGTGATCCATTGAAGTTAATGATGAGTATTTGGAAATAATTTTTAATACTAACGTTTCGATACGTTTTGCATCATCTTCAGAGTGTTCTGTAATTATATTTTCTTATTTATAAAATTGTTTTGAATTAAAATGTAATTATTCGTAAATGTTAGAAAACTTACCAAATGCTGTCACATGTTATCAGTATATTCTTTCCAAATACTCATCATTAACTTCAATGGATCACAACAATATACTGATAACATGTGACAGCCTTTGGTAAGTTTTCTAACATTTACGAATAATTACATTTTAATTCAAGACAATTTTATAAATAAGAAAATATAATTACAGAACACTCTGAAGATGATACAAAACGTATCGAAACGTTAGTATTAAAGTATTGCTTCATTTTCGATCCTTATGCCACGGATTTCTTTCCAAATACTCATCATTGCAATATTTAGTTAAGGCATTTCACGTGACAATATTTGTCGGACGGACTAATTTTGAGATACATCTTGCAACATTTTTCATTGATGTTCCGCTCCAATTGGTCATAGCGTGATATTATATAGTCCTCGATAAATGGGCTATATAACAAAAAAATTTTTTTTCGAACCAGTAGTTTCTGAGATTAGCGCGTTCAACCAAACAAACTCTTCAGCTTTATATATTAGTATAGATGTAAAGATATGCAGGTGCGTTAAAACAAAGTCATGGTCACATAGGAACAAATTTGATTTGCAGAGCCGGGTCTTTTCTCATTGCAAGCCAACAATCAGAAACGGGTCAGTGCCGCTCGAGAATTTTAAGTTTAAAAGTAGGTATTGAAAGCTATTGATAGCATTCGGTAATCAAAAAAATCGCAATTATTATCGATAATTCTTCACATCTATGATGAAGCATTAAGATAAAAAGAGATGCTGAATGCACCGTCATTCGTGTGTGTCATACAAAGTGTTTACGATACGTCATACAGACCAAGTGAAAGTGGAATGCACCACGCCAAGTTGAAGCCGCGCCCTGTCCATTCTCTTTATTTATTCGTAAATAAAAATCTTAATTTTCGTTGCACTATCTCATCCCAACACATAAAACTATCTAACGAGCATTTGATAGGTATATTAGGGTCGAATCCTGGTAGAGATAAAGACGACAGACTTTTATCGTACTACTTCACACCGGAAAATCGAAAAAGTAATGTTTATTATTTTCTATTTTTTCCCCATATTTACAGTTTGTGATATTGTTTTTGTTTGTTTTTTATGTGTAGTCTAGGTTAACGGAACGCTGTCCAAAATTTGTTCCAGAGCTAATTGAAGTAGAGCGGCACAGCGACCGCTTCAGGTGCCGAGCGAGGAAGAGCTCTCGTAAGTGCCTACTTTAGTAGTCTTAAAGCATTGAAAATAAATTTCTTTAAACATGTTCTTTGATAATAGCTGACAATCAAATAATTCTAACACACGTTTGAGTTCTATTATAATAGAAACATAATAAATATGTAATTGCAAAATGTACAGCATAGCAATGAGTTTTGTAATAACAATTTGCTAAATATAACCTTACTATAATTGATTAGAATTCATAAAGAGTGGAAAATCGTTTTTCACTTTCAAAGAGACAAAGTATATGCCTACATCTTTACAAAAATAAGTTCGCTCTGTTTAGTTTGATATCATGCGACATGCATACTTACATAGAAAAAATCATTCTGAATCGATTCCAACCATCCGCAGCCCTGTGTCACTCTTAGTTTCGGAGATATGAGCGTTTATTTGTATTATTTGAGAAAAACTTAAAAACATTATAACTTTTAAACGACGAATGATACAGAGTTGGGAGTAGTAGGAATCAGAGTCGGTCTGGGACGTAAAAAATAATCGAGAAAATTGCCAAACGCCTCTTCGACACCGTGTAACTAAGAAAAAAAAATCCCAGCCGAACTGATCCGGCGGCTTACCTGGAAAAGTCCCGATTATTCTCTGAGGCCAGACCGACGCTGTCCATAATATTAAATTAAAATCCAGTTGTCCTAGACACTGACGCAGCGCTGAATTTACACTAGGGGCAGTAGGGGCTAGTGCCCAGGGCGGCAAATTTTCAGGGGCGGAAAAATTTGAAACGTGGAAAACAATTTTTTGCGTTACAGAAAATTCTTTGTAAAGTGTGATCGTGTTGAAAATATAAATAATTTTTTTTTCAGTCAGACGCGTTTGCCTCTGAAAATATCTCGCAATTGATGAGCAATTCTGTGTCTAATTATCCCATTAGTAAAAAAAGACTTTTGACATAAATGCATCTTTTTATATATTTGAAAATTGTATACCGAACCTTTACTCCTTTTTATGTAGGATTTAGGTAATGGGGCGGCAATTTTCACGCTGCCTCAGGGCGGCACTTAGAGTAAATCCGGCCCTGCACTGACGACCTCATATGTCGAGCGTCTATAATCTACAATGTACATAAAAATTCAATTGATACATATGTTACGCTCAAAGATCGAAAACGCTCAGTGAGCGGAAAAATAGCTCACAACGCGTTGTGGTCACAGTAAAACATCCACATGGCGAAATTCGTGTTATGGCTCTAATGAAAACGCGCACGACGCGTTGTGGCAATGAAGAAAAGCCATGACGCGTTCTGAGCATTTAGTAGTGAAACCTATTCTATCCGACTGCATGAATTCTAGATGTCAAGTTGATTTATTCGATATGCAGTCTGAACCAGATAAAGATTATATTATGAATTATCAAGATCACTTGACTAAATTTACTATTCTAAGACCAAAATGAAATGATGTTCAAAACAACGAGAAGAATATAGAAAATGACGAACAGTTAAACAAATTACAGAATTTAAACGTGAAAGTTATTACTGACGTTATAGAAGAATCAAGAAACATGGACAATGATGAAAAAATACAGGAAAGTAGTGTGCGTCGTAATCAAATAATATTCCATACGCGTCATGGCTTTTCTTCATTGCCACAACGCGTTGAGATCGAATAGCATGTCAGCCACGACACGAATTTCGCTATTTGGTCTTTCTGTGATTGCCACAACGCGTCGTGCGCGTTTTCATTAGAGCCATAACACGAATTTCGCCATGTGGATGTTTTACTGTGACCACAACGCGTTGTGAGTTATTTTTCCGCTCACTGAGCGTTTTCGATCTTTGAGCGTAACTCATATAACCGATACAGAAAGTACTATTTTCATCCTCGAGACACTAATTGTTCAGTGTTTCGAGGTTAATTTTAGGACGTGAATTTTGACTCGGGATTCATCAGTTTTCAAATAAAAACCTAAAAAATGAATAACAATAAAAAAATTTTAATTTTTTTGGAAATATTTAGATCCAAATGGTATTATTCATCAATAGTATCTCGTGATGGGGTCGACGCTTTTCGTTAACATTATTCGATGTCTAGTCCAATACACTGACAATCCGTTTCCATAATTGATCAATAGATAATTAAGTCAACAACAATGTGTAATTTGATCACATCCATACAATAATACAAATGGCCATTGTTAAACAATCACACTTACTTATGAGCACAGAGCAATACAACAGCTGTTACCTAATTGTAACACGATCCAACTGTCATTTTACGACATGAATATTGATTCATAAATTATTAGATTTCTTCATAGGCGATACTTGCATGCGTGCCAGAAATGATGCAAAGGAAACTGTCTCACGAATATTGCTGTATCGCTGTACACCAATCGGGGTTTTCTGAATAGAGAATTTATTTTTGAAATCTAAATGTTTCAGCCATAGTATAAATAATTTTTATAATATAGTAGCCGCAGTTCTCGGTCAGTACCTAAATCTCGCAGACGAGCTGCGCTGGTTGTGTTAGCTTGCAGAGCGATCAGGGACCAATCCTATCATCGGAGAAATCAGGGAATTACATCGAAGAAAGAGACGCAGATATATTTTCGATACGCTTTGTAGCCTTCACTCACCGCACATTGAGTAGATAGACAATGATTCATATAGTAAATTATTAAATATATGAGTTCATTGGAAGAAGTTTCTATTTTGACGATGTTGTGTGAAGAGAAGAAAGAAGTCAAAGGTTCACTCTATCAATGAAAAGAGGAAGCAAGGTGGTGGATTTATTTCCTGAATAATTTATGGAGACGAATCAACAACAATATTCTTATAGTCAGAGTGCTCGTCGGCAAAAATTGTATTGATACCTACTCTCTCCAAACTTTGTATATTATGGCTTCATTAGGCCTAGTCTGACACCTATTTCCTCTATGACTTTTCTTAATTTTGGAGCGTTTTCTTCTAAATTTTCCGAAAGATGTCATTTTGACTACATGTAAAAATTTATAGATAGGTACTGTTTGTTTTTTTAATTGGATAGCTTAAAAACTTCAACCAGAACGCTAAAATAATGTTCTCTGACAAATAACATGAACCAATTAAAATGTTTGACACCTCGAATATGTTCGACATATTCGAGGTGTCAGACATTTTAAACGGTTCATGTTGGAGAGTATGTATCAATAAAATTTTTGCCGACGGGCACTCTGACTATTACAACATAGATTTTATGAGCTCTTCAGTATTTCCATGGAAAAATGGTCGATTTTTGACAAATGCTCAAACAAAACAGTTTCGCCCAGAATATAATATGCACATTTCATTTTCTTATAAGATACTTGGTAACAAACATAAAGTTTGCAATAATGATTGCGATGATATTATCTATACAAAACAATGCTAATTCGATTGTTTCATACAATAGATATAGTTACCTTGCCTCTAATTTAATTATTTTTAATTGTTATAAAAATACTAACAATTTTTTTTATATATAATATTACGTTAACATCTTTTTAAAATTTTACGTGAAATATTAAGAATTCATATCCCGGAAGATTCGCAGGTAATCTCAGAGTTTTTTTTAATTTCAAAACAAAAAGTTAATTATTATTATTAGGTAGTGAAATTACAATACAAATATCGTTCACTGACTTCAAAACTTCGAGTTTTGGCATAGTTACTCCTTTCTCGACGTAGACACTCACTAAGAACGGATTTTATGCAAATCCTAACCAAAACGGATTTTTCATCTACCATCGTATTATGGGTGTGAGTTGTAACGTGGGTGGGTGTGGATGGTTGCGTAGATGGGAAGGTCAATATAATATTTCCAGAGAAAGAGAGAGAGAGAGGAAGATAAAGAGAGAGATCTGTGTAATGATGAATTCACTAACTAACTGATCCATTTTCTACGGGTTTATATGGACAAAATGAAATACTATTATCTATATTTTAAATTACTAAAATTCAAGTTTTTAAGGCTAGGCGCGCACTACGATTTACTGTCGCGCGACAATCGCGTCGTCATTAAAATAGGATCGGTTCTATACTGCCCTAAAAAGGCAAAGGGCAGTAAGTGACATTTGTTGACAAAATGAGTTCATACTGAAGACACCGACAGCAGTAAGTGCTGCAGCTTTTAAACCGACCCTCAGATGAATTGCACACTTCCTTCCTAGATAGATTGTTGAGGCAAAACAGCAGTATCTGATTTTTATTATTATACTGTGTTTAGGCAGGAGGCAGTATTTGTGCAAAATATCTATTACTGCTCTTTACCTTATATATTAATAAACATAATGCACATTTTAGATCCCAGGCAAAGGGCAGTATGTGCGAAGTAGTAGTAGTTTGTTATAACAATCTATAATATTAAGTAATAATCTCTTGTTTCCTAATTATATAATAATTTAGCTGATGTTAAATCTTGAGCATATCATTCTAGTTTCACTTACAATTGTTAATAATTGTGAGTTTACATAAATAATGTTATGGCAGAAAGCAGTTTGTGATTGTTTTTTGTTATTAATAATAAAAGAATAATAAAACAACAAAAAATAATTTTATTCAACACGCGTGAGTAATATGTAATTTCGGGGCCCTGCTAAATTCGGGAGAAATAATAAATTACTTCATGTTGACGCGTAGAGTGCTAATAATGAGCCGTACAGTGTGATAATGACCAATAGAAACGCAGTAGCAAGCCCAAGCGTGTAATAATGAAAAAAACTGCACGCACCTTCTGGACCAATAGGAACGTGGTATGCGGTATTGTATATATGAAAACAGCATCGCAATTCAGCGAAAGTCATGGCCATCTTGTGTGCATCGAGGGCGCTGGGTACGTCAATCAATGAAGTGATTTATTATTTTTCCCTCTTTTATCAGGGCCCCGATTACATATTACTCGTGCTAGTTGAATAAAATATTATGTGCGACCATTGATCGAAGGAGAATATTCCACTCGCGTGCGTTTTACGCTCATGGAATCTTCTCCTTCTCTCACTAGTCGCACAATATACTATTATTGTCTTTAAAAAATGTTTCCCCCATGTTTTGGTTTCCATAATCTAAAATTCTGGACGGTCAAAACATTTTTAGTAAATCTTGATTTACTCAAATCCATAAGTTGGTCAGTTACTGCCTTTTGCCTTTTTATGGCAGTATATTTAGTCGCCGTGATTATTTGATCGCATAATGCGTGTATATTCATTAAAATGTTAATGTTTCAGTTTTGCGACTAAACAATCGCGCGACAATAAATCGTAGTGCGCGCCTAGCCTAAAATTTAATCATGTTACCCCCGGCGAACCCGGCGGGTTTCAGCTAGTTATATATTAACAGTTTTTATACATTAATCTGATCGTTGTTTTCATTGTTCATATTTCAGATTTTGTAAAAATGGGTCATGGATATTCCAATGAATATGACGACCCTCACAACTTACTAAGAATGAAAAAGGTAATTAATATTTTTTTAACAAAGAAATGTCACCGATGTCACTCTTCCGCCAGTAATGACTTCGAGCAATGCATAGGCGTAGCGACGATTTTATTTATTTATTTATTTATTTATTTAAATGCCTTTCTCTCACAGACTAAAAAGTCCATTTATGAGAGCACCTCATTAAGTACACGTGTAACAAAATTAAAATAGAACAATCAAAACAAATATATATATACCATGAAAAAAAACATATAAATACTAAAAGAGAAAAATATCAGTGATACAGATAATTTTAAATATTTAGGCAATCGCAAGCCATTTGCACAAATTGGCGGAATTTAGTAAAAAATAAATCAAAGTTTGGATTTGTTTCCGCAATTTGGTTAACCAGAGTACACATTCTAAGTATCGGAGAATTAAAAAAGTGATTAGTATTGAAAGAAGGTATATGAAATATAGTATTTCTGTTTCTGGTGCTGATAACAGGGACTTTAAATTGAAAGAAGGATAAAAGTTGACTTGAATCTATATAGTTGTTGAATAGTTTATAGCAAAAAATAGCAGTGTGTAAATCACGTCTAAACTTTAAAGTTGATATCCTAGGGGGCGGTAATTTTCAACTCCAGCTACCAATACCAGCTGCCACTTACACATAATTTTAAAACTGTTCATAGAAGCGAAATCGATCAACACGACTTTCTGGAGAAATTTTACGACAAAGAAAACGTAGATTATTATAAATTTATCCTGTTACTTGTACGTGAACTATTAATATTCTAGGGTAGGTCAATCTAATTAAAAACAAATTTTCAATTCGAACCAGTAGTTCCTGAGATTAGCGCGTTCAACCAAACAAACAAACTCTTCAGCTTTATATATTAGTATAGAAGTATAATAGTGTTATTAGCCGTTTTAAGTGTGCACATTTTTTTTATAATTTTTTTTTTGCGCAGTGAAAAGGGGAAGGAGTCTGGCGGGAGCTCTTTAAAAATTAATTACGGGGTCGTGACGATGCGATGGCCTTTTTTGCGCAGTGAAAAGGGGAGGGAGTTTGGGTCGACTTCTTTAAAAAACAATTATGAGGTCGTGTCGATGCGATGACGTTTTTTTGCACAGTGAAAAGGAAATGGCGGGGTCGTGTATACAAAGTGAGATAGTAATACAGTAATTCTACGCCAGTTGCTATGACATGTATAATATGTGATTTCTGATTGGTTAGATTAAAAAAATGACAGTGAAAAGCGAAAAGTTTTTACGTATTTTTGAGGAAATTTTTGTATAATCCGCAAACTTTTTTTTTGTAAGTCATAGTTTTCTATGACTTAAAAAAAAAAACAATTAAAAGGGCACATCGAGCTATCGTACTGGAACGGTCTTTTATTGTTACTTGGAGAGTGCAGGACGGTGTAAAAATATTATTTATTTATTTTATTATTTTTCTTTAAGGGTAAAGATGATCAAAATAAAACAACAGAAAATTCCGAAACATCTATGAAAACTGAGCGTTCTAAGGTCTGTGTAAGTATAGTGTCTTTTACAGTCTCTTTAAGGGCGCAGGTCAGCGTTAAAAATTTAATTTATTAATTTTATTATTTTTCTTTAAGGTTAAAGACGATGACCAAAATAAGAAAACATCAGAAAAACCCGAAACATCTCCAAAAACTGAACGTTCCAATCACTGAACCCAACTAACGAATCCGCCTCCAAAACAATAATTTCTTACAATGACAAAACTGCAACGGGGTCGCTTAACTTTAAAAAGGAGCTCACATTATAAATTTTTAACTTAAGCATAGATGAGGATAGTTCCCTCTTATAATGCCTAAATTAGAAATAAATCATTTGATTTTGACCCAATTGCATATATTTACGACATATAACAGTGACAGTGACATTTGTAATTGATCTGGGTCTTGAATCCTGGACCAGTTTTAAGAAAATCGATTAATGGTTGTCACAAAGCGGCACCAAAAAAATCAACACATTTAAATCGTTTTAAATTATTATTCTGTATCTTTTTGTGTTGCCGTCGTCTCTTAAGCGGCCTATATACCTTGATGTTAGCTGCGATGCAGGCATCGACTCTTATGTTACATGAAACTTGCATCAGTTGCATAAATGCCTACTTAAATCGAAACCTATTGCGATGCCGGAATCGACTCGATGTTCATGCCACACAAGAACAGTAGGGGTAAGTTATTTCCTAGGTACGTAGTGCTTGACGAATAAAATGAGGTACGTTTTTCCAACACAGTTTTATTAGCAGTAGTTGGGGCACCCTTTATACTCCATAAAAAAAAGGAAATCAAAAAGGAAATGATCAAAAATATGGTTTATAGAAAGAAAGCGTTATTCAAATGCAAATTTATTAGAAGAGCTAAATCTACATTTGTATTCCAAAGATACGTATGCAGATGATAAATGTTTATGAACTCTTCCCAAAATACACGATCACTTTCCATCATGGAATTTACACACACAAACAACAAACTACCCTCTAAAATGGCGGGGGAAAATAAATGATTATCGTCTTGGCATCGACGCAATTCTATACACGCTGAAACTTGCATCAGCATCACCGACTCGGTGTCGTGGCTCACCGACCAAAATGTGATTCCAGACTCTGCATCGCTGCAAGCTGCAACTGATGCCAAATACGTGATTCACTACTATACACACTGCTACTTGCATCATGAAAGATAAGAGTCGATGCCTGGATCGCAGCTAACATCAAGGTGTATAGGCCGCTTTATATATTGTCGAGATTTCGACGGTATTGAGATGTCCAAAAAACATCGAGAAAGTATAGAATCACTCTGATGTCTTTCCGTTTGTCCGTCTGTTACAGCCATATATCTATTAATTAACTATATGAATCATTGTCTATCTACTCAATGTGCGGTAAGTGAACGCAACAAAGCATATCGAAAATATATCTGCGTCTCTTTCTTCGATGTAATTACCTGATTTTTCCGATGATAGGATTGGTTGATGTACTTGCATACGTTGTCTTCTTCTATGACGTTAACATGGGCGTACCCAGATTTGGGCCCAGGAGAGGCCAAATTAGAAATTTCTTAAGCCGGGTCGCCTGTGCTTGTTTTGCCCCCCGGATACGCCAATGCTTACGGCTTAAAAAAAGACAGAAATATATCTTTGTACCTTAATGGTTCGATTGCGATTTTATTCCTATGCTCGGTTTAGAATATATGGTTACAGCTTATTTTCTCCGAATCTACTGGATAAAAAAAGTTTAAATTTGGTATATTTATAGAGTTAGATGATCCAATCATGAATATATAGCGTAAATAAACAAACTCCAATTTTGGATGTTAATTTCGGTGATCATCATAAAAAAATGACGCAATTCCGACCCCCAAGTGATAAGGTTAAATCATTCCAAATTAGTCATATTTTCTTATCCAAAGAGCCTATGTCCATCCTCATGGTCTATTCTAAATATTGGTGAAAAAAATTTAAATCGGATGAGTAGTTTCGGAGATTACCTCCTATACATCCAAACTTACAAATTTTACCTCCTTATAATTTTAGTATAGATTTAAAGGTGTAACAGACGGGTTACAGAATGCCGCAACAGGTTGCAGGTGTTTCTACCATCACATAATAATAAGAGTAACATTTCACTTTCATATTTGTAACAGCTGCTTACAGTATGGTATAAGATGATATACCAAACATACCAAGATGTACAGTAAAACCAAAAAAAACATGCAAGGAAATTATTTAGAGTTTGCACAAAACAATTTCTTCAAATGTATTTCAAAAATCAAAAAAACATGAAACTTTACAAAAATTATCGGTGGTGACAGCTGACCGGTTTTAAAATTTGCAAATGTTAAAAAGCGACCCTAAGGTTCACAAAATCAGCTTCTCACTTTGATAAATATTAAAAATAGTGGTTCGGTCTGGCTTTCCCCGAATTTGTATATAGCCACTATTTTTCCGTCTACGCTGCAAAATTAGTCTCCACGAAAAGCGCTTTTATTTTAACAAGATAATAGAGAGAGAGAGAGATTGTGAATTATAGACTGTTGAGCGTCTATAATTCACAATATCTCTCTCTCTCTCTCTCTCTCTCTCTCTCTCTCTCTCTCTCTCTCTCTCTCTCTATATTATCTCGTTAAAATAAAAGCGCTTTTCTAGTCTGATTTTCATAATTTTTTTTTTATCATTTTGAGGCTAATACGGCTTAAAATACGAAAAATTTATAGCATCTTAATAACCGACCAATAGTGTCAAGTCACTGGTTCAACTTTTACACTCATGATTTTGGGGCAAACGTATCAAGTACCGAACTAAAGTTTCTTCAGGCTAATTTTATTTAACCTTAAAATATTTTCTGTACCTACAATCGAAAACAACATTTCAGCACGAACCATAAATAAAGCGACAAAAAAGATCATGCAAGCTTTGCTTACCTAGCCTTCCATTACAGCAGCTATATCCAACTCAAAGAGAGAGAGAGAGAGAGAGACAGAGAAATTGTAGATTATCTACGTTCGACAGTTTATGTTAGCGTCGAGAACTCAAAACGACACTTCAACACACGTTGATCACATTTAATTAGTTATTTATAGACGCTCAACAACTAAGATCATTCGTATCTAAATTAAAGTTAATTATACACAATTTAACACTATTAATACATTTTACACGGTTTAACAAAATAAAATTGCATATTCAAGGGACGCGAGGGAGAAAAAAGAGAGCTGTTCACTCTCGCACGTACAAGATATGCGCATACGAAGAAGTAAGGTGGGTAGGAATTACTCTAAGAGAAGCACAGGATTTCTTTATTATTTACACCGCACTGGTTCACAAAAATCTACTATTATATCTGGTTTAAGAACAAACTGTGACAGAACTAATAATTTAATTATTTTGACCTAACTGAATGTCAAATTACTTATGTAACAATGCCAGTTATTACATGTAGAACTGTATTCTTTCTCTCTTTATGTTATAATTGTTTTAAATAATTTTGACCGTTTTTTTTTAATCTATCTCTATATACTAATATATAAAGCAGAAGATTTTGTTTGTTTGTTTGTTTGAACGCGCTAATCTCAGAAACTACTGGTTCGAATTGAAAAAAAAATTTTTTGTTGGGTAGCCCATTTATCGAGGAAGGCTATAAGCTATATAATATCACGTTACGACTAATAGGAGCGAAAAATCAATGAAAAATGTTGCAGAATGTCAGTCAAAATTTTTCACCATATACTTACATTCAGGTGAAATGCCCTAACTGAATATCCCAATATTAGCGCCGCACGTACAGAAGCTCGGTTAGCTCAGTCGGTAGAGCGCGCGACTCCTAATCTCAGGGTCGTGGGTTCGAACCCCACCTTGAACGCATATGTTTTTAATGTTTTTTTTATTTTCTACATTGCTTTCTTCTAAGGCTGTCATTTAAAATTTTAGTTTTATTTACGACTAATTAAAATTAAATAAATCTAAATAATAGCTCATTTGAAAACTATTACATTACCTATACATATATAAAAATAATTTTCCTATTTTGTTTTCAATTAAATATTTATTATATTTTATTAATTATACAGTAATTATTGATTTAACCACTTAATGCTTTTGAACGAACACTGTTACTTAAAAAAATATTTTCATCAAAAATGGAGTTTAAAATAAGTAATAAAGCAGGGAACTGCCGAAAACTGCAAAAAATTTGGACCCAACATTCATCTCGGTAAACTAAGATGAATGTGTGTACTCATGTTCCTCCCTTCCCCATTCGTTCTTTTACACCCGGGTGAAACCGGACGGGACCGCTAGTATATTATTATATCTGTTGTCAGTGTTAAATTAAACCGGCTGTATATTTGGTTTTGTATGCAATTTCTCCAGTTTATTGTTGTCGAGATGAATTGGAAGAGTCGCAATTGATAATAATTGTTCTCTGGGTATTTATTAAAATTGAACATATTGAAGGCAGTGCAGTCTGTTTTTTTTCAATTATACAATTATATATATTTTAAAAATGAAAGGTACATCTCTTCAAATTAATCTAAATTTTAAATAAAAGAAACGTGATACATTGTTAGAAAAACCAATCTTCGTGTCTAAAAAATAAATTAAATTAAAATAATAAATATAAGTTAGTTTTAAATTATTTGTTACAACGTAAAAAGAGTCGATTGAATGACGAACGGCAAGCCGCGTTTTGGTCATCCCTGAACGATACAAAGGTGATGAAGAACAAAAATAAATCATTTTCTCTCAGGCACAAACATAACGCAAGGACAGGTAGGTACCCCCTCTCGCCTATCTGAAATAATGGAATAAAATGGAAAAAGTTCGTGAGATTTATTACCAGCGTTGCCAGACGTCCCGATTTTGGCGGACGTCCCGATTTTGAAATCAAAATTAAATGTCCCGCGCGGGACAGGCTCAATCCCGCTTTTCGGGGATAACTTTAAAAGAACTTAAATCTTCACAGAAATATCATGAATAAGTAATTCTTATAAATAATTATTCTCTTATTGTAAGTTGCAATTTGTAACACTCACTCCACAGACTATTGTTTGAAACTCCATATTTTTCTAATGAATAAAACTTTCTTGATTTTGATTTCTGTTTTTTTTTTTTTTTTATTCTGAAGACGAATAAGACCCAACTATTTAACAATAGGGTAAATCTGATTTAAAATATTATATTTTTTTTTAAATACATTTTCTATGGCTATTTTTGCTATCTATTGTCACGTAAACGTAATTTTAATTCAAATAAAAAGATAAATAGGTATTTGAAAATTTCTGATTATATACGTTTTTAGGGTTCCGTACCCGAAGGGTGCTCAAACGGGACCCTATTACTAAGCCTCCGCTGTCCGTCTGTCTGTCTGTCTGTCTGTCTGTCTGTCCGTCTGTCTGTCAGCGGGCTGTATCTCAAGAACCGTAATAGGTAGAGAGTTGAAATTTTCACAGAGTGTGTATTTCTATTGCCGCTAGAACAACAAATAATTAAAAACCCCCCAAAACTCCCAAAAGAGGAGCAAACTAAGTTTTTTGCTTATAATTCGCTCAATTTAAATCAGATCGTTTCGAGACCTGTCTTAAACGAAAGAGGAGAAAATTTTACATAGATTTTGTATAACAGAATTCGTCGAAACACTTTTTTTGTACAGCTTTATATAGAAATATAATGTATAAATTCAATTTTGTCTAATCCATAGCATACACGGAGATCGTCTGTCTTCGTTTGTTGCATAGTGTACTATGGGAATTTAAATATTGCGTATGTTTTGTCTTAAAAAAAAAGATTGCATTTGTTCAAAAACGAATGTCATTTCAAATATTAGTCAGTCTTTTGACATTTGTATTTTGTGAAAGGCAACGCCTTCTGAGTTAACGATTTGAATAACTAATTTTAATTATTAGAACATATTGCTTTGACAGATGCAAACGTCATTTTTTACATTTTTTACCATTCCAACACCATGGATGAGCGGAATGAAACCAAATTTTGGGAGGATGTTTGATATGCAAATATGAAGAGGCCTATTGTTTTTCAGAGACGTCGGCGCAAGCGCAAAAGAAATATATATTATAATGTTGTTTTTCTAAGATAATAGTATACTTTTCATAAAGGCGTATTATTTTGTTTTACAGGAGTTTTGTAAAATAAATTTTTGAAAAAAATCGGCGCATGCGTAGAAGAAATATATACTATAAGGCTGTTTTTTATATAATAACGGTATACTTTTCATTACGGTTTATTATTCTATCTATGTTTACAAAAGTTTTGTAATTTTTTTGGGAAAAATTGGCGCATGCGCAAAAGAAATATATGCAATAACGTTGTTTTATATAATAATAGTATATATTTCATAATGGTTTATTATTCTATTTTAAAAGAAAGTTTTGTAAAAAGTTTTAGGGGGAAAGGCGGCGCATGCGCAGAAGAGATATGTGCTATAACATTGTTTTTATATAATAATGGTATACGTTTCATAATGGTTTAATATTCTAAAGTTTTGTATTTTTTTTTTTTTTTTGGGGAAATCGGCGCATGCGCAACAGAGATATTTGCCATAACGTTGTTATTTGATATAATGGTATACCTATTTATCAAAACCTTATATTATTTTATTCTACAAGAAATTTTTGTAAAAAAAGTGTTTATAATATAAAAACGCCGGGGTGAATTATGTAAAATTTCACGCCTTGAAATTCTTGAACTACTTGCATACTCCCACTGGTTACATATTGTTATAGCGCCTCTCTTGTTTCTTTTACAAAAGTATTTAAAAAGTACATAGTGTACGGAACCCTTCGTGTGCGAGTCCGACTCGCACTTGACCGGTTTTTTTACTATGTCCCGCTTTCGACGAAAGAATCCCGCTGTTTTCACTCAAAGAGTTCCAAAATCCCGACTTGACAAAAAAAAAACTGGCAACGCTGTTTATTACCTACTAACCCTTTTTACAATACGCGCCACGTACCTAGAAGGTTCGGAAGTTAGTCACAAACAGCGTCGCAAAGGCACATTTTAGAGCCGTTCAGACTCCCACCACCTCCCAGCTACTCGCACGGAACGTGCGCTCGTCGATGATTGGCCGTGATCGCTCGTTGCCTTTGTCACTTGTCGCTTTCCTGCTTTAAAGTACAGTCGAGTACGCTATTGTCAAGTTGTTATTGTTATTTTAATTTTGTTGAGTTGCGAGTTTGTAGTTTTTCAACAGACTGTACAAGCGCAAGCCAGCATTCGCATCTAACTTCCGAGCCTTTTAGATTCGTGGCGCGTATTATAACACTCTTTTATTAACTTCTCTATGGATTTAACGCTGGTTGTTCGTGTTAACATAATGTCACCTGCTCTTATAATACATTCATTTACGACCGGGATACATACCTAAACTACTGTTTTCTCGAAATATGGGACCTTCACGTTTTCTAAAAAAAATAATGAATTTGATACAAGATATGAAAAACATTTTTTAGGAATATTTTTTTTTATTTTTTTATTTTTGAAACCACAGTCAATTATTTTTAAATTTTTGTAATAATACAAACTTATTTTAATACAATATATTTTCAAAATATTATATTTATCTCACTTTATCTCAAGCATATTATATAATTTTTTCGTGTGGACATTGTTCTAAAAATCAAAACAGCATTAAAGATTTTCAAAAAAGTGGGAGATTTTTATCAATTAGCTTATTTGTCAGAATTGCTAACTCTGCTTAATAACGATTTATTAATAAGTCACAAAACAATCAAATATTATCCAAGTGTGTAGGCTTTCACGGCCGGTGTTGATCCAAATCTTCTTGGTTTCCGGGCTTGTATGCCGTGGTCCATTGGTAAGTATTTCAACAGGTAAGCTGTGAGCAGCCTAGAAGGACACTTCGCCCGCTACCACATCGCCTTTGATAGTATCTACCGCAGTTGTAGACGAAACGTCAGATAGAAATACCAATGGACCACGGCATACAAGCCCGGAAACCAAGAAGATTTCGATCAAATATTGTTACCAACCTGAAAAATAAACTGTTGGATTTATGCAAAATATGATTCATTTTTCGACAATTTTTAAAATCTTTAATACTGACTTGACATTTCAAAACAAAATTTTACAATCGCATATACAAAGTGTTCAACAAATCACAGAATCCATCGTAATACACACTAATTTCCATATTAATGATTCATGTAGTATTTGATATAAAACGTAAAGATTGAAGTTTTGTTTGGACTAAAATGCAGCAAAATATTTTTGAAGTGTTTTACTTCTTTAGCGGCGCTTTTTTTGTAATGGGTAAAAAATGTTAAACTCGCGTCAGGGACACGTGACCTGATCGAAAATTCGTAAGACGAAAGCTTTTGTGACATGCCCTAAATGAAATCCATTGTATTAATGTTCAAGGTACATATTTTTTTTGGGACTTGTCTATGCAATCGAATGGTTTTTAACTACACTATAAGTTGTGTTTTGGCGACATCAGACGGAATTTCTCGGAAGTTATTAGTTCAAACTTTTCTGCGTTGGTCGTTTAACATAGACGTTAATATTCAAGTTTTCACTTCTACCGGTACTCCCGGAGTGCAACCCGTCTTTTTTTTTAATTCAGAACATATCTTCGATTAATATTGGAATTAACAACATTATTACAAAATGCTACGTGAATTGTTAAACACATTGTATATTAATTAATTAAAAATAAATAATAAAAAAATAACTATATTATATAATTAAAAATGTGTGCAATTTAAATATATCTTAACCTCACAAAAGTTTAATTTTATATCGAATGCATGAATTTACTGTTTGCAGAATTTTCCAAAAATTGTTTTCGGGATTTTGTTCCAATACTAACAAAATCGTGAAACACAATTAAAAAAGGCAAACAACTTTTGAAAAATTTCGAAACAGCAAAAAAATATAAAAAATTGGGCACAGCCTTTTGGTACACTCAACAAACAAGAAATGAATCGGAATTTTTTTTTAATTCCAAAAAATAGTATCGGTTCACACTTTAGATAAAAAAAATTGTTTTCAAAATACTGAAAAAAAAAACAGTTATCAGGCAAACCTACATGATTTTACCTAAAATCTTCATCGAACGGCGGATTTCATTAAAAATCTACGACATTTACACATTTAACCGTGTTTTTTATTTCCATGACCAGTAAAACTTGTCTAAATTTAAGATAATTCAATAAATACTGAATAAAACTGTCAAATAACTGGAAAAAATGTAGGTACCTACTTTAACAATTAACATGAAAATAAAAGCTACAAAGCCAATGCACTTTTAAATTCGATTTTGTAGGATTTGGATTTTGGTGTTACAACAATATTTAGGTTCGAGATATTTATTCTAAGTCAGGGATCGGCAACGTGCGGCTCTTTCGATGTAAAGTTGCTGCACTCCAGTTCCATACGCAAAAATTAATTACTTTATTATAAAAACCCTTAAAAGTCGTGCAATCGATCTATGATTGAGTACCATGCATGTCTATCTTTCAGCCACTTACACTCGCGTCTCACCCGCACCCGTCTCCGTCGAGAAATAAATAATATTGAAACGAAAAGTAGTGGCTCTTTAAGAGTATTCGTCCCAGCAAACACCCCCTGCACCCTTCATCTCAAATCTTTTCCCCTCGCCTAAAAACGGTTTGCGCTCTCCCGACGCTATTTTTAAAGCTAAAGGGTTCTGGTAAACGCCAAATGAAAGACAAAGAATTAGACTACAGATCCTTCAGGCGAATTTTTTGAAAAAAAGTTTCGTCTACGTGTGAAATATTACGTAACTTATTATTTTTTTCAAAAGGTTGTAAGTTTTTTCAGAAATTTTTTTTTCAAAAAATTCGCCTGAAGAATCTGTAGTCTGATTCTTTGTCTTTCATTTGGCGTTTACCAGAACCCTCTAGCTTTAAAAATAGCGTCGGGAGAGGGCGAACCGTTTTTAGGCGAGGGGAAAACATTTGAGATGAAGGGTGCAGGGGGTATTTGCAGGGACGAATACTCTTAAAAACTGAAAATGTTTGTAAATGGTAACTTTTAGCTCTTCCGTCTCAAAATGTTGCCGACCCCTGTCCTAAGTCAAATTCATAACAGTAGCATATTTAGTTTATGCTTTTATTTGGTGGGCATCTCAAACCTTAGTTAATTAATAAAGAAGAAATGCAAAATTCTAAAGATAAAGGGCAAAATATTTGTATTTATAATTGAAATGTGTATTAAAATTAATACAAAACTATTGGTATGTAATTTTTTCCATTGAAGAACAAGGAAAAACTGGCTCAGAAATACTTAACTTTTTTAAATTTGTAAAGGAACTTTTTTAAATACACAAATATTTTAAATATCACTCAGAAGACAACAATTTTAGCTTTATAATAAGTATACAATTAAAGCATCTAATTAGAACAATCAATCTTTTCAACCAAAACTTTATAGTTTTCAAAGATAAATGAGAAGTGAACCTATTTTTTGAAAATCCGCAAAAAATAACGAAATTACCAAATAGCGTATAATACACATACAAAATTTATGTCGAAGTACATCAACCAATTTGCTTGCAACCATTCTGCGATCTTTCTAGAACATCAACACATAAAAATTAAAACCGGGTTAATATCATCAAGTAAATGATTAAACTGCAGAAGCAATATCTTAAAAAATCACAAATTATTATTTGTAAAAATGAATTTTTATTTGATTTTAAACTGGACATTTAAACCGCTGCCTTTCTTGACGTAATCTGCTTCTTTTGGCCTGGCTTTAGCCTTCAGCCAGTAGTCGAATTGAGAATGTTGGTAGATGAATTTCGGCAGAATTAGAGGTATGTAAGGAAACAGAGAGAAATGTATTATCGAGGAAACCTACCATAATAAATATCAAATCTAGGTCTCAACGACATCACAAAATACCCATGAGCAGGACAGTCCGATCCAACGGGCAGAACGCTGACCATTACATCCATATATTTAATAATTTACTATATGAATCATTGACTATCTACTCAAAGTGCGGTGAGCGAAGGCAACAAAGCGTATCGAAAATATATCTGCGTCTCTTTCTTCGATGTAATTCCCGGATTTTTCCAATGATACGATCGGTTGCTGTACTTGCATTCAAACTGAATAAAGTATCTCTGTTTCAAAACTTTGTCTTTTCCTATGACTTTAATATGGGCGTACCCAGCGTTTGGCCCAGGAGGGAGCAAATTAGAAATTTCTTAAGCCGGGTCCCCCGTGCTTGTTTTGTCCTCCTGGATACGCCAGTGCTTACGGCGTAAAAAAAGAAATTGCATCCTAATGGTTCGATTGCAATTTTATTCCTATGCTCAGTATAGAATAAAAGTAAATGATTATACACCACACTGTCTTCACGTAAT
The DNA here is from genome assembly GCA_963575645.1 of Xanthostigma xanthostigma. NCBI lineage: Eukaryota > Metazoa > Arthropoda > Insecta > Raphidioptera > Raphidiidae > Xanthostigma > Xanthostigma xanthostigma. The sequence goes on from OY754464.1 coordinate 7,952,958, forward strand.
CTGCTTTAAAGGTGACATAAATCAAAAACTGCAAGCAAATCAGTTGAACGTAAAATCTTATTGAATTAACATATTATATTCCGTTAATAAAAACAATCTATGTACAATAAAACATTATACTATTGTAAGAGCACCGTTTATAAGTCATGGGTGTAGGCCATGGGTTTTGGCGTTCACGTAATCATAAGTATGTAGGTAGGTTTGTATCATAATCGCATTTGATGATTGGAAGTTTCACGTGATCTTCTTGGTGTCATCCCAACTTGCGGTCGTTCCATTTGCGGTCAGAACAACTTTCGCCCCACTTGCGGTCAATCAATATGATAAAATGCAAATAATGTCAGGGGTGATCTTACTTCCAGTAAAGAAAATAACTTTATAAACCGCAATTCCACATTTCCTACAGAAAAATAAGTCATCTAAACAATACCGAATGCAATCTACCAGATTTTTCCAAACATCAACTTCTTATTACTAAAACCAATATTGTCTTCATTTTTTATTTAACATTGTTGATGCGACGATGTTTTTGTTGCGCGGCGAAAGTGAAGGGGGTATGGGGGAGTTCCTTAAATAACGATTACATTTTTTATTTAACATTGTTGATGCGACGATGTTTTTGTTGCGCGGCGAAAGCGAAGGGGGTATGGGGGAGTTCCTTAAATAACGATTACGGAGTGCTGTATCCATCTATACTAATATATATAGCTGAAGAGTTTGTTTGTTTGTTTGGTTGAACGCGCTAATCTCAGAAATTACTGGTTCGAATTGAAAAATTTTTTTTTTGTTGGATAGCCCATTTATCGAGGAAGGCTATAAGCTATATAATATCACGCTACGACCAATAGGAGCAGAGCAATAATGAAAAATTGTGAAAAATAACTAATAATTTGAGTGATGATGATCCTGTTTAAATGTTGGAAGTTTAAAGGATGAATCCTGGTGGCATAGAATCAATGAACTAAGGTTTTTTTATTGAATTTTATTGTCTGACGTTTCGGCAAACTTCTTCTCTGAAGATGGCATAAAGTTTTCCGAAACGTCAGACAATAAAATGCAATAAAAACCTTCAGTATTTGCTTGGTTCATTGATGCTATGTCACCAAGATTAATCCTTTAATCTTCCAATAATGAAAAATGTTGTAAAATGTAACTCAAAATTTGTCCGTCTGACAAAAACTTTTGAACGGCAACTCCGATCATCATGAAATTTGGACACAACATTCATCTCGGTAAACTAAAATCAATGTGCGTACTCATGTTCCTCCCCCCCCCATTCGTTCTTTTGCACCCGGATGAAATCGGGTGGGACCGCTAGTTTTAAATAAACCTATTAGAAATTATCAAATTTTCTTCGACCGCAAGTGGGGTTACTCTAAACATTATTTTCTTTCAGTTATATAGATTGACAGCAAGTGGGACGATAATTGTTCTGACCGCAAGTGGCAATATTTCTTCTTCTTTAGTAAAAGCTCTACAAAACCAAATATAATTCCCAGAACATCTCATCCATTGCAATATTTAATAATTATTACTACCTATTTTCGAAACATCCAACCATCACAAATGTTGAGTTGATACAATATTGTAAAAAATAATAATATACGTTGCTGAACTATTCTAACGTAGCTAATTGACTATAATCTAGTTAAAAATCAGGCGATGACAATTGATGTTGCTTCGTCTCATATCAAAAAAAGGACGATTAAAATTTTATGACTACTTTCTTTACGCGTGCGTCTTTTTAATTGTCAACACCTGAAAAAATTGTTAAATTAATGTCGATTTTACAGTAAAAAACGTTATTATTAAACGTATAAACTATACGAAACAAATAAAAAATGATTATTTTGTTAGTGCTTTTATAAAAAAAATGGGGTAGTTACGCTAGTAATTCCAGAATTATAAGGCGCCACAGTTGGAGTCAAGGGAAACTCTCAGTAATTGTTATTTGATCAATATTTTTAAATCTTTCACCATTATTTTTCCTTGCTTACTGAAAAACTCGCAAAAGCCGATTTTCACAGAAAACGGATATAAAAATGTCCGATTCGGATGAAATTATTGTTGCCATTTTTAAACTTTATAGGCATTTTTAAGCATTTATATTTTAAATGGGCTATGTGAAGCTGGCAGCGCCCAATCCAAAAAGTAAAAATTAAATTATGCCTTTCGTTTGTTTATCGTTTGTTTAGGTTTGTTTAGCTATTTTCATCGTTTGTTTAGACTTAGTTCAAAAGTTATTCAGAAATTTAAATGGGCGCTGCTAGCTTCACACCAGCAGCGCCCATTCAACAAATTTCGCCAAAAATAGGTGGAATCGTTTGTTTATCGTTTGTTTACGTTTGTTTAGCTATTTTCGTCGTTTGTTTAGGTTTAGTGATCCGTACGCTGCTAAAAAAAGTGGGCGCTGCTAGCTTCACACCAGCAGCGCCCATTCAACAAATTTCTCCAACAATGGGTGGAATCGTTTGTTTATCGTTTGTTTACGTTTGTTTAGCTATTTTCATCGTTTGTTTAGGCTTAGTGTAGCCAGAAATCGAAAAAAACGTCCTGGGCGCTGCCAGCTTCACACCAGCAGCGCCCATTCGACAAAATTCTCGAACAATGGGTGGAATCGTTTGTTTATCGTTTGTTTACGTTTGTTTAGCTATTTTCGTCGTTTGTTTAGGTTTAGTGATCCGTACGCGGCTAAAAAAAGTGGGCGCTGCTAGCTTCACACCAGCAGCCGAAGTTATTCCCCACATGCTCATTTATGCAGCAGTATTAGAGTATAAAGAAAGAGTCAAAACTATAAAACATGACACTGATTAAAAAAAATTTCACTTCAATTATGGTTGTCAACCGAATATAGCTTTTCACAAGTTAACTTTAAGTCATTATTAATTTTAAGATTGATATTTATTAGTATTATCTAAGTGTAATTAAATTCAACATGAATTAGTAAATAAAAAAAATTCTTATTTTCCTCGTCCTAAGTTTTTGAAGCTGTTTGTACATGAAATAAATAAATAATTGTTTTTTCGACATCTAGCATATTGTTAATTATTTCGATTTTGCGCCTCAATCAATGCCGTGCCTGTAATTATAATCTGTCGCGTGCCGTCTGTGGCACGCGTCCTATAGGTTTGCCACGCCTGGTTTGGCAGATCTCACGATGAGTCAGTTAGCCAATCTATATTATATACGCGTATATAATATCGATTGTATAGATCCGCAAGACTAAAATAATCATGAAAATAGCAAAACAAACGAATCTACTCATTTTTGAAAAACCAGTATTAAACTTTGTTTTTGATTTCTCGCTATACTAAGGCTAAACAAACGATGAAAATAGCTAAACAAACGATTCCACCCATTGTTGGAGAAATTTGTTGAATGGGCGCTGCTGGTGTGAATCTGGCAGCGCCCAGGACGTTTTTTTCGATTTCTGGCTACACTAAGCCTAAACAAACGATGAAAATAGCTAAACAAACGTAAACAAACGATTCCACCCATTGTTCGAGAATTTTGTTGAATGGGCGCTGCTGGTGTGACGCTAGCAGCGCCCAGGACGTTTTTTTCGATTTCTGGCTACACTAAGCCTAAACAAACGATGAAAATAGCTAAACAAACGTAAACAAACGATAAACAAACGATTCCACCCATTGTTGGAGAAATTTGTTGAATGGGCGCTGCAGGTGTGAAGCTGGCAGCGCCCAGGACGTTTTTGTTCGATTTCTGGCTACACTAAGCCTAAACAAACGATGAAAATAGCTAAACAAACGTAAACAAACGATAAACAAACGATTCCACCCATTGTTGGAGAAATTTGTTGAATGGGCGCTGCTGGTGTGAAGCTAGCAGCGCCCACTTTTTTTAGCCGCGTACGGATCACTAAACCTAAACAAACGACGAAAATAGCTAAACAAACGTAAACAAACGATAAACAAACGATTCCACCTATTTTTGGCGAACTTTGTTGAATGGGCGCTGCTGGTGTGAAGCTAGCAGCGCCCATTTAAATTTCTAAATAACTTTTGAACTAAGTCTAAACAAACGATGAAAATAGCTAAACAAACCTAAACAAACGATAAACAAACGAAAGGCATAATTTAATTTTTACTTTTTGGATTGGGCGCTGCCAGCTTCACATAGCCTTTTAAATGAACTTTATGGAAGTGTTTTTTTCCTTACAAAATTAAAAAATCACATTTAACTAACAATTACAAATAAAAGCACTAACAATATTCTAAGTTGGAAAATAAATAAATACATATTTTTTTTAATTTGGTATTTATACATAAAATGTTTAACTTTATATTATCATTTTATTTTCATACTTTTACGTTAATAATATTTACATACTTTTGTATAAACGAGCCATTTAAGTGTTAATTTAATTTAATTTATATATATAAATGACTACATAACAACAGGGCTTCAGTTTTTATATATTTTCTTAAAAAATATTATAATTATTTTATATTTTGGTAAAAAAACAACACGTAACTATTTTGTTATAAACATTACATATAAATATATTGTTATTTTATTACATTTAGCTACAAATTTATACAACATTTATATACTATGAAAGGAAAGTTGGGAAGAATTGAAATCGAAAACAAGCGTTCGAAATGCACGCCGAATATTTGAGAAGAAACAGGAAGAATACGAAGTTTGTAATTATATATTTAAACGCTTCATAATAGGTGCGTGAATCCACGCTTAGTATACAGAAGAAATAGGAAGATTAGTAATAGTCCAAGGGCTACTAAACTTTTTGGAAGCTGATTTATGCATACTTTAATCAGTGCAAAGAAGGAAAATGACATTTTACGTCACCAAGTCAGATCGTTTTTAAGGTTAATTAATCTCTAAATATGCACTATAAGGTTTGAAAACGTCATCTCAAGACAGTTGTCGTGATGTTCCGACCGGAATGTTGTTCTCTGCCTTTTTAAATACAATTTAGGAAAAGTGTATTTGAAATACTGCGGAAATCTCAACCTTGCTAAAATGAGTTGACGTTTTCAACTCAACTAGTCCATATTTAGAGGTTGTTTATCCTTAAAAACGACTAGATTTGTTGACGCAAAATGTCTTCCTCGTTGATTTCACTGATTAAACTACATTATAATACCTAAATCAACTTCCAAAAAGTTCAGTAGCTCTTGGTCTACAATGTCTCGTAGCGAATTGTCTAATAATTTAAAGATTATATTGGCTAATAATTTTATCCTAAGTAGAAATTATTTAAAAATTCCAATAATTAATAGTTCTCACTGAAAGTTATATTATAGTCCAAGAGCTATCAAACATTTTTGGGTAGGTATTTGAAAGTGTAACACTTCTTTTGTAATGATTAAACACAACATCGAAGATCTGACTGAAGGGTAGTGGAGCCTAGCCAGTAGCCAAACCTAATTTTTTTTATTAACAAAAATAAAACAGTGAACAGAAACGAATGCTATTTTCACTGTGATAACAAGAGACCTCAAATTTTTATTTGTAATTTCCTCGAGAAATTTAGAAATTTTAATACCTTCAAATTTAATATTTAAAAAATATATAAGTCAGATCATTTAGTCGACTCTAATATAATTACATACATTTTTTTATTTTATTAAAATGTACTTTTGAAGGTATTAAAATTTCAAATGCCTCATGTTTTTTGCGAATAAAATTCCGCAAAGTTAAAAATTCACAGCTTGGCTAGGCCCCTCTACCCTTCAGTCAGGTCTTCGATTTAGTGTTTAGACATTACAAAAGAAGTGTTATATTATGGTGCCTCAAATACCTACCAAAAATGTTGGATAGCTCTCCTACTATTACATCATAATATTAATGGAAATGAAAACTGGTTGGTTTTGTATGCCACTAGGCAAAAAAAGTTGCAGGCTATATATGAAAAATACAAATAACATGAACCATTTAAAATGTCTGACACCTCGAATATGTCGACATATTCGAGGTGTCAGACATTTTAAATGTTTCGGAAAATTTAGAGAGAAAACGCCCCAAAATCAAAAAAGTCATAGAGGAAATAGGTGTCAGACTAGGCCCAATAAAGCCATATACAAAGTTTGGGAAGAGTATTTGTCAGTAACAATTTTTCCGACGGGCACTCTGACTAGAAGTTCTAAAATAAAATTTCCCAATTATATCTTAAATTAAGAGTTCAAGAGAGCCGTAAGCACATGATGATCCTAACATTTCTTATTACAACATTTAGTAAAAGCCATGGGCCTCAAACGGTATAGTTACGCCACTAGTCATTTATGATAGGATTTTTCAAATAATTTATACTCTTCGATAAAATATTTAATTTCAAAACAACTTTAAATTATTAAACGACATTTTTAAAATAGACGCATGCATTATTTTACGTAATTCGTGTATTTAAGTCGGTATAGAAAAAAAAAACATCTCACGTTATTTATGGACGTCTCCTAAATAGTATCGCTTTGTAAGCTCAAGAACAACGCAAGAATAGTCCATTTCATATAAAAATAAGATTTAAAGACATCACTTTGTTGAAAATTCAGAATCTAAAAGTTTGTTTTCTAAGCATTCTTAAATTTGTCTCTAAACACAATATTTTTCCGAAGTGGTTGAAATCATTCAATCAACCTGCTTTTATATATTAATTTCTTCATATCAAATTTTTTTACTAATAATATTTTTTCCTGGTCAACATTTTGTTCGATTTTTGTTGCAATTTTCAAAAGCGCGAATCTTAGTCTAAGATCCAGTATTAGAAATATACACCCTCATCTGTTATTTGATGATGACAAAGAATATTTGTTAGATAATATAGGATAAATCGCACATGGGTTGCCCAACTAAATCGCGTACCGATGCTGTTAAATTAAATAAATTCTAATTAACATTTTTGGATCAACTTCCCCGATTTGTTAGTCATAAAAATCGAACCTAAAATGAGATAATATAATTCAACGCATTGGAATATACCATTGATTCTATACATAAATATATAGATCATCTACATAAACATACCTTGTAAATAGTTGTGTTCTGTGTACTTTGAGTTTATTTGTTTTATTAACATTTTATTTGTGTCATATTCTATCATCTTATGATCTTAGGCTCGATTTTTATGATTAACAAATCGAGGAAGTTGATCCAAAAAAGTTAATTAGAATTTATTTAATTTAACAGCATCGGTACGCGATTTTGCTAGGCAACCCATGTGCGATTTATCAATGTATATACACTAGCGGAAACAATTAAAGGATCAAAAAAAATTTCCAAATTTTTCGAGGTTTTTCAAGTGGCTGTATTTTCCTTAAAAATTGTCGTACTGGAATTTTAAAAAAAGGATTTTAAAGCTCGAAGTTTCTAGTTTTGAGATCTTATGATGAAAAATTTTTTCAAGCAACGTGTTCCGCTCAATCCTAATGAATACCGAAGAAAAAAAATTTTCGAAATTTTTTTGGTTCTTTTTTTTGGTCTACGAACTTGGAAAAAAATTTTCCAACTTAACCACTATATGGATCGGATAACTTGTTCATTCAGCTTTAATTTGCTTTTTTGAAAAGTTCGATACGACCACTTCTCGCTGAGATATCGATCTTTGAATGGAAAAGGATCTCTTTGTCTTTAACCTTCAATATCTCAGCAGCCACTAATCGCAGAAGAAAATTAAGGAGGGTTTTGAAATCTTGAATAAATTTCCCACAAAAATCAGCTGCGGTTTTTTGAAAAAAAAAATGTTTTCTATTTTTTACATTAATTTGAAAAATTAAGGAAAAAAGGGCTTTTGGTGGCTTTTGGGATAATCAGGCGCTAAGTTGGAAATATCGAGAAAGCCAGTAATGTTGAGTGTGCCTTTTACAGTTCAATATGCCCTCAAAAACCTCACAAAGTTTCGATTCAATCCATCGAGCCGTTTTTTTGTTTTATTCGATCGAATTTTTGAAAAAAAATTAAAGGATCACGATTTTAACTTTAAATAATCTTTGACAAAATGCAAAAAAAAATGTTTTTTTCAGTTTTTTTATGCATTTTTATTGGTCAAAATGTTTAAATTTATGCGAAAAAAAATTTGCAGAAGTGCACGCTCTAATGCATAAATTTCGCATAAATTTAAACATTTTGACCAATAAAAATGCATAAAAAAACTGAAAAAAACATTTTTTTTTTGCATTTTGTCAAAGATTATTTAAAGTTAAAATCGTGATCTTTTAATTTTTTTTCAAAAATTCGATCGAATAAAACAAAAAAACGGCTCGATGGATTGAATCGAAACTTTGTGAGGTTTTTGAGGGCATATTGAACTGTAAAAGGCACACTCAACATTACTGGCTTTCTCGATATTTCCAACTTAGCGCCTGATTATCCCAAAAGCCACCAAAAGCCCTTTTTTCCTTAATTTTTCAAATTAATGTAAAAAATAGAAAAAATTTTTTTTTCAAAAAACCGCAGCTGATTTTTGTGGGAAATTTATTCAAGATTTCAAAACCCTCCTTAATTTTCTTCTGCGATTAGTGGTTGCTGAGATATTGAAGGTTAAAGACAAAGAGATCCTTTTCCATTCAAAGATCGATATCTCAGCGAGAAGTGGTCGTATCGAACTTTTCAAAAAAGCAAATTAAAGCTGAATGAACAAGTTAGCCGATCCATATAGTGGTTAAGTTGGAAAATTTTTTTCCAAGTTCGTAGACCAAAAAAAAGAACCGAAAAAATTTCGAAAATTTTTTTTCTTCGGTATTCATTAGGATTGAGCGGAACACGTTGCTTGAAAAAATTTTTCATCGTAAGATCTCAAAACTAGATACTTCGAGCTTTAAAATCCTTTTTTTAAAATTCCAGTACGACAATTTTTAAGGGAAATACAGCCACTTGAAAAACCTCGAAAAATTTGGAAATTTTTTTTGATCCTTTAATTGTTTCCGTTAGTTTATTATCTAACATATAATAATCTTTGTCATCATCAAATAACAGATGAGGGTATATATTTCTAATACCAGATCTCGCACTATCTTTTACGAATTTTTTCAGCGTCTTTTGACTTTAAGCTTTTACTTTGTAGGATCCAAACAGTTTAACCTTCTTACGTTCGACGTGTTTTCGATACAGAAATTATTGTTCCCCCAGATAAAGTCGTGAACACGGGCTTTTATCAAAAGGCTACCGTTACCTTTTTATACGCTTTATATTAGTTTGGGTTGTAAATATGTATGTATGTAACTAACTCCGTAACGGAATCTTTGAGCATAATTTTCACCAATTTCCCGAAGTCTGATTAATTTGAAACTTTGCATACGTATCAAGGACCGATGACAATGCAATAATTTGATAACAGTTTCCCATTATCCTTATTAGGACCCCCAGGATTAATAAATTCTTTTATAGATCCTCTGTAGTAAACGCTTTATTTTCACCAATTTCCCGAAGTCTGATTAATTTGAAACTTTGCATACGTATCAAGGACCGATGACAATGCAATAATTTGATAACAGTTTCCCATTATCCTTATTAGGACCCCCAGGATTAATAAATTCTTTTATAGATCCTCAGATTAATTTGAAACTTTGCATACGTATCAAGGACCGATGACAATGCAATAATTTGATAACAGTTTCCCATTATCCTTATTAGGACCCCCAGGATTAATAAATTCTTTTATAGATCCTCAAACTAAAAAGTGAAAAATAAAATATAGTTTAAAAAAAACTAAAAAACACGCTTTATATCGCACTAAAAAGTAAAAAATAATTGTTTTAAAATAAGCTTAAAAAGCGTTGGGCGCTCGATGTACGAAAATGTGGAACAAAGCGCCCCACGCTTTTTAAGCTTATTTTAAAACAATTATTTTTTACTTTTTAGTGCGATATAAAGCGTGTTTTTTAGTTTTTTTTAAACTATATTTTATTATTTGATTTACTGTAAATAATATTAACTCATGTCAAAAAATTATTGTTTGTTATTTATTGTTTATTTTCAATCCTGAATATTATAATATATGTAGTTTCATAAATCTTATTTTTATATGTAGTTCATACAAATAGTAAGAATACTTTAGTTTAAAAATTCAATTTCAACATTTAGAAATAGGAGGTAAATATTCGAATTGTTTGAATCAAAGAGATAAAAAGATCTGAATTTATAAAATAGACATTTTTAACACAAAAAGCAAGCGTAATAAAATATATTAAAAATATCTATTCGTTTTTTTTTTAATAATGATAAATTGTAAATATATTAAAGTAGACAATTTAAAGAAGAAAAAACGAGTTAAAAACAGTAGAAAATAAAATAATCCAAAGTCGCTTTTTTATTACCGGAATAAATTGTACGTAGGTACGCTTGAAATAAAAATTGATAAATTAAAACGATATTTGAAGCATCTATTAACATTTCCAATAGATCTAACTTTAACTCCAATAAGGTCGTTCCAATATTGATTAATGATTAATGACATATATTTCAAAGCTATTAAACTGAAATGTATTTTTAATTTTGGCTTTTAAAAACCGCACGATCAGCACAGCACCAAGAGCGTAGATATTTTTTGTTTCACGAGGGGGGTAGGATTAAAGCAAAAAAAATTCAATTTTTTTAAGTTTTATTAATATCACACAAGAATATTCACGAAGGAAGGTGTCAAGCAAAATATTAATAACCCAAACCAATTTTACAAATTAATGTTTTTTCAAATTTTACTTTTTACCCTGGAAGTTTTATTTTTGTATTATTATGATTCTGGGTTTGTGATTACCCCCCTTACCCCCCTATCTACGCGCTTGCACAGCCGAGCCTGCAACCTGCACGGACCAGCACAAACCAACAACTTTTAGTGCCGGTTTCATGTGCGGCAAGTGCCAGGTAATGAGTGTATAGTTCGATGGAAGAAGTTTTTATTTTCAGTATGTTGCGTGAAGAGGAGAAATAGGAAGGTTTTTGGTTCACCCTATTAATAAAAAAATAATTAATGATAACGACACATCACTAGAACACTAGATCGGCTCATGAGCACGGCTAGACAGAAATTGCAGGCGACCTACTGACAGTCTTTGCTGGTTGATGCAATAATCTTAACTACTCCCAAGACATAGGTACCTTCACGAACAGACTTTCCTGATCGTGCTGTGCTGGTCGTGTTGGACAAGTGTGCGCGATCTTCTAAAGCTCGATTTCTGGTACGACTTCCAACGCTGAAACTTTTATTCAGATCTATTATGAAAATTCTACCAGAAATCGAACACAAATAACAGCATTGCTTGTGCAGTTATTGTGGTGGTATCTTCTTAGGCGCAACAGCACAATAACAGCAGCAAAAAGATAATCGCTCACAATTATTACTGTTTACCAAATAAGTTTAGTAAAGAATTTAGGTAATATATTTTGAAACGACCCTGTTTTTTCGTTTTTTTTGCTACACTACGACAGATTCAATTATTTGACGTCCAGGATATTGCTCAAGATAAATTCGATTTTTTTAAATATATTTTATAATATAATACAGAATATCTATTAGTCCGATCGGCTGATGTAATCAAAATGGTTCCAATTTTAGAGAGGATGAAACTTTCAGAAAAGATAATACTTCAATCACTTGCCTAGGAAACTCTGCGAGAACCTGATCTAACAACGACTAACAACGTACTGGTTCCATATGTTAAACAGGCCAAATCTAATGCGCAGCATGACATCACATAAGAGCCACGTAAGGAAGTAATAAGTTCAATAATTTATTGACGTTTAAATAAACACCAACCTAAAATCACGTAAAGTCAATATCTACTAATTATATACAAAAATCTGCTGAACAATATTTTGGATGATGCAATTTCTCGGGAATACGACACGTCATCCACACGCGCTACACAAAATTTAGGGCAAAGAGGAAGGGACACCTATCATATATATAGGAAAAATTACACGCCCGCGTTACAACACATGGGTACATAAGTGATAACACACGGGGCCGGGATGTAGTCGATAATACACGGGACAGGGGTCCAAGACACTATACACGGGGCCGGGATGTGAAACACAACACACAGAGGGGGGGCGTAGGGAACAACACATGGGGCTGGGGCGTAATACACAACACAAAGGGCAGGGAAGCAAGATTCATCACACGGATTAAATTAGTGACAGTATTTTTTTCTATCTTTGAATTTTTATCTCAATAAGTGTTTTGTTTTTTTTTGTGTTGTCATACTGAACTAAGATAAAAGGGTAAGTCCAAAATTAGACTATTTTAAGCTAACCACATTTACTTAACATTTAATAAACATATTATTATTGGGTAATAATAATCGATTCTATGATTTGTTTTTTTTTTCTAGTTGTTTTTTTTTTTTTTAATTATTTGATCACAATTTTTGTTAATAAATATATCAATTTATTTTAATAATTTATTTCTAAATTATTATCTTCGAAACCTCTCCTACCATCATCTAGTCATTCAGATCCAAAGAACCCTAATGGTCTCAGTGATAGGTCACAGGAGAAAACTTTAAACCACTGACAAATCACTGGGGTCGTAACACATAGAACTAGAGCTTTTAATTTAAATGAATTTTTGACCGGTATGAGTTTTTTAGGAATATATATGATTGCCATCTTACAAACATAACGGCAACTCTTTTTTTCTACGCAACAGCATAAAAATAATGCCATATAATGTTTGATCATTATTTAGGATGGCAACCAAATGTGTTCCTAAAAAGTTCTTATTGACCAACAAGTTGATAAAAATTAAAAGCTTTAGCTCACTAGTAACTACATCAAAATGAATACCGAAATTAGTGTTCCCCCGTTTTGTCGAGATCAGGAGGCGACATTTTTTGGGAATGATCATTTATGGATATTTTAGGTAAACTTTCCATAAATGATCATCTTTGAAAGACTGTAATTCTTAAAGTATCACGTTTACAGAAAAAAATGAGAAAGATATATTGTAGAGACTTAATTTTCTTAGAAAATTGTCGTGTCCAAAATTTATCAGAATTTCGTTTCCAAAGGGTGGAAATCAGGATGGCCAATCTGAAGGGGTTTCCGTGGAAAAAATGTGGGACCCTAACCATCGTGCTCAGCGACCTCGAAAACGAGGGAGAGTCTAGATTGGCACTCTGGCAAAAAAAAGGTACCTTTCTGACTCCTAACCTCGACTAGTTGTCTGATCAGGTTCTCGTAAAGTTGCATAACCAAGTGATTGAAGTCACGATAATATGTACCTACTATCTTTTCTGAAAGTTTAATCCTCTTTGTAATCGAAACCATTCTCTACATCCGCTTGGACTATATTTTATGGATCTATTTTATCATATTTAAGCCCATTACAAAAATTAGTTTTCCCGTTAATTTACAATATTATTAAGTTTTGAAATTTTCATGAAAAAAAGCGTTCGGATTTTTTCAAAATATTCATGATAAAACTTTTGTAAATTTTGAGTCAACCCATGGAAAAATTTTAAAAGCACACCGAAAATAAAATATTATTTGACATTTTTTAACTACATTTTAAAAATAATGTAAAAAGTAGTTTTTTTCGGAAAAACAAAATATGTCAAATGAATTAATGCTAAACAAAAATAAAATATAGTATTAACCTCACTGTTTATAGGACGGATTTTTTTTAAATAATAAAAAAAACAAAAATCTACATCGCAGTCACAAATCACAATTCTATAAAATATCACATGTTTTGGCAAACAATAAAAATCAGTAATTAAAAGAAATGTCCACTGAATAAAACAGTTTCGCTTAAAATCAAGTCTGGACTAACGGGATCGGGATGCTATACCCTAACAACGGGTTTTTCGATATTTTGGAAAATAAATAGTATATTGTGCGACTAGTGAGAGAAGGAGAAGATTCCATGAGCTTGGAATTTGCCGCACGAGCGTAGCGAGTGCGGTAACACGCGAGAGGAATATTCTCCTTCGATCAATGGTCGACCATAATACTTTATTCAACTAGCACGAGTAATATGTAATCGGGGCCCTGATAAAAGAGGGAAAAATAATAAATCACTTCATTGATTGACGTACCCACCGCCCTCGATGCATACAAGATGGCCCTGACTTTCGCTGAATTGCGATGCTGTTTTCATATATACAAATCGCTACCGCGTTCCTATTGGCCCAAAAACTATGCAGTAATAATTCATTACCGTACAGTTTCGGCTCGTTACCGCGTTCCTATTGGTCCAGAAACTATGCAGTACATTATCGTACAGTTTCGGCTCATTATTAGCACTCTACGCGTCAACATGAAGTAATTTATTATTTCTCCCGAATTTAACAGGGCCCCGAAATTATATATTACTCACGCGTGTTGAATAAATAAAAATTTTTTCAGTTTGTAGATGCAGCGCAAACTACCTACGTTCGATAATAATAATACATTTGATATTTTTATGTCGTTGACGGACTTCCATACATTTTTATATTTTTCAAAAATCGACAGAAAAAAACAGTTTTAAAGCTGTAAACAAGGAAACTATTACGTTTGATAAAAAAATTAATTAAAAGGTATAACAGCCCGTTAGAAAAAGAAAAAAACAACTTGTATGAAACATATTTATAAATACATTTAAGATGTTTCGGAGTTTATTTTAGTTTGGGTTTTTACAGAAAAAATCAGTATTTTTCTTTTTTTTTTAATGGACTTTCTAATATGAGAATTAAAAAATCTGATTGTAGTTAATTTCCTAAACTGTCTTAAATTGGTGTTTTCACATCACAAGATTTTTAAAAGATGGTCGAGCCAAATAAATATCACTGTATATGGCGAAAGAAATGTGATTAGTCAATATTAACAAAAAGTTAAAACAATAATTTAACTGAAATCAATACTACTGCTGGGTTGCACAAAGTAATTTCAAAAAATCTAATAATTTTAACAATAACTTTAGATTGTGATCACACATATTTCTCCATATAAATTTTAAATCAACAAAACTGTGTATGCAGGTATTTAAATAGGTTTTTTTTTGTAGAATTTCGACATCAAACACCATTTTGATTAAAAAGCGATCTTTTCCTGTGACCAATCTTTTGTTTTTGTGTGAGTACAATTTAATGTTTTAATTGTTACAAACTGGCGCCCCACGTTGGGCGCCAGTTTGTAAAAATTATTATTATTTTATTCAACATATTTATTACTTTAAGTTTTTTAACATGAACACTACTTCCTAGTTCATACGCTCCGCTGCCATCTTGCCTCTGTTTCTCCACATGACCACTAGAGTACACCAGTGGCGGCGTGGCTTTTTAAGACGTGGTGTTACATATTATAAATTGACTAAAGTTAATATTGACCCGATATTTACTTGCAGCAAATAGGTCTTTCGTCATACATAACAGAAATTGATTTGACTTAAAAAATCTTTTTTTTTTTGTATGTAGGTATAATTATTTTAAACAGAAATAACGACTCTAAAATACGGTCCTGAATTGGAATGTACTAACTGACTAAGCAAATTGTGATGAGGTACAAAATATATGTTGTATTAAAAATATTCTAAAATTGAAACTAGGCTCATTGTTGACCCATCAACAACTAACTAACGGTACTGTAATTTTGAAAAAAGAAAATAATAATCGTCCCGCTAAATTAAAATTCTCCTTTCTGATAAGAAGGGGTTTAAAATACTTAATAAGGATTGGGCAGAATAAAATCACAATTTTGCGTGGAATAAAAAATACAGAGTGAGGTTACGTCAATTTTTAGAGCACATTTTAAGTGCGCTATTATTATTGACTACTTTTAAAAATTAGACGAACGTGTAGGTATAATTTTTAGCTATATTCCAGGCTGGGATGAGCGGGAAGACCTAACTTGTATTTGTTTTTGAAATCTACCAATCAACTTGTAACATTGCAAGAAAACAAAAAAATCTCGTTATTGATAAGTTTGGTATTTACACATCTGATGATGAGGAAAATTCGTAGCCAATCAAAGTGAAGGCCACTACACACTCAGTAGTTCAGTCTGTGTGGAGTACCTAACCTTATACTACTACTTAACAATATTTAGTGATTATTTACACTTGCAATTACCAATAAATGGACCCTAAAAACAGATATCTAACCGGGGTCTCCTTATATCATGCACTCCCCAAATTGGTAGCCCGACAACTTTTGTCTTGTTTGTGCAATTTGTAAATTTTTCCGATATTCTTGTGCATAGTCAAAATAGTCATTTTTAAGACCCTTTTTTTCATTTTCAAGACATTTTTTTTACCATGTAGTAATTCATAAAGCCTTACGTCCACTAGAAACGAAGTTGTACTGCATCGGAGCTAGTGGAGCCAACAAACTATTTCTCGATGATAAGCTACTATGTTATTAGTATTTAGAAAAATGCGTTTAGACTTTAAAATCAAACTGCCCATGTATCTCTTTTTTCTAATAAATATTCTTCAGAAAAATATTTTTAGTAAAAAGTGAGGTTATTGTTGGCGTTCAATAATTTTGTTTTTGAAAAATATCTGCTTTCAAACAATCTAATCTGTAAAATAGTTTAACGCATTATTTGGGATCTAAATGCTTTCACAATCTTAAAAGCTGTATTTTTTTAACATCTGACATTTTCGTCAGCTGTCAAACAAAAATGTGAGCGCCAATAAATAATATGTTTACACATAAAAAATAGGTAGGTATTAACTATTCTTGAAATATGTGCGTCATTAAAGAACTGCAAAGAAGTTTTGGCCCTGTTAATTTTTTTAATTTATAAAAAGATATTAATAGTTCGAAGTGGACTGATTTCTCTAAAATTTCGGTTCTTTGATTTTTAGTTTTTATTATTTTTGGCACGTTCTATTTAATAGTAGGTATAATGGTCATCCTTGGTTTATAATGATTAATAATATAGGCTAGACGGCGAGGAGGTAAAAACATTAAAAAGTGTATTATTCAGGCACAGGCGAGATTATTGTTGGAATCGCTTCGTGTTAGGGTGTAGTTCAACCCCTTAAGTTTGCTTACAAATTGTTGGTGTGCTTGATTTTATAATTAACAATTAGTGACGAAAATAGTGTTTTTTTTCTCTATTTCCTTTAATATCTCCGTTCCTCTTGACTTTTAGTATAGCATGTGCATTAAGGAAGTTGTTCCTTATGAAATTTCCTAAAAAATGAGCACTGACAGAGGTCGCTAAGTGCCATTGTTAACTTGCAAATAGCCCCGAAAGTTAAAAAAACACGTTTTTTTCACTAAAAAATGACCGCACATAGATGGCTGAAAATTCTCAAAAATGATGTCTATGTTGACCCAAGCATGCATGAATAATTTTAGCTTCATCGGTCAATTACTTCTCGAGTAATTAACGATCACTTTTTTTTTGTTTTCTTAATTGCAAATTGCGCCATTTTTTTCACAAACTGGTTTCGCTGGTCGGACCAAGCCAGAAAAATCACAAATCCATTCTACTTTAGTATCCCGTTGGAATTTTTGCTAAAAATTAATTCTAACCGAACAAGCACTAATAAAGCAGAATAATTATTTAAGAGAAAAGTTATTGCAATAATTATTATAAACCAAGGGTTATTTTCAAATAGTAATATGCTTTTTGAGTATACGTACCTACTCTCGTTGTACAGAGCAGTTTTATAACGGTAAAAATAGATTTTTCACAATAAAAGCTTGTGCGAAACAGAGCTAACGGTATACATTTTATAAAACCAGCAATTAATCGATATTTAAGTAATATGTTACCTTTTCATATTATACTAGCTATACCCGGACACGCGTTGCTGTGGCACAGTCTGGTTTATTCAGAAAGCACGCGTTTCTGTTTCATTTTACATTATTTTTTGTTTTCATTGTCTGTGCAGATATAGAGATTGTCTGGTTTGCCGATGCAACATATAATTGTCCATGTGAGAAGCAATCCGTGTCTAGATTTAAACCAAACACCAGCTGTCATGAAGCACGCTGTCCGGCATGAGCAATGCGTGTGTTGCTATTATGTTCAACAGATGGAGGTTCCATTGCCGTAAAATATTTAGTATAGCGTGTGTTGTTTTAGCGTCCAATAGATGAGATTGTTTTTCACCTGTTATATGCGTAATCGAATGCTACGTTGTGTCAAAATTTCAAAGCAATCGGTGAAGAACTTTCGGAGATTTAAGATTTTGAACAAACGAGCATTTATATTTTTATAGATAGATAGATAGATCAATACGTGCTTTTCAATAGAACGAACTCCAGAATACATGATGATGCGAAAAAGTGTTCCCCAAAACACAAAACGTGGCGTAATTTCAAGAGGGGCCCAGGTTTAGCTAGAAAAAGGACCCCTCGACCCAAAATTTTTTAACCACAATTTTCTCTAGCTCAAAACTTTTTCAATCAATTGAATATCAAGAACGGACTTTAGAATTTTAATTTCATTATGTTAGCGTTTTGGGGAAACGCTATTTATTTTTTTTTTTTTTTAATTTTAAGTGTTATTAAACCCTAAAATATGTGTATTTTAGGATTGAAGATGAAAATAACTTATTTTTTCGAGGCTCTCCACTTTTCTATTGTAACCTGACAGGGGGGCGTGGCCTAATAGCAAAACTGAATTTTGTTCTAGGTACTTTCATTTTCTATATCACTATTTCAGAGTGTCAAATTTCTATAAACACGGAGGCGTGGCCTAATCGCAAAACCACATTTTCTATCCTTCTATTTTCTGGCACTAGATGTCATACTGTACAATTTCTTATCCGAAAGTAAAACTTCTGGCGAGTTTTGCGTAGCATACAACACAAAAAGATAACTTTGATAATAATCAGCCTTATTTAGTGGAAATCAACACGAAATTTACTCATTAAACCAAGTAAAAATCCATATTTTTTATAGATTTGCTTCAAAATAATACTGTAACAGCGTAGAATATGGGGACTAGTTAATAGGTTAAGATAGAAATTTCAGAAAATCAAATTAGTAGTCACGTTACTCTATCTTCTAAAGACATTTCAATTTTTCTTTTAATATTTAAATAATTCCAGACAAAACCCGCCTTACTTTTTTTTTTAAATCAAACAATTGAAAAATACGAACAATCATTTCAAAATACACCATCCGTTTCTTTGTGCAAGTAGACGAAAAAGTTTAAGGCCGTCTACACACGGAGCTCTTCATTAGAAACTAATTACTGACGCAAATCACTAACCAGTCTACGTTTAGTCACTAGCTTTGTTGTTCAATGGCACACAACAGACGGCGCTACTGGTTAGTAATTAGTTACTAACGCGTTTGTGATCCGTTCCAAGTGATTAGAGTGTCGAGTTACTTTTAAGTTGCGTCACGTCGAATTGTGTGATTTTTTATATTATTTGTTGTTATAGTTCCTTCGCTGGTAGAAATAATCTACACTCTACAGTGAATGTTTTTTTCAAGATACGGATGTACCCAAAACCTTCTTTTCCTTTTCCTACTTCTAACCATAATTTTTTCATCACTGAAATCCGTACTTGACAATGGTTATACAGTATGTAACATAGGGAAATTATCATTGGGAAAAAATGACTGGATCAGAGTGAGCCTTGAAATCTTGTTTTTCAATTTGACAGATAATATTCTTTTGCAAAATGAATCTGTATACTACCGAAGAAAATATTCAAACGATTACAACATAATCGGACTCTTTTTATTAATGGGACATTAAATTCCCAAAAATACTTAAATATGGTGTGAGATCAAATATCTCCGCCTATTCGTGTTGAACCTAAAGACATTGGGTCACTGATTTACCAACGCGCATACGTCATAAATTTTTGAATGAAATGTTTCCAAACAGATGGAGTTGTTTTTTTGTTTTATTTTTGTACAAAAATATTAAAACAATGATTTATAAGAGCTTTTTATTATTAAAACAGCCAATTAAAATAAAAATAAATCAAAATAAAATAGAAGTCCTCAAGATTACCATGATAATTCAATAGAAATAACAATTAATGCAGTCATGGCTAACTCTGATCCAAGTATTTTTTCCCAATGCTAATTTCCCTATATGCACTTTACGCGTTTACATACTATACAGATTGTATCAAATCAAAACGGTCCATAGGACATTCTGTGTGTAAGACAGAGACGATATATAAAGATCTAAAGCAGTAAGTAAGAATGAGATAAATGATCGCTAATATAGTTACTGTGGTTACGTAAATAAATAATTACGTACACTGTAAATCTTTTTACCAATTTATCAATTAAGAATTACCACCATAAAACCATTTAATTATTTGGATTTTTTCCCGAACAGTATAAATAGCCATTTTATCAATAATTTCACTAGTGAATACTGACATTTGATAAAATTGTGATTTTTACTGTAGAAAACAAAGACGATACTAACAGATTGTATAATCACAGTAACTATATTAGCTATCATTTATCTCTTTCTTACTTACTGCTTTAGTGCTTTGTATAATATCGTCTCTGTCTTACACACAGAATGTTCTATGGACTGTTTTGATTTGATACAATCTGTATAACAAATTTGTATGACTTGTATACCACAACTATATTATAACCTAACTAATTTTATACTGCTATAGATACTACGCGCTCATTTCTTTGTGCAAATTTTCGATTTTGGTCACTAATGAGTAGCTTCGTGTGCGGATCTGAGTCACCAATGCGTTAGTAATCGATAATAAGTAAGTAATTTAAATCACAAACGCGTTTAGTTTCTTTCGAATAGCTCCGTGTGTAGAGGGCCTTATCGTGTAACCAGTTGGTAATCAGTAGCGTCGTCTGTAGTGTCTACAAAGGTTCTGACTCATCGCGGATCGGTTAGTGATTTAGATCACTGATCAGTTTGTTTTGAGTAGCTCTGTATGCACAGAACCTTTGGCTCACATAGTGCTTTTTAAAACCTGGATATTTTTCACCCTGCCACATAATTTGCGTCTAAAAGATAGAGTATCTTATTATAAAATTGGTTGTCTCTAAAGTCGGTTTACGGACGATAGTTTTACGTGATAACGTCATAAAGAAACATTGATGAACTCTCTGACGTCACGCGAGAAGAGAGAGAAATGCGTACAAGCCGACGCTTGGGCCGATCGTGCCTCTCTATCGCTTATACCGCGCTCTCGCTTGCACGCTCAGGCTCAGGCGGAACGTGACACTTTTTCGTGCGTGCAACCGGTGTTTCATCAATTTATAAGACGTTATCACGTCAAAAAAAAAAAACAAAATCATATTTACCAATATAACTACCCGGTTCAAACAAAAATTAGAAAATATAAAAATAGATTTTTAATTAAACAAATGTCCATGTCAACCACGAAATGGATAGTTAAAATAAAATGTAAAAAAACACACTGATTAATTGAAATAGTAACAATATAATACCACAGATTAATTAGTAATATACAGATGTCCACTAATACTCAACACCAGCGAAGTAAACGTGACTTTAATTATTACGGAACTTTGTGCTTTGGATGCTTGCGATGATCCTTTCTTCTTTCCGGTTCGGTTCCTGGTAAAGGTTTGAGTTCCCGGAAGTCGAGCTGAAATCACCCAAAAAGTTCCCGAGTCATGCTTTAGTCACCACAAAAACATGCTTATAATTTAAGGGGCTACTCGCTCGCATTTTCGGAAAAAATCATACATTTTTGAACGGGTGTCAAAGAAAGAGGAAGGCAGATAGAGAATTGATTTTTTTTAAATTTTATTTCCATATCCTTCCACCATATGTCCATTTTTTTTCACGCGCGCGCTCCACGAGCATGCGCACAGCTGATCATTGTCTCCTGAGATACAGACAGCTGTGCGCATGCGCGTGAAAAAAAATGGACATATGGTAGAAGGATACGTAAATAAAATAAAAAAATAAATTCTCTATCTGCCTTCCTCTTTCTTTGACACCCGTTCAAAAATATATGATTTTTTTCAAAAATTTGAGAGAGTAGCCCCTTAAGAAATTTGTTACACATCTATCTGCAAATTCAAATTAAAGATTAGGATTATCCGGTCATTTCGAATTGGAATTTGAAGATAGATAAGTTATCCGAAATTATTTCGAACCTTAGACTATAGCACCAGGAGAAAAGAAATTTTTATACTTAAAAACAAAAACAAATTTTAAATCCTTTTTGAGTGAGTTAAGTAGAAATACATAAAATCATATCCAAAAATAATATTCAGATGAAAATAACGTTAAAAGGCACGGCTCTGACCAGGGGCGGATCTAGGATATTAAAGTTCAATCAGGCCCCATTTTTTGTTAAATTAAAAATCTTTAAAATTCAATTTAATGACATCAAAATCAAAAATCAAACAAATAGTACTAAAAAATAACTCAAAAAATTGTCAAAATTCACCCTAAAAAATTGTCTACATTCACCAATGACAATGATAATCATTAATAATACTAACTATTTTTTTAAATGGTTATTGTTAATGAAAAAGTATTAAAAATGTGTAACTAAATATAATCAATTTTTGTGTACCCCTGACACTTGGGGGCCCAGAGTTTAAGCCCTATTAGGCCTTATGTAGATCCGCCTCTGGCTCTAACAAAGGTTCACAAAGACCCAAAAATGACAGCTCGTCTAACAAATAAGTCTGCAAATACATCAAAACATTCCCAGTGTGCCGGCTCTATAGTCTAAGAACACATCGCCTTTATTTGGGAAGGATCAACAAATCTACAGGTGAAAAATTGAAATAAATATAACCTACCTTTTCAAGGATTTAGGATATATTAATTTTGATTGAGTTACAAAACATGTCAACTTTCTTATTCATAAATCCAAACCAAGAACCAAAAAAACATGTAAAACAATAAAAAATTAACATAAAAATTAATATTTCATTTATTTACGGTGGTATAAAAAATAATATAAAAATAAGTACAAACAACAAAAAAAAAAACGTATATAGTTACCTAATACAAAAATAGTGTAGTGTAAACATAGAAAACATTTAAAAACAAAATATCACCAGTTTAATCATAACAGACATTTTAAATAACTCTCAAAATGTGAATCAAAGTTTTAGATATAATTTATCACAATAAATACTGTCGAAATATATTTTTGTACGAGTTCAAATAAACTTAAGATGGTTAAAATTATTTATACAGACGTTGGATCATTAAAATTTAGTGGAATACGACCCTAAGTTCTGTTCACTTATCACCTAGATTTATAAATATCTGCCATTAAAATTTACTTACTACTATCATCTAAAAATAGGTACTGCGAAATAAGGCACGTCGTTTTTTTAGTAATCAGAAAAAGAACAAATCTTTATCATAGGAATACGCATCGAAAGCAACTTCTAATAAAACATAAAAGTACACAAATATAAAAATAATATCTATATAATAGAATCTGATTAAAAAGGAGCATTCAAAGCGTTTTCCACTTAGAACACTTGTGCAAGTACAACTTCTGTATTCAATTGAATTTTTTCATCAACTGCTTGCGTCTCACTGTTAAAACATGTTTCCATGTCTAGTTTCGACGCAAGTAGTCATAATTCCTTTTCATTTGTTAAAAAATATTTTTATGTGCCTGAAGAATTCACTCGCAGAGCACTGAGCTCGAGTCTTGCAGTGGAAAACGTTTTGAGTTCTAAGAAATCATCATCATCTAAGGAATAGAAGTAGATGATGACACTCATTCATTGGATACTCAAAAAAGTATGGAAGGCAATTTTA
This sequence comes from Xanthostigma xanthostigma, assembly GCA_963575645.1. NCBI lineage: Eukaryota > Metazoa > Arthropoda > Insecta > Raphidioptera > Raphidiidae > Xanthostigma > Xanthostigma xanthostigma. Next base: position 7,976,592 of record OY754464.1, read on the forward strand.
ATACCAAATGGAAGTAATTCCACTATGTTTATCTTTCGTCAAATCATCATTATAAAGTTCATCATCTAACCAAGAACAATCTTGCCACACACTCACCAACATCTCGTCGTCAGGTACCCTCGATAGTAGATCCAGCACTTCGTTGTTAGGCACAGAATGCGGTCGGAGTATCCTTCTGGCAAACTTATTGATACCCCATAGCATCAACAAGTAACGCACAGGGATCAGGTACAGCACTATGCAAGCACCAACTAGAAGGGCTATTGCTATCCAAGACAGATACGGTACAGTAAAGTTGAATGTACTGAAAAATTGTAAGAGTTATTATTTTATTTCCGAATTTTCAAAATAATTAAAGAAGACCCTAAACTATTATGTCTAAGAACTACTAACGCAAGGCATCCGCCAATTATCTGGTAGGAGAATCAATACTTCTTGCATTAGGCACTTCTAAACTATCTATCGACAAAGTCATAGACCGTGTCTTTATAGTTCGAATATTATAGTCTTTCAAATCCTTATTGCTAGCATAAACAAGGTGGAATCAAGTATCTTTGGAAAGTCTTCATAAAAAAACATGATAATTACTTTTTTACAGCTTCTCCTAAGGACGCAATATAACCTATGGCATTTTGTACACTCTGAGTTACTTCCTGAATCGCTTGTAACCTCTCCTTTAAACTCTTCTTCTCTTCCTATAAAAAAAAAAAAACAAAACGTTTTTCCACATCAAAATCACAGTAGAATTTTAAAAAAATACGTCAAGAGAAGTGAAACAGCAAAAGGTTTGACGCGAAAGGTTTTCAGATGGATTCTTACTGACCTTGTCCTTATCATCTTCATCATCGTCGTCCAAATCAGACTCATCTTCATCTCCAGGTAACTGTGCTGGACCGGTCAAATGTCTAACAATATACTGTTTGAGGAAATAGAGAAGACCAGCCGCCGGAACCATAAAAGGTTCGAAATAATAACACAACACTAGCCAGAACAGCAAGGCTATAAAACTCTTTATCGTCGATTCCCATTCAAAACAGCTCTGTAGCAGTTTCCCCAATTCAATGAAATGCATTGCAATAATTTTCAGTCTTATAACATTCCTTACAAATACTTGGCGTTTGAATTTAATTTCTGGTTGCATATATTTCTCTTCTTTGGGGTTTAATGTTCTAATGCAGGCTCGAATCTGAAATCCAACAAATGTCCGTCGTTATTCACCCGTCAAAAGGCACGTGCTCTGTTTGTAAAAAAACGTAGGAAACGAAAAATGTGAGTGATGGATTATAAACGAAATTTATGAGAAAAAAAAGATCAAGTGCGAGGCGGACTCGCCCTATTCCGTTTTCCGTGAGAACTTTACGTTTTTCGTTTAGGTTTTCTTGTAAGCCATGACTGAGGTCCTATATTCCCTCTTTTTTTCAAAATCATAGGCTCAGTAGGTTTGGAGATGAGGGGGGTCAATTTTCATATTTTCTTAAATATCTTTTAAACCATGCATTTTAAAATAATAAAAAATATATATTTGTGTTTCTCATAACGAGCCCATTATTTTGATACATTACACGAAGCACTTGATTTTTTTTCTTATTTGCCCCCCAAAATTGGAATTCGTATATTTAACGTATACTTCCGTAATTGGGTCATCTAACTCTATATATGTACCAAATCAACTGTTTTCGTACAGTAAATCATAGAAAAAAAGCTGTGACAGAAGGACAGACAGTTCCGTTTTTCCGTCGGATGTACGGAACCCTAAAAACAGTTGCAACTAATTAGATTAATTTAAATGCAGACGTGAATGAACCTTAACACAAAGTTAAGACTTGGAAGAAAAGATACAATAAATGAGAGAATATATCTAAAAAAAAAAGATCGTTACGTAATAATAATAAAGACTTACAGGATTCCAAATTACTGTCATTTCTAATAATATTTGCGGATTTGATCCTTTCGCCCGTCCTCTGAGTTTTTTATCCTTCAACGGATACCATCTTTTTTCACCACTGCGTATTCTCAGAAGAGGTATCGCCAATTTACCTAAGAACTCTACTTTATGGTCTCTGTCTTCATCATAAACGGTTATTTCAAGGACATTGTTAATATCTTTGATATTACTGAAAATAATACAAATAAAAACCTTACACATTCACCCAACAGAAGAAAAGCTGTAATAATTATAGCCTCCCTTACATGGAAATTTATTTCTGTGCTTGTTCTAAAAGGTTCGGAAGTTAGTCATAAACAGCGTCGCAAAGGCACATTTTAGAGCCGTTGTGACTCCCACCACCTCCCAGCTACTTGCACGGAACGTGCGCTCGTCGGTGATTGGCCGTGATCGCTCGTTGCCTCTGTCACTTGTCGCTTTCCTGCTTTAAAGTACAGTCGAGTGCGCTATTGACAAGTTGTTATTGTTATTTAGTTTTGTTGAGTTGCGAGTTTGTAGTTTTTCAACAGACTGTATAAGCGCAAGCCCGCATTCGCATCTAACGTCCGAGCCTTTTAGATTCGTGGCGCGTATTGTACTATCAAATGTTTTAATGTAAAAACAAATGAGCAAATATAAACCGCCAATTCAACAACTTACAATGTAAATATCTTCTGCCAACAGGGCGATAAAGTTTTATATTCTGTTTGCGTTTGCAGTCTGGCGTTGCCAAGTTCCAGAACACAGAACGGATCGCTTTTGCCGCCAAGGTCAGCAGCCGCCAAGCCCGTCGCCCTAAACACTTTTACTGTCAAATGACCCACGTCCTTAACATTATGGAATGTTCTCTGAAAAGCCTGTAATGAAAAGTGCTGGCTCTGAAAATTCGTAAAAAAAGAATTGTGGCACACGGAATCAACAAATTTATTTTTTAGATGTGAGACGATTATGATGACTGATCAAAACTGTCGATTATATACGACAAATCTTAATTTAGAACTTAGACATTTCGACATAACCTACAAACGTTTGCTGTATAAAGTTTTATGGCGAATTATTTATTTCAGTTTTTTTTTTTCAAATGGAGCTGAAATGCAATATTCGTCAACAAATGCTAGAATCTATGAAGTTTCACTTCTAACGCGCGAGACTCTCGCGCATGTTTATTTGAAGTAAAACTTCTTTAGGCACGCTTGACTTGGGGAGTAAGCTGGTAAATGCCTGACGAAATCGTTTACGGAAGTGCATCATCGCGACGGTGCGTAATCGTTCAAGGCGAACGGAGTTGAGAGGGAGATATGTTAGTGAAGATAGTAAGAGAGAGAGTTACGTTTCGTATATTAGAAGTTGAGAGGGAGATATAAGTTAGTGAGTGCGACAAAGACGGAGCATTATGTTGAGAGGGAGATATACGTTAGTGAGTGCGACAAAGACGGAGCATTAATCGAAATTCTTTTTTTTTTTTTTGGACAACTATTTGACGTTTAAAATGAAAACAATTGTTTTTGTATCAAAAATACATTTCATCGAATTTTGCTGCATTTTGTAACGGGAAATAATGTAGGTTAGTTAATAAATTCTTTTAAATGTATTATAAATTATGCTAATAAATATATGTACATATTTTGCCTATTAATTAATCAAAAATTATATTTTAAACATCTCGTCTCTGTAGATATGTGCTACAGAGTGAGGTTATATTGTGTTCGATAAACTTTGAGACGAACCAACTGCATATTATTGTTCGTTTATGAATTTAACATGAGCAAATTTGATGTATTTAAGCATTATTCTTAATAAATATATTTAAAATAATTATGGCAGGAAGAAGTTTTACTTCAGTCGTGTGGTCTAAAGCACACTCGCTTTTTAATTTATATAACTGTTTAAATTAAAAAGGAGCTTTTCTCTCTAAATCCGGGCTTTACTCCAGCTCTAGTCAGATGTAACTCATCATAATCGTTCCATTTCTTTTCTAAAAAAATCTCTACTTGAACGATTGTGTGGTATATGCTTACGTATCGAGCCTCCAAGTTCGCCCTTTCAATGAGATTCTCTTCATGAGTGGTCAAGTCTGAAATAGTCTCTGATGCTGTGGTGCCACTTATCGTCAAAAGGAAATACAGAGAGCCATTTCCGTCGTCCAGTTCCTGCCAGAAGCCATGCGTCTTCTCGCGCTCCAATGAAGACAGATCAATTACGCATCTAATGGACAAGAAGAAATAGTATATTGTGCGACCAGTGAGAGAAGGAGAAGATTCCATGAGTGTAAAATTTGCCGCACGAGCGTAGCGAGTGCGGTAACACGCGAGTGGAATATTCTCCTTCAATCAATGGTTGCACATAATACTTTGTTCAACTAGCACGAGTAATATGTAATCGAGGCCCTGATAAAAGAGAGAAAAATAATAAGTCACTTTATTGATTGACGTACCCAACGCCCTCGATGCACACAAGATGGCCCTGACTTTCGCTGAATTGCGATGCTGTTTTCATATATACAAATCGCTACCGCGTTCCTATTGGTCCAGAAACTATGTAGTAGTAATTCATTACCGTACAGTTTCAGCTCGCTACCGCGTTCCTATTGGTCCAGAAACTATGCAGTAATACATTATCGTACAGTTTCGGCTCATTATTAGCACTCGACGCGTCAACATGAAGTAATTTATTATTTCTACCGAATTTAGCAGGGCTCCGAAATTATATATTACTCACGCGTGTTGAATAAACGCATTTATTTTGTTTTTGCTGGCCTTAAAAGTTTATTTCGTAAATATTTACAACAGTGCGCACAAATAGCATCGGCGCACAAATGATCTCCCTTCCGAATCCATCGAAAAAAACTCGAATCGCAGTGCCAAACCTTGCTTACAATATTTGCTAATACATAGGCAGCAAACTTAAGTTTATTTTTGGACAAAACAAAAAATTTCACCCCTTAATACAACCCCTAAAATAATAAGCTTTTTTCTTAACTGTAATATTATTATCAATCACCGAGCGGGGTGGCGCGGCGTAGCGGTAAGAGCACTAGACTCGCATTCGGGAGGTACCGGGTTCGAATCTCGACGGGGACAGATGTGGCTGGGAGTTTTTCCTACTGCCTCTAGCCGAAAAACGGTAATTCCTGTACCGGCCATCTTGTTGAGGTTTACCATGGGAAACCTCAACAATTACAGATAAATATCGAGATGGTTCCTTATTCAAGGCCATGGCCGATTACCTGTCAAACTCCTATGCTCAAAATTTGCCTACCTTATCCTTAATTTTCTAAAAATTCCTTCATTCGCCCATTGCTATTAATTAAGATGAAGTTTAAAAGTTGGAGAAAATAACGGGAGAAAAAAAGTAGTAATGGTGCGAATGGCGTCTGTTATGACATAAAGTCGAGAAATGGACGCTAAACGCATTATTATTATTATTATTATTATTATATTATTATCAATCAGTAAGTAATTCGCTATCTGCAAACTAGAGTTTTCATAAAATGTGTAAATCCGGTCCTGTCGGAGCGACTTTATTAAATTATAGCAGCGTCTTTTAATTTTTATGAGAAATTTTCGGTATATTTAGGACCCCTAAAACCACTCTTAAAATCGTCAGATTGGGGCAATTTTTTCGGGCGATAATTGATGTGGACCAAATTTCGTTTAAATCGTTTAAGTCTGCCGAGTTTTTCCGTACTAACTACATAAATGTAGCGATCTTTAATCTTTTTAACAGTCATAATAAAAAAATTACCCCACAAAAATACCGAACAATTATTTATATAGTAGCGAAAGATTTATGGGATATCAAAGCTTATAAAAACATAAATAATGTTTTGTGGCAATGAATAACGATTTAGCGATGAAGAATAACGCCTGTCACTGTTGAAGAATACTCGATTCTCACTTTTATGTGTACAACAAAAAAAAACGCAATAACTCGAGGCTATTAATTCACGTAACTTCCACCACTTTCGGCCCGACACCTGCGCCATATTTCATCTACACTATAATAGGGTTTGTCTTCTTACAGTTGGCAAACTCGTTATAAGTAATAATAAAAAAACACCCGAATACAAGCCGAACTTGTATGAAGTGTTTCATATTTTTCAGTTATCATATTTATTTCTGTGGGTTACATCGTTATATTTCTACTTAGATCTGTCATTTCTTCGAAATGCTAAACTTTACAATGTTACCTACGAGGAGCTGATGGGCACAACTCTTCCGGTTTTTATGGACTGAGTCTACTATTTGACATGACTTCAATTCAATGTAAATCAAACGGAGTAATTTAACATCTAAAGTCAATATGCTAGGAAAGTATCTTTGATACGCGACCTTCGCACCATTTCGTGTTTGATTTTTTCAAAAGTGGTTCACCCAAAACTTACAAACACATGGAAACCAGCGTTATTCTTAATTATAAACAAAATATTTACGCAAAATGTCAGTAAAAAAAACTACATAAATGATATACATTTTTAATTTCTAAATTTTTTAAATCTTATTTTTGTTAACAAAATAACAATGATGATATTTTTCATGTATATTACAAGCGTAAAATAAAATTTAATTACCCTTGGCGACGTACTGCTGCAGTCCATTTTTGCCTCTCTAATTCATAAGAAAATCCAGAAAAACGGTGGAATTGTAATTCTGGATGTTTAATTGGTGTATCTTTACAATCAACAACACAGCACTTCCGATTTTATAGCTTTTTCCCCATTTTATTCGACAATTATACCTTATTAAAATGCACATATAACATATGACACTAAGGTTTTGACTGAACCAGACTTAAAAAAAAAACACGAGGGCACAAAAGTCACCTGTCAAAAGATACTTTCCTAGCGTATAGGACGAAATGAAGTAAAAATTTTGAATTATTTTATGTTAAAAAAGACCGCAGTAATTATGTCAATAATGCAGATGTTTTTCGTGAACTAAAATGTGATCAAAATTAGATAGCTGCAACTTTTCATAACGGTTTATTATTAATCTATTAATATTTTTTAAGCCATTGCGAAAAAGGTTTTTAGCGTAGTAAATATTTTTAAAATTAAACTGTTCTTTTAAACGGAAAAATAAATTTTAAAGGAGTTTTAAAAGGCCAGTGATATTTGTCTGTACTATAGCATCATTTGAATAATTCATTCGCTCGTAGAAAAGTAATTTTCACGCCGATTTCACATGCTGAAACACAATGATTGTTACCTTCCAATGAAATCGTCTCGTGACTTTTCTTTATCCCAAACGGTCACTTCCAGTTGTTGATCTCCGTCGTCATACAAGTGCAGATCAAACTGTTCCAGCCATCTTGGATTCGTCGATCTCCAAACAACGCGGCTTTTATATTTTTCATTACCTAACCTGAAAAAAACGTATGTCATTAATTATTTTATTCAACTCATGCGCTTTATTCATGTTTTATCATGCCTAAAAACCGAACCCTAAATAGGTAGCCATTTACCGACTGGTGACAATTACTTGTCATAACTCAATGAAGATTCCTACTACCTCGGCCATTGTGGAGTAATGAAAATAAACGTAACTATTTTCTGAGTCGTAACGAAATAGTAGGTAACAACAACTCCGTTGTTACCCATTGAGGCTAAAATTGAGAGGCCGAATGTTTTCGACATGGAGTTTATTCATAACCGGCTAACCTCAAACCAAAACATTGAATCGTGCTGTTTGGTGCTGTTAGTATTGACAGTTTTTTTATAAAGAAATAAATAGATATTTACAACATCTCATTATAATTAAAACATGAATAACGCGCAATTGTTGAATAAAATTATGGGCGCAACTTGTAGGCTGTCATGACCTGTCAGCGCCATGAATGACTTAGACTACTAGTTACGCCAATAACTATTATACTTATATTTTATAGTATGCACAGAACATTACACTATAGAAATTTTTAAACTTTTGGAAAACATATTAGTCTACCAATCCTTCAACTGATATTCAAGACATGATGTTGAGTACACGTTCCTCAAGTAAAAGTTGGGACATCAGATGCCGGCACATTCGGTTCGCCTTAGAAGCAGGGAAACACAAAAATTAGGTCGCCTGGCAGTTATGAATAATAAATTTAAGATTGTAAAAAATAACTCTAATAATTTAGAGTGATGATGATCCTGTTTAAATGTTGGAAGATTAAAGGATGAATCCTGGTGGCATAGGATCGATGAACTAAGCAAATACTGAAGGTTTTTTATTGCATTTTATTGTCTTATAGGATCGATGAACTAAGCAAATACTGAAGGTTTTTTTATTGCATTTTATTGTCTTATAGGATCGATGAACTAAGCAAATACTGAAGGTTTTTTATTGCATTTTATTGTCTTATAGGATCGATGAACTAAGCAAATATTGAAGGTTTTTTATTGCATTTTATTGTCTTATAGGATCGATGAACTAAGCAAATACTGAAGGTTTTTTATTGCATTTTATGGTCTAATAGGACCGATGAGCTAAGCAAGTACTGAAGGTATAAAATGCAATAAAAAAACCTTCAATATTTGCTTAGTTCATCGATCCTATAAGACAACAAAATGCAATAAAAAACCCTCAGTATTTGCTTAGTTCATCGATCATATTCCACCAGGATTCATCCTTTAATCTTCCAATAAATTTAAGCTTACCAAATGAATTTTTAAGTTACTAGCAGTATCACCTAAGCCGCCTAAGCGACTATTCGAGTATCAACAAGGAAAATATTAAATTAGGAGTTTAGAATTTCAGTGTTCCCAACTCTCGTATTGATACTCGAGAATTTACACGGACAATACAATGCCATTTATAATACGCGCCACGAATCTAAAAGGCTCGGAAGTTAGATGCGAATGCGGGCTTGCGCTTGTACAGTCTGTTGAAAAACTACAAACTCGAAACTCAACAAAACTGAAATAACAATAACAACTTGACAATAGCGTACTCGACTGTACTTTAAAGCAGGAAAGCGACAAGTGACAAAGGCAACGAGCGATCACGGCCAATCACCGACGAGCGCACGTTCCGTGCAAATAGCTGGGAGGTGGTGGGAGTCACAACGGCTCTAAAATGTGCCTTTGCGATGCTGTTTGTGACTAATTTCCGAACTTTTTAGATCCGTGACGCGTACTATACGAACCTAAATTTGACATATGGATCTGACAGTCCCGATTCGGTGTCCATGGCTGGCAGATTCTTGCCTTCCACAAGAACTAGGGTCACCACGGAGCTCCATATTTGCGACTTCAATCGACGGTTCACGTCGCACAATTTGGTGTTGCGTTGAAAATACTGGAACAACGAAACAACTATTAATACAACGCATAAAATAATTTTTTTATAGCATTAAATAACAATTTAAAAGTTTGAGTAAATTATGGTGTCATCTTAACACTTGAAAGAATAAAGTTCCGTTGAAATTTTTTTTTCAATTTTAAACGCTATTGTTAACTAGCTCTAACGTCATTCCGAATCCACTGAGCCATCAGTCATTTTTGTACGAGTTATTTCAAGCCTTACACGTTTTAGAACTTGTAAACTAGACCATAGTTTCTCAACTTTTTTACATCCGCGGACCACCAAAAAATCAAAAATGTTTTGTGGACCATCAACATTGGAATAAAATAATAAATATTTATATAATTGATTTTTTATTCAAAACAATTAATTTTGCAACACCGTATGCTGATCTAACACGATTTAAGGATATTAAAACAACAGTAACAAAAAAATAAAATTTAAAAATCCATAAAATACAATATCCTAAAAATCTTCGCGGACCACCAGTAGTCCGCGGACCATCGGTTGAGAAACTATGAACTAGACAATCACTAGAGACCCATCAAAATAATCTCACCTTATGAACTCTATCTTTTCGTTCCCTAATTTTAAATTTATTATCTAGCTTTCCGAATATTTTCGAATCGTACAAATGTCTTTCAAAAACCGACGAACTCAAATTAGGCAACACGGCAACACTTTGTGCTTTATCCCACAAACTTCTCTCCTTCCTGCTGGCTTCCTCGTCGGTAGACAGCGACGAACTGTTATCGGACAAAGCCGAATCATAGCCGAGCGCGTCGTCGTTATCGCTCAAACATTCTCTCGGCTCTTGGATTACGAAAGGTTTGCTGCGTTCAGGAGTCGGCGTTTTCTTTCGATCCAAGTCCTTCATGTCGACGTCATAGCACGACGAGGACGTATCGTCGTCGTTCATCAAACTGTCGTCTCTCGTCTGATGATGAAGCCGATGACCGAATTTTGACAAACGCATGCGCATCGCGTGACGAAGTTTACGCGATTTCTCTGACATTTTTGTTTTGCGATATTTTATGTTGTCAGAGTCGAGTTTTGTTTTCAAAGAATTTATTATCATCGTTTTGATTTTATTGTAGCTGTAGCACTAAACGGATACCACAAAAAAGTTATTTTTTAATGTTTTTATTTATCTTTATTAACATTGTTTTGATTTCGTTTACTATGTCAAGTTTAAATAGTTGGTATATAGATACCCATATTTCATCACGGTTTTTACTTCTAAGTAGATCATTGACGTAAAAAAAGCACACAGCGATGTGAGAAGAAAACTTTTTTGTTTGTTTCTAACGAACTAAAGAACAGTGTTTTTCACTTCTTTGCTTGACATTTATAAAGCGTAAATTTAAATAGTGTTGGTAAACTTTTTTAATCTGTTGGTTTATTTTTTTTATGTTTTGTTGATTGAGTTAGTTGTAATGGTTAATAAATTGTTGGTTTTTAAAAAACTAATATCACTTGTTTTTGATTGATATAAAATATGATGATACAGAATCAATCTAAAATTAAACACAAAATGTTACTTTTTTATTATTTAGGCCAAAAAGTGAGAATATATTTTTTTAATGTTTAAGGAGGTTGATGCGTTACAGTCCCAATCAAAAGTAAGTCGAATTCTAAATGGAAACTTTTCAATAATAAATTTTTACAAAAGGTTATAAGTCCATGATACCAATAAATTATTGTCATAAAGGCATAAATAAATATTTTTTTTAATATTAATTAATTATTTCAGTATTTTACTTAATGGACTAGCTTTTGAATTTTTTGTACAAAGTTAGGTTAGAAAAAATAAATTTATGTAAATATCTGTATTTTACATATTTTTTTGCAGTAAATAATTAAAAAAAGAAATTAGAACTAATAAAAATTGAAATCAAATCATTAAAAAGTTGAAAATTCAGTTAAAATTGTTAAAATTGTCAATAATAAAAGTCCATAATCGAAAAGTCTAAAGTTTAATATTTTTTTTTATTGATTAAGTCTCCTAATTAAATTGGAAACAATATTAAAATATGCGTAAGACATCGAAGCTTTACATAGATAGTTTTCGGAACTGTTGACATTATTTGGTTATTTGCAAAAAATTAAAATGTACCGTTTGCATTTTTTCAGATTTTTTTCATTATCTTCGTAAAACGGCTTAACCTCCTTAACTCCCAAAATTCGGACTTTTGTAAAAAGAAAACCGAAGTAGATTCACTCGAAAATGTCGCATTTCCGAGTGATAGAAATTAAATCATTCCAAATTAGTAATAGTTTCATCTCCTGAGAGAAATACGAACAATTACCGGTCAGCCTGTATTACATCGAAATGTTTAGTTCTTCAACGCAAACTCGAAGTTTTTGTTACCGCGCGCGAACTAAAAAACGGCCAAGTGCGTCTTGTACCTACTTGTACACGATTCGTCTGCTATCGAAAACTGAAAATTGTGGATATCTGAATAGTATTACATCACAAAGGCCGAAAGTGTGATATCTTGCCCTGCGTGCCATGATGCCTGAGGCGAAGTATGAAGAAAAGCTATTTAACATATCTTGTTCAAAATAATTTTATTTGTGTGTTACTCATTTTCAGATTTTTTTAATTTCACGGTTTCAATTTTAGAAAGGGGTATACATTATTAATTTTAGGAGCTTATATCTTGGAAAACGGTACCCCATTTAATGGGGTGCACTAAAATACAAAATATTACTCAGGAAAAAACGGAAAAGTCCTAAAATTTCAAGGTTTATGAGATATCCCACAAGCAAAAAATTAATGTAAACGTCAAATAGCTCTTTTTACTTGTAAAAAATAGATTGAAACAGTTTCCAGCGTTCCAAGAATTTATTGACGTCATAACCTCTTTCCTACCTTAGTTTCTTGGTCTATAACACAATGTGTATATTTATTGTTTTTTTGTAAAAACAATTGCCGCACAACATTACAGTAATTGAAACACATGTGTACTGTGTACTTGAAACAAAAAGGAAAGTATATTTTGTTTCGAGAATTATGATGCGTCATTTTGTTGAAATGACTGTCTTTTTCAATAAACAAAGACGATTCTTATCTGTTGTCCAAATGTTACACACGGATCAAGACCTATAGATTATACTTCATAACATTTATTTATAACAGTGGCCCGGCGCGGCTTCGACCGAATTTGTAGATTGACACCGTTTTTTCGTCGACTTACGACTCCACAAAAAATAGCTTTATTTTAACACGATAATATATAGCCTATGTCTATTCTAAATATTGGTGAAAAAATTTTTGAAATCGGATGAGTAGTTTCGGAGATTACCTCCTACATCCAAACTTACAAACTTTATCTCTTTATAAATTAGGACTGGTGTATCCAATATCGCCTGTTTCGATTATTTTAAAAAGTCCTCCCTCTCCCATTTGGATAGTTTTCTTCTTTAAGAAGAATATTTTTTCTCGATTTTCACATTTCTAGTTTAAGCGGTTTTACAGTTTCTTCTCCCATTTTCTTAGGGGGCGAAAATCAAAAATTTGTCGAATATACATCTCTTTAGAAAAAGAATATCTAATCATTTAAAAATTCATGTTTCTAAATCAAGCAGTTTCTTCGAAAGAAGTCTATTTTTTCAGCCCTTCCGTTATAATGAATTACTTTAGGGGTAAAACATCTAAATAGTATATTGTGCGACTAGTGAGAGAAGGAGAAGATTCCACGAGCGTGAAATTTGCCGCACGAGCGTAGAGAGTGCGGTAACACGTGAGTGGAATATTCTCCTTCGATCAATGGTCGCACATAATACTTTATTCATCTAGCACGAGTAATATGTATTTGGGGCCCTGATAAGAGGGAAAAATAATAAATCACTTCATTGATTGACGTACCCACCGCCCTCGATGCACACAAGATGGCCCTGACTTTCGCTGAATTGCGATGCTGTTTTCATATATACAAATCGCTATCGCGTTCCTATTGGTCCAGAAACCATGCAGTAATAATTCATTAACAGTTTCGGCTCGCTACCGCGTTCCTATTGGTCCAGAAACTATGCAGTAATACATTATCGTATAGTTTCGGCTCATTATTAGCACTCTACATGAAGTAATTTATTATTTCTCCCGAATTTAGTAGGGCCCCGAAATTATATATTACTCACGCGTGTTGAATAAAATTATTTCTTAGCGGATGTCATCAGTGCAAAACATTCATAGGATCCTAGGTAAACGGTTTCGACTGTACGTTGATGAGTCCATCATTCAGTCAGTTAAACACAGTTAGTTTTATATTTAAATTTATACATTTGAAAAGTTCCTATGTATTAGAATTTCTATTTTTTAAACGTTTAAATGACGAACATTCCTTTTATTACAGTTATAGAACATCAAAAAACGAGTTAAAAATAGTACTCTCAATTAACGTTAAAAATCATTGTTTATTGACATATGAATGAAATACCTATTTCTTTGTAGTTTGTTTAAAACATCGCAATTTTGTTAGGAAGCCATTGGCTATTTTATTGTATTACTAGCTGTAACCCGCGACTTCGTCCGAGTGGAATTTATGTTTGCTCACCTCGCAGAGTTTACGAATACTAATTTTGTGTAAAATCGGTTCAGTATTTGGGAATGTAGGTGCGATAACCGACAGACAGATATTTTCTATAACCACTTTTTTGAAGTAAAACTTCTTTAGGCACGTTTGACTTGGGGAGTAAGCTGTTAAATTGCCTGACGAAAGCGTTTACGGAAGTGCATCATCGGACGAGGCGAACGGTAGTTGAGAGGGAGATATAAGTTAGTGAAAACAGTAGGAGAGAGAGTTACGTTTCGTATATTGGAAGTTGAGAGGGAGATATAAGTTAGTGAGTGCGACAATGTCGGAGCATTAATTGAAATTCATTTTTTTTGACAACTATTTGACGTTTAAAATGAAAACAATTGTTTTTGTATCAAAAATACATTTCATCGAATTTTCCTGCATTTTGTAACGGGAAATAATGTAGGTTAATTAATAAATCCTTTTAAATGTATTATAAATTATGCTAAAAAAAAATATATATATACATATTTTGCCTATTAATTAATTAATAATTATATTTTACACATTTCGTCTTTGTAGAGATGTGCTACAGAGTGAGGTTATATAGTGTCCTTAGATCAGCATGTCTAATCAAAATATGGTGATAGATTATCAAATATTATTGTATCATTATTATATTATATTATATATGGCAGGAAGAAGTTTTACTTCAGTCGTGTGGTCTAAAGCACACTCGCTTTTTTTTGTTTTTAGACAACATGAAAACCAGAACTCAAACCCGAATTTTCGCACGATTACAAACTTGCTCTACTACATATTAGGTACAGTAGAACCCCTGTAACTCAAACTTCAAGGGAGACAAAAAAATTCAAGTTAGAGTTTTTGAGTTATGAAGGATTTCTACTTTTGAAGGCAATATTCGACTTGTAGAGGTTAAGTTTCATTCTAATTAATTTTGAGTTGCTATGTTCGAGATACAGAGGTCCAATTTATTTATTCGAGTTACGGAAGGAAAATATGTACCGAAATGGCTTGTATAGGGACTCATTGATTATTTCGACCTATAGAGGGTTGAGATTTCGAGGAATGGGGGTTTTGGGGATTGAAGGTAAGGGAACAAAACATTTTTTTGCGCTTTGAAGGTTTTCTACTTATCGAGGTTCAACTTAAAGAGGTTCTACTGTAAACATAAGACGTATACTCCGTACATAGGTAAATGAAAGCAATAATTGACTACCTACGTCATTCACCTGTAAAATTCCCCAAAGTTGGATTTGTAGTACTTTGAATCATCTACTTTAACTTTCGATTCAGATTTATGATGTTAATATGCTCACAGCAACTAAATGCTCAGTTTCATGTAAAAGTGTGCTACTACAGCAAGATGTTTTATTATTACGAATAGTTGGTTATTTTTTTAATTTTTTTTTGCCAACTTAATTGACTCGAAATTGATAAAAAACAAATAATTAATCATCAATTCTTTCAGGTGGGCTATAGCAATTTTGCTGAAACCCCTATATTAGATTGTACATAGTTGTAAATAATTATTATTGTAAATAAAGATTTCTTCTTCTTCTTATTTATTATTACGGAAAAAAATTGTTTGTGGCAAACGAATATTTGTTTGTGCCTATTTGTTTGTCTTAAACAATGGGTTCGTCAACATTTGTATTTTTTATAACGGCTTATTATTCTATTTATTTTTTCAAGAAAGTTTCCTTAAAAAGTTTTTTGACGTGATAACGTCTTATAAATTGATGAAATAAATTGATGAAACACCAGCTGCATGCACGAAAACGTGTCACGTTCCGCCTGACTTAAATATGATATTCGAGCGGAATACGTTATCACGTAAAACTGTCGTCCGTAAACCGACTTTACAGACAACCAATTTTTTTTTTCTAAACTTTATAGTTTCGAAAATATTTTGAAAATAAAAAAAATCAGCCGGTCTTTTGTTTTATGGATCTGCATGTTTTGATTAATTTTTACATGCGTGGATCATATTATGTAGGTAACCATGGCAACGAATAGCAAATATCATATTGAATATAAGCCATTACCCGCGTCACCTCACGCGATATCAGAAATTTTATTTTCTTTATTATAATCAAATGTCAACATTTTTGAAGTTGGAATGGTGCCGTCGTCCAATTGGCTGGAATTTTTTTTTACAATTTTATTAGTATTGATAAATTTCTACGGTATAAGAGTCGGTTTCCTTAAGAGTCTACTTTTACATAAAACTGCGCCTTGAACTCTCGAAGTATTTAAACGTTGCAGGAATTCACAATTTCCGATATTTGCGCATTCAACGCGATACGCGTTTGTAGATACAAGCAATAAGGCATTAACGCATCAAAATATAGGTACCTACAACTAAAAATCAATAAATATTTCCCTTTTCATATATTCCATTTGACAAGTTCTTATTCGCTATAATGAGATGCTTTTTATCGCGGATTTTAATATTTAATTTAAACTTTTCCACTCACGAACCGTGCTCGGGAATTTTAAAATTAATTGCCTAACCATTGGTTTAATTAATATTTAATTCAACTTTTCCAGTTAACTGTGGACGTTTATCACAAACGGTCAAAATCTTAATTATATAAGACGCTTAGTCAATGCAAATATTTTTATAAATGCATTACAATTCCAGTCAATTAGGCTTTTGAAAAAAAAAATAATTATCGATTTTTTTATTGTATTTTAAAACTTTATTATAAATAATATTGATAATCGATGCGAAAAACTTTCAAAAAACTTTTTTTAAATTAATTATAAGCAATTTAAAATTGATAAAATATTTTAAAAAATCACGCTACTGCAAACGCACTAAAATTGTTTTTGACAGTTGTGACGTCATAATGGTAAAATGTATATACGCAGTATACTATCAATGGCTTCTACATGTGTATTGACTAAAACATTATGACGTCACATTATGTTCGGCAAATGCCGGCGCGTTCTCGGAACTGGGTACAAAAATTTATTTTTAATTTGATACAACTCTTGAATTATAACGAAAAAAAAAAAGAAAAATAGTTTTGTTATAAAAATTATATACATTCTTTCCATTTATGACAAAAAAAAATTCATTCAAAAGCCCAATTGGGCGACGGGACCATTCCAACAATATTGATACTTGATATAATATAATAAAAGAAAATAAAATTTCTGATATCGCGTGAGGTGACGCGGGTAATGGCTAGTATTCAATATGACAATATGACATTTGCCACGGTTATCTACATAATCCGCGTCAGGTAAAAATTAATCAAAGCATGCTTAACTAGTTTATTTTTGACAGATCTACAAAACAAAAGAACAGATGATTATTTTTTATTTTCCAAATATTTCCGAAACTATAAAGTTGAAATTTTTTTAACAAAACTGTCTCGAAAAAATAAATAGAATAATAAGCCGTTATGAAAAGTATACTATTATACAAAAAAAAAACAACGTTATAGCATATATCTCTTCTGTGCATGCGCCGATTTAACCCAAAAACAGTAGGACACTTCATATTTGCATACCAAACATCCTCCCAAAATTTGGTTTCAATCCGTTCATCCGTTTGACCTGTATCGTAACGGGGGAACTCAAAACTAAATGATATTGTAAAATTTTTGAAAAGTGATTTTTGATCTAAACTAGTACCATTCCCCAGTTGTGGGTTGGAATGGTAAAATATTGACATTTGACATATAATAACGAAAATAAAATTTCTGTTAACGCGTGCAGTGACGCGGGTAACGGCTAATATTATTATCATATGCATGGTTACATTCGTAATATGTTAACACGTCATGTAAAAATTGCTTGTTAGCTACCCAATTAATTTCTTTTTGACAGATCTACAGAACAAAAGAACAGCTGATTTTTTTATTTATTTTCAAAATATTTCCGAAACTATAAATTTTGGAGAAACAATGTTTCTACAAAAGTTATAGCATATACCTATCTCTTCTATAATTTCAATTAGTAAAATACGAAAATTTTTTGGTAATTATGTCAGGGTTCAAAAATCCCTGTTTTTTTAACTTCTTGTGCTAGTTTATTGATTTTACAAATGACAACCCTACGGCTAGTCAAAAAGCTCAATTACTGTATGCGAAATTGACAGAATCCGCTACCTTTTTGCATATTACGATAGACTTATCAAATACCAATGTCGAATGATGGAAATACAAACAGATACAAAAATTCTAGACACGTTCAAACGTCTAGGTATCCATACAAAATATCCAAAAAATCCGCACGCAAACCAAATCACATAAGTTTTATTTACACTTATATTTTTATATAAAATCCCGGCGCATTTATTTTAAATGAAATTTCACAAAAACAATTTTATAACAGCGAAAATCTAACCGTATAAGAGTTTACGAGCACCGAACATTCAAACAAGGAACTCGTTGACAACTGACACACTTGCTCAAACATATGTAGTTTTATCAGACGTTTCCTGCGGGTTATTATTTACACCGATAAGAATAATAGTAAACAATAAAACGTAATGTCAGTGCAGTGAAGAAACACGATTCAACAGCCAACAATCTAGTGATGTGTCCACATGACTCTTTATTGGGAGCTGGCTCCGTGCGCTCCGCTCACTAAAAAGAGTCGCTCAGAGCGAGTCGTTCGAAGGAGCGACACTAGACAGTACGCACTACACAAGAGTGCAGATTGCAGAGGTGTGAACTGTCATCATGCTATATGTTCAGGAGTCACGAAGCATTGCACAGCACAATACACACACTCAGCTCTGAGCTCATTATAATATGATTCTGATCTTGTATTATTCGCATTTCGAATAAACTATGAAGTATAATAAAAGCTTAACAATAATAATGTTTATTGTTAGAATATTATATCTTTGTCAACGACGTCAATGTGAATGGTTTAAGTCACTGTAAGCTTATACATAGTACTATTGCACTTACAGTGTGTCATGCAACATTAAATGACTCCGTACGTGCAAAATGCACTAGTGCCTCTGTGGCCTGTGCTGTGTGCGCTCTGTAAATGTGCGAATGCAACAGTACAGAACAGCTCAGCACAAAGCAATGGCGCTCGGAGTGAGCCATTCACAAAAAAGAGCGACTCGCTCCGCTCCGAGAAAGGAGTCGTTCATTATGAACGACTCGCTCAGGAGCGACACATCACTACAACAATCAAAACAAATTGAATCCCTGAACACAATAAGATACTCGCATAATCGCATCCACACTATAAAAGCCCGTATTACACGTCCACAAAATATATAAACGACACAAACTACAGAGAATAAAATACTGATGTAACGAATATTCGCATGTTTGTTGACATTCACATTCGTAAAATGTGACCTTATGAGACTTTTGAGATAACATTTATAGTGCTAACACACGGTCGAACTTGGTCCGGTCCGACAACGGACATGGTACGGCGGATCTTGCAACAGACGACCGAATCTGTTCCCATCGAACCGGGCGGACACGCAGACTACTGTACAGACGAACAGATTTGGTACGGAGCGGACCAGATCCGCTGTCCGCTTCGAACCAAGTTCGACCGTCTGTTAGTACTATTAGAATGCCAAAATAAAGGTTTACACAAACATTCAGCCTATTGCGTTTCATTCCGAGGTTGTCCCCTTTTTTTAGCTTATTTGACTGCAC
This sequence comes from Xanthostigma xanthostigma, assembly GCA_963575645.1. Lineage (NCBI taxonomy): Eukaryota > Metazoa > Arthropoda > Insecta > Raphidioptera > Raphidiidae > Xanthostigma > Xanthostigma xanthostigma. The sequence continues at coordinate 7,996,000 of OY754464.1, forward strand.
TTTATCTTATAACGTTTTTATTAGAAAATTATATCTATCTCACAACCACGGAGTCTGTAACCAAGAGACGCAGCTCGAGCGTTGCGGTGGACCGATATCTGTCGCACGACCCAATATGGCGTCAACTACTGGGTAACGCACACACGTTCATGTGTATAGTTAAACAACTTTGGTAACTATGGCGAAAACAGGCGGAAAGCACTGAAGTTTTCCCAGGTAGTGATAACAGCGCTATCTTGCGTGCACCAGAAAACGGTCCGTCTCGAAACACAGCAAGCATAGGAAGCTAGGTCTCCTGGTTAAAGACTTCGTGCTCATAACCGAGCCTACTTTTGAGAAACTGTCTACAATTATTCACATTTATAAACACTATCAAAAATAATCGTATTAAAACCGCCTAAAAATTGAGATTAATATCTATACAGTTTATAATGTTAATTAGGCAATTTTTAACAATATAAAACGCGCTTACTATAGTCACAGTTAGTATCTACTAACAGTACTACACGAAGTACCGTACTACGTATTTTGAAGATGTTTTCCGCGCGCGTGTACCGCGTCAACTGGAAATAGATGTGTCAATAATAATACGTAAAATGATAAAACAAGAACTCTATTCTTTTCTTACATAATAAAGGTAGATGCACATTGAACGGAAATCAAGTTTCAGAATACTCCAGATTGTAATGCATTATTTCATTTACGACTTATGACAATATGTTAAAAGGAGTAACAAAAGTAACAAAAGCATTACAATAGAGAACATTTTTTCACGTAGGTACATCATATAAAATAGATGATATTCACTTCATAATAAGTATATATTTATATATCTGAAAGTTCAGGTTCGGCCATATTGGAATCTATTTCGATTGTTTATCAACACTACGCCTCTGTCTCTGTTGTTCATATGACAGTGAAATTATAATACGCGCCACGGATCTAAAAGTTTCGGAAGTTAGTCACAAACAGCGTCGCAAAGGCACATTTTAGAGCCGTTGTGACTCCCACCACCTCCCAGCTACCTGCACGGAACGTGCGCTCGTCGATGATTGGCCGTGATCGCTCGTTGCCTTTGTCACTTGTCGCTTTCCTGCTTTAAAGTACAGTCGAGTACGCTATTGTCAAGTTGTTATTGTTATTTCAGTTTTGCTGAGTTGCGAGTTTGTAGTTTTTCAACAGACTGTACAAGCGCAAGCCCGCATTCGCATCTAACTTCCGAGCCTTTTAGATTCGTGACGCGTATTATACTACTGAATTGGTTTGTTTTACTTTAGGCATTAGTGTGAAATGAGTCATTTTTGCTACCGCACACAGGCATGAAAAGCAGCAATTAATAAATACTATTTGATACTTTGGTAAACAAAGTAAGGTACCTATGTATCCATGAAAACTTACACCCAATACAACATTGCGACGTCACACTCCGTTTGAGATCGCATGATTTCTTTTGAAATGTATTCAATCAATTATTGCGCATCGACGAATGATTTTTCAGAGCTATTGTGTTCAAATTGTCGTATATTTTTTTAACCCAAATACTCAAAGTCAGTAAATCACATAGGTTACCTCGTTCCGTCTGATAATAGTCGAGGGATGACGTCATTCAGCAGACCTGTCAATTGATATTGCGCGGTTGATAAAAATATGAACGGTTCACGAGCTGGCGTCATTTAAGGAACGAGATAACCTCTGCAATCTACCGACCTTGCCAACTACTATCTACTATAAAAAATTTGTTACGGAATAGTCATAAAATGTTACGTCAACGAAGTGATTTCTTTGGTATTCTGCCCGTACCTTTACTTCACGGTCTGATGACCTTGACTCAGTTATGTAAAATAGTGAAACTTGCTAATTCATTGCAGCGAAGCGAAATTAGTATTTCCAGAAACCATTTACGTTTATATTACTAATAAGATAATTAATTAAAATACACTACTTACTTTTGGAGGATACGCTAATTATTTTTATTAATATACTAGCTTTTACCTGTGACTTCATCCGCGTGGAATCAGATGTGTACAATTAATATAATTGATTAAAAAAATCATAAATTCAAGCAAGACTCTAATTTAACACGGCCCCATATAAACAATTTTTTTTTATCATCTTTTGCACAAAGATTTTGTGTATTCGATACACATGAGCAAACCACATGCGAAAAATATGGTTTACCTAAATGATTAATGAATGCCAGCTACCTTAAGTGTTTGATTCTGTGCTTCATTTATAGTTTTTCCGAAAGCAGTTTTTAATGGAAATTATAATCTTTTAAATTGAAAATGCAAATCCGTTGATAATAATAATAATAATACATATTTACTTGCATTGCCAAAAGAAAAATGGATACAAAACGTCATTTTACAGTTAATTACATCAAGTCGCAAAGATCATAAGGCACAGATCTTAGTAAATATTGCTTTAATTCTTTTTGGAACTTCTTCAAATTATTTTCTTTTTTAATCCTTTCTGGCAGCCTTCCGTAAATTTTGTAACCTATATACGAGTATGTAGGGCATTTTTCATAAAACGCAGTTTTATGTTTTATGGCAACATTATTGCTGTGTCGTGTATTATAGTGCCTCAAATTGTAATCTTTATTAACGAAATAATTTAATTTGTACATTTCAGTTATAAGTTCATAACCAAAAACCCCATAGTATGTTAAAATCATATTTTTTTCAAAAACTGGTCCATATATTTCAAATTAAATATTGATCTCAAAATTTTCTTCTTAATTTTAAAAACTCTATTTCGGTCTATTGATGCACCCCAGATAATTATATTATATTTTATAGTTGTCAAAATAATTCTTCAGTTGTCTTATCTGATAATAATAATAATTAGTTTCTTGCAAATATTATTGGTATTCTTGGTATTAAAACACTGTCTCCTTTAGATTTGCCACTAATTATAATAGCCCTAACGTGTACCCTTACACAATTTGGCCGCATCAAGATTTCGCATTAAAAGTACCGGAACACCCATTTTAAACCTTAATTTATGAGAAGGCATTTCACCCCCATTAGGGGTTATTTTTTGAAAAAAAAAGCAGATTATATCCTTCCTCATAGTTTAAACTATCTCCACATTAAATTTCATCAGAATTGTTTCAGCAGTCTGGCCGTGAAAGTGTAACTTCACAATATTACAATCCCCACTTCATCCTCATAGGGGTTGAATCCTGAAGTAGCCTATGTTCTTACTTAAGCTTCACACTAACTCCATATTAAATTTCGTCACAATCGGCCCAGCGATTTGGCCGTGAAAGCGTAACAAACAAACACATTTGTAATGAATATATTATTTCTTAATTAATTAATACCATAAATATTAAACGCGGAAGGAATGTTCGAATGAGGAACAATTAAAAAAAAAACTAAGTACCGATATTTCGTTTGTGGTCAACATTTCGAAAAAATTTGCGAAAGGTTGGTCAGGTATTATTATTATTAATACCAGTAAATTAATTACCACGAACTGTACAATTTCCATTATTGATGTATCCACCAGAGTCGTAGGTGGAAAAAAATCAATTCACCCACACAGGTCACCGAATGACTGCATTCAATGTTTTGAATTGAATAAAAATAGACTGCGTATTTAATATCCACTACAGAAATAAAACTTCCAGTCGCGTCGGCTACACACACAATATGCATACATCGCAAAAAATATCGTTTCGTAACTACACCCGCTTGCAAGACACAACTCTAAAATCTTTGGTTTAATTATATAAAATAAAGACAATAATAATAATAATGCGTTTAACGTCCGTTTCTCGACTTTATGTCATAACAGACGCCATTCGCACCATTACTATTTTCCATATTTAACACACTTCCCGTTATTTTCTAGATTTTTTAAACTTCTACTTAATTAATAGCAATGGGCAAATGAAGAAATTTTAGGACATTAGGATAAGGTAGGCAAGTTTTAAGTATAGGAGTTTGACAGGTAATCGGCCATGGCCTTGAATACGGAACCATCTCGATATTTATCTGGAATTATTGAGAAAAAACATGGAAAACCTCAACAAGACGGCCAGTACAGGAATAACCGTTTCTCGGCGAGAGGCAGTAGGAAAAAGTCCTAGTCACATCTGCCCCCACCAGGATTCAAACCCGGTACCTCCCGAATGCGAGTCTTTTGCTCTCACATCTACGCCACCCCGCTCGGTAAATAAAGACAATATTAGGAACAATTGATAAAATATATAAATATAGGTGAAATATGGAACAGTTAATAATAATAATGACGTCAACCGCCGGAATCGAACCTATGACCTTCTGTGTACGAGGCGGTCGCTACACCTCTCAACTACTGTAACCTATTGCCGTATAGCCCGTTTTTATAGTAGGTATACAAAGTATCGTCTAAATATGTCGATTTCTTGCATCTAGGGAGTTCCTCATGGCTGGATCCCTGGCCCCTTTTGTAACGTTTCGCATGAATTCAAATTTCCTTGTCGTGCATAAAGAAGTTTCACTTCAAAAAAACAGTTTACCCACGCAGAGTCATCTATTAAGAGCTGAAAGTAATTGTGTTTATACAAGAACACGAGACTGGACAGTAATTGCTAAACACAAAGTTCGTCTGTGAAAAAATCCCCAACAGACACCAGCATTATCGATCCACTTTTTAGAAGACTGTGTGGACACTGGACTCTTATGCAGTTATATTCAGTTGGGCAGTGGTGAGCTTAGTGCTTTTAGCACTTTAATGCTTAAAAGCACTTTGTCAAACATGCACACGCAAGCTTGTTACTTAGTAAGCATGTAAGCATTATTAAATTGCCAAGACAGGCTTAATAGAGTTAAACGAAATTTGGTCCGCATGTTAGAACCCATCACCGCACGAAATGTATTTAAAATGGGCCTAAGCGGATCATTTTAAGGGTGGTATTTAGAGGGTTGAAAAAAATTTTTGGACCCAAAAGAAACGGACAAAATATCACCATCGTTCCGAATTTAAAATTTAATCCTTCAGTAAAAATTAAAATGTTCTACCATAATTTATATGGCGACAGCCTGAAGGGCAGGATTTACAAATTTTATGAAAACGTAAGTTCACGGATACGGATTTATTTTAGAAGGATGTGTTGAATTTGGTTCAGATGTTGGATTAATAATATTACAGTTATGAAAACAAATGTTATTTTAAGGGATTTATTAAGGAATAAAATTTTTTACTGTGTGTATTAGCAAGAAAAGAACACAATTTTGTCGGCAGGATTTGGCACTGCGACCCGAGTTTTTTTCGTTTGATGTTAAACATTGAAGGAAAAACTTTACCATCAATAAGAAATATACCTCATGTCCAAAATTTACCATCAATAGAAATATTGCTCATGTCCAAAATGTATAGGTATAATAACTTGATGTTAGGCTTTAAGAAGTTACTTAATTTGTAATTTTTAAAACACTTCAGGGAATGTTCGATGCTTTTAAGAATTTTTTTAATTAAAAATTTGTTGGCTGCATAAATCGAACATTTAAGAAAGTGCTGGATGCTTCAATCATTTAGGTTCGGTGCGTTGCCCAGCTTTGGTTGCGTTTCGCTGGCATGACTCTCAAATGCAATTCGATTTCAGGTCTCCTAACAAATGAGATTGCGGTTTTAATTAAAACAGAATTGTAACGATATTTTTGCACATCTCCTCTAAGCAGGGCCGGATTAAGACTCCTTGATGCCTTAAGCATTTCTTGCTTATGGACCCAATTAGTACAATCAATCTGGCGAAAAAAAAATCATTTCGTATCAAAAACACCCAAAAAGGTGAAACTTGGTGAGTCGTTAGAGAATGATGAAAAAAAGGTTACCTGGCAATGGCCACCTGGTACCTGTTCAAATAGTCAAAAAAAACTCAAAAATATTTTGAAATGCATTTTTCTCGAAAACTATCCATTTTACAGAAAAATTTATTGAACAAAAAATGTAGAGGGCATCGTTATCTACAATTAATGTCATTGGTGCTATGTTGTACAACAAAAAATGTGCGCAGTAGGTGGCGCTAAAGTGCCAAAAAAAGTGTTTTTCCACTTTTTTGCCCTGAAATTTTCATTTTTCAGTTATGATTCAAATGGAAAAATTGTTCCTTTTTATTTTATAAACAACTTTTATTTCAACATTTTTTTCATACAACTTACTTTTCATACAACTTATTTTCACTTCAACAAGCTGCAGCTCTGAAACGGTAAGTTGTATGAAAAAAATGTTGAAATAAAAGTTGTTTATAAAATAAAATGGAACAATTTTTCCATTTGAATCGTAACTGAAAAATGAAAATTTCAGGGCAAAAAAGTGGAAAAACACTTTTTTTGGCACTTAAGCGCCACCTACTGCGCACATTTTTTGTTGTACAACATAGCACCAATGACATTAATTGTAGATAACGATGCCCTCTACATTTTTTGTTCAATAAATTTTTCTGTAAAATGGATAGTTTTCGAGAAAAATGCATTTCAAAATATTTTTGAGTTTTTTTTGACTATTTGAACAGGTATTTGAACAGGTACCAGATGGCCATTGCCAGGTAACCTTTTTTTCATCATTCTCTAACGACTCACCAAGTTTCACCTTTTTGGTTGGTTTTGTTGAGGTTTTTGCCAGATTGACTGTACTAAATCTCTAATATGTTTAATTTATATAAAAATTCAAATTGATGGAAAAAAGTTAAAAAGTATAGATTTTTAAGAAAAAAATTTAATTTTACAATCAATGCTCCCATTGAAAATTTGGCTGTCTATAAAATCGGATCTTAGGCATTTTTATACAATTAATAGAAAAAAAGTTTCAAAACTTTAAAATTAGAAAAATTAAACTAATTGAAAAAATATTTTCAAAAATAAATTATGATTTATTTTTAACTTTTATACTTCTAAAGAGTTTTATATTGGTAAATAAAATTTTTGAGAACATGACAAAAGAAAAACAATTGTTGACACCTATAAGCAAATTAAGCAATTGCTTAGGGCATCACGTCTCAGGGCGCACCAAGAAGCACCACTCAGAAATGAAAGGTACCTCACTAGTACCTTTCATTTCTGAGTGGTGGGATCCCGGTATTGCATTCCCTAGTCACATGGCTCGAATTTCTCGCTTATTAAGTAACCAAATATTTTCTACCTCCGCTTGATATATCGAGTACAAAACCGAAGCCTGTGGTTTCGTGTCAATTTGTAATTCGCTTCTATTACGCAGAGAATTCCCTTAATTAATTAATTATCCATACGCCAGGTAGGTTCATATATTGCATATATACTGTAATTCCCGCAATCCCATATGGCGTGCGTCACGTATTTAAAGAGCAGCGTATAGGACTCTCTTGCGCCTATAACCGTCTAGGGCTATCCTTCTCTAACCACAGTGTAGTGACCATAGAGATGTAAGTCACTAGAGTACGCTAGTTCGTATGCTTGCTATAAGTGAAAATGACCTCAGTTGAGAGAGAGAACGCTGCAGAAAACCCAGAAAACCAAATATTTGTTTACTCAAATCAGCATTGTTTTGTAACATCAGTTACCATAGAGATAAGGAACTAGCTTAATTAATAGCAATGAGCGAATGAAGGAATTTTAGGAAATTAGAATGAGGTAGGCAAGTTTTGAGCACAGGAGTTTGACAGGTAATCGGCCAAGGAATCATCTCGATATTTATCTGGAATTATTGAAGGAAACCACGGAAAACCTCAACAAGGTACAGAAATTACCGTTCCTCGGTGAGAGGCAGCAGGAAAAAGTCCCAGTCATATCTGCTCCCACCGAGATTCGAACCCGGTACCTCCCGAATGCGAGTTCAGTGTTCTTACCACTATACGCTGTTCTGTTCTGTGTCCGAATTGCAGACACTTTAACGGCTCACTCGCGTACTCCAGTCTAATATCTCCATGGTAGTGACTCATATGAGGTCATCTTACGGCCAGATCGGAATGGAATGATTTATTTAGTGCGCGTGAAGCAGAGCAAACATGTCGTGTAAGCTGAACTTTTATTACAGTGTAAAGCACACCGACTGGCAATTATAAAAAATACTATTTACATCGCGGAAAATTATTTTTCATTTTAATTGATCATAATCTTTTACTTTTCCATTTATTACAAACCTCTGCTGCCGCAGTATCACATATTATATAGGGAACAGTAGAACCTCTTTATGTCAAAAACCTCCAAAACTTGAAAAAAATGTTTTGTTTCCTTTCCTCCAAGCTTCAATCTCCATTGCTCGAAATCTCACCCCTCTATAGGTCGAAATATTCAGTGAATCCTCCGTAAATCGAAAAAATAAATTGGACCTCTATATCTCGAACATAGCAACTTAAAATTAGTTAGAATGAATCTAAACCTCTACAAGTCGAATATTTCCTAACAAAATCCTTCATGAGTCGAAAACTCAAGTCGAATTTTTTGGCGTCTCCCTTGAAGTTCAACTTACAGTGGTTCTACTATATTAATAAAAAAGTTACGTAAAACACATTCTGTTTTCTTTCGATGGCCCGTCAGCCATTTTGATAATGTCTACCGCAGTTGTAGACGAAACATCCGGTAGAAATAGCAATGAATCACAACCGTGAAAGCCTATACAATAAAATATTTTTTTCACAAACTTTTCGACTCTATATAAAAAATGTTTTTCAGAGAAGACATTTAAAAATATTTTTTCAACTCGGCTGTTTTTGTCGTAAAGTATGTAAATGTACAATTAATTTGCATTTTGTTATGAAAAAGAAAAAAAAAAACATTTTACAACTTTCACGGCATTTTCAACTGCGTAATTAAAGTGTTTTGTTCTCTGTTGAGATGTGTTGTCTTTTCAGACATTTTGATTAATTAATTCCCGTTTTTATTTAATTTAACGTGTTGCGTCAGGTCATTCAAAAGAATAAACGATCCGACATTCCGACATAGCTCGGGCTTTCTCATATATCTATATGGTACCTGCATTTTCATGGACTTTCTAAAGCGCGGGTCACACTAGGCTGATTGCCAGCCGCGAGTTGTGGAAGCCGCTACTGTCAGCCATCAATCCGCTTGGTGTGAACATAAAATTCGCCGCTGGCCAATTAATGAGTGCCCGAAATGTAATTTTTGGACACTCAATATCTTCGAAACTATTCCACTATTGTCACATTTAAAATACAGTAGATACATATAACCTATGCCCTATACTGTTATCAGTTAGAGGTTTTAGGGTCATGTTTCCCACATTTTGTCACCGATTTTGCCTCTGAAGGTGACAGTTCTTGATCGTGCAAAATTCAATTAAAATCGATTCAGTAGTTTATGCGTGCGTCAACAGACAGACATACAGAATTTGCGTTATATATTTAGACTATTTTATTTTCTGTAAAGTTTACACGAAACATTGTTAATATTATTGATTTGCTTAGGTAAGTCACTTAATAATCAGTCAGCGGCTAGTAATCAACATGATATCATGAATACTTAATGTTAATTGCGTATGGCGCACCGACACGCGCATATCAAATAGGAAAACATGTCAAGGAAATACATAAATACCACAAAAATATTTAAGAATAAGCAATAGACCAGTGATGTCAAAGATACGGCCCACGGGCCGCATCCGGCCCTCGAGCCATCTCAATACCATACATGGGGTTTCATGGAGTTAACAACCAACATAAACTGACAGTACCGTGAACAGTACTGAGGTAACTGATGAGATAAATAAATAATTGAACTGTGTAAATAATCGTGTGTATACAGTTAATAAATAAGTGTGCTAAATAAATTTTGGTGTGTTCCAATGTTGTAAATATTTTGTGTACATAAATAGTGACTTTGTATTCTTCATTACTTATTCTTTTATTTTATCAGTTAGAATTGTTGTTTTGTTTCTGTTACGTTATAGAGAAGTACTTTTGTTTTGTGTGTTTAACTGTTTTGTTAACGTTTCACTATTGTAAATAAATATTTTCCACCACGAACAAGAACAGTTTTGTCACATGTAAAGAACAGAGCGACTGATTGGTCAATTTCCTTTTTCATCTCGCATAAAAACAGCGAATTTCCATTATATGAGGCCTCAGGCCACGGAATACAACTTCAAGCGTGAATCGGTTTACATGTCAGAACGAAGCTTAAATTCACTGTCGATTCCCTGCGGTTACCGTTTAATTGGACGATAAAAGAAAATTTGAATTTCAGATCCGCTCCGGTTAATATCCGGAACGAATTCAGATTAATGTCGTTTGAATAAGTAATCTCTTAGTGAATAGCTCATTCTTTGATGTAAAAGCGTTCATATAATATTATTCGAAATTTAAAATATTCCTGTTTTTATCAGACTGCGATACGCAAGGGTATAAATGGTATAATGTCGCTCAGGAGCAGGAACGGATAAACCGATTTGGGAAAATGAAGTATCGCTATAGATTAGTCTAACTCTAGATCCTCTTAGTATTCTAGGATATATAATGTCATAGATATTCCAATATGGTTGCCAAAAACACATCTTGTTATTCAAGATGAAAAAAAAGTCAAGCAATTCCCCGGGTGCGATAGATATAATCCCGAAAATTATTCAATTAATTAACGTTTTGATCTAGGTTTGGATCTTCTTCAGAATTGTGATAAAAAAACATAAAAATAATTAGTAATCAGTTTATAACAGAATTTTTTTTATTTTTTAGCTCAATTCCAATAAAGGTTCAAACCTGGATCGAAACGTTATTTAATTGATTTATAATTGTATTATAACACCACGTCTTAAAAAGCCACGCCGCCAATGATGTACCCTGGTGGAGAAACAGAGGCACGATGGCAGCGGAGAGTATGAACTAGGAAGTAGTGTTCATGTTAAAAAATTTTAATTAATAAATGTGTTGAATTAAATAATATTCATGTTACAAACTTACGTTAATAAAATATATGTTGAATACAGTAGTAATAATTGTTTGAAACTGGCGCCCCATTTTGGGCGCCAATTTGTAACAATTATTATTATTTTATTCAACATATCTGTTAACGTAAGTTTGTAACAATATATATTTTATTAATATATTGTGTGAAAAAATGGTCGATAATTTTATTTATTGAAATAAAAGATTAATTTTTAATGGCTTTCTTAGGAAGTTCAATTTTTTTGTAAGTCTTTTATAGTAGGTACTACGTTAAAAAGTTACCGGAAAAAATACCAACAGTAGGTAATTTTATCTACAGAGAACGGGTAATACGAGAGGCTAATTTCAAGTCAAGGAGATGAATGCCGACCGTACAGTTCATGTACGTAGCAAGTAGGTATATTAGTTTTATAAGTTAGCGGGGATTTCCAGAGAAGCCACTTTATCACTTTAATTACAATGTAACTCTATTATATAACTACGTCATTACTACACAGCCCAGACTTTCATAAATATTAAAGTCATTCGTTATATAATTATACCGGTTGATATGAGCATGTCACTAAAATTTAAAACTATTAATTTTAATTTTATCTCAGATGTCAGAAGAATCAGGTTATAGCACAGTCAAGTCAGTTTAAGGCCTAGCTCACATGAAGAGCGTTAATCGCGCGTTGACCTTTATACCACTGTTCACATGGTTACTGATTTTACGCGTTAAGAGCGCGTTTATTTTATAGTTTATACGCTAGTCGAGTGTTGTATTCTGTCGAAGATGGCCGTTGCAGGTGCAATCTGTTTATGGATGCTATATATCAAAGAAGACAGCGTCATAGAAAAAATCGAAAATATTGAGTGCATCCTATTTTACAAAATAGAGTTACCACAAGCTTGTACATTACACTTTATCCGAATCTTAGGAATTATGAACCTAAATTTTTCAACTACTATTTCGTCGATGAATAGATCATAATCAAATTGTTCTCCATCCATTTTTTATTTTAAAGAAAACTTCTTAGAAAAAATAATCGCAAATATTGGACAGCAGGAACCTATCGCTTCAAATCGCGCGTTGCATCTGAACACATCAATGCTAATCAATGTTTAGTTAGACATGATCTAAGCGCGCGTTGACGCGCGTAGACAGAGTATTTGCATTATCGTGGCGTTGAACGCGCGTCGCCCACCAACGCGCGTTATCATATAAACAGTTATTTGCAATTGTATTGAAATTGTAAACGCGCGTTTGGTTAACGCGCGTTTAACACCTCTCATATAAACCTAGCCTAAAGGTTGACTAATGACTATATTCACGTAATGACGTAATTTCATTGTCATCTGGTCTTTACCCGCGTTAGGGCTCTTGTTAACGACAACGGATAACGGTCCGATTTTTATGACGGGCGACGGGCCGACGCGCAGTGTTCATTAGGTTAGTATAGGTGTTTGTTAACGCGACGGGCATGTAACGTTGCAACAAAACTCAACGGATACACGCACGTCGCCCCCTCGGCGCGACGGCGGTCGGTCCGATGCAGTGGACCACGTTAGTTCATAGAAGTCTGTTGACGACGACGGATGTGCGGGCACGTTTTTATACTTTATACCTACCTACCTTGTGCTGCTTAATTATGAAGAAAAAGGATATTGATATGGATTTACTAACTAGCTTTGTTCATAATTAGGCCAGAGACGAGACTTTAGACAATTACAAAAATAAACAAGCAAATTTTGCGGCATGGAAAGATATCTGTATAATGTTAAATGAAGAATTTGAGACATTATCTGATAAAGAAAAAAAAACTCTCTTTCTAATAAAATAGGATGAACCCATAGCTTCCTCCTTTTTTTTCGTAGCTGCTGTTTTTTGTATAAATAGTAGGCTACTACTTCTTACAACGGACGCGCTCACGTTATATTAGCGGATCGTGTACAAAGGTAACCGTTTCGCGTCGGCCCGTTACCCGTTGACTAAAACGCTCGTTAACAAGAGCCCTAAATGTCGTTTTTTTGTTGTATTGTAGCCGGGTAAAAACGACTGAAAATTTTAATATCAACTAGAAATTCACTAGATTGCATCCTTTTTTTCTCTGATCTTCTCTGACTTCCTCTTACATAACATCATAAAAATGAATAGTAGGTATATTACATCACAAGGACCGTATTCTCGCACTGCGCACCATGATGCCCGAGGCGAAATCAAAGGCACCATGACGCGCAGTGTAAGGATACCAAACTTTCGACCAGTGTGGTGTATACTATTTTTCTTCATACCTCAGTCGTAAGTACGCTTATTAAATTAATTAATTACATAAAAACACAGATAAATTCCAAGCAAGCAGCTATGAGGTTATCCGTAAAAACACAGATGACAGCTGTTCGCGACTATTAGCTAAAATGCAATAGGGTTGCTATGGAAACGACATCTAAGCAACAGTTGATAGGTTGTTTTTTCCTTTACTGTCGTCCGAAATTGATGACGAAAGTATGTGCTTTCGATCGAAGTATGAATCAAACAATAATAATTCCGTATAACAATTGCCTCTGGTAGTACCATGGCAGTTACATTATAACCTCAACACTTTTTTACAAATTACCAAGTAGAATAGAATATGACAGTCGTGTTTTGCGTAACTTCTGTGACATTTCACCCAAAGTACTTTAGCAGAAATGGTGGCGGGAGGTGTTGCGCCAGTAAAAATGTTTACACATCAAAAGCTGTCGGAGATCATGAACGACATGAACTCTTGAAGAAACACTCTGAATATGGCAAGCAATACCATATGATGATGAAGATAAAACAGGAAATATGAATACCTACATCAACGCTGCCTCTGTTGTTCAGTAAGACATGAAAGATCGATTGGGTTTTCCCCGGGGATATTCAACACATTTAAACTTTATTGTGCATTCGCTCTCCCTTACAATCTACATAACATACCTTCACTTGATAGTTCATGCAAAAACACATAAAGTTTTATTGGTCCAAATAAAGCGCACATCTTTTTGAAATAATATTCTTAGTACCTACATGCACAGAATACCATAGGTCAAGTTAAAACAACAGTGATGCTAGGCGATGTACTCAATTTCGAATTGCCCAGGGCCAGGGGTCGTCAACCTTTTAAGACAAAAGAGCCAAAAGTTACAATTTACTAAATTTTCCAGTTTTTAAAGGGTCACTAGACATTTTCGTTTCAGTATTAAACTGCCGTAAAAAGGCAAAACGCAGTAAGTGACCAACTTATGAATTTGAGTAAATCAAGATTTACTAAAAATGTCTTGACCGTCCAGAATTTTAGATTATGGAAACCAAAACATGGGGGAAACATTTCTTAAAGACAATAAAATTATTTTTTCGTTTGTTTTATTATTTTTTTATTATAAATAACAAAACACATACTGCTTTCTGCCATAAAATTATTATTTATGTAAGCTCACAATTATTAACAATTGTAAGTGAAACTAGAATGATGTGCTCTAGATTCAACATCAGCTAAATTATTATATAATTAGGAAACAAGAGATTATTACTTAATAGTTAATATTATAGATTGTTAAAACAAACTACTACTACTTCGCACATACTGCCCTTTGCCTTAGATCTAAAATGTTCATTATGTTTATTAATATATAAGATAAAGAGCAGTAATAGATATTTTGCACAAATACTGCCTTCTGCCTAAACACAGTATAATAATAAAAATCAGATACTGCTGTTTTGCCTCATCAATCTACCTAGGAAGGAAGTGTGCAATTCATCTGGAGGTCGGTTTAAAAGCTGCAGGACTTACTGCTGTCGTTGTCTTCAGTATGCACTCATTTTGTCCACAAATGTCACTTACTGCCTTTTGCCTTTTTAGGGCAGTATAGTATTTGCTTATATACGTATAGTATATAATATATCCGAGGACGACACGTCGCAACGGGGGCGGTGCGGGTGAAACGCGAGTGGAAATGACTGAGAGATAGACATGGTACTCAATCATGGATCGATTGGACGATTTTTAAGGGTTTATATAATAAAATAATTATTTTTTGCGTATGGAACTGAAGAGCAGCAACTTTACATCAAAAGAGCCGCATTCGGCTCGCGAGCCGCAGATTGCCGACCCCTGTCCAGGGCGGAACTTAAGGCCACTGCACACGAGGCTGGATTTGCTGCGAGATTTGACTACTAGTTTTCTAGCGCTGGTTTTCTTGATTGGTTTTATGTGCTCGCTTCACACGAGACGTTTTTCAAGCTTGCCTTGTGAATGGATTTGGTGCGCGCGCAGTGACAGTTCAAATATAAACACAGAGCAAAACGTGTCTGCGTTGTCTGACTCTCAGAAGAATGACGCCATGTCGCTTCCTTATTGGTTCTTGTTCAGAGCAAGAATAGGACCTAGCAAGAAAAATAGCCACTGCTCTAATTTTAAAATCGATCTGGTGAGCTAGCAGGCGATCCCGCAGTAACGTCATTTCCAGCCTCGTATCCAGCCTGCCAACCAGCAGAAGTCCAAGCAGTGTTTCCATGCCTCGTCTGCAGCGGCCTTTAAATACGCCACTGGTCTAGTATAGATGTCGGCAACCATTTGAGACGGAAGAGCCAAAAGTTACAATTTACAAAATTTACCAGTTTTTAAAGAGCCACTAAACATTTTCTGTTCAGTATTATAGTATTTGGCTGACAATTATTTTTGCGTATGGAACTGGAGAGCTTCAACTTTACATAAAAAAAGCCACATGTGGCTCGCGAGCCGCAGGTTGTCGACCCCTGGTCTAGTATCAATTTCTGACTGCGCAATTTTAAGAATAGGTTCTGAAATTATTGTTTTTCATTCTGGGAATAAAAGAAATCTCCGACGCGCCGTAAACCGATCAATGGAATCAAATTATGAATAATTGAAATGTTGATCGCTAAACATAAACATATTATTTTTAACAAACCAGACCAACCTATGTCGAAGTACCAACTGCTGACATCAAATCAATTTCCTTTTTATTATGCAACTGGGTTATCAAGCACCTGCAATCAAATTCAACGTCAACAGCCGGCATAAATAAGTAACAGTAATTGTCTAACATTAAAGCTACTTGATTCTCTTTTCAATTATTATTATTGCAACTCCAGTAAACCAGCGCTGGGCAACCTCGGCTCTTTGAGCTCCTAGGAGATAGCTCCCATAAGTGAGTATAAAGCGCGGGTCACACTAGTCTGCTTGTCAGCCGCTGCTGATCAGCCGCGGACAATAGCACCAGCAAGCAGCGGCGGGCAGCCCGGTCACACTACGACTTGCTAGTCTATCGCGAGTAGTGGCTGCCAATCGGGTCACTACATCATCGAACATAAACCACGTGGTACGTGATGGTTTACTCGCTTATGATGCACTGCTTCGGTCAGATTGCGCTGCTCGCTGGTGGTAGCGGGTGCGAGTGAGTCACGTGACCTGCTAGTCGCCGCTGCCTGGCTACCAAAATAGAACATGTCCAATTTCACCAGCCGCTGAAAAAAACTCGCCGGCTGGCGGCGCCAGCGGCGAATTTTATGCTCACACCAAGCTGATTGATGGCTGACACTAGCGGCTTCCACAACCAGCCTGGTGTAACCCGCGCTTAAGAGTGAGTAAGAGAGGTACATAACTTGTCTCCTTTGAGGTCGTTTTACCTGTGCGCGGTAACGAACAATAGAGACCCTTGAAACAATAGAGATTATTTGCTGATGGTGGCTCTTCAAAAGTCATAGGTTGCCCAGCGCTGCAGTAAACAAACAGGAGAAATTTCACTTGCCAGTAGCGCTATCGGGTGACAGAAAAAAGTTTTG
Organism: Xanthostigma xanthostigma; assembly: GCA_963575645.1. NCBI lineage: Eukaryota > Metazoa > Arthropoda > Insecta > Raphidioptera > Raphidiidae > Xanthostigma > Xanthostigma xanthostigma. Next base: position 8,012,670 of record OY754464.1, read on the forward strand.
TAAACCTACTTGCAGAGCTAAATAACAGTTGGCAAAACCAAAAGTGCACATCCCGCAAGTTTTCCACTGTACATATTATAATTAAAAAAATGAGAAAATAGATTAAAAAAAACAATTAAAAAAATAGAAAAAAAATAAAATGGAATAGAAAAAAAAATTACTTGTGTCAGCGGGAATCGAACCCGGCACCTCGCTATTACTGGACTAACGCGTTGTTATTGTGATATAGAAGTTTAGCAGTTATTCTACGTTATATACATTTACAATAAAAGTTATAGGTATTTTTTTGTTTTTTTTATTTAAACTACTTATTAGCTGTCAAAAATAATAAAATAAAACTGTTTATAAAAATTAAAGTACTGAACACATTTATGTGAATTTAAATAAGGTTCTGGTCTGATAGTAAACAAAGTGAATAAAATATAACCCAAGGCAATTCGACCAAAATTGCTATCTGTAGAGTCGTGACGTACATACGTACAGACCAACCGACAACTGCTGTTTGTAATTTTCAAATACAATTTTAATAGTATTTATGAACTCGAATTGGTTTTAAATGGTTCTGTTTTATAGATCAGAATCTCCTCTTTTCAAAAAACTTCAGTGTGAAATTAACTTCTTATAATAACGAAAGTCAGCTCTGACGCACAAAGCGATAATAGTTCATAAAGATTTACGCTTAAAATACAACGAGAACTAAGAAATTGCAATGTATTACTTTTGTTTTCATTATCTTTATATTTATATCTCTTTCTTCTTACAGTAGACTGTTCATTTCGTTCTTGAACAATTTTATAAATTAATATTTTGTTCAATACATTAAATATTCTACGTTTAAAATTGTAAATTCATTTTAAAGTTCATATTTTGTGAATTTTCGGGTGAATAATAACAAATTATGGCAAGAAGAAGTTTTACTTCAGTCGTGTGGTCTAAAGCACGCTCGTTTTTTTTAAATACTATTTTTGTCTATGTTAACTAGAAGCCGATCGTTGGCTTGCATAAATCCTCAATTTAATTTGTTTCAACAATATATAAAATGGTGAACGTATCGTCCGACACTTTTGACTGGAAAGCTCATGCATTATTCACGAAGGGCATTCTATATACACACTTACTGATTTACCTACACACCGCGTGGAGTCGGTTCTATAAGAATGCAGTTTTTTATATCAAACGTGAATCCCAGAAGGACTATAAAAACAGTCACGGAATGAGGTCGTTCCACTTAAAAAAACATAAAAGTATTTGCTAATAAACGTTATATCTTTCGCATTAATATAAAATAAAAACCGGTCAAGTGCAAGTCGGACTCGCGCACCGAGGGTTCCGTATACAAACGTGTAGGTATGTAAATAGTTCGTCCATCACGGGAATCGGTCTCCAAGATTTTTCCCGCTTGCCGTTGAAAAACTGGTGTCCCCATACTTCGACACAGGTCCGCCCACCGTCAGTTTACCAACTACCCGACCTGTACAATACACGCCACGGATCTAAAAGGTTCGGAAGCTAGTCACAAACAGCGTCGCAAAGGCAATTTTAGAGCCGTTGAGACTCCCATCACCTCCCAGCTACCTGCACGGAACTCGGTGATTGGCCGTGATCGCTCGTTGCCTTTGTTGCTTTCCTGCTTTAAAGTACAGTCGAGTACGCCATTGTCAAATTGTTATTGTTATTTTAGTTTTGTTGAGTTGCGAGTTTGTAGTTTTTCAACAGACTGTACAAGCGCAAGCTTGCATTCGCATCTAACTTCCGAGCATATTATACTGTATACCGTGGCTATATCTGATAGCCTAACGGTCGTACCGTGCTGTATGCGAGAGTTGTCATAATTGTATTTTAATAAATCTTCGAGTATACTGCTGTATAAACGCACCGTTAACGAACGCTTGTTTTGTATTAGAATTGTTACTGTGTACCGCGTGCGTAGCACGTTGTTGCGGTTTGTGTATGTATAGTATAGAATATATTGCGTGTATTTAAAAAAAACGAGTGTGCTTTAGACCACACGACTGAAGTAAAACTTCTTCCTGCCATAATTTGTTGTTATTCACTCGAAAATTAACAAAATATGAACTTTAAAATGAATTTACAATTTTATTCACTTTAAACGTAGAATATTTAATGTATTGAACAAAATATTAATTTACAAAATTGTTCAAGAACGAAATGAACAGTCTAATGTAAGAAGAAAGAAACATAAACATAAAGATAATGAAAACAAAAGTAATACATTGCAATTACTTAGCTCTCGTTGGATTTTAAGCGTAAATCTTTATGAAATATTATTTAAAGTAGGTTTACAAAACTTTTTTCTGTCACCCAATAGCGCCACTGGCAAGTAAAGTATGTGTCATTCTATTGTTATTACTGCTTATATTTTCGGCCACCCGATGGCGCCACTAGCCAGTGAAGTATTTGTCATCCTCTTTCTATCTTCACTAACTTATATCTCCCTCTCAACTTCCGTTCGCCTCGCCCGATCACACTTTCCGTAAATCGCTCGTCACGCATTCACCAGCTTACTCCCCAAGTCAAGCGTGCCTAAAGAAGTTTTACTTCAAAAAAATGGTTTTCCATTATTTATTGTTATAGCGGCAATAGAAATACGGGAACTAAGTTGTGGCACAGTTATCAAAAAATAACAGTGCGCCCAACATTAATTTCAACAGTACCCCGCTTAGTACAATATACAGGGTGTCCCATTAAGAATGGGACATAGAACAACCGCAGATTCTCCAATTCAAAATAAAACGATTAAGCGAAATATGCTTAGATAAAATGTTACTCGGTTCCGAAATACGGGTTGTTGAAGTTGAAAAGTGAAAAATTATTAATGTCCATAATTTTTTTAAAACACCGTATAATTTTACTCAAATCGGCACACTTGTTAAATATCATAAAATGCACCTAACAATAAAAAAATTAGTTCAATACGCTCTACCAGTGGCGTACGGCAGGAGTAAGTAATGCTTGTACCCCTTCTAAATGTTACGCCGCTGTCTAAATTTTAATTTTGACTATAATTTTAATTTTTTTGATATTTTCTAAGTCAATAATGCACACTTGTTGGTTTGTTGTAAAGTCATTGGTTTTCGAGATATTCGCAGTTTTTTTAAGACAAAATTGTAAAAATGAATATTATTAATAATAATACAAATAAAAAGTAGGTACATGTCTATCTATCTTTAACTGCGAATATCTCGAAAACCAATGACTTTACAAAAACTAACAAGTGTACATTATTGACTTAGAAAATATCAAAAAAATTAAAATTATAGTCAAAATAAAAATTTAGACAGCGGCGTAACATTTAGAAGGGGTACAAGCATTACTTACTCCTGCCGTACGCCACTGGTAGAGCGAGTAACATTTTATCTAAGCATATTTCGCTTAATCGCTTTATTTTGAATTGGAGAATCTGCGGTTGTTCTATGTCCCATTCTTAATGGGACACCCTGTATTTACCTTACTGCCTAGCCGTTAACCTGTAGTAATATATATGTCATATACATTAGGTATATATAATACAGCAACATAAAATTTGCATTTCCCAAAAAAGCACGTACATAAATAGTCACAGATAATAGAACAGCATGATTTACATACTACACAGTACATTGCATGTTATAAACCGAGTTTAAACAAAATGTGAACGCGGAATTCAACTCCTCCTTCCTTCTACGGCCATGATTTGTGTGAGCCTACGGGGGCACTACGTCAACATAAACAATGTCAAATGAAAACACCACTCGCGGTCTACAAAATAGTATATTTATCTACTCATAAATTCATTACGGCATATTTAAATACCAGATCATTTAAAATGGCAATAACAAAAAAAAAGTGATCGGGAATTACTCGAGAAGTAATTGACCGATGACGCTAAAATTATTCATGCATGTTTGGGTCAACATAGAAATAATTTTTGAGATTTTTCAGCCGTCTATGTGCGGTCATTTTTTAGTAAAAAAATAGTAAAAAAAACGTGTTTTTTTAACTTTCGGGGCTATTTGCAAGTTAACAATAATTGCACTTACCGACCTCTGTCAGTGCTCATTTTTTAGGAAATTTCATAAGAAACAACTTTCTCATTGCATATGCTATACTAAAAGTCAAGAGGAACGGAGATTTTTAAGGAAATAGAGAAAAAACACTATTTTCGTCACTAATTGTTAATTATAAAATCAAGCACACCAACAATTTGTAAGCAAACTTAGGGGGTTGAACTACACCCTAAAACGAAGCGATTCCAACAATAATTTCGCCTGTGCCCGAAAAATACACCCAAAACTCCTCGCCGTCTAGCCTATATTATATTAATAGATAGCGGATGCCTATCCTTTAGCATTGTGCAGAATGGTTCCAATTAGAAGCCATTTTGAATGTGGAAAACGCCGTAAAAAGAGCGCGAGATACAAAAAGATTAAAAATTCTATAATATGATGTTAATAGAAAAAACAATAAAACTCGCAGTAAACAGTGATATTTCGCTCCAAAACCTATTTTTATATTGAAACGTTTTAAAAATTACAAAACTGAGCATAAATATAATGTTAAAGCTTAGAACATTTTACATTGTTAATTTGGCATCAAGGTTGACAAGCATCGTACTATATCATGACGTCACACAAGACCGCTAACATGGTCGATTGTTTAAACTGTCTAGTTTTGAATGTGAAATTTAATTTTTTTTTTCGTATTAAAATATTACATTTTTAAATGATTATCAATTTTTTCCGCATTATGGTTGAATTAATTATTTATATATTGTACGTCATTATTGATAAATAAATAATTCTCACATACCTTTTATGTTATGCTAGTTATATAATGGTTTACAATCTGAATTTTATGGTACCTATATAAAATTAAGATCAGTTTTCCTTATTACATTTTTTATTTACACATCATGGCCAACTAAAGTTTTTGACTTATCAGCATAGAAACATGTCACGATTTCCATAAAAAGTAAGTTCAGTAATTCTCTATTACCCACTAGCTGCGCTAGTAGGGTTCGTGCACACAGCCTACACGAGATTGGGAGACAGCACAAAAGGCTTCTGTCTTCCCGGTGACAAACTGACTCCCGTTAATAAAAAAAATGTTCTTTTTCGATGTATATTGCATTTTATGTTGAACATTTTTCTGTAATGCAATAATTTACCAAAACAATTAACTGAAATTGACTCTGTTTAGTTGAGGGGGAATGTACCCCCTGGCAACGCCGCTGGTTCTAATATTGAACCCCAATCCAGACATATGAGGTTAATGGCTGTGTGTAACAAGTTCGATGACCTGTAAATAAAAATGTGGAACAGAATCGATTTTATAAAAGCTACATCAATAATTAAGTGACTGTTCATGTCTGAAGCACGTAAGACAAGTAAAATGTAAAGTTCACTCTTTCACGAAGACAAATATCAAGATTATTTTTACAAACAAAGGTCAAGCGCCGTGATCCGTTGAAGAAAAATGTCACAGAATTACCACCAGCGTCAATTAACAGGTTGCCAACTGTAAACTTTCAAAAACTAAATATTCAAGATCCGTCAAATTTAATATTTAAAGACCGCGCGCACTTGTCAAGCATAGACCAGCATAGCACAAACCTGCAACACTAGACCAGCAGAAGCCAGCACAAACCAACAAATTTTTGTGCAGGATATAATACGCACCACAAATCTAAAGGCTCGGAAGTTAGATGCGAATGCGGGCTCGTGCTTGTACAGAAATTTACTACAAACTCGTAATCAACAAAACTAAAATAACAATAGCGTACTCGACTGTAATTTAAAGCAGGAAAGCGACAAGTGACAAAGGCAACGAGCGATCACGGCCAATCGCCGACGAGCGCACGTTCCGTGGTGGAGGTGCTGGGGGTCTCAACGACTCTAAAATGTGCCTTTGCGACGCTGTTTGTGACTAACTTCCGAACCTTTTAGATCCTTGTCGCGTATTATACGTAACGTGCGATAGACATTTTGTAGTTTTCAAGTAGTCCTTATTGGCCATATTCACCGAACGTAAATGATTATTTATACGGTTCATTTGTTTCATTCTTCCGAATAAATAGCTATAATTCAATTCACCGAGCATAATTATGTTTACTGCAGATATACTTAAATCTATTCTGTCCAAATTCTCGGGTGTAAATAATAATGGGCGCCATAATACCTAACCTATAAACGTTAAGTATTATATCTACAGTTTGCTCTTGTGAATTTATTTATGTGTTGTTTATTAACCTTTTGTGAAGTGTACAGTTGTAAAACATTAATGTTAGTGGAAGTTTTGTGTACAATTGGGTTAGAATAAAACATTATTATTTTGTGAAACTTTTTTTTCACGTTTACACTAACGCCATCGGTCGAATTTTGTGTGAACTTCAAAATGTTCAACAAAAAGAGCAAGGAGTATAGTGCAGTGTGTATTTATTCTTCATATATAACTATTTTAGCTGATAATTTGCTTGGTGAATTGAAAGTAAATTTTATTGAAACGAATAAATTTGTTCCAGGATTAGAAATTTCTATCTTTAATAGTTTTCGATGAATATGGCCAAGAATCTGTCAAAGTTATAATCAACAAATCAAAATTTCCAACAAACGACTTAGTTATGACAGCTGTCAATTTTTTTTTTCACTTTAAAAATTATATTTAATTTAAAATCCAGTAGACGCAAACCTGTCGAATTGGTGCTTTAAATAATGAAAATGGTTTTCGTTGAAAAGAAAGCTTTCTAGTAATGAATCTCATAAATTGACATTATGGTAGGAAGATCGAGATAGCTTTAGTACAAGCGGTCATTAATCACGGAGAGCAGAACACACTCTATCATTGGAAGAGTTACATATAGAAAATTAGAAGAGACAATTTGGTTAACCCTTAATTCCTACAATTCTACATAGTATGCAATCATATAAATTGAAATCGTTTTTAAAGCTTCTCTCGCAAATTATAATTAAGAAAACTTGGTTGAAGCGAGCATATCCTAAAAAGGCTCAATAAAAAGTTTTGTTTTTTTTAAATTTATTTAGCTGCAATACACACTGAACTGATCAAAAATCAAAATATAAACTTTTCTCAAAATCTATCCGGCAAGTTTGCTTTCTAAGATTGTAATAACTACTTGACTCTTATTTTTGAATTGTCTAGATTTGTTTTATGACAAAATTTTCTGTAAATAATCCAAAATCATTAGGAGACTTATAAAGTTAAAAATTTAAAAAAACTTTTACATGTAGTATTATGGAAAATATGTCAACCTAGCATGCAAACTGTACATTTTAATTTTTTGCAAATAGCCAAATAATGGCAGCAGTTCCGAAAACTAACTATGAAGAGCATCGATGTCTTACGCATATTTTAATATTTTTTCCAATTTAATTAGGAAACTTTTAATCAATAAAAAAAATTATTAAACTTGTCGATTATGGATTTTTATTCTTGACAATTTTAACTGAATTTTCAACTTTTTAATGATTTAATTTTAATTTTTATTACTTCTAATTTTTTTTTTAATTATTTAATGCAAAAAATATGTAAAATACAGATATTTACATAAATTTATTTTTTCTAACCTAACTTTGTACAAAAAATTCAAAAGTTAGTCCATTGAGTAAAATAGTGAAATAATTAATTACTAAAATATATATATTTATGCCTTTATGACAATAATTTATTGGTATCATCGACTTATAACGTTTTGTAAAAATTCCCATTTAGAATTCGACTTACTTTTGATTGGGACTGTAACGCAACAACTTCCTTAAAATGTTCAAATCGTAGTTTAATGTAGTCGTTTTATAACATAAAACAGCACTCAAAATTTTTAAAAAACCTTTAAATTGGCGCGGAAACACGAGCCGTCATGTACTTATCTACTGTGACGTCATTTTTGTAGTACACCTACAAGTGCAAATAAGACTCCGTATCGTTTACGCGAGGCTAGTTTAGTGTTTACTCTCGTGTGTTGTGTGTTTACTACAAGTCTGACGTCACATTTCAAATCATCATGGCGGCAGTGATTTTTGACAAGACAAAAAATTGAAATAACAAACCCATCTCGTGCTTTTCGGAATATAAACCGTTAATTTCTGATTATAATTCGATAAAGTATCTTATTCACTTAATTTAATCAATTATTTTTAGTGTCAAATACCCTATTAATTAATCAAGTAGAGGAAATCAACAAAATTTTAAATTGCATGGGTTTTCCTATGGGACTATAACGACTACACAACTTTGTAGATTATAATTTATACACAGTTTGTAATTTTATACCATTCAATATTATTAAGTGTTTAATAATTGTGTCCCCTCATTAACTGTGCCAACAGGTGGCAGTATTAGATATGGCATGTTTATTTGGAATGATGCCAAACTATAACAATTTAATTGGAACATTTCCAAACATGACGGAAACAATTTAATAGACCGTCGAGCGTGATTTGTTTCTCACGTTGTATCACGTCATGCGTTAAGACAGACAAGATAGTTGCCGTAGGGTAGCAATAAACAACTTGAAAATCCATTCAATAAATCATGTCAATTGTATTCGTTGCTATCTAATTATAAAATAACTCTTTCAGAAGGTCGCCGTGTCCCTGTAATGTTGCCAAAATTGATAGAACTTCCTCTAAATGTTTCCGTATTAAACTCCTGATCTATACTAATATATAAAGCTGAAGAGTTTGTTTGTTTGGTTGAACGCGCTAATCTCAGGAACTACTGGTTCAAATTGAAAAAAAAAAATATTTGTTGGATAGCCCATTTATCGAGGAAGGCTATAGGCTATATAATATCACGCTATGACCATTAGGAGCGGAGCATTAATGAAAAATGTTGCAAATTGTATCTCAAAAATAAGCTTCTATTCATGTGAAATGCACTAACTAGATATACTCATATTAGCATTGTGAGTACACAACCACGGCTGGCTCAATCGGTAGAGCATGCGACTGTCAATATCAGGGTCGTGGGTTTGAGCCCCACGTTGGGCAAATATATTTTTATTTTTTTTTTATTTTCTACATTGCTTTCTTCTAAGGCTTACATTTAAATTTATTTTAATTTTATTTAATTGATTAAAAAAAAATTAATAGTTAAAAAAAGTATAAATACTCCTTTTTATCGACAAAAACTTTTGAACGGTAACTCCGATCATCATGAAATTTGGACACAATATTCATCTCGGTAAACTAAGATGAATGTGTGTACTCATGTTCCTCCCTTCCCCATTCGTTCTTTTACACCCGAGTGAAACCGGACGGGACCGCTAGTAAAAAATAAAATTTTAACTTGCCCCCTGCCTGTAATTACGTTTCTGAGGTTTTCAGAGTTTTTGTGTATTATTAATATTTAGGGGAGAAATTAATTTCTAGAATGGTTGGCTTTCTGTTTGTACCGCCTTCGCTCGTACCGGATGGGCCGATTTTGATCAAACCCCCAGCCTTGGTGACGTCTATGTTTTTAGTTTAACACAAATTCTGAAAATTACAGAAAGTCAAAATATCAAGGCAATAATGTTCTATAATTAATTAGGTATGTTTCCTTTATTTCTTCTTATGTCAATTATTTCTCTCGATATAATCATCGAAATGACAGGGAAACTTTCAAAAGACGTTCAGTGAATTTAATTAAGCTGTTTATAATTGAATTCCGTAATTTATTTACTTTGTTTTCAATTAAAACAGTCGCCTTGTTCAACCGAGCTTTGATGTTGAACGTAATATTACGGTGAGAATTGTGTGATTTATATGGATAAGGTGGTCTTGTCAGCCGCAAGTTGAATTCAAAGTTTTTGACTTTATAAAAGACCGCGTGCACTTGTCAAGTGTAAATCTGCATGGACCTGCACAGAACACGGAGCAAAAAAGGGTGTTCGTGAAGAAATACATGTAGTTAGGGAGCTGACGCGCAAAAAAACCATATTGTCCCAACCTTCTGCCGCTTGGTACCTAAGCTATTTAAGTAATTTAGAGCATTTTTTCTTATCTATACTAATATATAAAGCTGAAGAGTTTGTTTATTTGGTCGAACGCGCTAATCTAAGAAACTACTGGTTCGAATTGAAAAAAAAATTTTTGTTGAATAGCCCATTTATCGAGGAAGGCTATAGGCTATATAATATCACGCTACGACCAATTGAAGCGGAACATCAATGAAAAATGTTGCAAAATGTATCTCAAAATTAGTCCGTCCGACAAATATTATCAGGTGAAATGCCTTAACTAAATGTTGCAATATTAGCGCCTCTCATTCACAAGCCCGGATAGCTCAGTCGGTAGAGCGTAAGACTCTTAATGCCAGGGTATTGGGTTCAAGCCCCACGTCGGCGAATATATTTTTATTTTTTTTATTTTCTACATTGCTTACTTCTAAGGCTTACATTTAAATTTATTTTAATTTTATTTACGACCAATTAAAATTAAATCTAATTAATAGCTCATTTGAAAACTGTTATAACTATAGGTACCTATTATAAAAATAATTTTCCTACAGTGTTTTCAATTAAATATTTATAATATTTTATTACCTACAGTAATTATTGTTTTAAAAGAAATTTATTACTTAAAATAAAAAGTATAAATACTGCTTTTTATCGACAAAAACTTTTGAACGGTAACTCCGATCATCATGAAATTTGGACACAACATTCATATCGGTAAACTAAGATGAATGTGCGTACTCATGTCTCTCCCTTCCCCATTCGTTCTTTTGCACCTGGGTGAAAGCGGGCGGGACCGCTAGTATGATATATAGGTGAAATCTGTACTTATTTTAAGATAAGGGGGATAAAAAATTTCAAAGGTGGTAAAAAAGGGTAAAATTTAAAAAAAAAAATTCCGCCGTTTCGTTTTTAGGTTCTGTTAGAGCCAAATGACTGGGAAATACCCATTTTTGACCAATTGCACCCTCCCAAAGCCACTCCTAAGAAAGTGGATTTATGATCATAAATTCACCTTCTTAGAAGTGGAGGGTGCAATTGGTCAAAAACCAGTAACAATTTTAATAGTTCTAATGCATCCCATTGAAATTTGAAACACTGATATTTTTACAAAAATCTAATTATAAATAATTTGGTGCTAAATTACAAAAAAAATATTACGCCAACGTGTACACTGTACACAATATTTTATAATTACATTTGAAAAAAACGTTTAATTAAAAAGCAACCACGTGTCACGTAAAAAAGGTGGGTAAACAAATGCACAAACACGGTGTATCTATTAAAATGTTCACTCTTTTGTGCGAATTTTTTAATATTTTCGTGATAACTTTCACACCGCAGAGAATAATATTTTTATCCGCTGAACATCAAAGACAAATATAAATGATACTGTGATCATCCAAGGAAAAAAGTAAATTGCTTTTTATCAAATGTTTCGCTTTGTTTTTATACATGAAAACCGTTATCCTTTGTACGCTTCTCTTTGTTGAAACTGCAAATAATAGAAGAGCAAATTTATTCTCTATTCACTCCAAACTTTAGTTGACAGTGCACACATGTTATTACGTTTTGAATTTCAATTCAATTTCATATACAAATTGCTAAACAAACATTTCACGATTTTGCCACGAACTTCAGTGATAAAAAGTTTGAGATGAAAAAAAAAAATTCCAGCCAATTGGGCGACGGGACCATTTCAACTTCAAAAATGTTGACATTTGATTATAATAAAAAAAATAAAATTCTGATATCGTGTGAGGTGACGCGGGTAATGGCTAGTATTCAATATGATATTTGCTATTCGTTGCCATGGTTACCTACATAATAATATGTTCCACGTTATGTAAAAATTACTCAAAGCATGCCGAACTAGTTTATTTCTAACAGATCCAGAAAACAAAAGATCAGCTGATTTTTTTTTTATTTTCAAAATATTTCTGAAACTATAAAGTTTAGAAAAAACATTTTTAACGAAACTTTCTTGAAAAAATGAATAGAATAATAATCCGTTATGAAAAGTATACCATTATTATATAAAAAACACCGTTATAGCATATATCTCTTCTGCGCATGCGCCAATTTTCCCCAAAAACAATAGGGCTCTTCATATTTGCATACCAAACATCCTTCCAAAATTTGGTTTCAATCCGCTCATCCGTTTCACCTGTATCGTGTTCACAGACTAACAGACGCGCAGAGTTTTTCCAAAAATATGTTTTTTGGATTCGGGGGACCTCAAAACGGAAAGATATTGTAAAATACGAGGCTGGAAACACTGCTTGGACTTCTGCTGGCCGGTAGGCTGGGTACGAGGCTGGAAATGACGTCACAGCGGACCCTTGCGCTTACAGCTGGTCAAAAGTCATCAATAATAATAATAAATTACTGGTAAAAGATATACAGTCGAACATGGATACGCAGAGTGGACAAGTCAGGCAGTCAGTTATTCGAACTGTTCGTGAGTTGTGTTGATACAGTACTCTGACATTACGACATAAATTATACTGTGGAAATAAATTAACTTTAGTGAGTGCAATTTATATAAATCTGTTTAAAATAAATAACTTTTTGTAAATACAAGTGTGAATCAGTTACTGTACTAGATAAACTTTGTGTTGTGTTCCTATGTTGTAAATAATTTTGTGTACATAATTTAGTGATTCTATATTCTTTGTGACTTAGTCCTTTATTTTACTATTTAGAACTATTAGTTTTGTTTCTGTTAACGTTATTATTTCTGTTAAGTTAAAAAAGTACGCTTTCGTTTGTGTGTTTAAACTGTTTTGTTAAACATTTATTATTGTAAATAAATCATTTCACCACGGACTACAACAGTTTTGTTACAATACGTTCGACTATCGCTTATAGAGGTACAGGCAAGTAGTAGTCTCAGTTATAGAAGTCCATGAGTAAAAAACGTGTTTCTCTAATAGAGGTTTTCTGTTTCTCACTTAGGTATAGAGGTTTTAGAGGGTTCCAAAGACGAAACCTGGCAATTACTCTCACTTTTCTCGCTTACCCAGTTCTCATTCACTCAGGTTTTTCAAGAAGCGACTAAAATTGTAATTAATTGAAAAAGCGAGAAATATACTTGTACTTAGTCATTAATAAACTCATAGGTACCCAATTAAATAAAATTTAATATTTTTAGCTATAATAACTTCACTTTAAAAATTAAACATTATTAAAAAATTTAAGGTTAGCTAAGCCTAATAATTTTATATATTATTCCCGATTTTTGTCAAGTTACCGGTGCACCTTCAAACATTATAAAATTACACTTTTCAAAAATACACAATCACGAAATTTTTAAATATAGTTTTATCAAATTAACAAGAATTTTAGAAACAACAAATTTTAAAAGAAATGTAAAGAAATTTTTATCAGGAAATTGTTTCTACAACATAACAGAATTCTTTGACTATCAGCATGTTAATATTGTTGTAGAAACGACAATAAACTTTATTATTATTATAAAATCACATTATTTTTGTTAGAAAACAATATCAAATCACCTTAAACGGTTACACGGTATAAATTATCACTTTCACAAAAAATTTATTTAAAAAAAACTACAATAATAAAAAGACAAAATTTTGATTCAAGTCCAACAAAGAAAAAATACTATTTTCATTGTAATTACGACTTTAAAACTTCTCAAAAATACGCCCACATAATTTACTTTCGACTTCGTTCAACAGCGACATTTTTGAAAAGCGACCGTTTTTTCCGCGCATCGCACAAAAAAAACTATATACAACTGTTGCTGTGTCAAAATAAGCACTACGATTAGATGAGCGCGCGCCGTTTGCGTATAAAAACAATGACCCGCCAATGTTTTGTTTTAATATAAAACGCGACCGAAGTGTTCTGTTTTGATCAACACGCGCGTCCTACTTGGTGAACAATTCAAAACTCACTGGTTTAAAGCACAGTACCAAAACGGAAAGTGTCGAAAGGGATCCTGTACTTTTCGGCAAGCATGTGGTTTGCAAATTGCAGGGCAAAAAAAAATTCCAGCCAATTGGGCGACGGGGCCATGCCAACTTCAAAAATGTTGACATTTGATTATAACAAAGAAAATAAAATTTCTTATATCGCGTGAGGTGACGCGGGTAATGGCTAGTATTAAATATAGTTTTAAAGAATAGCTAACTTTAAAATACCCTTCTTCACACAAAAATTGATGAAACATCTGAAGTGTGCTGTGTGTATCAATCCACAATCGATATCTATCGAAATCGTGTAATTTAATATGAGACGAACACGATTTTGAATAATTTGAGGATAGAAATATAGTGAAAAAAGAGACTTAGGCCTAGCACACATGAAGAGCGTTCAACGCGCGTTTACAATTTCTATACAATTGTATATAACTGTTTACATGATAACGCGCGTTCAATGCGCCACCAACGCGCGTTATCATGTAAACAGTTATATACAATTGTATAGAAATTGTAAACGCGCGTTGAACGCCTCTCATATAAACTAGGCCTTAATTATAGTGGTCAGTATGTTTATTTGTTCATAACACATCAATCCGGGACATTTGCATAGATTTTGAAAAAAATTCGGGACACCGGGACAGGAGGGCGAAAACGGGACATGTCCCGGAAAACCGGGACGTCTGGTAACCCTATGCCTAACTAGTTTATTTCATGACAGATCCATAAAACAAAAGAGCGGCTGATTTTTTTTTATTTTCAAAATATTTTCAAAACTATAAAGTTTAGAAAAAATATTTTTTAACGAAACTTTCTAGAAAAAATGAATAGAATAATAATCCGTTATGAAAAGTATACCATTATTATATAAAAAACGCCGTTATCAGTTTAATTAAAATAGATCTGACTTTTTAAAACTTATGATTATTCCTCACAAGATCAAACTAAAGACTCCCTGTCGTTTGTGCCTTCGGAATGAGATATCGGACTTGAAAGACACACGGTTGATCTCTCAACCTGTTGATCCGTTAACGGCCAACAACGTTTATTGTCCTATCGGGCTTCCATTTCCAATGTAGGCATCTACATTATAATCTCATAATAATACCCGTTGATGACATTTTTTATTTTAATTTACTTTTTACATAACAACAATACTGAGAAAACAGACAGCATTGATTCTCCGAAGATGGCATAAAGATTGCCGAAACGTGAGACAATTAAATGCAATAAAAAAAAAGGTTTGCACTTCGGGAGTGCCGGGAGAAGTGAAAACTTGAATATTAACATCTGACGAATTTTCGATCAAAATGGTTTGTATCATAGATTGCATTTTTATGTAGGTACGATATTTCAACGCTAGATGTCTAACGTTGTATAAATTAGAGAGTTTTCTCGCTCACCCAGTTCTTACTTTACCTGACGCCTGACGCGAGTTTAACATTTTTTACCCATTACAAAAAAAGTGTACAACGCCGCTAAAGAAGTTTTCACTTCAAAAAACTTCAGTATTTGCAAAGTTCATTGATCCTATGCCACCAGGTTTCATCCTTTAATCTTCTAATTATAATCTTGGTGATTGCTTTTCTTCCGATATCGTCCAACGTCGGATCGAGAGAAATACGGGTCCAATGTAAGTCGCAGTTCATTAACTGCCAAACACGAATAATAGGATCATGATCCCACGCACAGACGACAAGTATCACGTGGTCACGAAAAATACGGAGCTGTATCAAGTCAAAGTATAGCTCCGTCGATCGATTCACTAACTCCATTGTCGCTTCAGAATAAGCGACCACAATAGTGTGAAACAAACACACCAGACCTGCCTGTAGTGTCATCTAGTTGACGGTAGAAGAGTATTTGGGCAGTATAGCTCCGTCAATCGATTTACTAGCTCCTTGGTCTAGATTCTAGACCTACCCCCAGAGTCATCTGCGTGTCGACGGAATGCAACTGTCTGCAGAGATACAACACCAATTGCACAGTGAACTTTACTTTAGTTTGCTATTTCATCGTTGGCGTCGCTAGTGGCTTTCTTTGCAAAGAATATTATCCTTAAAAAAATGGTTGTCTGTTTACGGACGATAGTTTTACGTGATAACGTATTCCGCTCGAATATCATATTTAATAATACATAATCTAAATTTTAGTAGCTGTCAAACTTGGGCCGATCGTGCGCGGAACGTGACACATTTCGGAACGTGACACTTTTTCGTGCATGCAGCCGGTGTTTCATCAATTTATAAGACGTTATCACGTCAAAAACAACGTAAACTTGTAGTTCGTGAATGCGAAAAAAATAATAGATATCAAGTTTCGAGAGCGTAGTAAGAAAAAAAAGCGAGTGTGCTTTAGACCACACGATTGAAGTAAAACTTCTTCCTGCCATATATAATAATGATAATTCGATAATCTATCACCATATTTTGATTAGACATCCTGATTTAACGACACAATATAACCTCACTCTGTAGCACATATCTACAAAGACGTAATGTTTAAAAAATAATTTTTGATTAATTAATAGGCAAAATATGAATATATATTTGTTAGCATAATTTATAATACATTTGAAAGGATTAATTAACTAACCTACATTATTTCCCGTTACAAAATGCAGCAAAATTCGATGAAATGTATTTTTGATACCTACAAAAACAATTGTTTTCATTTTAAACGTCAAATAGTTGTCAAAAAAAATAATAATTTCGATTAATGCTCCGTCTTTGTCGCACTCACTAACTTATATCTCCCTCTTAACTTCGAATATACGAAACGTAACTCTCTCTCTATCTTCACTAACTTATATCTCCCTCTCAACTACCGTTCGCCTCGAACGATCACGCACCGTTCGCCTCGTCCGATGATGCACTTCCTAAACGCTTTCGTCAGGCATTTACCAGCTTACTCCCCAAGTCAAGCGTGCATAAAGAAGTTTTACTTCAATAAATTTAATAGAATGAAAACGACGAAAAACAAAATCATTGTTTTATAAGTGTCGTCGATCGGTAAGCTCGTTCTATTACATAATTAAACTCTCTCTACACTCTCGAAATTACCAGGAAACGAGTTCTACTAACACTGTCCGTGTTTTTGTTCAACTGTCTTAATATGCCGAACAATTCGCATCAAACTAAACTTCAAGCAATTTAAACTATGCCACGATTGTCCAACTGACTTGCATTCAAAAAGGTCTATCCTCTTTAACTCCATTAAAAATCGCCGAATCTAAAAAATATTTCTACAGGACTTTCATAAAAAGAGCGTGTTTTCATTAGTAATAGATTGTTTAAAGCTTTAAGGTTTGGGAAAAAAAGTTTGCATAAAAATGTCTTGCAAAAATAACTAGAATAATACACCGCAATGAAAAATATACCGTTCAAATATAAGAAAACGTTATAGCCTATATATCTTCTGCGTATACGACGATTTTCCCCAAAAGCAATATAATAAGGCTCTTGTTAAACATGCTACCAAAATATTATATCAATCCGTTCAGTCGTTTGATCTCTATCGTGTTCACAGACTTTTCAAAAATATAGTATTTAGACTCGGAAAACGTCAAAACGAAAAAAAAATCCAGCCAATTGGGCGACGGGACCATTCCAACTTCAAAAATGTTGACATTTGATTATAATAAAGAAAATAAAATTTCTGATATCGCGTGAGGTGACGCGGGAAATGCCTAGTATTCAATATGATATTAACTATCCGTTGCTATGGTTACCTACATAATATGTTCCACGTCATGTAAAAATTATTCAAAGCATGCCGAACTAGTTTATTTCTGACAGATCTATAAAACAAAAGAGCGGCTGATTTTTTTTTATTTTCAAAATATTTCCGAAACTATAAAAATAAGAAAAAAATTTTTTAACGAAACTTTCTTAAAAAAATAAATAGAATAAGCCGTTATGAAAAATGTACCATTATTATATAAACAACTCCGTTATAGCATATATCTCTTCTGCGCATGCGCCGATTTTCCCCAAATTAATAGGGCTCTTCATATTTGCATACCAAACATCCTCTCAAAATTTGGTTTCAATCCACTCATCCGTTTGACCTGTATCGTGTTCACAGACTAACAGTTTTTCCAAAAATATGTTTTTTGGATTCGGGGGACCTCAAAATGGAAAGATATTGTAACATTTTTGAAAAGTGATTTTTGATCTAAACTAATACCATTCCCCACTTGTGGGTTGGAATGGTAAAATATTGTAAAGTTATTTTTGACCTACATTGGTAGCGTTCCCCACTTGTGGACTGGAAGGGCAAAAATAGTGGGGGATGTTTGTGTACGTTCATACCCATGTACTTAACTAGCGTAGTGTTTAAGTCTTTCTCCCGATCTTTGCTAGCAATATAGAGCTATGTATTAAATATATGTATGTATGTATGCCCCGTTGGGTCGTCATCCCTTTCTAGTCCTCTACTAGCAATATAGGAGCATTAAGTATATAGTTCTATGTTCTAAGTTGGCTTAAAAAATTTTAACCATTTGAATTTGTCACGTCTAAAAGCTTCCTCCATAAGAGTCCTGTACATAACTTATATAGAACGCATCAATTAACAAGAACTTTGTCCCAATTCTCGTCCTAAGTGTAATGTGAAATCAAAGAGAACCACATCAAAATTCTCATTAATTAAGCCAATACGGGCTCGATCTGTCACGTGCCGGAACTCCAAGTTACAATTATTTTTATATAGAGAATTAACTATCTTCAAACTCATACCTCGACTTTTTTTTCGTTAAAAGAATATAGGTCACATTTCTCCCTTTCTGGTTATCTTTGATATTATCGATTTGCGAAAGTATCGTATTTTATTTATTGGTGGAACGTTTTTGACATATCAACATATATTTACGTTTTGATATCTGGCCGATGTCAATTTTGTTATTGAGTGACAAAATTTGTAAAAAAAACACCGGCCGCAATATCAAACCTTATCGACAGAACAATGCATTTGCAAATCCATTCCTTATTAGACGGAGAGCTGGCTATGGAGAAAATGGGTGACTCGGTGCAGAGCTGAAAATTTGCCGAATAATAGGACATAGTACAAGTAAGTAGGGAAAAAATTGCCAGAAGGCTAGGCGGAAGATAAAGAGCCGCCAGAAGGCGCTAATGTTGTGAAAAATCAGTGCACTTCTGGCAATTCCTATACTTATTCTGTAATTCAAAACTAGATTATATATTATATATGTCGCCGGGATATTGTCAAACCCGTGATATTATAATTTCACTTAGTGAAATTATAATATCACGAATCTTTGTCAATTGTGATATTGTAATTTCACTAGTGAAATTACAAAATCACGGATTTGACAATATCCCGGCGACATATATAATATATAATCTAGTTTTGAATTACAGAATAAGTATAGGAATTGCCAGAAGTGCATTGATTTTTCGCAACATTAGCCGCCTTCTGGCGGCTCTTTATCTTCCGCCTAGCCTTCTGGCAATACTTACTTGTACTATCTCCTATTATTCTGCAAATTTTCAGCTCTGCACCGAGTCACTCATTTTCTCCGTAGCCAGCTCTTAGCCATAATATGTTCTTAAGGGGTTAGGACACCTTGGCGCTTGGAACGTAAACGTAAACAGAGAAAATCCATCGATGTTCACGATCCACGAGTGTGAGGGAAATGCAAATATGTACGTATGTCGGAGATTATGCACACAGTTTAACAAGTCGACAATTGAAGTGTATATTTAAATTAGTTTGTTTTTAGCGCGAATATTCAAAATATCAATAGACAATTAAAATTTTATTTTATTTTCCAAATAATTTAAGAAAGTATTTATCTTAATTTAATGCCAAAATAGAGTTTTTAAATATAACATAGACTGTAAAGTCTAAAATTTGGTCTCGGATCAGAAAAAAAATAGTCAAAATCGTAAATGTATCAAATAAGGTTAGATTTTCTTAAAAATGAATTTTTACAGCTCTTGCGGGGTAACCATGACAACGAAAAACATTACATATATACATTTTCTTAGAATTTATAACCAATTAAATATATAGACAACTAATTGATGTATCAAGCTAAATCAAAAGAAAAATAACTGTAACTGGAAACTAATGCAAAAGGAATAAAATTATTTTCGTATGCCTGTGTCAAAATAGCGATTTTTTTAAAACAATATGAAGACACATGCAAAAAGTTTTGCACGGCTACACTAGTTTGTATTTATTACACAGTAGTGATGCGTCGCTCCTGAGCGAGTCGTTCTTTTTTGTGAATGACTAACTCCGAGCGCCATTGCTCTGTGCTGAGCTGTTCTGTACTGTTGCATTCGCACATATACAGAGCGCACACAGCACAGGCCACAGAGGCACTAGTGAATTTTGCACGTACGGAGTTATCTTTGCTGCGTCATTTAATGTTGAACGACACACTGTAAGTGCAACAGTGACTTAAACCATTCACATTGACGTCGTTGACAAAGATATAATATTGTAAAAATAAACATTATTATTTTTAAGCTTTTATTATACTTTATAGTTTATCCGAAATGCGAATAATATAAGATCAGAATCATATTAAAATGAGCTCAGAGATACGTGTGTATTGTGCTGTGCAATGCTACGTGACTCCTGAGCATGTATGATGACAGTTCACACCTCTGCAGTCTACACTCTTGTGTAGTGCGTACTGTCTAGTGTCGCTCCTTTGAACGACTCGCTCTGAGCGACTCTTTTTAGTGAGCGGAGCGCACGGAGCCAGCTTCCAATAAAGAGTCATCACTACTTGTATTTATTTAACTATAGGAATAAACTAATCTGCTTTTGAATCAGCAACACGTTGACAGCTTTAGGAAAACTGTTAGACAATCTGCTCCGTCTAGTAGAAGTTTTTCGTTCGATATTCGCTCTGGCATCAGCCGTGTGCTAAAGTTTTGTTTATTAAGCGCGACATGTTCAGTTGGCTGAACATCTTGTTCTATCCTCTTTATGTATTGAAATTTGAAACAAACCGACACATTATTCGCCTGTCCTTTCACATGAGGATTATTTTATATAAACACCTTCCCACTTACTGGAAACGGATTAAAATTCTAATTATGCCAGTCGCTTCAATGAACATTCTCTCAAGTTTACCGGATGTCCTCGATAGCACTGGTTTCTCACTAAATAATCAACTAATATAGCAATTGTGTTACGGGATTTGCTTGAAACTTAATTTTTTTGGTAATACGGATATTTCGTAATGATATCGAACGAGTTTCAGAATTTCTACCTGAAGTTATAGTTCTTTTGGTGCGTTATGAAACTAACTTTTACGACGTGTAACATCAAAATTAACAGGGTGAAGTTAGGTTATCCATAGAGGTAGTAAACCTAAATAACATGAACCATTTAAAATGTCTGACACCTCGAATATGTCGGACATATTCGAGGTGTCAGACATTTTAAATGGTTCATATTATTTGTCCGAGAACATTATTTTAGTGTTTTGGTTGAAGTTTTTAAGCTATCCAATTAAAAATACAAACAATATCAATACATTTTTACATGTCGTCAAAACGACATGTTTCGGAAAACTTAGAGGGAAAACGCCCCAAAAACAAAAATGTCATAGAGAAAAGAAAATAGGTGTCAGACTAGGTCTAATGACGCCATATACAAAGTTTGGGGAGAGTAGGTGTCAGTAAAATTTTTGGCGACGGGCACTGATTATTAATGTATTCAATAAGCGTACTTACGACTAGTGATGTGCCGGATATCCGTATCCGTATCCGCGGATATCCGAGGGAGAAGAAAGATCCGTATCCGTATCCGTTAGTTTTATGGCGGATCTTTTACCTTATTAATTTTCAATTCATAGATGAAGTTTTATATATAGGTATAGGTGATTAGGTAATAATGATAAACTGTTAAATTCCATTCAGATTATTTTTAATTTCTTAAAATCGTATTTGGCACCTTTATATTGCAAAAATTTATCGTAGTGAGTATACCATACCAATAGTACATAACTCAAAGGTACTAATAAAAAACTATCTTTAAAATGAGATATTGCACATCGATCTTTGGAAAGAGACAATCTGTTATGAGAGTTAACTCTTAAAGAAGTCAATAACTTTTTCCCATAACAGATAGTCTCTTTCCAAAGGTCGATGTGCAATATTTACCGCCGCGTACTCTAAGAAAGTTAAGATCCGTATCCGTATCCGCGGATCTTGAAACCAAATATCCGTATTCAAATCCGTATCCGCGGATATGCATTTTTAACGATCCGGCACATCACTACTTACGACCGAGGTATGAAGAAAAATAGTATACAGCACATGGTGCCCGAGGCGAAGCCGAGGACATCATGACGCGCAGTGCAAGGTATCAAACTTTCGGCCCTTGTGGTGTAATTATAATATTTCAATGACACTAAAAAGTATTTCAATATGTCAAGATATACAAAGTTGAGTATCTATTCTATTTCAATGCCTAAAGCAATTCAAAACAGAAACCAAATTCGCGCGCTTTCTAAAATTTAAATTATGCTAAGAGTTTTTATACGGGGACTAAAACTTAGATATTCTATTTACAGTAAAAAAAAGTAAAAAAAAACACAATTTCATTCACCGTCGCTCTCACTTAAGGGGGCGCCTCTTCTATATCTATGCAAATGTCTCAATACTTCGGTCTATCGCACAGGGCTTCTTTAGCACGTCTTCAGGACCGTATCAACACCAACATTTATTTATGCAAGTTGAACTTGAATTATTTCAATGTTGACAATTTATGTATTTACTAGCGGTTCCGCCCGGTTTCATCCGGGTGCAAAAGAACGAATGGGGAAGGAAGGAACATGAGTACGTACATTCATCTTAGTTTACCGAGTTGAGTGTTGTGTCCAAACTTCATAATGATCGGAGTTACCGTTCAAAAGTTTTTGTTCTTAAAAAGCAGTATTTATACTTTTTTAAGTAAATTTCTTTTAATATAATAAATATTTAATTGAAAACACTGTAGGAAAATTATTTTTATATAGGTGCCCATAGTTGTATCAGTTTTCAAATGAGCTATTAATTAGATTTATTTAATTTTAATTAGTCGTAAATAAAATTTTAAAAAATTGAAATGTAAGCCTTAGAAGAAAGCAATGTAGAAAATAAAAAAAATAAAAATTTATTCGCCGACGTGTGGCTTGAATCCAAGACCCTGGCATTAAGAGTCTTACGCTCTACCGACTGAGCTATCCGGGCTTGTGAATGTTAGGCGCTAATATCGCAATATTTAGTTAAGGCATTTCACCTGATAGTCAGACGGACTGATTTTGAGATACATCTTGCAACATTTTTCATTGATGTTCCGCTCCAATTGGTCGTAGCGTGATATTATATAGCCTATAGCCTTCCTCGATAAATGGGCTATCCAACAAGAAAAATAATAAATATTAATTAAACAAAAATGCAATAAATATCGAAACGCAATGTTATTGATTCGACCGTAGTATGACGTCAAAAAACACGTAAACATAGAATTATTGCCTCTTTTTCAATACTTTATTTAAACAAAATTGTTGACATGTTATATGACGTCACAGATCTTCCGCGCAAAAATGGCGCGTTTAAATAATCAAAATAGCTTGCCCAAAAAGAATATTTATTTTTTTATTCAATAAGAATGTTTTAATGAATGATTTCATGTGTTTGATACCTTTTAATATGAAAATAATTGATTTTAAATATTTTCAAAAATTGTGCGCTTACCCTATTGTTTTTTGATAAAAAAAAAACGAAAAATTACTTAGAATTGTTTGAAAATCGATATCGATCGATTCAGTAAATATTACCACGTGCTCATAAAATTTTATCAAAATCTGGTAAAATACGGTCTGACCTAGATTTAAGTATACTTTCCCTAAACCTGGCAACACTGGCGCCAACGTGTCGTTCCGAGACAAGGTTTACGACACTTTACAGATACACGCTGACATAGATAGGCGTAAAACAACAGCGAATAGAATATTAATGAAGTTTACACAGCGCGGGTATCCCCCTTAATTGCACGAATGAGATACGGATATAACTCTCGGACATCGCACAGTGCACACTACAGTTAAAACTGATATAGGACTTTCGTATCATGCAGAAATCTATACTAATATATAAAGCTGAAGAGTTTGTTTGTTTGGTTGAACGCGCTTATCTCAGAAACTACTGGTTCAAATTGAAAAAAAAAATTGTCGATAGCCCTATATAATAACATGCTACGACCAATTGGAGCGGAACATCATGTCACTTGCTTCCACCCAAAAACTCCTTCTCCGGATAATCCATAAAAAACCTCGTCGTTACCCTTCCTTAGAACTCTTTAGCGAATTTCGAGTATTGAATATTACTCAACTATTTGCTAAAGCTGCTCTATCCCTGTTCCATAAAAAGCCAGAAAACCGTATCCCATATCATCATAATTACGAAACAAGAATGATGTCCCAAAATCCCATACAAGTGCCAAAAATGTCGAAGACTTTTAGCCAAAACCATGCGGTATTCCTTGCTCCTAAGCTATACAACAGCATACCTGTTAAATTCAAGAAAATAAAGCGCCTACAAACATTTAATAAAAAAATATTCGGCTGGTTGTTACATGGAAACAACTCAAAAATTGTTTACAGCATCCTCAATCACTCTGAATTTACTAAAACTTCGTAAGCTATTATTAATTCATTTTATTTATTTTCTTTCAATTTTTTTTTCAATTCGTATTTTGAAAATATACGCTACAAATACCTATTAAAATTGTAAAATGTTTTGTTTCCTACCCTGGAACTGGCTCTGCCAAGTTGGGTAGGAAAACTTACATATTATAATTACATTTTGTAAAAATAATGTAAAAGTAAGTAAATAAATTCAATTCAATTCAATTCAATGAAAAATGTTGCAAGATGTATCTCAAAATTAATCCGGCTGACAAATATTATCAGGAGAAATGCCTTAACAAAATATTGTAATATTAGCGCGTCACGTTCGCCAGGGTCTAGGGTTCAAGCCCCCACGTCGACGAATATATATATATATATATATATATATATATATATATATATATATATATATATATATATATATATATATATATTTTTATTTTCTGCATTGCTTTCTTCTAAGGCTTACATTTCAATTTTTTAAAATTTTGTTACTAATTAAAATTAAATAAATCTA
The DNA here is from genome assembly GCA_963575645.1 of Xanthostigma xanthostigma. NCBI lineage: Eukaryota > Metazoa > Arthropoda > Insecta > Raphidioptera > Raphidiidae > Xanthostigma > Xanthostigma xanthostigma. Next base: position 8,037,746 of record OY754464.1, read on the forward strand.
ATTAATAGCTTATTTGATAACTGTTACAACTATAAGTACCTATAAAAAAAAAATTTCCTACAGTGTTTTCAATTAAATATTCATTATATTAAAAGAAATTTATTCCTTAAAAAAAGTATAAATACTGATTTTTAACGACAAAAACTTTTGAACGGTAACTCCGATCATTATGAAGTTTGGACACAACATTCATATCGGTAAACTAAGGTGAAACCAGGCGGGACCTTAAACCACTGTTGCCCAAACTTCAACCTTTTACACGCCACTTACCTCAGTTGTAAATCGTTTGTAAACAATATCGCACAGATTTCTGAGTTTTTTTATTAAAACGGGAAAAATAAGAAAGGTACCCCTTGCAAAATTTTTGAAAAATAAATTCACTCTGTTTTGTTTGATATTATACATACTTATGGAAAAAGTCATTCTGAATCGATTCCGACTCTGTATCTCTTTTAGTTTCGGAGATATAGTCAATTTTAACTGTTTAAATAGTTAACATTTTAAACCGTCATACTGTCTGAACTAATTGAGATACAAATTTGCGCTTAGGCCTAATCTATTCAGCGAACTTTTATATATCGTAAATCGTTTCATGTTTTCATTCGTTTTTTAAATAAGCAACTTTTTAAGAATCTAAACGATTTTTTGCCTATTTTATATTAACCGAACTTATAGAAAAATTTAAGCTGAATCGATTCCGATAATCCGCAACCCTGTATCACTTTTAGTTTCAGAGATAATAGCATTGATTTCTATTATTTGAGCGAAACTTAATACCAACAATTTAATTTGAAGTACATCGCTGAACGTAATAAAGGGTAAATAGATCAAAAACCGAATCATAAAATGAAATTGACATCAATAAATCAGGAGACAGAGTCGCGGCACATAGAAGCATGAAACCACATGCTCCATAATCGATACGACACGTCACACATGCTCAGGTTAGGCGCCGGTGACGCTTTAAAATGTTCATTATGCTTCAGCATTAAAGCACACCGAATAAACTGTGTTCACTTCGGAATGAGAGATAATAAGCTGGAAACTTGTATACACCTTCATTTTGGTGTTCTAAAAGTTGTCTCATAAAATCTCGTGTCTGCATCGTAAGTTATTCAAGGTCAAAAGTAAAAAAAATCGGTTTTTTGCAATTATCTCGGTTTCTATAGCTCTAATGGTGTCAACAGCTATTATAAAAGTTGTAGAGCATAAAATTTGCGACAAATTTTGTTCTGAACATTTTTTCATGCGCTCAACCGTTTTTGAGATAGATAGCGGAGAGCGCGCAGCGCTTAGCCATACATACTGTAATGCAAGGTCAACTATGAATCTCGGTGAACAATACCTTGTATAAAGTTATTAAATCATTAAAATATCATTGACAATAAATAATTTGTATTATTTATTAGTTAGTACATTGTATTTAATAACATTTTACATATTTCTAATATATTAATTTAATAATGGGTACAGACTTCGTGGGAGGGACATAGGAAATAAATGAAATAAAAAAAAACGCCACCGTGTTGTGATCTCTGAAAAATCATTCGATCGTGAAAGTTACAGGGCGCTTGAACTCAGACACTGACTCCAGGACAAACCTTTTAGTTGGATAGTTCACTCTGTAATGTGTCCTTTACTTTCGGATTCTACTTCTGACGTCACAGATGTAGCTAGACTGAGACAGGTGACGTGTGTCGATGATTGAAAAAGGACAACATCTGTGTCATCAAAAGCAATTAGATTATCTCCCACATGAATAATGCAACTATAGAATGCACTAAAAAAAAAGTGTATTGTCAGTGGCAACAATAGTGAACTAAATAAAAAAATGGCATCTTCCGTTTTTCAGTTTTAGCATTTTTCTATAAGTCTACGGGGTGTATCTAGCTAGGACAGGCGACGAAAGCGCTGCATCGTGTAGAAAAATCTGTTGTAAAAAACTTATTGGAAAAAAGAAATAATCAATATTTTTGTTATACCTCATAAATCTTTATTTGAAGTTTTTTATTATATTTTTTTAGGGGAATTATAAAACGGTCGAGTAAAAAAACAAATTTGGTGACTGATGATGAGATACTCTTTTAATAACTTGAGATATTAAAATAATAGTTGGGTGACTAAATTACTAAGTGAGCGACTAAATTACTAAGTGAAGGACCAAATTACTAAGTGAGAGACTAAATTACTAAGTGAGCGACTAGAATGCCTTCGGTAATTTTGAAGCAGATATCTTCTTTTGTTTTTACTTTTTATTTTTTTTTTCACTTTGAGACTACAACTTTAAACTCACATTTTCATGAAGATTGAAAACCACCGCTTTTTTTGATAAAGGGGTATGCGAATTGTCTCGCAGTGAAACGCGATTAAGCAAAGGTGGAGTTTTTAAAAGAATAATTCCGGGGTGAACGATAAACGGGTATGCGAATTGTAATTCCGAGGTGAACGATAAAGGGGTATGCAAATTGTCTCGCAGTGAAACAGGAAGGGGCAAATGTTGAGTTTTTAAAAAAACAATTCCGGGGTGAACGATAACGGGGTATGCGAATTAAATAGTTAATTGTTTGAATAGAACTGCGTTTTCTAAAAAATGTATAATTAATTGACAGTCAATTAAATATATATTTTTTAGAAAACGCAGTTCTATTCAGTCGCTCACTTAGTAATTTAGTCGCTCACTTAGTAATTTAGTCACCCAACTATTATTTTCTCGTCACGCGCAGTCGCTCACTTAGTAATAGAGTAACCCAAATTGATTATTTTTGTCACTAAAAATTGTAATTTACAGTCACTCGTTTAAATACTACCCTTTTTTTATAATCTACAATTTCTACAGAAAATCGTGAAAACCTTACGTGTCGTTACTGTTATTGTAAGGTTATGGGTTAAAGGATACCGATATCCGGTCTCTATACTGTAGTATAATGCAAGTGTTAGCACACTAATTAGTTCTCGCACCAGATGTAAACAGTTAGCAGTCGAGTGTTTAGTTCATTATTTTACTACCTTGAAAATGGAAGTACCTTCAAGCTAAAGAGTGAATTGTTCTAAACGTTACTGGAGTTAAGTATGTTTGTTTCCAACATGAAAATAAGTTTTTCACTAAAACTTTTACGCCAAAATTATTAGAAACACTTTCGCTATTATTCAGCGGATTAACTTTAATCTTGATGAGGTTGACTAATTAATTAAATAGAGCAATTGTGATCCTAGAAGAAAGTTTTGGATAAGAATCTGTGGCAAAAGGATCAATTAAAAAGTAATACTGAAGTATTAAAATTGCATTTATTCACTGACTTTTCCATACACTGCGTACCATTTTCAGAGTTTAATCTTGATTTTTGTAAAGTTTGTCCCATAGAAACGTATTTCTTTCATTGTAATCCCCTCTATAATAATAATAATAATAATAATAATAATAATAATAATAATAATAATAATAATAATAATAATGCGTTTAAGGGTGTGTATAACATTTTTGAATTCAAAGATTTTTGCCTAAATAATTTAAAAAATGTTATAGAATTAGACCTCCTGCATCGATTAAAACCAAATAATAGATACCTTACGACCTTTTTTATGAAAAAATTCATTTTAAAATCACCAATTCACTCAATGTTATTTCTACCGGAAGTGTTAAAATTGGTTGTCTGTAAAGTCGGTTTACGGACGATAGTTTTACGTGATAACGTATTCCGCTCGAATATCATATTTAATAATCACGCACACGTTAGGAACGTTACACTTTTTCGTGCATGCAGCCGGTGTTTCATCTTTTTATATTGACGTGATTCATCAATTTATAAGACGTTATCACGTCAAAAATTTTGAGAAGATTAAAACATTTATCATTTTATTTCAAAGATTTATGATTCAAAAACTTATTATCAGTTTCTTTATACAATTTGCGATTTTCAAACCCAAAAAAACGTGGGGTTGCCGGCAATTCCACGGAAATATTTTATTTTGAAAGTGATGAAATCAATTCTCCGAATCTTAATCTTAATTAATGGCGGATGTAATGAGACAATGAGGCAACGTCGCGTTCCTGCATGTCGATAATTAAAGATCGCATTTATGAAATGTCATATCACGTGAACCAACTGTCAATTATTCTGGACCTGTCATTTTTGACATTCATGTGCATTTAGAACACAAAATACGTTTATATGTCATATAAACGCTGTAATGTAACAAACTCACTATTTATAGTATCCATAGCTTCAAATTTTTGAGGTTAGAAATTCTATCTCCACGTTATGTTTCGGAGTGTCAGAAGACCACGTGGACAGCCATGTTACCTGATTGTTTTTGACTAAAGTCACAGTAGTCAAATTAAATGTTAAATATTTGTTCATAATATTTAATTATAGGAAAATTTTTAGAAAATCTATCATAAAAAATCATTAAAATTAACACAAAGTCTTCGCAAATGAAAATTTTTATATATTTATGATTTTGAAAATTTAATTAGATGTACTACACAATTTGACCTTATACACATCCTTAACGTCCGTTTCTCGACTTTAGTACGTAACAGACGCCATTCGCACCATTACTACTTTCCATCTATCACACTTCCACTTAATTAATAGCAATGGGCGAATGAAGGAATTTTAGGGCAAGAGGATAAGGTAGGCAAATTTTCAGCATAGGAGTTTGACAGGTAATCGGTCATGGCCTTGAATAAGAGGCCATCTCGATATTTATCTGGAATTGTTGGGGAAAACCATGGAAAACCTCAACAAGATGGCCGGTACAGGAATTACCGTTTCTCGGCGAGAGGCAGCAGGAAATATGTGTTTGAAAATGAGGGCACTTTCGATTGATTTAAAATAAATTTTTACGCGAGAAAAGTAGCTGATAAGCGCTAGTTATTCACTAAAATCTATTCGGTGCTTTCTGATGATAAAAGCTTAACAAAGATAAAAAAAAAACGTTTTGATTTAATAACACTATACGCAACACACAAAAACTTTACTTCTTTTAACAACTTTACTGTTAGGCTTTTTTTTTCTTTTTGTTTTACAAACTTCAAAAACAACACCTTTTGTCTTCGCAGTACTGTCATACATTCAAGTTTTTTCATAAGCTTTTGTAATCATCTCTGTCTTTTTTTATATTGAATGTTTCAAAGACATCTGCCATCTCAGTTATAGAATTAAACTGCAGTCGTTAAAACAGGTCTAGAGATCAGATTTATATTTCGTTACAAATCTATTTTGTGGCGCTGCAGTCCTAAATAAAGGCCGCTACACACGAGGCTGGTTTTGCCGCTAGATTCGTTGCTTGATATCGCTCCTAGGTTCGTGGTGGTTTTTATATGTTTGTTTCACACGATGCGTCTTTTGAAGCTGGATTTCTAGATTGTTTTGGTACGCGCGCAGTGACAGTTCGAATGTTAGCAAAAATGGACGTTTACTGCCTTTGAACAGAACACACACTATGACGCCATGATTGGTTTATGGCATTTGCCTATTTCCCCCACGTCACCAGATACTGTTTTCTGATTGCCAGCACACAAACAAGCAAGGAAAATAGCTCTCTGTCAAGTTTTGTAACCAAGCACGCGAGCCAGCAGGGATGTCATTTCCACCCTCGCAGACAGCACAATAATAATAATATAAAAACTCGGGTCGCAGTGCGAAACCCTGCCGACAATATAGTGTATTTGCTTTTATAAGCAGTGTGGCTCTATTGTATGAACTTAACTTTGTTTTTGGACAAAATAAAAAAAATTACCCTCTAATACACCCCTTAAAACAACATTTTTTTACTTAATTTCAATACTACATACCAATTCAACATCTGTACCAAATTATATACACCCTTCAGTATGTAAATCTATATCAGTAAACTTGCGTTTTCATAAAACTTGTAAGTCCGGTCCTGTCGGGCCGATTTTATTTAAATTTTAGCAGCACATTTCAATAATTACTAAAGGGTTAAATTTCAAATTTGAAGTGATTCTGAGAATTTTTTCCGTATTTTTGGGCCCAAAAACATTTTTCAACCCCTAAATACCCCCCTTAAAATGGCCCGATCGGGCCCATTTTAAATAGGCTTCTTGCGATGATGGATTCCAACATGTGGACCAAATTTCGTTTAAATCGATTAAGTCTGTCGAGAGTTATCGTGGTCACACATATATATATATATATATATATATAAATATATATATATATACATATATATATAAACATTTCCAAAAATGGTGCCAAACTTCTTAGAAACTTATGAAACGTCGAGAAATTTTGGTCCGACCCCTAGGTCCCGCCATCCGACCGACGCCAATAGTGTAAGTGCCTTATGGCAAATACACTAATAATAATGCGTTTAACGTCCATTTCTCGACTTTATGTCATAACAGACGCCATTCGCACCATTACAATTTTCCATCTATCACACACTTCCCGTTATTTTTTACAATTTCTAAACTGCAACTTCATTAATATAGAAATGGGCGAATGAAAGAATTTTTAGGAAATTAAGGATAAGGTAGGCAAATTTTGAGCATAGGACTTTGACAGATAATCGGCCATGGCCTTGAATAAGGAACCATCTCTATATTTATCTGGAATTATTGAGGGAAACCATGGAAAACCTCAACAAGATGGCCGGTACAGGAATTACCGTTTCTCGACAAGAGGCAGTAGGAAAAAGTCCTAGTCACATCTGGCCCCCGCCGGGATTCGAACCCGGTACCTCCCGAATGCGAGTCTAGTGCTCTCACCGCTACGCCACCCCGCTTATAATAATAATAATAGATAAATAATCTTTATTAGTACCAATTTCCATGAATCATCTTGTATAATATAAGCTTTTTACTTCTATTTCTCCGCTTATCTCATTCTTTTGGGACATGTCTGTTCGCTTGACCCAGTATAAATAGTTTCACCTTTAACTTGACATAACATATCATTTTTTAAGCAGTGGAAAGTTTGTGTTAGCTAAAAAGATAGAAAGCACCAATTTGTTGTAAGAAAAAAAAATGACATTTTTTGCGACGCTGTTTGTGACTAACTTCCGAACCTTTTAGATCCGTGGCGCTTACTATAAGCCACAACTTCACATTTATGTGTAAATTTACACATTTTATGTGTAAATTTACAATTATCCACGATCAAAATCGAATAAAAAACATGTCAATCGACGCAAGTTGTAATAAAAATGTTAACCTGTCGATAAAATGTTTCACGTTCTCACAATTTTATTGAGTGAATTTACACATTTCCTTTTCCGCAAAAAATAAAAGAAAAAGATATATTTAAAAGGTAAACGGTTTTAGTGAACTATATAGTACAAATGTCAAGATCGATCTATAAGTTCCACCAAACAGGTGTCTGGCGCCATCGCCTTTATACGGTCTTTGAATACGTAATGCCAAGCCACATCACTTCCTTTCCTACGTCTCTTAACAACTTTTTTCAATATTTCTAATGGATTTGAAATGTTCTGTTTTATATTCAACGCTGGATAATTTTTATAATGCATTCACACAAAGCATACTACATTAAGATAATTAATTAGATTTTTTTAATTTTATAGACGATTCAGCCCCTTGAAAAACAGAAAATTTAATTTTATATATATATATTCGCCGTAACTGGGTATAAATTAAGGTCATGTGTTTTATGACTTTTTTTTCAAATGGCAACATATATATATTTTTACATATACGAAATCTCTATTTTTTTCTATAAATTCATATAAAATTTGCATAAGATTACATAAAAAAACATTCGAGAAAAATGCTATGAATTTATAATTTAATTTATAATTTTATTAATTTTTTTTGTCAATATTTTATATAGTCTGAAAAAAATTGGTCGATAATTTTACTTATTTAATTAATTAATTATTTACATAGGTACCTACGTATGGAGTGCTGTGAAAAATAATCTCGAATATTTTCTTATGTAACCTTATGAAAATTATATATGAAATTATAGAGAAAAAAATAGAGGTTTCGAAAATTTAAAAAAATTTATGTTGCCATATAAAAAAAAATTTGAAAAGAAGTTTGACCCTGCAGGCCATCCCTGTAACTTCCCGCTATTTTCGAGTTAAAAACGCTCAAAAATATATAAAATATAGCAAGAAATTTATTTTTCAGCTCTTCGAGCTCAAAAAAAAAACACTTTGTTACGAAATTTTCGTTCACTATATCTCATGAACAAATGAACCGATTTTGATGCGATTGGCGGCAGTTGACTCAATTTTTTATCCTAAAAAAGTAATTTATTACAGAAAAATCGATCTCATAGGAATTTTACGAGCAATCTAAAAAAAAACACTTTTTTACAAAATTTTCGTTCACGATATCTCGTGAACAAATGAGCCGATTTTGATGCGGTTTGCGTCGATCGATGCAGTTTTTTTAACCTAAGAAAGTAAATTATTACAAAAAAATCGATTTGATAAGAATTTTACGAGTAATTATAAAAAATTACTTTTTTCCTAATTTTTCGTTCACGTTATCTCATGAACAAATGAACCAATTTTGATCTGGTTTGCGGCGATCGACGAAGTTTTTTAACCTAAGAAAGTAAATTATTACAAAAAAATCGATTTGATAACAATTTTAAGAATCATTTTAAAAAAACACTTTTTTACGATTTTCTCGTTCACGGTATCTCGTGAACAAATAAACCGATTTTGATGCGGTTTGCGGAAATCGACGCAGTTTGTTAAGGAGAAGAGCTGATTAGATTTTGGAATTATTCGGTTTAGTAGTTTAGAAAATATTTTACAAAAACAAATTTTAAAAAATTTTTGAAACTTGTTTTTTTAAGATTTCTCAAAATTTTTTGGGCCGAATCGTTTCAAATTTTCAGGAAGTCTAAGTTCACCAAGATCACGTCAGATGCCGCAAACCGCGTTTCAGTCGGACACTCCGTTCAAAAGATATAAAAGGTTTACATACATACATACATACATACACACCCACACACACACACACACCCCCACACACATACATACAGCCCTACGGACATCATCGCCAAAATAGTTTTAATAGCTTCCTAGGACCTCAAAACGTCGAGATCTGGCGAAAACTCGATTTTCGAAAATCGGGGTGAAACCAAAAAAAATTTTTTTTTTTTTTTTTAAAGCGGGAAGTTAAAAATACATGTACACTTACAGTCGAGTTTGACGTACAAAAAAATATAGATACCTCGGCAGTTTTCGATAGTAATTAGTAAATCTAGAGTTGAACAAAAAACTATTTAGACTTTTTTGTATCTAGTAGGATTCACGAATTATTCACTGTTACCACTTTCGGTGAGCGCACTGTACAGCTTCAGAATACGATTTCATTAGTTTTTTAACCTCCTATAAGAAAAAAAGGTTTTAAGAAAACAAATGTGGAATAGTACCTACTTTTCAAAATTTTACACTATTCATTCGTTTTGAGGTACCCCGAGTTCAAAAGAAACCTATTTTTGGAAAAAGTTCGTTCGCCTATTTGACACAATACAGGTCAAACGGTTAAAATAAATTTACATATATAATACATTTTGTACCCGTTCATTTTTTTCCTTTCAATCCAATTTTCTTAAAAGCTATTTGCAACTTAACATTTAACAGCCATTGTAATCGCTTCTTGAATATGTAATCTTAATGATCAGCCGATAAACTTAAGGAGGTTGAGTCGTTTTACGAAGATAATGAAAAAAATCTGAAATAAAGCTTTTTTAATAGATTTTTTTATGACAAAATTTTCTGTCAAAATTCCAAAATCATTAGGAGATTTATAAAGTTAAAAATTAAAAAAAACTTTTACATGTAGTCTTATGGAAAATATCTCAACCTAGCATGCAAACGGTACATTTTAATTTTTTGCAAATAACCAAATAATGTCAGCAGTTCCGAAAACTATCTATGTAAAGCATCGATGTCTTACGCATATTTTAATATTTTTTCCAAATTAATTAGGAAACTTTTAATCAATAAAAAAAATTATTAAACCTTAGCACTTTTCGATTATGGACTTTTATTATTGACAGATTTAACAATTTTAACTGAATTTTCAACTTTTTAATGATTTAATTTTAATTCTTATTAAATTTCTTTTTTTAATTATTTACTGCAAAAAATATGTAAAATAGAGATATTTACATAAATTTATTTTTTTTAACCTAACTTTGTACAAAAAATATAAAAGTTAGTCCATTAAGTATAAAGTACTGAAATAATTAATTAATATTAAAAAAAATTATTTATTTATGCCTTTATGACAATAATTTAATGGTATCATCGACTTATAAACTATAAAAGTTCCCATTTAGAATTCGACTTACTTTTGATTGGGACTGTAACGGATCAACCTCCTTAATAATAACAATCATTGGGGAGCAGGAAAAAAATAAAATTCAAAATTGCATGATCCCAAATCAAGCGCATGACCCAGTACATGCACGATATTAAAAAATAGCAATACTTTTTTATTAAACTATGTATTTCTCAAATTACAAAATATCACCGCGAAATTTCAAGAACAAATTCAATAACTTGTCGGTATTACATAACGAATTCGATATTTCAATGTTAATATTGAAACCAGTATCAGCAGGAAAGTCATCAAAATTGATTACATTACGTCACAGATTTTTGAACCCTCCATAAAAATATCTTTTATTGTACATATGTGGTGGAGGGACGAGAATATATGGTGAGATAACGGGTATACCGTCGACGGAAGAAAAATTATTGTATTTAGGCTAGTTCACATGTCCTCCTTCACCGAAAATTATTATCATGGTGTCATTCGATTCGGATTGATATCTAGAAACTTTTTGAAAAAAAAAATGAAGTGGGGAACGAAAAAACTGCAAAATTTCTCGTCGCGCTTCCTGCCATATCGTTTATTAAGAAGCTTCGTGATTTTAAACAATAACAAGGCAGTTCAATCCCGCTCCATTGTCCACTAGTAGTGGAGGTAAACGTCGAATAATATATAGTTTTTTTTTTTACATTTTTACCATATACTTTTATTCTATACTGAGCATAGGAATAAAATCGCAATCGAACTATTATAGGTGCAAACATATACTTCTGTCTTTTTTTACGCCGTAAGCACTGGCGTATCCAGGAGGGCAAAACAAGCACGGGGGACCCGGCTTAAGAAATTTCTAATTTGCCCCCTCCTGGGCCGAAAGCGGAGTACGCCCATGTTAACGTCATGGAAAAAGACAAAGTTTTTGAAACAGAGACACTTTATTCAGATTGAATGCAAGTACATCAACCAATCCTATCATCGGAGAAATCAGGGAATTACATCGAAGAAAGAGACGCAGATATATTTTCGATAGGTACGCTTTGTTGCCTTCACTCTCCGCACATTGAGTAGATAGGCAATGATTCATATAGTTAATTAATAGATATATGATTTTTACAAATAATAATTATACTCAATATGTTTTTTTCAGTGCAACACTATATCGCCTTAACATTATTTCGATAAATAAAGGTTTCGTTTAATTATTATTAAGGTTATTTGAAAAATGTTCATTTGACACAGTGTTATAAAAGCATGAAAAATTCCGGACGGTCACGCACTCAAAATAGAACGTCCGAGGAGAAAGGGGGTCAGTTCGCATTTAAACAACGCGAATTCTGCGAAATCACACGCTATGAACATTTTTTTCGACAGGCGTAAAGTATATATCATGTGCCACTGACCTGATCTTTGTCTTCTTGCGTGCGCGGCCACAGCGTTACAGTAAGCGATATTTCCCCCAGCTGAGCGTTCGGTTTGTTTGGGTCCCGCAGAATTATGTTGGCTTCGGTCGGTCGATTCAGGTCCAAACTCGTCATGTCCAAATAGGACGAGCCCATGAAGTCGTCCTGCAAAAAAATAAACATGTCACAAACACTCACTATGCATAGAGAGAGAGAGAGAGAGAGAGAGAGAGAGAGAGAGAAAGAGAGAGAGAGAAAGAGACAGAGAGAGAGAAATTATAGACACTAAACAGCTGAGAAAATTATTATTATAATTTTAAGCCATTTTATACTAGTGATGTGCCGGATATCCGTATCCGTATCCGTATACGCGGATATCCGAGGGAGAGGAAAGTATCCGTATGCGTTAGTTTTTGGCGGATCTTTTACCTTATTAATTTTCAATTCATAGATGAAATTTTATATATATAGGTGATTAGGTAATAATGAAAACCTGTTAAATTCCATTCAGATTATTTTTTATTTTTTAAATTCGTATTTGGCACCTTTATATTGCAAACATTTATCGTAGTGAGTACCACACCAATAGTACATAGCTCAATGGTACTATAAAACTATCTTTATAATGAGATATTGCACATCGATCTTTGGAAAGAGACAATCTGTTATAAGAGTTAACTCTTAAAGAGGTCAATAACTTTTTCAGATAGTCTCTTTCCAAAGGTCGATGTGCAATATTTACCGCCGCGTACTCTAAGAAAGTTAAGATCCGTATCCTTATCCTCGGATCTTGAAACCAAAAATCCGTATTCAGATCCGTATCCGCAGATATACATTTTTAACGATCCGGCACATCACTAGTTGTCACACATTGTTTGACCTAGTGTCCGAACGCACAGGAAACGTAAATAATTTCGTTATCATGCATTATTCCTTCTTCCCGTAAACTGTGTCACGTTCAACGCTACCCATATTATGTCATCTTCGTGAAACTGTTTTTATTCCATCATGTCGACTCAGTGGCGGATCCACGGGGGGGGTTTCGGGTTCAAACCCCCCCCCTTCCAGAAAATCAAATATCCCAAATTAAAATCTTACTGCGCGATAAAAAAAATCTTTTCATGTTTTTCATGAATTCTCCTCAACATTAATTCTGTCGGAGAATAATTGTAGGAACGAATTGTAAGTGAGTTGCCACTATCGAGAGAGAGAGAGAGAAAGAGAGAGAGAGAGAGAGAGATGATTCTGTGCTGCTCTTTGGCGGCCGCGACTTCATCGACTAACTCGTAGTGATCACTATACAAAATGATCTCAAAAAACTGCATATCAGTTGGAAAAACATTTTTCACAAAAGGAGTAAAAATTTTTCAAAACCTCCCACTTGCCGTAATCCTGGATCCGCCACTGTGTCGACTCGTTAGCTCGTCAACTATTATATGAGGATCGACAAACTCAAGAGATAATGTCGTCCTCGAAGGCGGAGTCTCCGAATAAACAATGCGTTTGTTACGTATTATCTTGTTTTTGTTACCGTCAGCTTAAAGAGGAACGAGAAATAAATGACCTTTATAATCCGGTGTTATCCTTGTTATGAGTAGGAATATTATTACAGTGGTTGCGGCATGTCGTAAGTAAAAAAACTATAGGAAATAAGATTTTAATGAAAACATTTCCCCAGAAATATATGGTCAACTCTAATGAATCTCTATAAATATAAGTGTGCTCACTGACTGATTCATTTCGCTAGGAAAGTATCTTTTGACACGCGACATCACATTTGCGCCCTCTCGTGTTTTTTTTTTTTAATTTTGGTTCAGTCAAAACCTTAGTGTCATATGTTATACGTGCATTTTAATAAGGATTAATTGTCGAATAAAAATGGGAAAAAAGCTATCAAATCAGAAGTGCTATGTTGTTGATTGTAAAAATATATACCAACTAAAAATCCAGAATTACAATTCCACCGTTTTCCTGGATTTTCTTATGAATTAAAGAGAGGAAAAAATGGACTGCAGCAGTACGTCGTCAAGAGTAATTAAATTTTATTTTACGTCTGTAATCAATAATACCTACATGAAATATATCATAATTCATAATTGTTATTTTGTTAACAAAAATAAGATTTAAAAAATTTTGATATAAAAAATGTAGGTTTTTTACTGACATTGTGCGTAAATATTTTTAATAAAGCTGGTTACCATGGGTTTGTAAGTTTTGAATGAACCAGATTTTAAAAAATCAAAAACGAGATAGCGCAAAAGTCGCGTGTCATAGATACTTTCCTAGCGTATAGCGTATTTTAACACTATAAAAAGTTATTAACCTATGTGAATACGATAATTTATCGAATAAGAAATCAGAAATGATCGGCTTGCATTCAGAAAAACGCAAGGTGGGTTTGTTATTTCACTTTTAAAATTGAAATTTTTTGACATATCATAATAAAAGCAACCCGCCATGATGGTACCATCTAACAACACACTTTAAACGTTTGAAGTGTGACGTCAGATTTGTAGTAATTACATGACACACAAACGTGTGTAAACACTGAACGAGTCTCGCGTTAACTATGCCATGACTACCTCCATCAACAGACCCTTCTAGTCGCAATATGACACCCAAATTCGTGCTGTTAGCCATTGAAGAGTCCCTACGATATCATTCGCTTGAATCGATTATGAAATATGAATGATCTAACAAACTATATGTACAATCGAAACACCCCCACTCTCCAGTGCTAGCAAAGCCTTCCCATCCCAGTGCATGTAGATGCAGATACCGAATGATAATATCGATATATAATAGTACTGTGTCGGGATTGAATATTCATTTCATATTTCATAATCGATTCAAGCGAATGATATCTCGGTTGCCATAATCGAATGATCGATTATTCGGCCATAATCGAAATATTTCGATTATATAATTCATAATCGCCCAACACTAGACATAATATTGTGCTTGCCATACTTTGTTTTATTAATCAATTTCTGTACAAATGCAGAAACTACAAGTTATAAGTCTAACTTTGTAATCCACATGAAAAAAATTAAGTTTGACTCTGTTTTACTTAAGATTTGTCGTATTGTTAAATTTGCAACTCATAACAAATCAATTCATCCTATTTCATAATATAATAAAAGGGCACACTGAAAATGAATCATCCATTTTTCTTATTTAATAGTAATGAGGTATTGGCAGAGACCACTGTACTGACTTCTTCAGTTATAAGGGGAATTTCCCTGATGAACAAATTGACAAACCTGCAAGCCCCAATCGTAGTCGAACACTTTGATGTGGAGAGGCACAAACGGATCTTCAATGGGCACGGTGAAGCTCTCGTCCCAAATGGGGTTCAAGTCCCTGTAAACTGTCCGAGACTTGTACACCAGGCGACCTCCCACTTTGAACTTGACGTACGGATCGCTCGTACCTGAAAATAATATTTGAATTTTATTATTTTAATAATTTGAAAAAAACTCAGATGAAAAATAAATCAATATTTTATAAATAACTAGCGGCCCTGTACGTGCTTCGCTACGTATAAAGTGAAATAATAAAACAATTTAATTGGAACATCTATCTATCTATTTTATTTATTTTAAAATATTCATGGACGTATATGTGTGTATGTCGAGCACTCCGGCTGCGCCGTCGTGCCCGGTGCAAAAGAACGAATGGGGAAGGAAGAAAAAAAATTTAGGGGTGGACTACCCCTAACATTTAGGGGGATGAAAAATAGATGTTGGCCGATTCTCATAGATGCCGGATAAGCACAAAAAATTTCATCAAAATCGGTCAAGCCGTTTCGGAGGAGTATGGCAACGAAAACTGTGACACGAGAATTTTATATATATAGAGAAGAGATTTATTTTTTCGTGTCGTTGATCGATGACTTAGTTGTATTGATTTTATTCTTAATACGCTCTCAAAACTTGATATCAATTATTTTTGTTGTTTTCGTGAGCTTCAAATTTCTATATTTTTTTTTTAAATAATAATTACCAGTAAAATATAAAAAAGTAATCATTTATAATCCATACATAATATTATGTAAAAATGAGCACAGTAATGCAATCTCTCGGCGTAAATAAAAAGTAAAAATGTATTTATATCTATCTCAAAAACTCGGCGATCGCCAATAAAATTGTACATTTTTGAAACTATCCTGAACAATATGATAATGTTCAAAAAATGATGAGAAAATTATATTCGTGGATTTTTTCTCGAAACGACGCCTCCTAACATTATAG
Organism: Xanthostigma xanthostigma; assembly: GCA_963575645.1. Lineage (NCBI taxonomy): Eukaryota > Metazoa > Arthropoda > Insecta > Raphidioptera > Raphidiidae > Xanthostigma > Xanthostigma xanthostigma. The sequence goes on from OY754464.1 coordinate 8,053,681, forward strand.
GTTTTGTCAGAATATAAATTTTAGAGATAATTTCCCACGCGAAAAATTGCATGTATTTTTTCTTTGAGAAGACTGACCATGGTATACCATAGAAATAACAAAAGAATGAGTTTCCAATACACCCATCCCCCGATTTACACGGTACTTGTTTTACACGTTTTCGCTTTTACACGGTTTTCCAAATAAGTTTTTTTTTGTTTTTATCGCACTCTACTAAATGCTACTGTGATTGAACACGTGCGCTGTGTACACATCTCACGGGGAATCCCGAGCGTATGTGCTGACTTGCTGCACACGCACACTATGTCTGTATTTCTTCGCATGAAATTAAAGTTTTATCTACGGAAAATTGTATTTGAGTGAAAGTTTCACAGTTTCAGAAAGATTTAATTTTCCATATTCGTAAATTACAAGTGAGTGCATAATTTAGATTATTATAAATTAACGGCTGTGATTAAAGTAAAATTCAGAGGGAAAAAATGCGGGAAATTTTGGAGGGAAATGATGGCAATTTACCAAATAGGTTTAATTAAAATAAAAAAATTAAAACATTTTAATTTGAATAAAAATTAATTATTAAACTTTTTTTAAAAATCTTGAAAAAAATCACAACTGTTAAATAGCAAAATTATGCATTTTCTGCAAGCTTTTCGATTTACACGGTTTTGACTTGAAAATTTTTAATTTTCGATTTACACGTTTTTCTCAGGAACGTATCTACCGTGTAAATCGGGGGATAGGTGTACTCTCAAAAGATATGTACCTATCTAAACAGATTTGATTACGATGAGAGCTGTATATTAATCTCATAACATTTTGACGACTGACGATGGAGGCCAGAATATGGCTGACAGTCGAGCTTTGCGTCATTTTCGCGACACCCCGTGACTAATTAGTGAGTTAATCTAACAGAAATGTCGGGACGGGTCAGTAAACAGGTGGAAGATCAACGCAAGTTGAGCTGTGTCTTTTTTACGATTAATATTGTACAATAAGCATTCATTATTATTATACCACTAGCGGTCCGGTCCGGCTTCGCCCGGATTTGTGGTTTATCTATTAAACATTGACATTATTTTGAGGTATCGGACTTTTTTTATAGAATTATAGCGGACTCGGTAAAACAATGATACACAAAAAACTTAACACATGCGTTGTTTTCAGGAACTCTTTAATCAGGAGAGCTAGCTTCCTTTGCTGCTGTGTTTCGAAATGGACCGTTTTCTGTCACACGCGAGATGGCGCGCTGCTATCACTACCTGGGAAAACTTCGATTATTTCCACCTGTGTTCATTACCCAGTAGCTGACGCCATATTGTTTCATGCGACAGATATCGGTCCACCGCTACGATCGAGCTGGTTCTCCTTATAATGACTTCGTGGTTTACATTGTCAGAGAAGAGTCACTGTATAGAAGTTTATTTCTAATGGAACAGTGTGGCCGGAAATTTTAGTTTGTCTTGTTTATGTTAGATGACAGAACGATTGAGGTTTAGTGTCGGTGTACAGATGTCGCTATTTGGAACTAAAAAAAATTGTGTTTATTTGTTTTAGCTCAGAAGCAAACAAACAGGTTTTTTGAGAAAATACCGTAATTTTGTACAAAAAATTTAATAAAAACTATCCTATAGCCTAAGTTGCACCAAGCAAGACACATTTACAAAATTTCATTAAGAAGAGTATTCGTCCCTGCAAATACCCCCTGCACCCTTCATCTCAAATCTTTTCCCCTCGCCTAAAAACGGTTCGCGCTCTTCCGACGCTATTTTTAAAGCTAGAGGGTTCTGGTAAACGCCAAATGAAAGACAAAGAATCAGACTACAGATCCTTCAGGCGAATTTTTTGAAAAAAAATTTGAAAAGAAGTTTGACCCTGCAGGCCATCCCTGTAACTTCCCGCTATTTTCGAGTTCAAAACGCTCAAAAATATATAAAATATAGCAAGAAGTTTATTTTTTAGCTCTTCGAGCTCAAAAAAAAAACACTTTGTTACGAAATTTTCGTTCACTATATCTCATGAACAAATGAACCGATTTTGATGCGATTTGCGGCAGTCGACTCAATTTTTTATCCTAAAAAAGTAATTTATTACAGAAAAATTGATCTCATAGGAATTTTACGAGCAATTTAAAAAAAACACTTTTTTACAAATTTTTCGTTCACGATATCTCGTGAACAAATGAGCCGATTTTGATGCGGTTTTGCGTCGATCGACGCAGTTTTTTTAACCTAAGAAAGTAAATTATTACAAAAAAATCGATTTGATAAGAATTTTACGAGTAATTATAAAAAATTACTTTTTTCCTAATTTTTCGTTCACGTTATCTCATGAACAAATGAACCAATTTTGATCTGGTTTGCGGCGATCGACGCAGTTTTTTTAACCTAAGAAAGTAAATTATTACAAAAAAATCGATTTGATAAGAATTTTACGAGTAATTATAAAAAATTACTTTTCTCCTAATTTTTCGTTCACGTTAACTCATGAACAAATGAACCAATTTTGATCTGGTTTGCGGCGATCGACGCAGTTTTTTTAGCCTAAGAAAGTAATTTATTACAAAAAAATCGATCTGATAACAATTTTAAGAATCATTTTAAAAAAACACTTTTTTACGATTTTTTCGTTCACGGTATCTCGTGAACAAATGAACCGATTTTGATGCGGTTTGCGGAAATCAACGCAGTTTGTTAAGGAGAAGAGCTGATTAGATTTTGGAATTATTCGGTTTAGTAGTTTAGAAAATATTTTACAAAAACAAATGTAAAAAAATTTTTAAAACTTGTTTTTTTAAGATTTCTCAAAATTTTTTGGGCCGAATCGTTTCAAATTTTCAGGAAGTCTAAGTTCACCAAGATCACGTCAGATGCCGCAAACCGCGTTTCAGTCGGACACTCCGTTCAAAAGATATAAAAGGTTTACATACATACATACATACATACACACCCACACACACACACACACACACCCCCACACACATACATACAGCCCTACGGACATCATCGCCAAAATAGTTTTAATAGCTTCCTAGGACCTCAAATCGTCGAGATCTGGCGAAAACTCGATTTTCGAAAATCGGGGTGAAACCAATAACTTCCCGATTTTTGAAAAAAAAAAATTTTTTTTTTTTTTTAAGCGGGAAGTTAAAAATTCCTGAAAAAACTTACAGCCTTTTGAAAAAAATAATAAGTTACGTAATATTTCACACGTAGGCGAAACTGTTTTTCAAAAAATTCGCCTGAAGGATCTTTGTCTTTCATTTGGCGTTTACCAGAACCCTCTAGCTTTAAAAATAGCGTCGGGAGAGCGCGAACCGTTTTTAGGCGAGGGGAAAAGATTTGAGATGAAGGGTGCAGGGGGTATTTGCAGGGACGAATACTCTTAAAATCTGTTCAGTGGTTTCGGAGATTAGCGCGGCCAAAATTGTGACACGGGAAATAGATTTGGATTTGAAGGGGATTAGTTCGGATACCGTGATGTACGGGCCGAAGCCAAGTATTAGGGTAGGGTCATGTTTATTGCGTAGCTATAAGTTGTGTAAATTGGTTCGTTATTAATATTACTCTATTAATTAAATAAATTGAGCGTGCCAATTAAAAATGTTGTCATTTTAAAGTTGAAAAAAAGTTTTAAAACAGCTGTGTTGCTTAAAAAATGAAACACAGTAAAATATTCATTAACAAATTCACAGCTTTCTTTCGTTTTTTAAGAGAGAAGCTGATATTACAATAACGCCCTTAATGCATACACTAATCTCTGAAATTGAATTTTTCATAAGCGAGAAAAACAAATGTCATTACTCACTCCTGCCAACACAGAACGCTTCGTAGATGACGCCATAAGTAATAGGGATGTGTAAATGACAAAAAAAAATTGGGAAATTATAATGCAGACTATTTTTACGGGCTGCCGAACATCGAGCAAGATTAGCGGCACATTTCGCATTTGCTGTGTGTGTGTGCTTAAGATGAAACACTTTTCATTAATTTTTTACCGCCATCTGTTTGTGAGATATTCAATTCCTCTATACTAGTATCACGATTGTATTTCAAAATTTCAAGTCTCTAACACATCGGGAAGTTGGTTTAAAATTAATTGCAAAACTTGTACCGAACAGACAGACAGACAAGAAAGCGAGTTAATAAAAACGTGGTAAAACAGACAGACAAGAAAATGAGTTAGTTTTGGATTGTTGTCCAGTTCTCAGCTATGTTCAAAGTTTCAAGTCTCTAGCTCATCGGGAAGTTGGTTTGAAATCAATTACAAAATTTTTACCGAACAGAGAGACAGACAAGAAAGCGAGATAAAAAGAGGAATAAAACTGTAAATTGGTTCTTAAAAGAAACCGATAAGGCGAAATCGATCATGTAGTATTTGTTCAAACTGATATATAATATATACAGGGTGTCCCACGATATGACTGCCATAGCCTGGGATTGTGTTGCTGGGGTGATTTCAAGTCAAAAATGTCTAATGAACATATACCCGGAACGCTATCCCAACTGAGCTAGAAGCATTTGAAATTTTAGATAAGTAGTAGTAGGAATTCCCTACTAATTGAAAAACCATTTAAAAAGAAATCCAATTAGTAGCACAAAATGTCTACCCAGTTGCTGTATACATAGTCTAGCTCTTCTTTAGAATTGAAGTGGTAGCTCTGAGAAGAGTCTCAGGATCAGCACGAATAAATACTAATGGTGCAAATCTTCTTGATTTCCGGGCTTGTATGCCGTGGTCCATTGGTATTTCTACCCGACGTTTCGTCTACAACTGCGGTAGACATTATCAAAGGCGATGTGGTAGCGGGCGAAGTGTCCTTCTAGGCTGCTCACAGGTAAGTGTATCGACAAGTGTGGTACTTTCGTCTTTTATAGTCAGCGTGCTCGTGTTCTCTACTTGGTCGTTCCATTCAGTTGGTTGGTATTGCACAGTGCTGGTGTCCAGGTTTTACTACTACTAATAGTGATTCACAGCCACCTGGTCTTTTTAATAATAACAAAACCAACAGCCAAACCTAATACCTGCATTAGTGACTTATTTTAAATTTCAAATGCTACTAGCTCAGTTAGGATAGCGTTCCGGGTATATGTTCATTAGACATTTTTGACTTGAAATCACCCCAGCAACACAGTCCCAGGCTATGGCAGTCATGTCGTGGGACACTCTGTATAGTGTATAACAAGAAATTAATAGACAGCAAGAGGCTTGTTTATATAAAGGGGTTGTGTTATTGTATTAGTTTCGACAGACACTTCAGTATCAGAAAAGCCTTTCAACTAGAAGTGACAGAAAGCTACGAGCTATCGATCTAATTCTTGAAATTATGCTTTCTTTCCTTTCTATTATTAATACGGACCAAGCTAGCGAAGCGTTTCTAAATGTCACATAATTATCAGATTTTAGCATTCTTCCCAATTGTAAGGAAAATGTAAGTTGCCACATTTTTGATAATCTATATACGAGTGTATAAAATTCTCGTGTCACAATTTTGGCCGCGCTAATCTCCAAAACTACTGAACCGATTTTAATAAAATTTTGTAAATGTGTCTTGCTTGGTGCAACTTACGCTATAGGATAGTTTTTATTAAATATTTTGTAGAAAATTACGGTGTTCTCTCAAAAAAACTGTTTTAGTTACATGTAACGACATCTGATATAATTTACTCAAAGCTATTAGTTCAGAAGCAAACAAAAAACTGTTTTAGTACCCGGTAACGACATCCGATAGAATTCGCTCAAAGTTTTTATTTCAGAAGCAAATCTGGTACAATTTGCTCAAAGCTATTAATTCAGACTCCGGGCCGCAAACGAAATACATTTTGCTGAATTATATCCATCGCACCTGGGTGAAACCGGGACGGACCGCTAGTTTTAATAAAATTTTTAAGTTGTTGCAAATCTATCAACAAAAATAAATAATATCCAAAATTGGTGTTTAATTGTATTTTTAGTATTCCATGGAAACTAGGAACCAAGGAGGAACACGAACTCATATGAGACAAATTGACAGAATCTGCCCTTTTTTTATTCCCTATTTAACTCCCTGAAATTAACCCCCAGAATCCATAATCAATGTTTTATACTTGACGTCTGTGATTGTGCCACCACACTCTACCTCTGTGCCAAAATTCAAATTTTTACATCAACTAGTTTCAGAGAAAATAGGGTATATGCATGCATTTTTTTTATATTTTTAATTTACTTTTTACATCATTATAACACCATAAAAAATATAAACACTCTTGAAAATGTTCAAATTAATTATTAAAATAAATTTTAAAACATCGATAAAATTCGACTTGTTTGAACGCTGCCATTTTTCGCGGGCCTTGTGTTACGTCACATGGCGCGTTCTGTCAGTTCAGTGTTTGTTACTATAGTTTTACAGTTATTTTATAACAATTTTCAGTTTTAATAGCCATTCAGACGATGGAAAAAGGTAAAAAACCATTTTAAAGGTATTGCCTTGTACCAAAGTGCATAAATACTATTAGAAGTACACCCGATAAAATTTTTTTTTCGGTTCCAAGAGATGCGAAAACACGAAAACTATGGTGTAAAGTAATGAGAAGAGATGGATTTGTGGCAAAATATTCTGTCATCATGAATGCATCTATTTTCTTGTGATTGTCCGATTGTGCTTTGACAAAACCACTTTCAGTCATCGTCCTAGATGATTCTTAATTTCACCAAAACACTAAAATTGCACTAGCTAATTTATAACACTACAGGAATACAAATAAAAACTATTTGTCACTCAAACACTATTAGCGACGCCGAGAAATCAGATGACGTGACGTGCCATGTGACGTCACGTTTTGTTTCGACCAATAGTGATGCGTTTCGCAAAATTGAATTTCCCTCGCTTATTTTGCACTTTTTAATTAATATTTTTTACAATTAAAAGCGAACTAAATAGTAAAATAATTGTTTAGGCATAATGTCCGGACAATAAAGATTCTTGGAAAAAAAAACATGTAAATTTAAACCACATGCATATTCCCTATTGCCTATGACGGACGGACGGAAACCGAAGTTATTCCACAAGTGTTTTACTTACACGGAACACTAAAAACCACAAAGGATCAATTTTAAATTATTTTAAGTACAAAACTTAATTCTAGTTCCGAATAAGGTGAACGTGTGAAGTTAAGAATACGACGCCTGAACTCTGACCGGATTTCATTAATGACTATAAACACTAGAAGCATGTAACAAAAGCCGATATTTTTATCGCTTCCATTATCCCATTTTAGTTTAAAATGGCGTCAATACTCATTCCGTGCATATCTCGTTTGCTGGTTATATTACAACTACCTATATGTAAATAAAAAATGAAAAGTTTTTTGGACAGCCTGGTTATAATAATAACTGACCGTTCTTATCCATGGCGGCCAAGTTATATCCCCGACGCAGATGTACGCGTAACTGGAAGAACGAATGTTGACGCAACGCCGCCTCCCGACGTCGAGACGTCTCGTCGCTAGCCTAAAACAAACGGAAATAGGAATTAATAATAAACCAAAGGTATACACGAAGTCATCGAAGTTTACTGAAAGCAAGTATTGGAAACATCAATAAACTGGAACGCTAACAAATTGTTTATAAGCGTCGTTAATTTTTTATTTATCCTATTTTTAAGCAACTTCAAAAAAAAAAAAGTTAATCAATTCATGTATTATTTTGTTCAGCCATAACTTTTAAAATTTCGACACAATTTTGTTTAGAATGTTTACGGATTGGTAAGTACCATATAGTTTTTACTTTTTAGTCGTTTTTAATTTTTCAAATTTGTTTATCTATACTAATATATAAAGCTGAAGAATTTGTTTGTTTGTTTGGTTGAACGCGCTAATCTCAGGACCTACTGGTTCGAATTGAAAAAAAATTTTTTTGTTGGTTAGCCTATTTATCGAGGAAGGCTATAGGCTATATAATATCACTCTACGACCAATAGGAGCGGAGCATCAATGACAAATGTTTCAAAATGTAACTAATTTGTCCGTCCGACAAAAACTTCTGCACGGTAACTCCATCAATTTAACTTTAGTCAATTTATCCCTATATTATTAAACGAGCTAATCTTGTATCTACCTATGTACCTATGTATCTAGGTACCTATGTACCTATGTCCCTAAATATTTTCTCGAAAACGGCCGTAACGATTTGGATGAAATTTACTGAAAAGGGATTTTGGGGGGCAAAAAATCGTTTTAGCTAGGTCTCATCTCTCGAAAAAATCGTTTTCTTACAAATTTTGTCATTATAAAAATCAATTTTTTGACGTATGAAAATACTTAAATATTGTAAGTAGGTTTTGGAATTTTATACAATGAAACAATTGTTTTCAAAATATTATGACAGTTAATCTTTAATTACTATCCAAGTGAAACTAAAATAAATACGTATTTGAAAGAAAGTTATAAACAATTATTATTATTGGGCTTTGACATGCTCACTCCTGACATCTGGTGGCTAACATAAAAAATAAAATGTTAATGCATTTAGTCGATTTATCATCTGTGAACAGTACTCCATTCGTACTTTTAAATTCTTAAAAAATGAAATAAATGAAAAGTTTTGAAAATAACTGCTGTTAAAAAATCAATGAAAGTTTGCTCTGCACATTTTAAAAGATGATTTGATGTTTTCAAGTAAGTACTATACAACTGTAACGTTACTATTATATTATAACATCATAGTTATAATGTACAGTTTGTTTATTTATTTTTATCTACAGATACTGCAAAAAAACAGCATTTGAAAGAAAATAAATGCTATAAGTACCTTCAGTCAATTTACCTGGGAAAAAAAACACAGCTACTGATGAGAACCGTAGGATACAGAGGAACAAGAGAAAAGAAGAACAAAAAATTTAATTTGGAAAATAAAGATTCAGTACATCAAACATCAATGAAAATTATAATAAATTGTAACTAAAACTAATTTTTTAGTGAAATAATTACTTTGATTGTCGTTATGATCATCATCATAAACTTCATTATTATCTTAGTTTTCAACAATAAGACTATCATCATTTTCTTTATTGCCTAATTCATACAATAATTGAATCCTATGGTTCTGATCAGTAGCTGTGTTTTTTTCCCAGACAAATTGACTGAAGGTATAGCATTTTCTTTCAAATCCTGTTTTTTTAGCTATATCTGTAGATAAAAAAATTAATTATAGACAATAAATTATTATATTAAAACTATATGAGGCTATATATATAATAGTAACGTTACACTTGTATACTTACTTAATAACATAAAAGCATCTTTTGACGTGATAACGTCTTATAAATTGATGAATCACCAATATTATAAATTGATAAAACACCGGCTGCATGTACGAAAAAGTGTAACGTAACGTTCCTAACGCGTAACGCATAACGCGTAACGTTCCGCCTGACCCTGTGCGTGCTTTTTGCTAATTTCTCGCTCAATTTAAATCAGATCGGTTTGAAACCAGTCTTAAACGAAAGAGGAGAACATTTTACATAGATTTCGTATAACAGAATTTGCCTAAACAGTTTTTTTATACAAATTTATATAGAAAAATATTTTATACAAATTTATATAGAAAAATAGCTGTATAAATGCAATGTTGTGTAATGCATGGCTAGACGCGGTCGGTTGTCTTTGTTTGCCGTACATGGAAATTAGAAGCAAACGTATGTCTTGTCTTAACATGAAAACAGCTGCATTTCTAATGTTTATTTTTTGACATTAGTATTTTGTGAAAGCAAAGCCTTCTAAGTTAACTATTGGAATAACTAATTATTATTAGAACATAATACTTTGTAAGTTGCAAACGTCACTTTTGACATTTCTTATCATTCCGACACCAAGGATAAGCGGATTGAAACCAAATTTTGGGAGGTTTAGGTTATGTATTACGGAATACGTTATCACGTAAAACTATCGTCCGTAAACCGACTTTACAGACAACCAATTTTTTAAGCAAACGTTCATTGATTTTTTAAATTCAGTTATTTTCAAAGCTTTTCATTTATTTCATTTTATAAGAATTTAAAAGTACGAATGGAGTACTGTTCACAGATTTTAGATCGACTAAATGCAGTCACATTTTATTTTTTATGTTAGCCACCAGATGTCAGGAGTGAGCATGTCAAAGCCCAATAGGTGAGTAATTTTAATAAATAAATTTTTAACCTAAATTTGAAGCGAAGGATGCAATATCATAGATCAAGATGACGGCGAATCAGTTTTACAAGTACCGGATTGCCATAAGGGCCGACAATCCTCTCCACAAAGGAGTCAAACTGTTTCAGCAATATTATCTTATTGCTCCACAAAAGGAAGCGAAGCTTCCCCAGAGAACCTACGGTTCTTATATGGAGAGCCGAAGGCTCGACTAGTGTTGTTTACAACCGAGCGGGGCGCAGCCCCGCGAGGTAAGACTGTAACAAAGGTGGAGACGTAGGCTCCACAAAGGGAAGCGACAGAGAACCTACGGTTCTCAAAGTTTTGGCGATATCAGCATATGTATCAGTATTTTATTTAACTTTCCGAGCAAAGCTCGGTCACCCAGGTACTAATATGTAACACCACGTCTTAAAAAGCCACGCCGCCACTGGTGTACCCTGGTGGTAATGTGAAGAAACAGAGGCAAAATGGAGCGTATGAACTAGGAAGTAGTGGTCATGTTAAAAAACTTAAATTAATAAATGTGTTGAATTAAATAGTATTCATGTTACAAACTTTTGTTAATAAATATGTTGAATTAAAAATATTCATGTTATAAAGTTACGGTAACAAATATGAATAAAACAATAATAATTATCACATGTTCCATTTTCTATTGGCGCAGTAAATTCAACTCGATGACAGAAACGTTTCAAACAAAAGTTTTTAATTTAGAGGGACGCCCCCCCCCCTTCGCCCCCCACGGGGAGAGATCCAGATTTATAGCCAAGCAATGTTCTCCTCAAATCCAACAACTTTTGTATAAATAGTAATTAATACTGTAACAATTATTATTATTTTATTCAACATATTTATTAACGTAAGTTTGTAATATGAATATTATTTAATTCAACACATTTATTAACGTAAGTTTGTAACATGAATATTATTTAATTCAACACATTTATTAATTTAAGTTTTTGACGTGATAACGTCTTATAAATTATGAAACACCGCCAGCACACACGAAAAAGAGTAACGTTCCGCAAGCGAGAGCGCGATATAAGCGATAGAGTAGTGTGCGTTCAACATTTTTTTCGGCTGTTCCAGCGAAAGCTACATCTGACAGATGGCCTAGATAAATTATACGGTTTGTTAACAAATATATAATATATATACATTCTTTTAAATGTCTTTTATAATTGCTTAAAAATATGTATTTTGCTTTGGTTGATCAAATTATTAGTCGGTAAAAATATAGTTTGACAGCTACTAAAATGTGGGTTATGTATTATTAAATATGATATTCGAGCGGAATACGTTATCACGTAAAACTATCGTCCGTAAACCGACTTTACAGACAACCAATTTTTTTTAACATGAACACTACTTCCTAGTTCATACGCTCCGCTGCCATCTTGCCTCTGTTTCTCCACATGACCACCAGGCTAAACCAGTGCGTGGCTTTTTAAGACGTGGTGTTACAATACCATTTTTGAAAGAAAGGTATGAAATGCATAATACAATATTTTTTATATTTCATACTTTTCTTCTAACAGACAATATCTACATCGTACTGGATTAAAGCATACTGTTAAAAAATGAATTTAAATAAAGTAAATATTAATTTTCCTATCACGTTCTTTCGCCTTAAATAAATAGCGTTTTTTATTTCTTTTTAAATTTTTTCTTAAATAAATACGCTCCATGAATTAACAAAAATTCACCAAGTTAAAAAATTATTCATTAAACTGAATTTAAGTTTTCCTCCGTCAATTGTGTTTTATTATTTTTAATTAAAATTGCGTTAATTGGATTATTTCTGATGAATAGGGTTCTTGTAGTCCGGGGGCCAGCGACCTATTTAGGTCGTCCATTTCCGCGCGGCTGAAAAACTCGCAAAATGCTCAGACAGTAGTACCATATAGCATAGTGGCCGTCAGCTGCGCCAGTATCGGTGGAATAGCCTCCCACGCACGGTTAAAAAGATAATAATTTTTATATCCAAATCTTTGACAAACGTCTGTTAGGTACATAGGTATCCATGACTACTTATCAAAAAACTGTTCGTTATTAATTTTTCATTAAAATTTGATAATTCAAACTCTATTCTATTAGAAAGTAGATATTATACTAATTAATTTATATATTTTTTAGATTATTTCGAAACGTCATCTAGTGAAATATTGATTTATAATTTATTATTTTTTGTCAATATAGGTATAGTCTGGAAAAAATTGGTCGATAATTTTATTTATTTGAATAATATTTTTTACCATTACCTATCGATTGAAAACTTGTCAAAAGATAGTTATTAATGATCTTTCATAAAAAAAAACGTCAGCTGGCTGTACGATGGTGGATGTTACGTCAGCTGATCATACGAACTTGACGAAATTAATATGAATTCAGTCATTCCCTATCACATGAAACTTTGTCGAAAGGTAGTTTTTATAATATTTAAAATAAATAAAATCATCAGCTGCTTGTATATTGGGGGAAAGATTGTCAGCTGATACAAAAAAGGGTGTGGTAGAAGAGAAAGTTGGGAACGTCGATATTTTGGCGGTAAGGCCTAGTTTATATGAGAGGCGTTCAACGCGCGTTAGCCCAACGCGCGTTTACAGTTTCTATACAATTGTATAGAACTGTTTATATGATAACGCGCGTTGGTGGCGCGTTGAACGCGCGTTATCATATAAACAGTTCTATACAATTGTATAGAAACTGTAAACGCGCGTTGGGCCAACGCGCGTTGAACGCCTCTCATATAAACTAGGCCTAAAGCTGTAAAGCGTCGATAGCAATCGCTATGATACAGTTGAAAATCATTAGGTTGTTCAGGAAGTATTACATCTCTTGCTGCTAAATTATAATTTTTTCGAATAGTGAGTATATTACGGCACTTGCACAAATCTTCGTTGATTAATTTTAACGTTGAACTTTTCTTTTGACAAAATACACAAAAATTCCAGCCAATTGGGTGACGGGACCACTTCAAAAATGTTGACATTTTATTATATTAAAGAATTTCTGATATCACTCGGGTAATGGATTGTATTCAATATGATATTTGCTATTCGTTGCCATGGTTAGCTACATAATATTATGTTCCACGTCATGTAAAAATTAATCTAAGCATGCCGAACTAGTTTATTTCTGACAGATTTATAAAACAAAAGAGCGGCTGATTTCTTTATTTTCAAAATATTTCCGAAGCTATAAAGCTACCTATTCCCCCGATAGTGCCGCAGCTGACGGCCACGATGCTACATAGTCCAACTGTCTAAAGCTTTTTACGAGTCTTTGAGGCATGCGGAAATTGGTAAGAAAAACCTGTTACTGGCCCCCGGACTATTGAAAGTTAATACCCAACAAAACTTTAACTGGAAACTTATTCTGACTCGAAATTTTAAAAAAACCGACGGCGTTTAAAATTGCAATAATAATTATTATTTTACATTAATCCCTATAGGTTGTGTGCACGAAGCCTACTAGCACCGCTAGTGGGTAATAGAGAATTATTAAACTCACTTTTTATGGAAATCGCGACAAGTTTCTATGCTGATAAGTCAAAAACTTTAGTGTGTCAAAAAAAAGTAGTAAGGAAAACTGATGTTAATTTTATGGTACCATAAAATTCAGATTGTAAAGCATTATACTGCCCTAAAAAGGCAAAGGGCAGTAAGTGACATTTGTTGACAAAATGAGTTCATACTGAAGCAAACGACAGCAGTAAGTGCTGCAGCAATAATTTTATTGTCTTTAAAAAATGTTTTCCCCATGTTTTGGTTTCCATAATCTAAAATTCTGGACGGTCAAGACATTTTTAGTAAATCTTGATTTAATCAAATTCATAAGTTGGTCACTTACTGGCTTTTGCCTTTTTACGGCAGTATATAACTAGCATAACATAAAAGGTATGTGAGAATTATTTATTTATCATTATTATTCTATTTATTTTTTCTAGAAAGTTTTGTTAAAAAAATGTTTTTCTAAACTTTGTTTGGGAAATATTTTGAAAATAAAAAAAAATCAGCTGCTTTTTTGTTTTGTAGATCTGTCAGAAATAAACTAGTTAAGCATGCTTTGATTAATTTTTACATGACGTGGAACATATGCAGGTAACCATGGCAACGAACAACAAATATCATATTGAATACTAGCCATTATCGCGTCATCTCACGCGATATCAGAAATTTTATTCTCTTTATTATACTATATCAAATGTCATCATTTTGAAGTTAAAGCTTTTATGACTGTTCAGACTCACTGGACGCGCGTTATTAACATAATGTCCCAACTCGTCAATAAAATAATGCATTACGATCTGGATACTACTATTACGCATCTCAGGTAAACATCTTATTGTTTTACTTAAGGAGGTTGAGCCGTTTTACGAAGATAATGAAAAAAAATCTGAAATAAAGTTTTTTTAATAGATTTTTTATGACAAAATTTTCTGTAAAAAATTCTAAATCATTGGGAGATTTATAAAGTTAAAAATTAAAAAAAACCTTTACATGTAGTTTTATGGAAAATATGTCAACATTGTCAACCTAGCATGCAAACGGTACATTTTAATTTTTTGCAAATAACCAAATAATGTCAGCAGTTCCGAAAACTAACTATGTAAAGCATCGATGTCTTACGCCTATTTTAATATTTTATCCAATTTAATTAGGAGACTTTTAAGCAATAAAAAAAATTATTAAATCTTAGCACTTTTCTATTATGGACTTTTATTCTTGACAATTTTAACTGAATTTTCAACTTTTTAATAATTCAATTTTAATTTTTATTACTTCTAATTTCTTTTTTAAATTATTTACTGCAAAAAATATATAAAATACAGATATTTACATAAATTTATTTTTTCTAACCTAACTTTGTACAAAAAATTCAAGTTAGTCCATTAAGTAAAATACTGAAATAATTAATTAATATAAAAAAAATATTTATTTATGCCTTTATGACAATAATTTATTGGTATCATCGACTTATAACCTTTTGTAAAAATGTATTATGGAAAAGTTCCCATTTAGAATTCGACTTACTTTTGATTGGGACTGTAACGGATCAACCTCCTTAAGCAACCAAAAAAAAATTGAAGGTTGACATTTTCGCATTTTCTTATAAACAAGCAATTTATGGACTGGCGCTGTGAAAAGAGGAAAAATAAAAGAAGTAAAAAGAAAACCATCGCATGAAACGTGTAATTGACAAGTACACTGTAAAGACAGCACGAGCTCAACTAAATCTCAGCAAGAACAGCAAACTCAACTATACTCCATATTGTGCCAGGAGTATGGGAAATGTGGCTTATGTGTCCCTTGCATAAACAAAATCTTATAAGTATAAATACACGAGAGCTTTTATAAATAAATGTTGAATAATATTTTAGCGTCAAAGTAATAAAAAATGCATGCGTGAATATCATCATACTAGTGATGTGTCGACATGACTCTTTATTGGGAGCTGGCTCTGTGCGCTCCGCTCACTAATAAGAGTCGTTCAAAGGAGCGACACTAGACAGTACGCACTACTGCAGAGGTGTGAACTGTCATCATGCCATGCTCAGGAGTCACGAAGCATTGCACAGCACAATACACACTCAGCTCTGAGCTCATTTTAATATGATTCTGATCTTATATTGTTCGCATTTCGGATAAACTATAAAGTATAATAAAAGCTTAACAATAATAATGTTTATTGTTACAATATTATATCTTTGTCAACGACGTCAATGTGAATGGTTTAAGTCAGTGCTCCGCAACCGGTGTGCCGTGGCACACTGGTGTGCCGTGAGCCGGATACAGGTGTGCCGCGGTCAAATTCAATGTATTTGATAATTTACAATTACATTTTGCAAAATTTGGACAATTAATTTTTAATTTCTTAGATATCGCTCAAAAAATTCTGGTATCATTAAAATGTAACTGAAATAAATTAGCACTATTTTTTTCATTGTTTGAAAATTTTTATTTGTTGGTACATTGTTACTAATTTTTTCAATTGTTATTTTAATATGAACAAAAAACACAGTGTGTAGAACGCACGTTTGCCGTCGTGTCACCTCGGTCGATTTGAGTCGGTCGTCGCCTCAGTCGTGTATTTGTGTATCAATTATATTTTAGCTTTTGGTGTGCCGCGGAAATCTAGCAAGAATTTTGATGTGTCGTAGGTGAGAAAAGGTTGCGGAGCACTGGTTTAAGTCACTGTAAACAGTGTGTCATTCAACATTAAACGACTCAGCAAAGATAACTCCGTACGTGCAAAGTTCACTAGTGTCTCTGTGGCCTGTGCTGTGTGCGCTCTGTAAATGTGCGAATGCAACAGTACAGAATAGCTCAGGACAGAGCAATGGCGCTCAGAGTGAGTTATTCACAAAAAAAAAAAGCGACTCGCTCCGCTCCGAGAAAGGAGTCGTTCGTTATGAACGACTCGCTCAGGAGCGACACATCACTAAAATTTTGAATATTATTTTAGCGTCAAAGTAATAAAAAATGCATGTGAATATCATCACACAGTAACGTGTGGGAAGTTAGCTTCCCAATCAAATGATATTGGTTCCAAACAATTTGTAACCTTAATATTTGTAACACAACTTTTTTGCCATTTCAACCCACAAATGGGGACTAGTACTAGTTTAGGTCAAAAATCACTTTGGGAGGATGTTTGGTATACAAATATGAAGAGCCCTATTGTTTTTGAGGAAAATCGGCGAATGCGCAGAAAAGATATATGCTATAACGGTGTTTTTTTATATAATAATGGTATACTTTTCATAACAGCTTAATATTGTATTTATTTTTTCAAGTTTAAGTTTCTAAACTTTATAGTTTCGGAAATATTTTGGATATAAAAAAAATCGAAGGAGATTTATTTGGTTGAGGAACAATTGAAAAAAAGCTAAAACATATTTTCATCTTCGGGGCCTCAATGCAAGTTGAGATGGTAAATTTAAACTATCGGTCCTTGTGGTGTAAAATCCGCAGCACACGAGGCTGGATTTGCCGCTAGGTTCCTTGCTAGATTTCACTACTAGTTTTCTAGCGCTGGTTTTCTTAATTGCAATTATGTGCTCGCTTCACACGAGGCGTCTTTACAAGCTTGCTCTGAAGGTAGATTCGGTGCGCGCGCAGTGATAGAACGCTAACAAAAGTGCATGTTTAATGTATATTGTCTCTGAACAAAACACACGCTACGGCATAGTGTTTGTGGGCGTTTGTTCAAGTCGCCCACGTGACAAGATACTGCTTCCTGATTGGTTCTTGCTCATACCTATTGTAGCAAGCTTTGTTACATTAACTCTCTTTCTCTCTTTTTTTAATATTGTCAAAATTAGTTTTCTTTAGCTACGCTGGAAAAAAGAATGTTGTTATTTTTGGAAAAAATTCAATTGATTAATTACTTCTAATGAGAAAACATATTTTTCCGAATTATTATTAATTCAATCAGTGTTTTATTTTTTTTAAAAATAACAACATTCATTTTTCCAGCGTAGCTAAGGAAAACTAATTTTGACAATATTAAAAAAAGAGAGAGAGAGAGAGAGAGAGAGAGAGTTAATGTAACAATGCTTGCTACATTAACTCTCTCTCTCTCTTTTTTTAACATTGTCAAAATTAGTTTTCCTTATTTGTGCTTACACTATCAGTGGACCTAGCAAGAAAAATAGCCCCTGTTCTAATTTTAAAACCTATCTTGTGAACTAGCAGACGAGCCCGCAGTGAGGTCATTTCCAGCTTCGTACCCCCAGACGTTCAATCAGTGTTTCTAGCCTCGTGTGCAGCGGCCTTTATAATATACTATTTCACACTCAAAGCTTTGTTTTCTTAGATTCCCTGGTTTGAAACTAATTTTACTGTACATAATATTCGATTATAAGGCAATGAGCAATTAGTCACGAACCTTAATTACAGTTGTCGTCATTATGCCTTTGGTAGAAGAACAAAGTAACATAATCCACAGGATCACGTTTGCACAATACAGAATATGTTACCAACTTCGGCGTACTATGTAGCTCTCTATAGGTGCTGATGTCCTGATACATTATTACGTTAGTTATTAGATTCACCCAGCACTAAGTTACGGGGTAACACTTCACCGGAAACATCTTAGAATCTCTAAATGGACTACGCAAGTTGTCTAACGTCAAAGTGAATATCCGGTTGCTTAATTCAGTTTCTAAGTTAAAACCTGTCCGTCGCGTCGCGTCTGATTCGTGCTAACGGAAAATTTATGTTGCAATATAAACACTTTCGTGGGCGCTAACACCCCATAACAAAACTATAATCTATAATAATACTACATTATAAAGCTGAAGAGTTTGTTTATAATACATTTTACATATTATAACATGGTATGGTTGTCCGGTGTCTGTATATATAGTAACGGATTACAAAATCCACATACTGTGAGAGTTGTTTTTTAATGAATTATACAGACGTCAGCTCAATTAATTCAAATAATTAAAATCGTAAGTTAGTCTGTAATTGAACTGTTTTAAAGATTCCTAGAGCGAATTTTCAGTTTTCATCACTTTTTTCTGTTTATATTTTTTTGTACCTATTTTCTATTTATACTATAATATATAAAGCTGAAGAGTTTGTTTGGTTTAACCCGCTAATCTCAGAAATTACTGGTTCGAATTGAAAAAAAAAAATTTGTTGGATAGTCCATTTATCGAGGAAGGCTATATAATATCACGCTACGACCAATAGGAACGGAGCATCAATGAAAAATGTAACACAAAATTTGTCCGCCCGAAAAAAACTTTTGAACGGTAACTGAGATCAAATTGAAATTTCGACACAACATATATCTCGGTAAACTAAGATGAATGTGCATACTCGTGTAGGTACTTAATAATTTTAAAAAAAATTGAAAAATAAAATAAACAATAATAATAAATAAATAAAATAAAAAGAGTTACGAACAAACTCTGCTAATATAAACAGGTATAGCGTAATAATTATCGTGTAAAACGGCTTTAGTTTATTAACTAGAACACCACTGATACCATTATCAAAGTATGTTTTTAAACATGGGAAAACCACAAAATGATATTTAAAAAACCGGTTTATTTTTAGGCGTGCGGTAAATGTTATAAAGTATTATTAATTATAAATTTTTACTTCAGAAAAAAATACATCTAACCCTCGATTTACACGGTAAATGTCGCGTGTAAATTGTAATCGAGAAAATCGACGCAATTTAAAGTTTATAGACAAATTACAGTTTGAAATTATGAACTTAGGTTTTACAAGCTGCTAATAACACAATATAAATTTTCAGTACTTAGTGAAAGAAGGCAAAAAGAAAACATTTTTGCAAAGCTGGATTTAAGTCTCACATTTGTGACCAGCAAAGCACGGAAAAAGTCTGAAGGCACCCATGTTATTTAAGGGAGTAGCGCACATTAGTCCTGCAGCACATACAACCAGAAACCAGCAAGTCAGTAACGACCGTTGCGTCAGTCGATTGCATGCAATTTCTGTCGAGCCGTGATGGACAGCGAGTGGTACGTACCTACAGTGCGTTACAAATAGCTGTGACATAAATTGTTCAGTCGGTGCAGTAATACCGAGGTAACTGTAGAGATAGAAGATAAATGAACTGTGTAAATACTAGTGCAGTGCCGTTTAATAAACCATTGAGTGCAATTATATAAATTTGGGTTAACATAAATAATTTCTTTAGTTAACAGATAAGTGTGCTGAATAATCTTTGTTGTGTTTATGTGTTGTAAATATTTTGTGTACATAATTAGTGACTTTATATTCTTCACTACTTGTTCTTTTATTTTATTAGTTTTGTTTCTGTTACGTTAGAAAAAGACTTTTTGTTTGTGTGTTTAACGGTTTTGTTAAACGTTTGTTATTTTAAATAAATAATTTCCACCACGAAATAGAACAGTTTTGTTACAATATATTTATGCGGATGTTTACGATCACACTTTTAAACCAGTCACTGCACATTTTTCAGTGCTTTATGTATATATACAATAATAATCAATTCATGCGCAAATATTTAAAACTCTGTGTTCACACCATTCGGTCTTTCAATGGTTTATTATAAATCACGGTGTATAGATTTATTTATACGCAAATTGAATAGCCGAGCGTGTAGCGACGCCGTGGTCTTTGTGCCGTTTCTATAGGCTACTTTATTTCAAACCCCCGACACCCAAGTTCTAATAATCCAGGACTCGATGAAAGCACCAAACCGGATTTGAAATTATTAAAAAAAAAATGTGGAAGCCGGCTGACCTGTGGACTAACCCTAAAAAAACTGTTATATAGGGTGACCAGTAATTGCTCGTATTCCTCTCGAGAAAAGAAACTATGACTAATTTGGAATAATTTAACCTTATCACTTGGGGGTCGAAAATGTGTCATTTTTTAATGATAATGACACTTCTGTGAAGATTTTTTTTTATTTATTGTAAGTTTTAACACACAACATAGCGTTGTTTTTAGCTTTAGGAAGGTTAGCCAATTAATAAGCTATCAGATCATTGAAAATTTCAGGCCAAATGTGAAAATATTTTATTTTTTTATTTTTTAACTCCCGAAATTAGGATTTTTGTAAAAAGAAAACCGAAGTAGATTTTCTCACAAATGACGCGTTTCCGACCCCCAAGTGAATGGGGGGGGGGCATGTGTACGCACATTCATTTTAGTTTACCGAGATGAATGTTGTGTCCAAATTTCATGATGAAAATTTTTTTCGGAGAGACAAATTTTGAGTTACATTTTGCAACATTTTTCTTTGATGCTCCGCTCCTATTAGTCGTAGCGTGATATTATATAGCCTATAGCAGTGCATGCGGCACACCAATGCATAGATTGCGGCCCGCAGAGCCGTTAAAAAAACATTGAGTTTAATACTATTATAATTATTCTAACAATCGTATTTTATTAATATTTTTTAACATTAAAAACATACGGCCCCCGACTTAGTACAAAATAGATAATGTGGCCCGCAATATCATATGAGTTTGACATGCCTGACCTATAGCCTTCCTCGATAAATGGGCTATCCAACAAAAAAAAATTCCAATTCGAACCAGTAGCTCTTGAGATTAGCGCGTTCAACCAAACAAACAAACTCTTCAGCTTTATGTCATATATATTAATACGCTAAAGTTAAAGATGTTTGCCTCCCTTTTTGGAAAAAACCTCACAATTTCTCCACATAAATTATATATCGTTTTACAGATAATTGCTTGCTCTACTGACATCGACAACTAAAAAATTTATTATTGCTTTTGTTTTTCTAAATTAATTAAAATACAGCAACACTGAATAACGTCTGCCATCTGACGGTTTTATTTTTGAAACAACGTTAACACTTCATCTGACCTTCATATTGTAATACAACAGACACAATACTGCATACTGCCATCTAACGGCTTTAATTTTGAAACAGCGAGCAACGCTGAACAACGTCACAGCAATGCTGCATGATGCCATCTGACGGCTTAGCTCAACGCTTTTGCTACTTGCGCCTCTATGTGACAATTTTAGTAAAATATTTCTTCGATCTGTCATTTGAGCTTCATATTGTAATACAACAAAAAGAAGAACGTTATAAGCAGTGTGCAAAATTAGAAAAGAATTGAATACCTGCAATCATATTTAAAAAATAATTTTGTAAAGTGATAATTATTTATACTTATTTAGTGCGAATAATTCGCACAGATCACACTAGTATTAGTATAGAAGTATGGATATAGGCACTTAACACACATATTTTTTTTATTTTCAACGGGAAGAATAACTTCACAATACGATAATTGGACACGTTCTAACTAACACTGAATATATTAACGCGTACATAATCCTGTATGTCCGAAGCGTGATACGAACCAGTGTCCTGTCAGTTACTAAACAACTACAAGGGCAACATAAATAGTAATGTAGTAACATACGCAAGCAAGCACGCAATATGGAATCAATTACCGTATGTATATAATATATTAATTATATAAAGATGCGTTCACACTACGCATTTGCATAATAGAATTAGCAACTCGCTTACTACCGAGAAAAACACATCCATTTACTTCTATGCACACGTTTTTGAAGTAAAACTTCTTTAGGCGCAACTTGAGAGTAACTCATGTCTCATTTCGGAATAGGAAGTATTCGGACAGAAGTAACGTGTTTCCGCATTTTCCGCTATTTAAAGGCACTGATTGACAGATAGCTGAACGAAAAGTGAAACATAGCTACGGACGCAATCCAATTTTGTGATCGGTTTCCGCTATCTACTGATATATGGCGGCATCGAAACGCATCTCTAGGAAACATAGCCACGGACGTAATTCAATTTTGTGATCGGTTTCCGCTATCTACTGATAGATGGCGGCATCGAAACGTATCTCTAGGAAACATAGCTACGGATGCAATCCAATTTTGTGATCGGTTTCCGCTATCTACTGGTAGTTTGCAGCATTAAAACGCATCTCTAGGAAACATAGCTACGGACACAAACCAATGAGCATATAGCCAACGTAAAGAGTACGCGCATTCATGCTTTAACTATTCCAACCCACAAGTGAGGAATGGTACTAGTTTAGGTCAAAAATCAGTTTTCAAAATATTACTCTATCTTATCGTTTTGAGGTTCCCCGAATCCAGAAAAACATATTTTTGGAGAAACTCTGTGCATCTGTGAGCACGATACAGGTCAAACAGATAAGCGGATTGAAACCAAATTTTGGGGGGATGTTTGGTATGTATTGTTTTTGGGAAAAATCGGCGCATGCGCCAAAGAAATATATGCTACAACGATGTTTTTTTACAAAATAATGGTATATTTTTCATAACGGCTTATTATTCTACTTATTTTTTCAAGAAAGTTTCGTTAATACATTTCTTTTCTAAACTTAATAGTTTAAGAAATATTTTGAAAATTAAAAAAATCAGCTGTTCTTTTGTTTTATGGATCTGTCAGAATTAAACTAGTTAAGTAAATAAAATTGGTCGATAATTTTATTTTTTGAAGAGTTCTAATCAGACGTTAATCAAAGATTTACACAAGTTAAGCATGCTTTGATTAATTTTTACATGACGTGAAACATATTCTGTAGGTAACCATGGCAACGAATAGCAAATATCATATTGAATACTAGCCATTACCCGCCTCACCTCACACGATATCAGAAATTTTATTTTCTTTATTATACTATATCAAATGTCAATATTTTTGAAGTTGGAATGGTCGCCCAATTGAGTGGAATTTCTTAATATTTTGTCAAGATATCATTGCGGTAACTTACCGTTTGCGAAACACCCGCCGACTGTGAACTGCCAGTGGCGGCGTCCGACGAAGACGACTGTCCATGGGGGGCGCGCGTTCTAGGCGAGTCCCCCGGTGTGGAATGGGGTGTGGCCTCCACCGCTCTACTCAACGGCGAGTCTGCAACAAACACACCCTCGTTCACATATGCTTTGCAAACCACACTCGTCAAAAAGCGGCTCCCAGTCACGCAACGTCTATACGGGACTCTGCGTAAATAGTGACAACTATTTTTCATTTCGACAATCCTATTTGTCTTGTTTATAACATATTATAATAAAAATATTCTCAAATAAACTAAAACAAATAATAACACGAGGCTGGTTTTGCCGCTAGAATCGTTGCTGGCACTTGTGCTGGCTGACGCGCTGGCTGCGAAGATGGAAATGACGTCGCGGCGGGCTTCACAAGATGGATATCAAAATTAGAACCAGGGCTATTTTTTGTACTTGTTTGTCTGCTTGTTGTAAGCAAGAACCAATCAGGAAACGGTATCTTGCCCACAAACAAACATGGCGTCATAGTGTGTTTTGTTCAGAGACAATAAACGTTCACTTTGGTTAACATTCGACATGGTCAGTGCGCGCACAACCAACCCATCTATGCAAAGCCAGTTTCAACACACGCATCGTGTGAAGCGAACACATAAAATCTTGAAACCTAGCAAGGAATCTACAAGCAAAAACCTGCCTCCTGTTCAGCGACCTTAAGATTCTATCAAAAAAAAATAAGAAAAATAATAAGCAAAAAATAATAAGAAAAATCGCAGAATTGTAGACAAAAATATTAGATTTATTTAGTTTTCGTCTAAATAAATCTAATATTTTTGTCCACAATCCTGAGATTTTTCTTATTATTATTATCATCATCACGATGGACGCGATATCTAATATATATCTTAGCAAAAAAATTAATATATATTCTGACATTTTTTCTATGAGGACAATTCTGGCTACTAGATTAGTATATACAAATAATGTTTTTGATAGTTTTTTTACAAGCCTTTATTCGGAAATCTGAAAATTTTGAATTCGCATGGCGAGTAAAACGGACACGCACCCCGTGGGTTTCGTACAGTTAATTTCACAATTACTTTCTTGAGAAACTTTTCTACTTAGAATTAGAAAATAATTATATTTCTGCTTTATTTGTGCTATGAGATTTTTCTTCGTACCAAATTAATTTTTAAGTGAAGCTTTGAAAAAAAAATATTTTTTAAATTATAACAGAATCTCGAAAAAACAACTGTTTATTTATAAATTATTTCAATTTAATATTAACGTTTAGAACAATAAAAATATCATTTGCCTGCTAATCGACACTTTATTGGGTTCATTTAATTTTCAAAAAAATACTAGCTCAAAGATTCAGTCATTATTTATATAACTTTCCACCAAGCGTAAACTTGACATTACAAAAATTACCTATATAAGCCTGTATTAGTATTAAAATTAAAACTATAATTAATTATTATTAGTAACGTAATGTCAACAATTCCTAAACAACAATTGACCCGTATAATATTTAAACTACAACAAGATTATTTTCAGTAAACCTTTTGCCACTACACTTTGCAAACCAATAAAAAAAAACAATTACCATTTTACTGTGAAATTAGCTGATATTTCAAACATGTTTGTGCGTTTACAATAATTACATGCAACGAATTGTACACTGATTGTTTCAAAAATAAAAATTGAAGCATCGCATTGTCTTTAGATGTCACAAAACGGGTATGAACATCACTAACTCAATGTAATACTATGTATATTTACCATTCCAAGTTCCAACCCACAAAAGTGGGGAATGGTACCGACTAATTTAGGTCAAAAATCACTTTTCAAAATTTTACAATATCTTTTCGTTTTGAGGTCCCCGAATCCAAAAAACATTTTTCGAAAAACTCTGTGCGTCTGTTAGCCTGTGAACACGATACAGGTTAAACGTATAAATGGATTGAAACCAAATTTTGGGAGGATGTTTGATGCGTAAATATGAAGAGCCCTATTGTTTGTGGGGATAATCGGCGCATGCGCAAAATTCATATATGCTATAACGTTATTTTTTTAAGATAACAAAACGCAGTTTTGACGAGAACTTGGCCCATTTTTTTATGTTTTTGGTGGATTTGTATTTATGAAACATTTTGTATACATGAACTGGTTACAACAGGATAGCAGGACACGTAATGCTATTATAGCATACATTTATCATTGCTGTTAAATTTAATTAGTTCGAATCTGCATATTCCATATTCGCTAATTCGGGGAATTGTGAAATCTGTTTTTTGGGAGTGTATTAACAATTAAAAATACAAAACGATATTCGCTTTCAAATCCTGCAACGTGAATTAACGACGTGTCGTTTGGATGTCCAAGGTCAAGAATAATGACTTAAGCTGGAGTTTTCAAAGAGTGGCCTCAAAAACAGGGGGTTTTTAGTCCGTTTGGGGGTCCGCAAATTGAATTATTTTGAAAAATCGTGGTTGGAGTAAAAGAAGTACCTGTACTCCAGAAAGAAACTCATATAGCGGTCCGTTTTAAAACGAGTAAAGCTTCAAATTAATTTTACAACAATTTCGATCTCTCAATTCCACTATATACACGGTATCTCATTTTAAATTTTATTCTAAATTTTCTCACAAGGGATGAGGCATAGAAAAACACTTCTCGGATGAAAGTTATATCAACGGGGTCGAACTGTGAGTTTTGTTGTTTTTCTCAATAGAAGAAGAAATCTTTATTTACAATAATAATTATTTACAGCTATTTACAATTTAATATAGGGGTTTCAGCAAAATTGCTATAGCCCACCTGAAAGAATAAATGATTAATTAATTATTTGTTTTTATCAATTTTGAATCAATTAGATTGGCAAAAAAAATTTAAAAAAAAATAACCAACTATGTAATAATTTTAGTGAGTGCCATTTACGTTATTTAGGATATTGTAATTAATTATATAATATAATTATATATTATACTTAATTTAACATTACAGTTTATTTTAGTTATTTTACAGCTATTTAGGCACCTATGCCGAGCATACGCAGTCCTACTGTAACAGGAGATGTTTGGTTCTTTTATGTTTGTATTTTTTATATTTGTCTTGAAGAGATTGCAAGTTATAGAGTTACCTATACTGTTAATTAGTTTATTGCGATTTAGTTTACATCTGTCGAAAAAAGTTATGGATAATGATTTTATAAAGTCTTTTATGGTAAGAATTTTGAACGACTCGATTTTCTCAATAAAATCATATTATAGAATATTTAATATTTTGTAATCTCGCGCGCTTTTTACGGCGTTTCTCACAGTCAAAATGGCCTCTAAGAGGGACAAGAGGCGCTAGTGTAACCGCGCAATCTAATAAATATAATATATATCTATGAGTTGGCCATGATGTGTAAAAAAAATGTAATAAGGAAAACTGATGTTAATTATATATACCATAAAATTCAGATCAACCATTATATAAATAGCATAACATAAAAGGTACGTGAGAACTATTTATTTATCAATTATGACGTACAATATATAAATAATTAATTTGCTTACACTGACAGCGGAAAATCAAATTATGGCGCCAATGGTTTTGATTTTCCTTAAATCGCCATCAGCGAAACAGCCCGGAACACAACAAACATTTCCAGATCGCTTAGTTTTGCCCATGTTTTCTTTGTAATTAAAAAACTTCATAAAATTATAACTATTTTCACTTTTAATAAACATTGCTCACTGACATACGGAAAATTTGAGGTTGAAGTTTCCCCTAGTGGTCACCACAAACGCTCGCATCGAAAAATTTGTAACTCCGCCTCCTTGCACATATAGCCCTATGGCATTCAGTTACGAAAAGGACCTTTTTTTGATCTTAAACTACACAAAAAAAGTTTTTTTTTCATTGGGTTACTATAAAAGAGGTCATTTCTTTTCACACTTTATAAAACTTAATTAAAAATATTGATTTTTTTGCTTTAATTAAAGAAAAAAAATATCTAAGCCCTTGGACCGCACAAGTAAATTTCAAATGGGACACAGTGTAATAGAAAGCTGAAAAATATATTTTTCAATAGTTGATATCAGCGATAAAAATTCCATAAAGGGTTAATGATAACTTATCATGATAAAGATACAATCAAATGTCAGCGTTTCATGTTTATAAAAAATCTATTTTTTGAACCTTGTCCGATTTCGGACATTGCCCGTAACATATATACATACGTTTGGGGTGTGTTTAACGATAGTAAGTAAGTATACGTTTCTCTTATATAATCATTCATCAAATTACAATATCGTATTACGTCGATATACATATCTCCCTTTTAACTGCTAAGAGAAACAAACAAATTATCTTCGACAACCGAGTAAACAAGTCGGTAACTGAATCGGTATCGATCATTTTCCATTCATAAGCATTAGCACTGAAAGAGTCAAGGGTGAAGCTCAAAGACGTAAAATATAAATGGACCTAGCATTCACAATATTAGTAAACACGACGTTGTGATCACAACATCCAATACGAGAGAGAAGCGCTCGTCTTTTTCCAAATACCGATAACAAATAGGTATGCAGTTTTGAACGATATAACAACGACAATTAATAACGTTTATTAATCTTGGGATCCTTTATATGGACTACTCTATCTGGCGGCGAATCTTACAACTATAATCAGGTAAACAATATTATGAATCGCACTGTGAATCGGTACTGTTAATCGTGATTTTTTTTTATTAAAATAATAAAAAACCTTGAATAAATTAATAAATGACTTATTATGGAACCTGCGAAGTTTTCACCTCGTACAAAAACAGTAAAAGGCTGTTATAGTACCACGTCATTTTAATGCAGATGATTAAATATTTTACCAAGTAAGTAGATATTATACTTAGTCTTAATATTGAAAACTTAATTATTGAATAGTTATTAACTTATTATTATTAAATAACATTAATAATTTTGATAAAAAAGAAATAAAGTTGAAAATACATTTTTACAGGTACAATATTTTTAGGTTAGTAAATCACCTGTTGCAATAAAGTAATGTTTCAATAATATGTTTGCAACGTTCTTCAACACTGCATTGATATTATATCTTTATTTACCACTTTTATTTCATGTGGATTACTCTTTAAATCGAAAGTTTGTAAACAGAAAGGGAAAGCATTAAAATTCACCTTACTTGAAGGTTCTGTTTCACATGAATTTTTTCCTAATTTTATGATATGATCGGCATTTAAATACATGTTTCCCTTCAAGAAAATTCCTTTTTCGATGATTTGTATCAGCCCAATCACATATTGTGCTGAAACTTATCATTTTATTGCATTTGAAAAAATTCACAATTACAATACTATAGGGACTATGGGAAATTTTACCCCGTCGTCGCCATAATTTAAAGCTGCGCCTATTTAAGAGTATTCGTCCCTGCAAATACCCCCTGCACCCTTCATCTCAAATCTTTTCCTCTCGCCTAAAAACGGTTCGCGCTCTCCCGACGCTATTTTTAAAGCTAGAGGGTTCTGGTAAACGCCAAATGAAAGACAAAGAATCAGACTACAGATCCTTCAGGCGAATTTTTTAAAAAATAGTTCCGCCTACGTGTGAAATATTACGTAACTTATTATTTTTTCCAAAAGTTTGTAAGTTTTTTCAGGAATTTTTTTTCAAAAAATTCGCCTGAAGGATCTGTAGTCTGATTCTTTGTCTTTCATTTGGCGTTTACCAGAGCCCTCTAGCTTTAAAAATAGCGTCGGGAGAGCGCGAACCGTTTTTAGGCGAGGGGAAAAAATTTGAGATGAAGGGCCCCTGCACCCTTCATCTCAAATCTTTTCCCCTTTTGCAGGGACGAATACTCTTAAAGGAACCCAATTGTTGATAAAAATACAGTTTAGATTTTAATCAAATTCAACTGATAAAAATACACGCTGAAACGATTATTTTGCACAGGTTTAAGCCAAGTTGAGTGCCCACGTTTACGTATTTACAACGGTATTATTTTCTCTGCAATATTTTATTATCGTCTTCTTTTCTGAGAAAGAAATGTATATTATGGCATGATAAAAGCGATTTATAGCCTTACAAAATATTTATAATCCAACACTGATGCTCGCCGCCAATGCCAAAACACAAGTAGCCAAGACACAGGGGAATTGATAATATATAAGTATACGATATTTCACAAAACGTGACATTTTATTTATTTATCTCACTAAACTCAAGTTCATTTTGCAATAACAGTAAGTGAAAGGCAAAAATACTTTAAAAAGACAGGTGAATAGAGAAAAGTATGTCTCTGCGAATATTCTTCAGAGAGTTTGCCAAACAAAAACGTCCGTTTCATTAAGGAGGTTGATGCGTTGCAGTCCCAATCAAAAGTAAGTCGAATTCTAAATGGGAACTTTTCCATAATTTTTTACAAAAGGTTATAGGTCGATGATACCCATAAATTATTGTCATAAAAGCATAAATAAATAATTTTTTTTAATACTAATTAATTATTTCAGTATTTTACTTAATGGTCTAACTTTTGAATTTTTTGTACAAAGTTAGGTTAGAAAAAGTAAATTTATGTAAATATCTGTATTTTACATATTTTTTGCAGTAAATAATTAAAAAAAGAAATTAGAAGTAATAAAAATTAAAATTGAATCATTAAAAAGTTGAAAATTCAGTTAACATTATCAAGAATAAAAGTCCATAATAGAAAAGTGCTAAGGTTTAATAATTTTTTTTATTGCTTAAAAGTCTCCTAATTAAATTGGAAAAAATATTAAAATATGCGTAAGACATCGATGCTTTACATAGTTAGTTTTCGGAACTGCTGACATTATTTGGTTATTTGCAAAAAATTAAAATGTACCGTTTGCATGCTAGGTTGACATATTTTCCATAAGACTACATGAATTTTTTTTTTTAATTTTTAACTTTTATTTATAAATCTCCTAATTATTTTGGTTTTTTACAGAAAATTTTGTCATAAAAAATCTATTAAACAAACTTTATTTCAGATTTTTTTCATTATCTTCGTTTACGCCTCAACCTCCTTAAATATACATTATCGTTGCAAATGTCGAGAAAAGAATCGCAGTTTTGTCAACCAATTTTTTATTACTTAAAAATATAACAACTTTACCACTATTATAAAAAATAAAAAAACTATATTCACTTAATTAAAAACAAAAATACATCGTAAAAAAAACAAAAATATTAGATGGCCCATGGGGGGATCGAACCCGCGACCTTCGCGTTATTAGCACGACGCTCTAACCAACTGAGCTAATGGGCCGGTTGCTCCACCGTACCTTACAACGGTAAACATGTAAGAGTGGATTGAAAACATAAGAAAGCACCGCCACAAGTACACGGGCGTACATTTTTTTTTTTCAATACGTTAAATATTTACGAAGATAGTTGTCTTTTGATTTCTTTAACATATTTTGTTAAATACCTACTGCCATTAATGTTTATAAACAACAGCCGTTGCCACGGCAACCAACCAAGGGCGTAGATATGAGGGGTAAAGGGGGTAAATACCCCCCAGGATCATAATAATAAAAAAATAAAACTGAAAATAATACGAATACCTGGCTAAAAAATAAAATTTAGAAATACTTTTTAAAAAGGTATTTGTAAAATTAGTTTGGGAATTATTATTTTCCTTGACACCTTCCTTCGTGAGTTTTCCCCCCCAGAAAAAAATTTTACGCCCTTGAAACCAGCTGAAAGTTTCATCCAATAACGTCGTCCCCTCATTATTATCCAAAGAAACGAGGAAATCTCCGTAATCTACTAATTTTAATGGGGGTACCTACGTACTATTAACATTCGGAACAAATGACGTCAGCCCCTCGAAAGCAAAAAGCAAAGGTGTTATATTTTAACCAACTTCAAAATTTAATGCCGTTTTAGTTAAACGGAGCTTATTCCATTGATAAAAAGTTGTAAAAAACTCATGACTGAGAAAATAATGAAACAAATTAAATATATTAAATATTATTATTTATTTTTAAGCATTTTTTTGAATAAATTAGTAAATATCTACACAAAACATACCAAAAAAAGATAATACACACGAACATAAAAATGTATCCTTCGAGCCGGATTTGAACCAGCGACCTATGGATTACTATCAGATATACCACTACAGTCCACCGCTCTACCAACTGAGCTATCGAAGGTTGATATAACGCTGTCTAAATTACAGAACACCTAAATACGTGAGTCGATCAAATTTTTTACTCAAGACTTTTTGTACCTAGATCTATTTTATTTTGTTTTCAAATAATAATTAATTAATTATTTAGATATTTATATTTCCCTTCATAAAAAATAAACTAAAACCTCTTCTCTGAATGATTAGTTTTAATCCATTCTCTGACTAAATTTGGTACTCTACAAAATTCTATCGAAGGACTGCAATTTCGTAACAAATGTTTGCCAAAGATTTTTTTTTTCATAAAATGAACTAACGAATCGCCTCTCGAAGTTTATCGGTATGATTTTTTGACACGTAGGTATGTATTTATTTCACAAAAGTAAAAACACTAAAAAAACTCCTTTAAAAAAGGGACACTAAAAAGCGTAAAATTAAAAAGTTTCGAGGTGGCACATACAATCTTCAGAAACTATCTACAATTGTCATTTAACCGATATACGCATAAAAATAAATGAAGTGAAACTTTTTAGGTTCTAACACTTGTTAACGATTTTATTATTGCAAGATTAGGAAACGGTTATGTAGAATTTGTTATCGTGGCTAGAGAAAATGCTACGTATACACACAGTAGGCACTGCGCATACGTGTGGTGTACGTATGACGCTCTTTCCTTTGAACCGTCGGATGAAGTCGGAGAAGGGGGGCGTTTCATTTTTCGTTTGATCCAGGCCCATTGGAACCAGCCCGCCTAAAGAAATTTCTCTTCAAAAAATACGAATAATGGCACCGATCTTTAGATCAGCTGGCCAGCTTTAATAAAACTGAATAAAGGCCGCTGCACACGAGGCTAGAAACACTGCTAGGAGTTCTCCTAGCCGGTAGGCTGGGTACGAAGCTGGAAATGAC
Organism: Xanthostigma xanthostigma; assembly: GCA_963575645.1. Classification (NCBI taxonomy): domain Eukaryota; kingdom Metazoa; phylum Arthropoda; class Insecta; order Raphidioptera; family Raphidiidae; genus Xanthostigma; species Xanthostigma xanthostigma. Next base: position 8,086,202 of record OY754464.1, read on the forward strand.
GTCACTGCGGGCTGCCTTGCTAGCTTAGAAGATAGGTTTTAAAATTAGAACAGGGGCTATTTTCCCTGCTAGGTATGAGCAAGAACCAATCAGGAAGCAGTATCTTCAAGTGAGCATTTGAACAAACGCCCACATGGCGTCATTCTGCCAGACAACAGACACGTTTTGCCCTGTGTTTAATGTTTATATTCGAACTGTCACTGCGTGCGCACCAGATCTATCCACAAAACACGCTTGGAAAATAGTCTCGTGTGAAGCGAGCACACAACAATAAAAACAAACAGCGCTAGAAAACTAGTAGGCAAATCTAGCAAGGAATCTAGCAGCGTTTCTAGCCTCGTGTGCAGAGGCCTAAGTTAAAATCTTACAAACATGACGTTTGAGGTAGCGAAGTTCTCAAATATTTTCGAAAGCACGCATAAAGCCTTTAACAACGCAACCCAAACGGTACATGCTACGGTGCTACGTGTATATTAAGCTCGAGGTGATACGCTGTAATTTATAGGCTACAGTAATACCACACGAACTTTCACTTCTATACAGCAAAAGTTTAAATACTACATCCCTTATAGTCTAAGAGCTATCAAACATTTTTGGGCAGCGTGAAAATTTGTGTCACACTTCTTTTGTAATGTCTAAACTCTGAATACAAAATCGAAGACCTGGCTGAAGGATAATAATTAATTTGTTTACACTGACAACGGAAGGTCAAATTATGGCGCCAATGGTCTTTATTTTACTTAATTCGCCATCAGCGCAACAGCCTGGAACACAGCAAGCATTTCCAAATCGCTTAGTTTTGCCCATGTTTTCTTTGTAATTAGAAAACTTCACAAAATTATAACTATTTTCACTTTTAATAAATATTGTTCACTGACATAGGGAAAATTTGAGGTTGAAGTTTCCCCTAGTGCTCACCACAAATGCTCGCATCGAAAAATTTGTAACTCCGCCTCCTTGCACATAGCCCATACAGGTTAAAACTATTATTTTAGGGAAATAAATAACTTTATTTAAATCATAAAATTTAGTGTAGGGGGGTCCAGTGATGAGATCTAATGTCCAAGGCCCCAAAAAAGCTAGTTACGGCCCTTCACTTACACAATTATTTTATTTAAAAAAAAAGAACAAGGTAAAATTTTACTAAATTAAAGCTTCCGATTTTGGCGTTTTCGGGCAACTTTCTTATAACGGGGTGGTGTCGATGCGATGGCGTTTTTTGTGCAGTGAAAAGGGGAGGGCGTTTTGTGCGGGAGTTCCTTATAAAAATTCGAAAACGGGGAGGTTTTTGCGATTTAAAATTCGCCAAAATCGGAAGCGTTAATTCAGTAAACTGTTACAAAAAACGCTTTTATTTAGATCCTTACCTTTGACAATATTGTTGATTTCGCAAGTCACTCGCACGCAAGTGCATTCAAAACTTCACAATTCTTTACAACGCCAATTTTTGATAATAAAACCGAATTTCATAAATCATAATAATAGAATTTCAAAAAACTTGAACCAGCAATTTATCACACGTGTTACTTGAATTTTATCAACTGTTGATCAAAACAAAACGAATCGTTTTTAACGAACCACGACGTACCGATTTTGTACGATCACACAAATACAAATGTAAAGCAAGCTTCACAATTGTTGTCAACATACGTAAATTATATAACAACTGACCTGTGACAGTGTGCTGTCTATGTCTCGGACTTTGGGTGCTCGGGGTGCTGTGATCGCTACTGAGATCTGCCGCATAATCGGTACTGTCATGCTGCTGGCTCGGTGACTTGCGCCTCCCGCGTTCACGCGACTTGCTGCGCGTCCAACGGCTCTGTAACATACAAGTACAACTGACATAAACAAAAACGTCACTACGAGAGAAGTAGAGATGCAAATCGAACGCGGAACTGCACTGAAACACGACACGTTTAACGCCATAAACGCGAGTCTTATTTTAATAAATATCGTGAATGAACGGAAAGTAGAATGATGCAGTCAAACCTTTCAGAAAATGCTGAATACAAACAGGGGCGGACCGTGAATTTTTTCTATAATTATGTATAGTATAGGGTATTTGTTTTTATTTTTTACACGCTTTATATTAACTTCACTTGTAAGTTTGTATGTATGTATGTATGTATGTGTGTATGTATGTATGTTTGTTTGTAACCTTCGTTTGGACTACAGCAAGTGGTTTATTACTGTAGTAAAATATGTCAGCACTGTAGTGCGGTCTAAGGCACGGGTCTTCGCTGACGTCAACTCTCGGAATCACGGTTCGTGGGTTCTAATCCCGTCCACGCCGAAAAAAAAAATGTTTTTTTTCTGCAAATTTTTGACAATAAATCGAATTAAAAAGTGGAAAATAAATATAGTTTTAAAAAAAACTAAAAAACACGCTTTATATCGAACTAAAAAGTAAAAAATATTTTTTTTTAAATAAACTTAAAATGAATAAAATTGTCGACCAATTTTTCTCAGACAATATATTGACAAAAAATAATAAAAATACAAATCAATATAACACAGGATGGTTATCCTGTGTTATATTGATATGTATTTTTATTATTTTTTGTCAATATATGGTCTGAGAAAAAATTGGTCGACAATTTTATTCATTTGAAGAGTTCTATTCAGACGTTAATCAAAGATTTAAACTCGATGTACGAAAATGTGGAACAAAGCGCCCCACGCTTTTTTCACAATAATACTTGTATTTTTTATTCATTATTGTTTTCAGCTTATTTAAAAAAAAAAAAATATTTTTTACTTTTTAGTTCAATATAAAGCGTGTTTTTTAGTTTTATTTAAACTATATTTATTTATTTTTCGGTCCCATATTGGCTAATGTTTTAGCATTGGACCTAAGAAAAATTCTCCCAAAATTTCAGCTTCCTAGATCAAACCTGTGAAAGGTGCAAACCGAGTTTGTTTAACATAGGAAAAACGAGGTTTTTACTCAAACATGGATATCTGGTAGAATTGTTTTTTTTTTTTTTAATTTTTGATAGCAGCATTTTATAGAGCATTAAAAATTTCCCACAGTAAAGGTCCTTAGTACTAAATCCGCGAATTCTTTATTTTCAAAGAATATAAATAGAGAATTAATTAATGTTTAAACGAGCATATCTTTGAAAATAATGAATTCACGGATTTAGTACTTAGGACCTTTTTTGTGGGAAATTTAATTCTCTACAAAATGTTGCTATCAAAAATTTAAAAACCAACTATCCATGTTTAAGTAAAAACGTTGTTTTTCACAGGTTTGATCTAGGAAGCTAAAATTTTGGGAGAATTATTTTTAGGTCCAATACTAAAACATGAGCCAATGTGACCGAAAACAAACAAACGAAATCCAGCGCCAAGAACGCCTGAAACCGAGTAGCCAAATCTAGCAAGGAATCATATAATATGGCAAAACCGGCCACGTGTGCAGCGGACTCGTGTTGGACTAAAATTAATAAAACAGGACAAACGGTCAATTATGTGTAAATGTGTAACTGTATGAACATATTTTTTTCCGTGAACGTGGCGATAAAAATAAGGTGACCAACTATTTTTTGTTCAAAAAGAGTACACTTTGCAAGTACTTCATAGGTGAAAAAAAAAGAAGAAAAAACGTACATACTACGCATGCGTCAAGACTGTCAAGCATGCCGTACATACTGCACATCAAAGATCAGCCTGGGGATTACGTACACAAATATTGGAGAGATAGATATATCCATCTCTTTTCACAAATGTAATTTTGACGTTGTTAGAAAAAGAGGTCTGGAGTATCTATCTATCTCTCCAGGTACATAATACGGCCTCTCAATTGTGCCGGAAACGGCAGCCATATGTGCGCGCGAAATTCAAATCACTGTCAAACTCGTGTCTGGTGTTTGCCCTGTCCTCTGACGTGCCGAAAACGGCAAGCAATATGCGCGCGTGAAATTCAAATCACTGTCAAAATAATTTTAAATATTTAATTAATAAAATTGAAATAAAATACCCTAAAAAAATGTTTTAGAAATACAAATGAGTATAAAATTATACAAATGAGTACTCTCAGAGTACAGGATTTTAAAAGAATACGGTTTGCGAAAAAAGAGTACAAAACTCAGTAAATGAGTATAGTTGTTGATCACCTTAATGAAAAGTCAATCACGTTTGCATCTCTACGAAATGGTACAGTTGCAGAATTTTGGTGAGCTATATAACTGTAGATATACTCCAATACAACATATATAATAGTGGACGCCACGCGTTTTACTGCCATGCCGCCGCCGGTGTTGGCGCACTTTGAAACTGGAGCGCACATGCGTCGTACTCCAAAAACATATTTACACGTGGGGATTCCATAGTTTACTATCCAAGAGATAGTGACAGTCTGACAGTTCAACACAACCCTTACCCAACAATATATCTTAATAAAAAAAAAGGATTTTTTAACACATTGTACACCGGAAAAACTATATTTGGTCACGAAAATTTTTAGTAATCTAAATCGTCTAATATTTAAACTTATTTTTTTTATTACTCATGCGGGAAAAGTGGTATGTTTACGCATGCTGTTATGGTTGAAAAGTAGCTATTTTCATTAATAGCGTGCGGAAACTTTATTTGTCGCACTGAAATTATTGTTTGCCGCACGCAAATTCAGAGAAAAAAACAAATAGGTAATAACGGTGTTAATGTCAACGAAACAAACTGTCATTTGAAGCAGATTTGAAGTTAAAATTTTCGATGATGGACTTTTATTCTTGACAATTTTACCAATTTTAACTGAATATTCAACTTTTTAATGATTTCATTTTAATTTTTATTACTTCTAATTTCCTTTTTTAATTCGTAATAAAATTTTTATTTAAATTTAAATTAATTCGTAATAAAAAAAAGTATGTGCAACTAGTGCGGCAAGTTGCGTCGATTGCGAAGTTGAGCGCACGAGCGAAGCGAGTGCGCTCAACTTTGCTTTTGTGGGCAATCGACAACTTGCCGCACTAGTTGCACAATATACTATTAACAAACTGACAATAGACTTGAAAGTCGTTAACACTTTTTTGGAAAGTGCAACTTAAAAATTCGTAAAAATCTATGTATATCGATTGTATTTATTTAAAACAAAATACGAAGAGAATAATAAATTGTAGATCATAGACGTTCGACAACTTAAGTCTATAATAATAAATGAATAACCTAAAAAAATAGCTTGAAAAAATACAGTTAAATATTGAAAAATAATCAAACAGAATTATTGAAAATAATTATGTATAGGTATATTACAATATACGCTAGTTTAAAAATGCAAAGAAATAAATTCATAATACTTATAAAAAAAAAACTTTAATTGTGTAATCCCTAAATTATGCTTACTTTAAAAACTTAAAAAAAAAAAAACAAAAAACAAACGCCCCCGGGTGGGCTCGAACCACCAACCTTTCGGTTAACAGCCGAACGCGCTAGCCAATTGCGCCACGGAGGCTGCACGGTAACTGGGTCTCTAAAGCGGTATAGTAAGAGAGGCGTCTGTTGAAGTACGTTAATGCTAAGAGCTATTTGTTATCAATTTTATTGCAATACAAAAAATAACTTATACATATCAATTTATATAAAAACAAATCATTTTATGCAAATGAAACAGTTTAAACTAACATATTTTAGAATACTATAAAATGTAACATGTATAAAAAATTAAACAATGGTGTATACCAGCGGTTTTCAAGCTTTGTGCACTAACGGGCCTTATAAAAAATCTTACGCGGATTCGTGACAATTAATTTCGTTACATAGGGGAACGGGGTTACCCCCGTTTTTAAAGAAGTTTCACTTCAAAAATTGGTCCAAATCGAGCATGTTCCCTAATCGGACGGAACTCTATCCTAATATTATGTTGAACATAATTTAATATAAATCGAGAATACTATACGCAACTTTTTTAGCACCTGATATTCAAGGAAATCCAAAAAACCTATCAGATACAAAAACTACTGCCTCTTGGTTATTGGTGAAGAGCGTTCCATAACATATCTATAGGTACGTTCGAATCCTGTACTTCCTGAATGTCAGTTTGTCTCAACTGCGTTACACGTTTAGTTTAAAATTATATATTATTAAATATTTCTTACCTTCAAAGTACTAAAAAAATGGTGAGTTTTTTGAACAACAGTTTGGTGGCTTGGTGGTGCAGCCGAATAAGGTCTTGTTACAGGAGGTTCCCGTGGACTACTCAATTCAGAGGCGGATTTAGACAAATGTTTTCCTAGAGGAGGATTCGCCGAAGACGAATCGCAACTGGATTCTAAATTTAATCGAGCCCTCTCTGGAATAAAGAAACAACAATTAATTAATCGTATAATAAAGAAAATGTAACATAGCATATTTCCAGATTATCTTCTATGTTTTAAGTATAATTGGCCAATATATTTTAGCCTTGTGTAAGGTTCGCCAAATTTCGGTTATCGAGCGTCTATAATCCTATCTCTCTCTCGCTAAATTTCAGTGGTCTATGAAAACATTAAAAATCCGTTACTACAAAACCAATTGTTTTTTTACTATGGGTATCCTGGGATAAGTTTTGCAACCAAAGCTACATCACGATTTGTTAAAAATGTATATATTTTAGGTACTTACATACATTACAAAGTAACATTTTTTATCATTTGCCAAAAGTCGATTAAAATTTTATTAAAAAAAAGAAAAAAAATGAATGCCGAAACCAGGGATCGAACCAGGGACCTTTAGATCTTCAGTCTAACGCTCTCCCAACTGAGCTATTTCGGCCGATGGTAGGGGAGCCTTTATTGCCGATAACATTGCAGATGTAACATTGGTCACATTCAAAATTACAATTTTTTAATCAAAATTCTAGCGGCAACAAAACAGTTATTAATTAATAAAACAAACTTGTACCTATCATAGTTTTCACCATACAAAAAAATAGCTTTTATTAATCTATTTATTACACACTAAAAATTAAAAAACGTTTTATATTAAAAGCAAACAACTCTTTTAAAATTAACTGCGCATAATAGTAGTGAATTAAATAAGTAATTGGTAATTATTTTATTTGTTTATAATTTACACAATATTTAAGAAAATTGACATCATATAAATTTTAAACAATTATATGTATATATTATAATGAAATGCACATCACAAAACTAACAGTTTCGAGTTTAGACAATACAGTAACAAGGATAAAACCACAATTAAAAGAGATAGGCAAAATACAATCAAGGTCAATAAAATAATATGTAACAAACCTATAATTTATTGCATATTAAAAATAGTATGCCAATACAAAACGTATCATTTACATTTATAAAAAAAATCCTAATAGAAAACCATCTCTAAGTAATAATTTTTTAAAAATTATTCAGTGTAACATTTTTATATCTTAAAAAATTCAAATTTCAGTTAGGTTTTCACACATAATTAAAATTATATAAAAGAAAACTTCGAAAAAAAGGAAACTCCAAACTATGGAGCAGGCCCCGGAGGGATTCGAACCCTCGATCTCCTGTTTACTAGACAGGCGCTTTAACCAACTAAGCCACGGCGCCGATGGTAACTACGGCTCTTATTAACGTACATGACATACACACATTCTTCTAACAAAATATAATAACATAAATACACACTATCTAATTAATTACATTATAATAACGTCTTTTTAATTGTTTATTGCAGTTTTAATGAGTCAAAAAATAAAATTTTACCTCTAATTTATAGACGCAGTGTTAAAATTGCATTTGCATTTTCTTTTTATCTTATAAAACAGCAAAAGCTATAAAAATTAAATAAAAAAACGTACTTGTTAAAGGAGAATCGCAGCGATTACTTGAAAGCATTGTTGTTAAACTGCAGGGGCTTAGTTCTCGATTAGAAAACTAACCACCATTGAACACAATATCATCCCACATTAAAAACATTTTTATTCCGAACTTAACATGTTTAGTAAATAACACTGGACAATTATTATCTCACAACACAGACATATCTTATTATTTTTATACATTTTCATAGAAGACTGAAAGCCGAACATTTTCAATCAATTGAAAACAATAAAACGCCGTCGATCAATAAGCTATTGTCAGTGATACTCGCAAGCGCGAATTTTGATTTTTATCAACTGAAACATTTTTTTCTGAAACAAATACTACAAATAGGCACTTAAGGGAATTAAAAATACAATTTCTAATTGTGTAACACTTGTTAGGTTATAACAGCTCATGCGGCTTGGCGGGTGAAATGCTACTTGATACAGCAATCCTGACAGTAGATGTAGAAGGCTGTATCGACCGTCTGCTGTCATACGCCAGAGATTCTCAAACAGATGTTATCTGTCATCACAAAGATTGATCAAATAACTATAAAAGATCGCATCAAAACTGAGTCAAATAAACGGACTACGTTTAATAAATACAACAATAACCTTTTTTTATAAATCATTTATTTATTTCATTATAAAACTTTTTCAAGTTTAGCTTCTGCGCATGTAATTAATGTCTTATCACAATGTTCAAATGAGAAACTGGCAATTTATTGATAAAATAATAACTTCATTTTAAAAACTGCGTTAGTCATAACCGATAAACTTCGTCGAAATTAACAACCAAAAATTAATAACAATTAAGTCGAGCAATTCATTTGCTTTAATACAGAACTTTTTACGGTTTTGACTTCGTGTAAATAAACATTTCAAATATAATAGGCAGTTATATATTACATTAGTTTCATTACGGAATTTTGTCAAGAAGACTTTATTATACTTTTAGTTCTTATATTTGAAAACAGTTTTTTTATCAATTTATGTGTTGTTTCTGTAATACAGGAACATATTTACTCAATTCTCTTGATTCAAAAACTTCATATCGTCGGAAAGGACCCGCTGCTCGCTTTAAAATTATGTCACATTTCCTACACAGACCTACATAGCGAATTGTTCCAGTCTCACGATCCAAACTGTAGAAAGATTTCACTTGTCTATCCTAAAAGAAAAAGATGTAAAAAATTGCACAGTAAACAATAAATATATATTAATTCATAATATTCACAAATAAATGCACAAAAAGTGTTTCATATTGAAATAAAATTAATTTGGAACAAGTTTTAACTATGACGCGGTCCTACTGGTCAAGAAATAGGTAATGGTTTTTAAAGCCAGTAAAATCCGTAAGACTCTAATACCTATGTAAACGAATCATTGTCTGACAACCTACTGAAAAAAAATTGGCTGTCTGTAAAATCGGTTTACGGACGATAGTTTTACGTGATAACGTCATAAAGAAACATTGATGAACTCTCTGACGTCACGCGAGAAGAGAGAGAAATGCGTACAAGCCGACGCTTGGGCCGATTGTGCCTCTCTATCGCTTATACCGCGCTCTCGCTTGCACGCTCAGGCTCAGGCGGAACGTGACACTTTTTCGTGCGTGCAGCCGGTGTTCCATCAATTTATAAGACGTTATCACGTCAAAACAAAATATTTAATTTTTGAAAATACATAAAAAAGTACTTATTTTAAAAAGTTTCGTAACTTTCCACATTGTCAAAAAAATGCCTATTGTGTGCCACTGAAATTACTGAACAATTATTTGGCGTTATATCAAAAACATGAACGTATTTAAGGAGAACGTTATACAATGTCTGAACAAGTCTGTTCGATTTTATTTATATACAAATATACCTCGGAAATATGGGTTTGGGCCCAGATCATCATAATTAAGCAAATCACACGAAATTTTGATGTATTATTTTTTTGTGGATGCTGAAAGATTCAGACATTTAAAACATTGTTTATAGACTCAAAAGTTTCACTTAAATTTTACCCTTTCAATAATAGTCATTGAACAATTTATAGCAATTTATTAATCCATATATAAAATACGGGAAGGTAAAAGGCTGTGATACTGATTTGAGTGCATCGTGATAAAACATGCATTGTTCTCGTCGTTTTAATGTGGGGAAGTGCACAATATATGTTTCATCACGATATTGCTCGAATTAACACAGGTAGTCATTCAGGAGAAATCCATATAAAGACAAGAGCCTCAGTAACGTTCAAACTTCAAAATTTAATGAATTACGGTCGAATTTTAACACCTGGGCGAACACTAGTTATTATAAATTGGCCTAATTCTAGTACAGATCAACTTGCCCAACGCAGGGTTGCCGCAAATCTTCAATATGAAAAACCCCAATCTCTGCGAAGTGCAAAAAACGAGATATGCCTGTACTTCTTCTATATAGGTACGCGGCAGTGCGCCAAGTTAATTCTCGTTGCAATGTTGGCGCGCACCGCGTACAGGTAAGTAAAATAACTATAAAAACTGTAGGTATAACGAACAAACCGAAGGTCGATTATCACTATAACGTCGCTTCCCAATAAATTAGTATTAAATGAAAATTGTATTATATTATGTTGTTAAGATTTTTTCCATAATAAATATGTCACACTTTTATCTCCAAGCGCTTCGATGATATGTCACAAAAAATCGCAAAAACGAATGAATCGTCCAAACCTATAGGGTACTTTCCGCGCTTTTAGAAACTTTAAATTTGGCACACAGGTTGGGTTGCGGGTAAAAGTAAACAGGATCGGATCTAGAGGAGGTCAACGGAGACCGAATTCTTGAAGTCTCCACAAATGTTCGTAAATTTTTCTTTAAAATTTTAGATAAAGAAATAACCGAAAATATGTTTAAACTAATTTTGAAGTCATGCTTTTTAACACAGGTAATATTTTCATATACCTATATAATAATTAAGGTCCGAGTTCTGACAAGCTGATATTCCACTCAAGAAGGAACTAAAAACTTGAATATTCGTTAGAAAAATCAGTTGAAAATTGATGATGTTGAAAGATTTGCTCTATAAGTAAAATTTTTGAAGTATTTATTATGTAGTGCAAAACGGAACACTTATTTGTTTTTCAAATTTGTCTCGTTTTTTCCGCCGAAATTCTGCTTTTTTTGTCACATACTATTTCCTATTTTTTATGAAGTAATTGTCCGGCAATGCTGATCCCAAATCAAATCATTAGGTACTCAAAAAAGTTGGCGCACAAAGGCTACAAGTATAACCATTTTAACAGACGCTGATAACTTCAGCTGTTTAGCGTCTATAATCTACAATCTCTTTCTCTCTTACCATTTTAGCTCAGTGGCTAAGCACATTCGGAACCCAAAGGAATGGTGAGACCTCTGGTGAGAAATGCGCCGAACTTCCCTAAGGGGGATTTTTGACAGGTAAACATTGATTTAGAAAAGCATGATGGAGGCTAATATAGTCTTCATCATGCTTTTCTAAATCAATGTTTACCTTATGCCTCCATAGTTTACCTGTCAAAAACCCCCCTTAGGACAGTTCGGCGCATTTCTCACCAGAGGTCTCACCATTCTTTTCGGTTTAGAATAGTTCTGAAGCTAAAGAAAACAACAGAGAATTATATTTTTACGTTGTCTGCGAAATACATTCATGTATCAGAGTTACGTCGAGTTTACAAGTAAATAATATTAAGAATAGATCGGTTACCATTAGTAAAGTTTACATGTATGAATAATAAAACAGGGTGGCACATTTTAGGGTGCGAAAAATTACAAAAAACAGTACGTTATGCAAATTTCACTCACAAGGACGCATTCGCGTCTACATTTTTAAAAAAATTTCAGTAAACCACTGTTTATGCATTTGCCTGTCAATACCATTTTTAAATTTAAAATTAACCGAAGACATAAAAAAACTAACTTACGGAAAAGTTTTTACCGAAACGTATAACTTGTAAACATATTACCAAAAGAATCGCCAAAAAACCGATTAAATACCACATAATTTATCATTTATCCGATAGGAAATAATCCGTCAAAACTGATTACTCGACCAAAAAATATACTTTTGTTTTCTAAGATAACAAGATCCTATTTCATATTTCATCAATGTAAGCTGTCAAAATTCAGAATTTTAAAAATTAAATGTCAAAATTACTTGTAGAGTCATAATATTCGTTTGAAAATGTTTAGCAAAGACTCTCTTATTTTATATTTGTTTTCAAAGCCGCCATTTTTGCTAGAATTGACATTAATTTCTATTTCGTTGTTAATAATTTGTGCTTTGATTGCATTTATCTATGAAGAAATACAAAGCCGAGAAGAAAAATCGATAGAACCAACAGGTAAATAATTATTTGTATTCAAACACTTCTCAAAATACAAAAAAAAAGATGTAGGTCCCTGGAATAATTGACATATACAGTGTATTTACTCCGTGTAGGGTCGAGGCTCAAGGGAGGGGGGAAGTAATCACCAGGATTCAAAATCTTCTCCACTCCGAAATTTCTGCAGAGGTTAAAGTAAACACGACGTTTATTTGCTAGATTTTTAAAAATTTCTGAATGATTAATTTAAATTATAATTTCTGTAAAAAATTGTTCTTTTGAGTACTTCAAATTTTCGGTGGGAATTAAAATTTATGAAAATTTTAAAGACCTGATGAATAAACAATCATCATTGCATCTGTCTGGGAACAACACAAAACTAATAGTTGGGTTTTAAAATGTGTCGGCGGGCCTGTGGTAACCCACTCAAAATCAAGATTTCTCTTCCAATTTATGGTCTAAGAGCTGGCTACGGAGAAAACGGGTGACTCGGTGCAGAGCTGAAAATTTGCAGAATAATAGGAGATAGTACAAGTACGTAGGGAAAAAATTGCCAGAAGGCTAGGCGGAAGATAAAGAGCCGCCAGAAGGCGCTAATGTTGCGAAAAATGTATTTACACATTATATAGTTATAAGGGCATACTGAAAATTCAAACATGATATTATAGATAATAATTACATTCGACAAATATTCAGAATTATTAATGTCATTTTGATAGAAATAAAATTAAATAAATTAATAAAATTACGTTGTTATAACAACGTAATTTTATTAATGAAAATATATGACGATTAATTTTATTTCTATCAAAATGACATTAATAATTTTGAATATTAATTGTCGAATGTAATTATTATATCATGTTTGAATTTTCAGTATGCCCTTATAACTATATAATGCATAATATATATAATACATAATCTAGTTTTGAATTACAGAATAAGTATAGAAATTGCCAGAAGTGCACTGATTTTTCGCAACATTAGCGCCTTCTGGCGGCTCTTTATCTTCCGCCTAGCCTTCTGGCAATTTTTTCCCTACTTACTTCATACTTGTACTATTATCTCCTATTATTCTGCAAATTTTCAGCTCTGCATCGAGTCACCCATTTTCTCCGTAGCCAGCTCTCCGTCTATTATTATTGCTTCATTCAATTAAGGCTTTTTGGTAAAATTCTCTTTTAAAATTATTTTAAAAGTCATGTATGGTAGTTCAAGCCGATATATTGAAATTGTAGATTGCAAAATATATTTCTATTTTTTAAATAATCAATAAACTCAAAAAAAACTAACGGTACATAAGTGTTGCATTTATAAATGAATAAACAGATCATAAAGCTGTCAAAACAACCTGTCAGTTTGGTAAGAGCTTTGAACGATCTAACTTTTTTTCTTTTTGCACATTGAAAAATAAGGTTTTGCATTTTTCTGTCTTCCAGTTTCGGAACCAGAAAGTACTGAATCGACCGTTAAATCTGAAAAAGCTGAGGAAAAAAAACAAAATGAAAACAAAACAAACGTAACAAATACAATAAAAAATGCAAGTAATCATGAAATAACGAAAACAAATCGAAAAACAAATGAACGCATTAATCACGAAGGAAAAAGAGGTTTAAACATCAGCATAAAAAATGTAACGACGTCCAGCAAAACTCTTAATACCAATAAAAACACAGGGAAAGTAACTACATCGACGAATAAGTTTTCATATGTAACGGAAAAATATTCGAGTTACATCGTTTCAATGACAACGTTATGGAATAATACATTTTGTACGCCGAGGCATTCCCAAGAACAATTAAAAAGAACTAAATCATCAATAACAAATAAATCGAACGTTCTCGAAGCCGGCGAAGTGATATTTAACTTACATAATCTTCCTCCTTATCAAAGTGTCGATAAAACAGACAGCACTCTAGCAATCCACGGATCAGACAGCGAAGTCAATTGCCAATTGACACATCGCGATATGCACGTAGACCGACCTGTGCAGATATCAACTACTACCCGTAGACCACCAAAACGTACATCGGTCCTTACATGCAATAAAAATACTTTATCCACAGCTGCTGTAGACAGTTCTTCTGAATCTGATAATTGGGAATTAATAACGACAGAGGCTGCAAACGACGATACATTTTTTTAAGAATACATATTGCTTCAGATCTTTCCCACGACGAAAATATCTTTAAATATCACTGCATTTTTATGAAATTATATTGGCAACGAAATTTTAAATTAACTTTAATAAGCTACAAAATGAAAATGGCCGTGACAAAGAAGGTCCATTTGTGTTGGAAATGACGAAATGGTTGTTACGGTCGTAAATGTTTAACAAAAAATATGTACTTAAACTTAACTAGATTTATTTTAACAAGATACTAACGCTACATGTATTAAACTGGATCAACAATAAATATTTTTCTTAACTAAACAAATGACTGTAAATTGTGGATGTTCGACAATCATTTGACCAGAAAACTTTAAGGCCCCCATACACCTCGTTCTTTTTTGGCAGTTTTAACCGCACGGAAAACGGTCGGTGTGTGGCCAAGAACCGTCCTTCTTACCGGCGTTCAAAAATATCTGCTGCTGCTTGATTTAAACCGTCCGTTTTAAACGTGTCGTTCAAGTCGGCCCGTGTGTGTGACGACGCAGTTAAAAAAGACGAGTTTTGTTCGACTCTGTAACTTGTAGGATCCATCAAAGCAGATCAGATGATACCCCGACTTCAGAAAAACTGAACGAAACAACGCCTAGTGTATGGATATGGTCGTTGTTCGTGTTTACCCGTACAGTTTTGCCCGTGCGGTTAAAACTGCCAAAAAAGAACGAGGTGTATGGGGGCCTAAGGGTTTACGCAGGCATGGGTTTATAAGGCACACTGGGCACCCCTCATCACGGAAAGAGCACCACAAAAAGAGATTACTTTTTTCTTAGAAGTCCTTCGGTTATTAAACTTCTAAGTAAAAATTATGTTTGCACAGGACTTATAGCATTAATTATGATTACTTCATTATTGTTTCGGAACTTTTTAAAATGAAAATTTATTGCAATATTTGGTCGAGTTTGAAACTTGCTTAATTCAAAATGAAAAAAATCCAATGTAATAATTTTGTTTGAAAATTTAACGAACCGTTTTGTGTATATCAACAATTTCAATGTTTTTTCCCCTGTATTTCGTATAACCAACATAAATGTTTGTTTGTGTTATATGGATTTATTATATTTTTTCTCCTTATTTTGTTTCTTTATGAATAAGTGATTCAATCCATCCTTTGGAAGTGAATATATCTAACAACAAAAAGGAAAAAACTAGGACACCGTTCAAAATTAAAACCTAGGGCACCAAAAAGATAATTTCGGCGCTGACTGATTATTTACAATCATTATTTTCGGCTTGCTGGATTTTATTATTAGGTATAGCCATAGAGATATTAGACTAGAGTACGCGAGTGAGTCGTGAAAGTGTCTGCAATTCAGACAGAGAACAGTTCCTTATCTCTATGGTAACTAATGATACAAAACAATGCTGATTTGAGTAAACAAACATCTGGTTTTTTGCAGCGTTCTCTTTCTCTCAACTGAGGACACTTTCACTTATGGCAAGCATGCGAACTAGCGTACTCTAGTTACTTATATCTCTATGGGTATAGCACACGGTTTATGTAATTTTAATGTTTGTGGCCAGTCAAGGAACAACATTCATTTATATTTTTTTTCTGTTGAAATAGGCGTTACGAATTTAGTGTAATTTTTTGAAGGGCTGTCGTGAGGCAGATTTCATCCCGGGAGACACATTTTTACGGATCTTTTTACTTTTACCTATGCCATTTCAAGGGACACTCTTCAAATAGTTAATAATCTTCTCCGCTCGTCCTCTCACCAGCTCTGCACATCTATTAAATAACTGAAAAGAAAAAGATCGCATCTTTGGGAAATAATTAGGTAGGTTCCTTTCTTACACAAGACAGTCATAACCTGCAAATCTGAAACAGAAATTACATTACTCTTTGTTTAAAACAAACAAAAACATATTATAATTTATATTGAATGACATTTTTATAGTTGAGTATAAAAAAGCCACTCATATTAAATTTAAGTTTGTACAACAATGGTTAAAAATATTTGAAGTTTTTTTCTAGCATGCCTACAAAGTACAAATCGTAAGACTATTACAAAATTCGAAAAGTATGCGCCACGGATCTAAAAGGTTCTGAAGTTAGTCATAACCAGCGACGCAAAGGCATATTTTAGAGCCGTTGATACTCCCACCACCTCCCAGCTACCTGCATGGAACGTGCGCTCGTCGATGATTGGCCGTGATCGCTCGTTACCTTTGTTACTTGTCACTTTCCTGCTTTAAAGTACAGTCGAGTACGCTATTGTCAAGTTGTTGTTGCTATGTTAGTTTTGTTGGGCTGCGAGTTTGTAGTTTTTCAACAGACTGTACAAGCGCAAATCTGCATTCGCATCTAACTTTCGAGCTTTTTAGATTCGTGGCGCGTACTATACTGTAGTTTTCACAATGGAATACCAAGTATTATTTTACAATATTTATAGCCTTTTTCTTCGATGTTGCCTACATCTAAACTCAAATACACGATGACATGTTATTAAGATGTCAATAGAGGAGCGATGGTGGCAATAGATTGGAGGTTAATAAATGAATACATATAATATAATCAGTCCTCTGTCAGTATCAAAAACGCGCAGACGAGCTGCGCAGGTTGTGCTAGCTTGCAGGCATGCCCAGAATGTTGTCTTATTGACGCTAACCACATATCAGTCAGTGTGGCTGATCGAACAAGGCCTCATTTAGAGATGAGCTTACCTATTATCCAACGCAACACAGTTATAAAGTCCCGCCCGATTTCACCCGGGTGCAAAAGAACGAATGGGGAAGGAAGGGACATGAGTACGCACATTCATCTTAGTTTACCGAGATGAATGTTGTGTCCAAATTTCATGATGATCGGAGTTACTGTTCAAAAGTTTTGTCGGACGGACAAATTTTCAGTTACACATTTTTCATTGATGCTCCGCTCCTATTTGTCGCAGCGTGATATTATATAGCCTATAGCCTTCCTCGATAACTGGGCTATCAAAAAAAAAATTCAATTTGAACCAGTAGTTCCTGAGATTAGCGCGTTCAACCAAACAAACAAACAGCTTTATATATTAGTGTAGATTTAAAAACATTTTTCTAATACGGCTCTATCTACATGCGCAATCGAAGGAACCGATAATTGTCGCCCACACAAAACACGTTGCAATTAGCTGTCTCAAGGTCAAAAAAATTGCTGACCAAACACCAAATGCCGACAGAGAACTGATTCCACTATATTATGTATTGGTTATACTAGTTTGCGAACGATAACAGAATCGTCACAGTCACGCCCACTGCGCATGATTGTGACGATTCCGTTCCCGTTCGCAGAGAGTTTAGAACAGAGTTTATGCTACCAGTAAACATTACGCACAGCTGAATTTTTGTTACCATTCCAACACCACAAGTGGGGAATGGTACTAATTTAGGTCAAATTTATAGTAGGTACTGCCATAGTCTGTTCTTGGGTACTCTACAAATAGACGGAGAGCTGATTACGGAGAAAATGGGTAACTCGGTGCAGAGCTGAAAATTTGCAGAATAATAGGAGATAGTACAAGTAAGTAGGGAAAAAATTGCCAGAAGGCTAGGCGGAAGATAAAGAACCGCCAGAAGGCGCTAATGTTGCGAAAAATCAGTGCACTTCTGGCAATTTCTATACTTATTCTGTAATTCAAAACTAGATTATATATTATGTATATTATACATACTGAAAATTCAAACATGATATAATAATAATTACATTCGACAAATATTCAAAATTATTAATGTCATTTTGATAAAAATGAAATTAAATAAATTAATAAAATTACGTTGCTACCTATAACAACGTAATTTTATTAATGAAAATATATGACGATTAATTTTATTTCTATCAAAAGGACATTAATAATTTTGAATATTTGTCGAATGTAATTATTATTTCATGTTTGAATTTTCAGTATGCCCTTATAACTAGGTATATAATGTATAATATTTATAATATATAATCTAGTTTTGAATTACAAAATAAGTATAGAAATTGCCAGAAGTGCACTGATTTTTCGCAACTTTAGCGCCTTCTGGCGGTTCTTTATCTTCCGCCTAGCCTTCTGGCAATTTTTTCCCTACTTACTTGTACTATCTCCTATTATTCTGCAAATTTTCAGCTTTGCACCGAGTCACCCATTTTCTCCGTAGCCAGCTTTTAGTCCAAAACCTAAAACTAGCACTGTACCATACATTCTGATTCAGACAAAACCGTGTACATCAAATTTCTAGGAAAATACATTAAAATGGTTTTGATGGCACAGTAGTTAGTCGTCCGTTTTTTGTTGCACATATCTAGAGACACCTTTCTACTAAACGAGCATTGTAAACGCCGAGTTCATTCGTCAATCTACATTTTAAATCTAAATAGACTTGAAACTTGGAAGCTTCTTCGGATTTTTACTGTTTTTTGAGGTTATTTAAAATAATGTAAGCTAATAAACGAACTTCGTTAATTTGTCGTTCATGATCATGTAATAGGAATGTATTTAGACAGATGTGATCGACGATGCTGTCTCTTTTCATTGATGGCAAAACAAAGACTGGATAACCGCAAACTAATAAATCGTTTTGAAATAGTTTGAAATTAGAAATTATGTAGGGATGAAATGTTATTTAGAAACTATGCGCAAAAATAGATTTAAAAAATTTGTCTAAAAATGTGGAAAAAATTACGAAAAATTCGATATTAACGGTTTCACAATTTTCTCGATTGGTTACAAAAATTTAATAACCAATTGAAAAAACAACTCATTTTTTTGTCAACAATGCCACAATTTTAAATATTAAAGTTTTTCATGAATATAAATTAAATGTTTGAATGAAGTTACAAAATTCCAAAATAGGTACCAAAATGAAAAAATGAGAATTTTTGAATATGTTAAAAACACTGTTCTAATGATGTGAATTAAAATTGTGTGAGGCCATAGCATATAGATCTGCTTTTAATAAAAAAAAAGAAATATTTGTTCAAAATAGCATATATAAAAAAATCGTATGCAGCACAAAGTATAGATATCTACACTTCGTGGTATCAAGTTTAATCAGCGGCCATTTTGATTTTCAACATGAGAAAATGGCGTCTGCAGCTACTTAACCAAACTAGATTTTGCATTACCAGTGTAGTGTGGAATTCACCTATGGCTTGGCCTAATTACGACCTGTGTTGTTGAGCGTCTGTAGTTTTCAAAATCTATCTATCTATCATTCACAAATAGAATATACAAATGTGTTGCATTTTGGATTGGCATCCTCTGCTTAACAGTGGTCGATTTCTGGGTCTATCAACAATTAGAAAAAAAAAACAAATGCAACCTCAGAATATCAGTGTTAAGTGGTGTTAAGTCTTCCTACTGCCATTAACTGAAAATTTAATAAGCACGGAAAGTGTGAAATGAGTTGGAAAATGTTGATTTATTTAGGGAACTCTATATGACGAAAACAAAATGAAGTGTTAAAAGAAGATTCCGGTAACTACGGATTGAATTTTATATAGTTGAGACTGATAATTGGCTAACAAGAAACAATAATGAAAAAAAATGTATATAGGTTATATATGTACAGAAAAAAATTAACAAGAGAAAAACAAATAAAACAACTACCACTTGATTTAAGTAGGATCTGCAAAACTCCGAATAGATAGAAAATGTAAACGACCCGATCAAAGCTAGACTTCGATGTAGTATAAATAGTAATCAAAAACTAGGCCAAGACTAGGAAGATGTCTGCTATTTAAATATGATCCATGTCTCCAAACTCGATATCAAAAATTAAAAAAAAAATTAACAAATCTGAAATTTCTTTTTTGGATATTGCAAAGCAAAACTTTGGAAAAAACACATTTGAGGGGAGATGGACAGAATTTAATAGTCTAGTCAAAAATGTCAGTCAAGTTTTTAGCTACTGTTAACCAAAATTAACTTTATTTTTTAAACTGGCCAAGTTATGTTTTTTGCAGACTAATAAAACAAGTAGGATCAAAATAAAATTTTACCTAAGTATCACCGAGTGAAATATTTGAGAGTTAGTTAAAACAATCAAAAATGGAAACGTCCCAACCTCCATTATTAAAAAAAGTTCTTTATACCCACGAAAAAGTATAGCCCTCGGACCAAAACCAAATATAAAATGTTAACAAACCGAACAAGGATTTCCAATTTTCAAAAAACTATCCGCTTTCGAATTGTCGATGAGTTGAACCTGAACTTGTATACTAAAAAAACTAATTTCAAAATTTGGAGTCATTAACAAAACTCAAGTCAAGCATATTGTAGGAAAATGAATTTAATAATTTAGCTGCATAATTTTAAAAATCTAGTTTCTATTCCAACCTTCCAACGGTAATACTATCGTTAGTTATGCACAGTAACTAAAACGAAACTGTTTTGTTCCGGTTTTGTGCGCATGCGCCGACTTTGCACTGTTTTGTGGCTTAAAGGACAGTTTTAGAACCGTTCTAATCTCGGTTGGAACACGTTTTAGTTACTGCGCATTGACTGTGACGATATTATTACTGTTCACAGAGAGGTTGGAACAAAGCTAATGTAATGTAAATGGTAACTGCGTTTTTTTGGCAAGTTCTGAACTGCTAAAGCGCTTGTCGGCAATACAGAGCACTTCCAGCACAACTAAGCGTTTGTCGATCAAATTCTCGGACTGTTTGAATTTAGTTTTAAGGGTTTTGGGTTCCGAACTGCTAGAACCAAGTTCAGAGTCCAAACATTTGATCGATAAACGCTCAGTTCCGTTTAAAGTGTTCTGTATTACCGACAAGCGCTTTAGCAGTTCAGTACTTTTCAATAAACACAGCTTGTGTTTGAAAGATTCGAACAGCGATAATCTTCAATTGTTGGCGATCTGATTTTAAAGATTCCTTTGCTACAAGTTTCGATAATATCTATATATATATAAAATTCTCGTGTCACAATTTTGGGCGCGCTAATCCCCGAAACCACAGAACCGATTTTAATGAAATTTTGTAAATACGCCTTACTTGGTGCAAATTACGCTACAGGATAGTTTTTATTAAATATTTTTTACAAAATTACGGTGTTTTCTCAAAAAAACTGTCTTAGTAACATGTAACATCTGATAGAATTTACTCGAAGCTATTAGTTCAGAAGATAACAATAAAAAAACTTGTTTAAAACCAAGTAGCGACATCTGATAGAAAATACGCTCTAAGCTATTAGTTCAGTAGTAGATCTGGCAGAATTTTCTCAAAACTGCTAGACGCCGGGCCGCAAACGAAATACATTTTACAGAATTATATCTATCGCACCCGGATCAAACCGGAACGGACCGCTAGTGTACTATATTTTTAACAAAAAAATGAGTTGTTTAATGATAAAAAGAGTAATAAGTTGGAAATGTCAATAACAACTTGTATTATCAAGCGAATACACAGAATACAGACATTAATTAAGTTAAATCTATTTTACTAAACTGACAAAAATATGAAATACATAGAATAGGCACCAACTTCCAAGTACCGAAACAAACAAGTCATTAAAAAACAACACGAAGAATCATTTTATTGTTTATGTATCGCACAATAAAACAACAATTTTTAAAGTTGGCACCTATTTGTACCTTCAAAAAAATTATCTTAAACTAAAAAATATGATCATGTAAATTATATTAATGGACTAAAAATATTGCTCAACTGTTTACGATACGCTCTAAGAATGTTTTATTTTACAAAATAATAGTCAGCAATATAAAATATGTACAGTTTTAACCATTATTGTATAAACTCCTAAAAATCATAAATTCAATCAAATTTCCTTGTATTCTTACATCAGTACCATGAAAAAATCCTTCGGAACCGTTTTAAATAATGGATTCAATTTATAGAAAATTTACATTTGTCTTCGTTCGATGTACGAATACTGTAATTTATAAGTTTCCGAATTAACAAATTGAAATAAAACGACGTAAAGAAACAATATATATATTAACTATGTTCCAACTTCTCTGCGAACGGTAATAATATCGTCACAGTCATGTGCAGTAACTAAAACGAAACTTTTAAATGTAAAGAAAAACCATTCCAAAATTGTAAAAAATTTTTTATTATATTATAAGCGCTTTCGACCTAAGTCATCATCAGATAAAATTATTTCTCACACAATGAATGTATAATTTGCTACATCTTAATGGAATTGTTAGACATTTTTTAAAAATTATGAAAAATGTTCCATTAAGATGTAGCAAATTATACATTCATTGTGTGAGAAATAATTTTATCTGATGATGACTTAGGTCGAAAGCGCTTATAATATAATAAAATTTTTTTTACAATTTTGGAATGGTTTTTCTTTACATTTAAAAGTTTACCTTTTACAATTAACATGCTTCCAAATTTCTATAAGTACAACTCTAAATTGAAAAACGAAACTGTTTTGTATCGGTTTTGCGCGCATGCGTCGACTTTGGACTATTTTGTCCAATCTCGGATTGAACACGTTTTAGCAACTGCGCATGACCATGACGATATTACCGTTCGCAGAGACGTTGAAGCAGAGCTATTGTACCACGGTAACGATTTTTTAGATGTCTAGTGTTTAAACACAGTCTTTTGTTTTTTAAAGAACAAACAGTTATCTCCAGGACTTATCAAATGGCTTGCACAGTATAACACTATGTAACACTGTTCCTATTTGACTAGTTCATAAAGCCAACCGGCTGGCAAAGTTTTCTGGGGAAAAAGTTGAGGAAACTAATTTTTCGAAACACGTTTATACAAAAAATAATATAGTTTCTCTAAAGTGTTACTCAATAGTATTTAAAACCATGAAAGGTTTTTCTATAACAAACAAGAGAAAAAAAACATGCAAGGTCTATAATTGTTCGTTTCATACTATAGTCCTAAAAAACCGGACAATTATTTTCAACGAAACTGAAAATATAAACGATCGAGGCAAATATTATATTACACACTGCAGAAGTATAAATCAACAGAAAACAACTCAAATCTGAAAAAACCCAAGTCACTTCTCTGTAGGCGGAAATAAAAGAAAAGATAACAAACCACAATCGCTATTAAACATCTGTTAGGAAAATTAATAACCGGTAAAATATTATTATAGTAGTTTTCAATTATTTTATGACAATACTTACATCCTACAAGAATAAAATATTAATTTACAAAAAGAGAAGTTCTTTACAGTATTTTTTTTTGTAACAGATTTGTACAGAATGTTTTTTGTGAGCAGCACAAAAGCCAAAAAAAAAAAAAAACTAGATAACCGACTTTACCACTGTTCTCTAAATCCTCCTCTGAACTGTCCTCTAAAACCACCACGCCCTCTCATCAACGGTGGCATAAAATTACCTCTCATCCCGCCTCCCCTGCCGTTCCACATATTTCCACTCCCCCTCGGCGGTCTCGGAGGTCCACCTCTAACGCCCCTGATTCCACCTCTACCCCCTCCTCTAAATTCAACATTGTTACTGAAGTCAATTCCGCCCATTGCAATAAATTCATTTCTTGGATTTTGAAACTGCTCGTCCCGACCGGGAAAAGAGTCTCTTCGTCCTCTGAAAACGCCTCGTTTCCTGAAAGGAGTGCCGCGATGAGATCCGTCTTCGAAGAATTCATTTTGGATCCACGGAACGTCATCTTGCACGGGCGTCGGCGGTCTGTGTTCCGGCCACGGTCTCGGCGGATCATCCAATAACGGTTTCTTTTCACTGTTTTCGATTTCCATATGACTCTCTCCGCTCTTATCGTCCATAACACTTCGAGATTCCTTAGCTGCATTTATTTCAATACTTTGTTCAACTTTTTCATTCGGCGGCGATTCTTTTGGAATATTTTTGTTCGGCGTTAAGAAAGGATTTTTAACCTCACTTTCAGACGCGTGCTTTTTCCTCATCATATTATCTTTATCATTGAAAATATGGTTATTACTTTGGAACGGTCGTTTGTTATTAAAACTGTTGTTTTTCAAATTATCGAAAGGATTTTTATCTGAAGAATTTTGTCGAAACGAGATATTCTGATGACTCAACGATTCATCGTCGCTCAATTCCATATCGACGCTCTCGTTGTTGTCGTGATTGACTATTTCGGTGAGGCTACGACGGGGCGTCGATGTCACTGGCTGTCGTTTTGAACCATGCTGCTGCGGAATTTGTTTTATGACAGGCGGTACTGCAGAAACGGGCGGTACTGCCGGAACAGGCGGCGGCGGTGGCGGAGGTTCCACTACTAATCGAGCCAAATTCATTATCGGAGGATTCGATTTCATCGGTGGCAGTGCGCGATAATCTTGATCTTTCGGCTGGATCGGTAGTGCAGGAACTCGGTAATCCTAGTCAAAAAATGATACAGAATCAAGTAAAAAAATTTGATGAGTATAGAAAAGCGGTTTTTAATTAATGATTCCGCTAAGCAATTTGAAAGGTTCTGTAAAAATCATTTAAACACGATTTTCTGAAAAAAGAGTTACAGAGCTTCATAAATGTTGAAGACCACTGTTCTAAAAGAAAACAAGTTAAAAAAATCACAATGAAGATATCAAAATCGCCAATGCAGCTAAAATAAACATCTGCGCTGCTAATCATCCTGACTACTGATTGTACCCACAAAAATATAGACGTATCTAATATCTACAGTATGTAAACACGTAAGGTGCACATAGAGAAATTAACACTGGGAAAAAATGACTGGATCAGAGTGAGCCTTGAAATCTTGTTTTTCAATTTGACAGATAATATTCTTTTGCAAAATGAATGTGTATACTACCGAAGAAAATATTCAAATGATTACAACATAATCGGACTTTTTTTATTCATGGGACATTAAATTCCCAAAAATACCTAAATATGGTGCGAGATCAAATATCTCCGCCTATTCGTGTTGAACCTAAATACATTGGGTCACTGATTTACCAACGCGCATACGTCATACCAGTCGGACAAATTTTGAATGAAATGTTTCCAAACTGATGGAGTTGTTTTTAACCGACGAAAAACAAAAATGGAGGAGGTTCTCAAGTCGACGCGTATATTTTTTTTTTTTTTTTTTTATTTTTTTTTTTTTTATGTATGACCACGCATAACTTTTTACAGAGTAGTCCGATTTTGATAAATATTTTTTTGTTTGAAAGGGTATACCCCGAAGTTGGTCCCATATAAATTTGGTAAAAAAATTCCAACCCTAAGGGTAGGAAAACAGGGGATGATTGATTGTTCACTCACTGATTGTAATGTATGACCACACATAACTTTTTACAGAGTAGTCCGATTTTAATAATTATTTTTCTGTTTGAAAGGGTATACCCCGAAGTTGGTCCCATATAAATTTGGTAAAAAAATTCCAACCCTAAGGGTAGGAAAACAGGGGATGATTGATTGTTTACTCACTGATTGTAATGTATGACCACACATAACCTTTTACAGAGTAGTCCGATTTTGGTAATTATTTTTTTATTGGATAGGGTATACCTCGAGGTTGCTGAGTTGTGTATTACAATTATAAATTATATAGCCACAAAAAATTATAAAATAAAAACTTTTTAACAAAAAAATTAAACCGCCGAAAAACTGAAAAGCAAAAAATAATAAATCTTTTTATTTAACTAAGTTCTATTTAAGTAGTTGAACGTATGTGACAATCTAGTATATCTAAGTAATTTTGAGTCGGCGTCAAACAACCAATGAACAAAGATCACTAAAAGAAATAACCAAATCAAATTAGAGAACTCTCGTGAACTCTCAGAGATTTCCGGCGAAGGATTGTTGACGCCGACTCTAAATTACTTAGATATACTAGATTGTCACATACGTTCAACTACTTAAATAGAACTTAGTTAAATAAAAAGATTTATTATTTTTTGCTTTTCAGTTTTTCGGCGGTTTAATTTTTTTGTTAAAAAGTTTTTTTGTTTTATTTTTGTACAAAAAAATTAAAATAATGATTTGTAATAGCTTTTTATCATTAAAAAAGCCAAGTAAAATAAAAATAAATCAAAATAAAATAGAAATCCTCAAGATTACCACGATAATTCAATAGAAATAACAATTAATGCAGTCATGGCTAACTCTGATCCAAGTATTTTTTCCCAATGCTAATTTCCCTATGTGCACCTTACGCGTTTACATACTGTATATCTTTAATGGGAGTGTTTAGTAGTGCAGCATTCTCTTTCTATTCAGCTATAAATTAATGATCCAGAATTTAACCTCACAAAATTACATTCAGAGCTAAAAAGTAAGGTTAAAAAAAACTTTGCTACAAAAATTTCATCAAACCTGATCAGTTTGAGAACCCCACATCGGTGGAGGCACGGGAGGTGGCGGTATAACCAGATGACTTTTATCGTCCTCCCTTCTCGGCGAACCTGTCAAACTGATAAGGTTTCTGTGATCTATATCATTAGATCTACGATCGGTGTCGGATCCTGCGATAATAAGGTTTCTGTGATCGAAATCCTTGTTGCCTAATCGATTCAGTCTGTGATCCGTATCGGGACCTGAAACAACATCCGACATTTAAAAATTGTATTCGGCCGCGTTTAACACCTTGACTAACAGCATCGAGTTATTAATGTAGTGTTCCTGACGGAATACTTCATCAGCTCTGTTCCAACCCCTCTGCGAACGGTAAAACGGTAGCTAAAACGAAAGTGTTTGTATCGGTTTGTGAGCTAATGCGCAAGACTGTGACGATAATATGTCCGAAGAGAGGTTGAAACAGAGCTATCAATTTAAGGAGGTTGATGCGTTATAGTCCTGATCAAAAGTAAGTCGAATTCTAAATGGGAACTTTTCCATAATATATTTTTATAAAAGGGTATAAGTCGATGATACCAATAAATTAATGTCATAAACGCATAAATAAATGATTTTTTTTAATATTATTAATTATTCCAGTATTTTACTTAATGGACTAACTTTTGAATTTTTTGTACAAAGTTAGGTTAGAAAAAATAAATTTATGTAAATATCTGTATTTTACATATTTTTTGCAGTAAATAATTAAAAAAAGAAACTAGAAGTAATAAAAATTAAAATTAAATCATTAAAAATTTAAAAAATCAATTAAAATTGTTAAAATTGTCAAGAATAAAAGTCCATAATCGAATAGTGCTAAGGTTTAATAATTTTTTTTATTGATTAAAAGTCTCCTAATTAAATTGGAAAAAATATTAAAATATGCGTAAGACATCAATGCTTTATATAGTTAGTTTTCGGAACTGCTGAAATTATTTGGTTATTTGCAAAAAATTAAAATGTACCGTTTGCATGCTAAGTTGACATATTTTCTATAAGACATGTAAAAGTTTTTTTTAATTTTTGACTTTATAAATCTCCTAATGATATTGAATTTTTACAGAAAATTTTGTCATAAAAAAATCTATTAAAAAAACTTTATTTTAAGATTTTTTTCATTATCTTCGTAAAACGGCTCAACCTCCTTAATGTATTTATTGGGGCTGAACATAGACATACTTGTAATGTGTTTGTGTTAGGAAGCTCATTAAATAATGACCTTGAAAACTATCAACAATAAACATTAGCTGTTCAGGAATGAAGATACAATTGTTGAAGGCATCTACATTAAGGCTGGTGGTAGAAGATAGGAAAAACGCTGTTGTATGTAGACCACGATTGTAAATGCAGGTCGAGAAACTATGATGGTGTTGAGGTTCTTAGTTTTAAGCACATAATAGGTTCGTTCCAAGCAGCCTTGAACGGTAATAAAACCGTACACAGTCTTGTTACTGCGCAAAACTGTCTTGCGCAGTATCGATTTTTGAGCTAGTGCGCAAATTAGTCTTGCGCAGTGACAAGACTGTGTACGGTTTTATTACCGTTCACGGCTGCTTGGAACGAACCTAATAACGATTAAGAAAACCAGCGCTAGAAAACTAGTAGTGAAATCTAGCAAGGAACCTAGCGGCAAATCCAGCCTCGTGTGCAGCGGATTTTATATAGTAATTACCTTTCAAATCCGCAAGAACAGGAGGTAAATGAGGAGGCGGCAACAAAACTCTGTGGTCAACGTCTTCCCTTGCGTGCATGAGTCCCGGTCCGGTTGCCAGAACGTCGTTGTACTCTATAGGTTTGGCCATCGATTCTTTTTCATAAATTGGCGGACTTTCTGGAGTCTCTATTATTATGTCATTTGGTGGACCGCCTGAAGTTTCAGGATCTCCCCAACCGCTCAATATATTCTCGACGTTATCCCACGTTTCCGGCTCTTCTTCCGGATTATATTCGTCCACAGATGATTGATACGGCATTTGCGATGCATTGTACGGAGTTGTATTTATTGATTGGTTATACGATGTGTTCGCTATCAAAAAGGTAGTAATGAGGCATATTGACTTATAAAAGATCATACTAGTTCGGTATTTTAGAGTCCGATCAATTTAGACATAAAAATAGTGATCAAATAACGAAAATTCCGACAGAGCCAAATTTTTGTGGAGACCTTGGATTTACCATTGCAAATAAAGTGCCAAAAGTTCCCATCGATCCCATGTTTGCTTCGACACTTATTCGGGGTCAAAGGTCAAAATTTTAGGTTTTTTGGATTTTTCTCGAAAACGGTAAGTTTTATCGAAAAAGTACATCAGACCAAAGTTGTAGATCTCAAAATTCTCTATAAAAATGGTCCTTATGATTTTTTCTCTAAAACCTACCATTTTTCAGATATTGCGCTTGTAAGAATCATGTTATATTATATTATATATATTATAGGAATTATATTTATATGCATAGTTCACTGTAGAAATGATTCATTTGACAGGTACCTCACTAGTATTATAAGGCGACAGGGGCGGATATACGTTTTTCGGGGTTTAATGAAGTCCAATGGGGCTCCATTTTGTCAAAACTCATCCAAAAAGTTGAAATTCGCCCAAAAACGTCAAAATTCACCCAAAAATATGTCAAAATTAACCCAAAAAATTGTCAAATCACAAAAAATAAATGAAAATTCACCCAAAATATTGTTAAAATTCACCGAAAATATTAATTAAATCATCAAAAAAATGGTCAACAATTACCGATGATAATGATAATCTTAACCATTAAAATATGAACTTTTTTTACTAGTAGAATAAGTGGTCATTGTTAACGAAGAAGTCTAAAAAATTTATAATAATAATTCAATTTTTGTGAGCCCTTGACACTTGTGAGTTCAGGGAAGTCTGTCATTGTGCGACCCTAATTAACTGACGAAAAACAAAAACGGAGGAGGTTCTCAATTCGACGCGTATATTTTTTTTTTGTTTTTTTTTTTTTTTTATTTATGTATGACCACGCATAACTTTTTACAGAGTAGTCCGATTTGGATAATTATTTTTTTGTTTGAAAGGGTATACCCCGAAGTTGGTCCCATATAAATTTGGAAAAAAAACTCCTACCCTAAAGGTGGGAAAATAGGGGTGTTTATAGTTCACTCACAGATTTTCATGCTTTGTGTATTACAATTATAAATTATATAGCCACAAAAAATTATAAAATAAAAACTTTATGACAAAAAAATTAAACCGCCGAAAAACTGAAAAGCAAAAAATAATAAATCTTTTTATTTAACTAAGTTCTATCTAAGTAGTTGAACGTATGTGACAGTCTAGTATATCTAAGTAATTTTGAGTCGGCGTCAAACCATCAATGAACAAAGATCACTAAAAGAAATAACCAAATCAAATTAACAATGATACGTGAAATCTCCAGCGATAAACATTAACATTCTAAACATGCGCTCTCCACACGACCACTCGCAAAGACGTGTGCCCTCAGTGTGCCCGTTCGGGTTGCTCTGTCGCTGACATTAACTTCGTGAACGCTCAGAGATTTCCGGCGAAGGATTGTTGACGCCGACTCAAAATTACTTAGATATACTAGACTGTCACATACGTTCAACTACTTAGATAGAACTTAGTTAAATAAAAAGATTTATTATTTTTTGCTTTTCAGTTTTTCGGCGGTTTAATTTTTTTGTTAAAAAGTTTTTATTTCATTAAAATACACCAATGGGATAAAACAATCACATGACAGTAATAAAAAGAAAAAAAAAAAAACAACACAACAGAAATACTGACAATTATATTCACCGTATGAGTCAGTGGTAGACGCATAGCTGGTGTCGGTGTAGGATACTGTGTTTGGCGTCTGGTACGTAGAAGGGGGGCTCGTGAACTCTGGCGGCAATGGCGGAGGTGGAAGAGGTGTTAACGGCGTGGTCGGTGCTGAAACTCCTGTTGTGTATGTGGCATGCTGATTTTGATCCACTATAAAAAAAAATACGCGAAAATGTTAAATCCTCTGCAAAAAAATGCGTTAACCATTTCTGGTTAGCAACAAATTGTTCTTAAATTTTGAGGTCGAATTTGACTGACCATAAATTGCCCGGATTTAATTTGTGCTGGATTTTTTAAATGGTGTTTGACTGGCTTTATACGTTTTGAGGTTAGATTTGTCTAACTTATTCACCAATACTTAGGCTGGCCGCTGGAGTTGTTTAAATATTTTTTATTACTCATGCGGGAAATGTGGTATCTTTACGCATGCTGTTACAGTTGAAAAGTAGCTATTTTCATTTGCGTGCGGAAACTTTATTTGTCGCACTGAAATTATTGTTTGCCGCAAGCAAATTCAGAGAAAAAAACAAAATAATAACGGTGTTAATGTCAACGAAACAAACTGTCATTTGAAGCAGATTTGAGGTTAAAATTTTCGATTATGGACTTTTATTCTTGACAATTTTAACAATTTTAACTGAATTTTCAACTTTTTAATAATTTAATTTTAATTTTTACTTCTAATTTCTTTTTTTAATTCGTAATAAAATTTTAATTTAATTTAATTCGTAATAAAAAATAGTATGCGCAACTCGTGCGGCATTGTCGCACTAGTTGCACAATACAGTAGAGACGCGTTAATCCGAACCTTCATAATCCGGATTCTTTGGTAATTCGGACAGTCGTTTGATAGTATTATGTACATTGTAGTCCGGATTTTTCCAGTTTCAGTAATCCGGATCATGATACTTAGTTATTGAGTAGCTGTACCGGCACTATTTGCGTCAACACTATTGGCCGGCGGTGTGTTACAAACAGTTTCATACATATTTGTTGCCAGAGAAGTGAGAGAAGTTAGGTGGTTTTAGTATGTATGTAGTCGTTGTCAAACTTAGATAGAAATACATAGAGAACGCACTATGGCGCCGCGTAAACGATCACACGTTACTTTATCACTGCAAGTAAAAAACGAAATTCTTGACAAATTAAAAAAGGGAGCCTCAAATAAACAGTTAGCCGCAAAATATGAGCATTTTAGTTTGTTTTCTTGATAATTAAAATTACATCCAGTAATCCGGACATTTTGATAATCCGGATCAGCTGTGTTTTAATTAGTCCGGATTATCGCGTCTCTACTGTATACTATTTTTGCACTACCTCCTATAAAACAGTTGATTTACAGACATGCAAAGTGACCCATTACGCACTAGTGTGGCAAAGTAAAACAAAACTGATCGCGCTACCAATTTCACAGCAAATATGTCAGTTGTCTTTCTCACAATCTACTACAGTGTAAACTCTTTATAACGTCCTTCGTTATAACGAAAAACTCCCTATAACGCCGAAATTTTTACGATTTGGTTGGTTTACCTTAAAACCTATACATTAATACCCTTTTTATAACGCAACAGCCATTCTCTATTACGAAGAAATATGTTCATATTTAGACGTCAGCAAATGTTCACAGACATAAAGAGGACCATTCTGAACCATCACCATCTATTCAACAAGCACTTGATGACGCCAAACTATAGGTATATGTGTTTGTATATGTGTTTGGAATAAATTAATTTTGTGAAAATTGGTTATTTTTCTTTCTTCCCTCCATATAACGAAAATTCTTTATAACGAAAAAAATGTTCGGTCCCTTAAAATTCGTTATAAAGAGATTATACAGTACATTGAAGATTATTGTTAATTTGGTTGTTTTTCTTTCTTCACTCCATATAACGGTAAGTCTCTATAACGATAAAAAATGCTCGGTCCCTTGAGTTTCGTTATAAAGAGTTTACACTGTATTAGAAGTGGCGTTTGTTTAAAAGTGAACTGTCAAATATTTTGAAAATGAAGTATAAAAGAGCTATTTTATAAGACGTACCGGAATTACACTAGATAATATACAATCTGAATTTAGCGAAATGTAATAATTTTTGTTTCTAAGCCATTTAGGCGTTCAGATTAACTAGTAATAACACTAAATAAATTAATTGTATGTAATAATAGCGGCTCGGTCTGACTTCGCCCGAATTTGTAGATTGCCGCCGTTTTTTCGACTTATGTTGCAAAATTGTTCTCCACGAAAAGCGTTTTTATTTTAACGCAATAATATATAGCCTATGTCCATCCTGAAGGTCCGTTCTAAATATTGGTGAAAATTTTTTTGAGATCGGATGAGTAGTTTCAGAGATTACCTCCTACATCCAAACTTTACCTCTTTATAATATTAGTATAGATTACCTTGTGAACATGGATCAGTTGGCGGTAGTAATGACTTAATAATGTTATTTAAACTGTAATTATCACTTGGTGTTTGATTGTTATTATTATTACCAACAACTTCAATTAAATTGCTTCCTGTTCCCGAATTTCCACCGTCGGATATTTGAGAGCCCGCATTTGAATCATTAAACAAATTACCCTGAAAACATAACCTCATTTATAATACGGTACTATGTAAAACAAAATGGAGTCCACATCTTGACTGTCAACATGCTCTAGCGGAATTTGTCAATAATATTTACACTTCATTAAGGTAGTACGAGTACCAAGGCAATTTTAAATAAAAGGCTTGATTTTTAGGCGCGATTAGCGTAAGCTAAAGCGCCTTATATGTACTCGCTTTGTCTGTGAATCTGTGAATCACGCTTTTTGTATCCAGCGTACAGCCCAAACGCCTTAACCGATTTTAAAAAACTTTTTTTTTTATATGAAGTTGGACTAAGTCTAAACCAATTCTGAAAATTTTAGGGGGGATGCCCGATTATTTAAATAAATAAATGACTTCAAAAGTAGGCATATTTAACATTGGCTTTATGGTAAAACGGTAGATGGATGATATGTTTTCATTGATTTCTCCAAAACTAGTCGGTGGAAATTAAAAAAAAAACTATTTAAATTAAAGTTCAAACCTTAATAAATTATTGAAAACAAAAAAAAAAACCGCTGTGCCCGACTAATTAAAAAGATATTTAATTAAAAAGATTTTAATTGGTCGGGCAAAACGGGTTTTCTTTGTTTTCGATAATTTATTAAAGTTTTAACTTTAATTTAAGTAGTTTTTTTTTAATTTCCACCTACTAGTTTTGGAGAAATCAATGAAAACATATCACCCATCTACCGAAATATAAGAAAAAAAATCAAGTCTTTTGTTTAAAGTTGCCTTGGTGCTCGTACTACCTTAAGTACGTAAACGTCAAACTCTATGTTTAATATAAAATTATATGGCAAATATTTCGCAGTCAGATGTCAACTGTTTTTACTAGAGTGTGTTGATAATCGAGATACTCTTCCCACATCGATAGTTTAATACTAACACTAATATCAAAACTAATATTTTGACCGATAAAACTCGAGAAACCATTGTTTGAAAAACTTTGCGATTGTCCAACTGGGTTATAAAAGTTTGCCGAATAGCTTTGATCCAACGAATATGAAGCTCCGGCAGCCGTATTGTCATCCTGACCGGGCAAATCTATATCGGAATCAGGACCGGGCGACGGAGCGTTCACATCGGGCGATGGAACCGGACTCGTCCAAGATTGCAACATTTCGTCTAATCTTTTCTTTAAATTTCTTACTCGTCCACCAAAGCTTCGATAAGCCTAAAAACGAGTTTTAGATTAAATAAATAAACAGACTGAAAAAATTGATTACTGTTTGCCGAATATTAAATTAACATCGACCAGAAATCAATTATTTCTACGAATTCAAATATTTTTAAATATACAAAATTATCTCCTTTTTAAAACGTACGTTTGCAACGACTTTAACTTCTCCTTTCTGTGTATGATAAAAAGCGTCGGCTTGCATGAGTAATGATAACAAATGCTTTCTCGCTTTAATCTCAGCATTAAGCGCAGTTGTGACTGCTTCAACATATCGCACGCCATCTTCCACTTCTTTTTCGACATCGTCTACATGCTGACGATCTGTTAAAACAATATTTTTTTAGAAACATCAATCGAAGTAAACTGACAAATATAATATTGAGATTGAACGTAACGTTGAGGGGTGGAAGCCAATTGCGGAAAAGTGGACGATGTAAACGGTGTTCTTTTGACGCATGCGCAATGACGTGAAATTATCACAGAGCGTGTTGAATTCATAGATATATATATATTAATAGATAGCGGATGCCTATCCTTGAGCATTGTGCGGAATGGTTCCAATTAGAAGCCATATGGAAGCCATTTTGTACGTGGAAAACGCCGTAAAAAGTGCGCGGGATTCAAAAAGATTAAATATTCTATAATATGATGTTAATGGAAAAACAATAAAACTCGCAGTAAACAGTGATATTTTTATATTAAAACGTTTCAAAAATTACAAAACTGAGCATAAATATAATATAAAAGCTTAGAACATTTTACTTTGTCAGATTGGCATCAATGCTTATTAGAGCTGTAACAAACCGTATGTATTCGTTACTGAGTAACGGGTACATCGTCTGACTCGAAGTACCGAATCGTTACTTACAAATTCATTTCGTTACTCGCATGTTTCGTATCCACGTCAGTTCAACTCGTTTGATACGGTTATACGAACACAATGTGTTATACTTAGAATGTATTCATAAAGTACGAAGTCATGACTCATGTCGTATCACGTATACTACGCGCTTTGATGCGAAGCTACATGCTTATTGCCTGATGCTGTTAAGTACACTATTGTATGTACAGTAGAGACGCGTTAATCCGAACCTTCATAATCCGGATTCTTTGGTAATTCGGACAGTCGTTTGATAGTATTATGTACATTGTAGTCCGGATTTTTCCAGTTTCGGTAATCCGGATCATGATACTTAGTTATTGAGTAGCTGTACCGGCACTATTTGCGTCAACACTATTGGCCGGCGGTGTGTTACAAACAGTTACATACATATTTGTTGTCAGAGAAGTGAGAGAAGTTAGGTGGTTTTAGTATGTATGTAGTCGCTGTCAAACTCAGGTAGAATTACATAGAGAACGCACTATGGCGCCGCGTAAACGATCACACGTTACTTTATCACTGCAAGTAAAAAACGAAATTCTTGACAAATTAAAAAAGGGAGCCTCAAATAAACAGTTAGCCGCAAAATATGAGCATTTTAGTTTGTTTTCTTGATAATTAAAATTACATCCAGTAATCCGGACATTTTGATAATCCGGATCAGCTGTGTTTTAATTAGTCCGGATTATCGCGTCTCTACTGTAGTATGAAAAGTACCGAGTAACGTAACGATACGAAAGTAACGGG
This sequence comes from Xanthostigma xanthostigma, assembly GCA_963575645.1. Taxonomy (NCBI): domain Eukaryota; kingdom Metazoa; phylum Arthropoda; class Insecta; order Raphidioptera; family Raphidiidae; genus Xanthostigma; species Xanthostigma xanthostigma. Next base: position 8,121,966 of record OY754464.1, read on the forward strand.
TACTGGTTCTTTTTTAAGTAACGAATACATACGGCTACACAATTTCTCGTTACTTTTACAGCTCTAATGCTTATCAACCTTGATGCCAAATTGACAATGTAATATGTTCTAAGCTTTACATTATATTTATGCTCAATTTTGTAATTTTTGAAACGTTTCAGTATAAAAATAGGTTTTGGAGCGAAATATCACTGTTTACTGTGAGTTTTGTCGTTTTTATCAATAAAATCATATTATAAAATAATTAATATTTTTGAATCTCGCGCGCTTTTTACGGCGTTTTCCACGTACAAAATGGCTTCTAAAAGGTACAGGAGGCGCTAGTGTATCCGCAATCTATTAAATATATATATTATATCTATGGTTGAATTATGGTTGATGCAAGGGAACAAGAGAGGATGCCAGCTTACTAAACATTCTCCAACTGAAAAATATAATTGGTTATTACCTTTCAAAGAGAGAAGAATCAATTCAGTATCTTGGAGTTTTAATTCATTTTCTTTAAGTTTTTTCAGCTTCAGATCTGTGTCCTCTTCTAATTTTGAACACGCCAATATTTTAGCAATTAAATACGAAGGCTAAAAAATTTTTAAAATAATCAATTTTGACTGTTTTGTTCTATCAACACAGTGTTGTTATATATACCTGAAAATCTGAAGGGTCTTGTTCGTTAGGTTTCTTAGGTGGGGCAACACTTATAAGACCTGACAAATCAGCTAAAAATTCCTCACCATATATTCCTCGTTGTTCCCAAATTTTAAATATTCTTAAAATTCTATGTTTAACTTTTTCTTCTCTGTAATATTAAGAAATATATACATATCGATGAGTATATGCGATATATTATCCAATGTTAACTAGTGATGTGCCGGATCGTTAAAAATGATATCCGCGGATACGGATCTGAATACGGATATTTGGTTTCAAGATCCGCGGATACGGATATGGATCTTAACTTTTTTAGAGTACGCGGCGGTAAATATTGCACATCGACCTTTGGAAAGAGACTATCTGTTATGGGAAAAAGTTATTGACTTCTTTAAGAGATAACTCTCATAACAGATTGTCTCTTTCCAAAGATCGATGTGCAATATCTCATTATAAAGATAGTTTTTTATTAGTACCTTTGAGTTATGTACTATTGGTATGGTACTCACTACGATAAATTTTTGCAATATAAAGGTGCCAAATACGATTTTAAGAAATAAAAAATAATCTGAATGGAATTTAACAGTTTTTCATTATTACCTAATCACCTATATATATAAAATTTCATCTATGAATTGAAAATTAATAAGGTAAAAGATCCGCCATAAAACTAACGGATACGGATCTTGTTTCTCCCTCGGAGCTCCGCGGATACGGATATCCGGCACATCACTAATGTTAACATCGCTATTTTGTTTCTCAGATGCTCATCCCTAGATAGAATATGGTTATAGCCTATCTCTACCTTTTGTATATGAACTTGTGGTACTAGTTTCTCACATTTGTTCTATTTTTCCTTTCGAAAAGGCATTTTTTACACTGCTAGAGCATATCAGTTAATGATCTAACGAGTTATGAAAAAAATCCGAAAACCATCACTTTCTAATTCTATATGGATTCATTACAGGATGAACTTATTTTTTATTATTTGTCAATATTGTCAACCTCAACAAAGTAATATTGTTGTTTGGTCGTTCGGAACAGCAAGTGTCCGTCTTTTATCTATAATTCTTAGTTTTATGATCACCATAAAAACTTACCGAACTAACGTAGTTGCCTTTTGTAGAGATGTACTCCAACTCTCGACGAATTCATAATTTTTTCGCTTTGAATATTGAATGACATCATTAGCCAAGTAGAATAACGTCAAACGATGATCGATTTTTACTAGAAAAAATAGACAACTGTAAATTTTCAAATGCTTTATTTTCATATTTAAAAAAAGTATCCCCCAATGAACAAAATTCGTTTAAAAATAGTATTTTTAAGACAAAAATAAAAAAAAAAACTTCCTAAGTAGACATAAATAACACAGTTCGTTAAAATAAGCTATTTATATAGTAGTTAAATATATATAATATAATATATGCCCCCCGCACTTTAACTAAACCAATTTTTAAGACGACTTGCCGTCAATGCGAATCAAATATATATTATTTCGTTTTTTTTTAAATTTAATACGAAGCATATTGGATTGATGAGTTTGCTAAAGCTTTCTAATGAAATAACCGAGCTTCACTCAAGCTCGTTGTAAAATGATATTTTTTATAGCAGCGGATATTTTAGTCGAAATAAATTAAATTATTGTCAGAGAAAATGTTTTGCATACGGCATGCTGTGTAAATGTGTTGAACTGAAGTATTTGATGTCCACTTTTAAAGCAATAGATAAACTTTTTTTGACGATTCATATGATTTGAAATTAACACTAATTTACTTATAAGCAGAAACAGGCCATAATTATTTTTGTCGTTTACGCTGTAGCTTCCTAATCTGCTTCGAATTTTATTATTATAATACAAAATAGGTCTGTTTATTATCTTATAATTAGTAAAAAGACGGTACTTACCTCGCTTGAGTACATTCAGCCAAGCTGCGACAATCTTCTTATGATGCTGTCGATTTTCTAGGCACCATGCCGACATTGAGTTTATACTATCCTGTGAGTCTCTTAAGCCTGCTAGTTTTTTCTCAAATTGAACAACATTAAATTCAGCCTCTGCAGACGCCATGCTGAAGATTTGTTGTTATTACAATCACAATAGAAACACTCTCTCGGCTACATATTTACAATATTAACCTCACTTTTATTAAAATTATTAACACATAATGTTTTTGAAAATCACTGGTTTTTAATTATTTATTCCTAAATTTAAGCGATCTAAAACATCAAAACTATTTTTTTTATCTCGTTTCTTAAAAAGATGCATGTCCTTATACCTTTGATGCATTATCTACCTATAAGTTTGTTTGTGAGTTCTTCAATGTTCCATAAAACTTGGGAGAGGTACTTTTAAATTTAACAGTTCGTCTGTCACACAAACATGATACGATTTATTTATAACAACTATAAATTGATCAATTTGTTTCTGATATTTGATTAGCAATGTGTACAGCCACTCAAACATCGATTAATGATGTATTTCACAAATAACCGGCAATATTATTACAATGCGCACAACTACAAATCATTCGAGTGAAAAGCTGCCATTAGAAAGTGATATTTTCACTAAACATTACACTTTTCAGTAATATTTCAGAAAGAAAATTTTGTTCAATATTATACAGTCCTCCATTTTCAGTTTGTTGAATACGGCAAAATTTCAGTTGGTATTGCTGACATGAACGAAACAAATGCATTTCAGAGGCGTAGAGTGCAGGTTAGTAATAGTATAGTGATTTTAATAATTAACATTTTATCATTCAATTCTTATATTAAAATAATAGTCGAAGATATAGAGCCTAGGTTAGTTTAGCTGGGGTGCAGTCATAGGTATATGGGTGCAGTATTTCGGTTAGAAGCATAGATATATATCTATGGTTAGAAGTCATTTGCACCTCCTTGTGCAATCAGTAGCCCAAAGGAATATAGAATACTCCACGATATCGACAATGTAGTCAGAGATAATATAATGAAAAACTGTGGCTTAGAATTTAGACTAGACATATTCAAAGGAAAATTTGAACTGAAAGATGTGTTTTGGAGGTCATCTACTTGTAGTCCTTACAGAGAACGTACATTTTTTACTACAATCAATTATTGATATAGAGGTAGACATGAGTTTTGTAGATATGGTAGGCGTATGGAGGGTGGAGGGTTATCTCTGGTGGAGGTAAGGAGCACAATCTTATATGGGAGATAATTTGAAAAAGTGTCCATCAAAATGTACTAAATAACATTTCAAAAATCTTCTGGAATGGCGCTAGTGCGGCACGGGGGTATTTGTCAGAGACATGTTCTCTGGTCAGAGACAGTCGAGACAGTACGGTATTTGTAGTGATTAGAATCGTATGTAAAGCTGTGAGAATTTTTTAGTCATTTTATACTCTTAAAACTTTTTAAAATATTGAACAATAATGGAAAAAGTTTGGGTAAAATTTTACTTCGTCGCTTTCGATTATGGCAAATTTAGAACGCACCTTAATAGTTAAGGTGCGTTCTAAATTTGCCATAATCAAAAGCGACGAAGTAAAATTTTACCAGTTTGTGCTGTGAAAAGTTGCTCAGGTGTGCGTAAAATGAAAAATAATACACCTCAGTCTGTATCCTTTTTCCAGTCAATAGTATGTAAAATAACTTTATACAAAATATTTATTCATTTAGCACTTTTAAACTAATATAATTTTTTTATTAAATTAAAAAATCAACATTTTTTTGTTTATATAAATTTACAGACACCAGCAAGATTAGAAAATTGGAAAATGTCTTTAGGCAACCGATTATATTTGTTCATATCGGTATAATCGTTTATTTATTACTAAATGCATAATAGCACGTTTAAAAGTGACATTTAAATAAAAAATTATCATATTGTTTTCTTATTTTTGTTTTACTTTCGAAAAGTGCGCCATGAAAAAGCGAAAAGTTTTCTTTCTTCCTTTACTTTTCTATCTTATTCTAATCATTTTTGCCCTCCCATAGGTAGGCGGTAGCTAGGGAAATCATTAATGCATTACAGAAAATCGTTTTTTTTTTCAGTGTATGTTGTATTTTAAGTGGAACGATTTTCTGTAATGCATTTATAATTTCCATAGCTACCAAATAAACAAACTCCGTTTAATGAAAATTCATAATACACGCCTAAAGAATAATTTGTCTCTATTGAATGTAACGCCTCTGGAAACAGTTGTTTATAGGTCAAACACTATACTCGTATCTTCCAAATCTATAAAACACCGCTTGTTACCAACAGCAGTCGTGGCCGAGTGGTTAAGGCGTCTGACTAGAAACAGAGAACATACAACTAGAAATCAGATTCCCTCTGGGAGCGTAGGTTCGAGTCCTACCGACTGCGAAGTTGTGCCAGTTTTTTTATCAAAATTTATGTTTCATTCTGTTTACAATATTTTTTTATTTTCTAAAATCTTGTATTGCTTCAAAAAATGCAAAGTAAACGGTTAAGTTCGAATCCTACCGATTGCGAAATTTGGATATTTGTTTTTATTAAAATTTGTTTCATACCTACTGTTTACATTTTTTAATTTTTTTTAAAATCTCATATTGCTTCAAAAAATAAATGAATTATGTAAATTAAAGTGTTAAATAAAGTAAATGATTAATTTTTAAAAATTACTTAATTTTTTTAAACTGAATTTTTATCAGTGTTGAGAAATGGTTTTCATAATATAACGTATTGCAATAATTTTATGTTATTTCTGCAATTTTAAAAATATTTCAGAAGAAAAGAAATTTCTGTAATGAAATTGAGCCAAATTATGGAGGGAACCTTTACCCTCCATAAGCCAAAATATTGCTTTCGTTATCAGTTAAATGGATAGATGGCAAGACCAGTACTGCCTATCATATTATCTTAGGTTCCTTGTCTAAGATGCATACAATTTCCAGTGTGCTGCACTGCAATTTTCCATTTAGTGGAGAAAGGGAGGGGTCCCCCTCGAAAAGCGGAGAATTAAAAAAAGTTTTTCGATTTTGTTCGAAATTTAAAATATTCAGAAATAGAAGCGGACAAAAATTCACAGGTTAATTTTCGAAAAAAAAATGGAAAAGTTTTATTAAAAAAAAATATACCCACCAGTAGCGAATTAAATTTCATACCAAAATTACATGATAAGTAAAAACACATTATCATTTCTGTCGTCGGTACAGTTATCACAAATAATAAGCCTCGGGATAGAGGTGAGTTCGGATTTTTTAATTAAATTTTAAAATATTATATAAAATTAATTTTTAAACCATGCTAATGTGTGAAATTTTATTTTATTTGTTTAATAGATAGTTAGATAGTTTATTTGTGAGCATAAATAGTACATCAACACATACAATTAGTAAAAATTACATTAAAAAAATTATTTGCAATCTGACATATTGTAAATATTTTCACAACGAGATGGAGTTGTCTGTGAACATGATACAGGTCAAACGTATATGGATTAAAATCAAATTTTGGGAAGATGTTTCATATGCAAATATGAAGAGCCCTATTGTCTTTGAGGAAAATCAGCGCGTTCACAGAAGAGATATATTTTAAGATGGTATACTTTTTCTAACGGTTTATTATTCTATTTGTTGTTTCAAGAAAGTTTTTATAAAGATTTTTTTCTAAGCTTGATAGTTTCGAAAATATTTTAAATATATTAAAAACCAGTGGGAGTATATGCCCAAGTAATTCAAGAATTACAAGGCGCGAAATTTTACGTCATATACCCCGGTGTTTTTTTTTGAAAATCGGTGTATATATTTAACGAAACTTGGAGAATAATATAGTATAACTTAATTTACTTATTCTAAGAAAAAAATAACAGTTGAAAATAATGAAACACAGAAAGGAAAATATAATTTTAATAATTTCATGGTTCTCTATGTAATATGTTATTGTGTCATGCAAAAATTAAACCTAACTAACATCTTCAGAACAAAAGAACAACAGATTTTTTTTCAAAATATTTCTGAAATTATGAGTCTAGAAAAAAAAATTCATAACTTTCTTGTAAAAACAGATAGAAAAATAAACCGTTATGAAAAGTACCCAATTATTATATAAAAACAACTTTATAACATATAGGTATGTGCCGACTTTAGCTCAAAGAATTTTTTACAAAACTTTCTTTAAAATAAAATAATAAAACATTATAAAAAGTACACCATTATTATATAAAAAACAACGATGGCATGTATCTCTTTTGCGCATGCGCCGATTTTTCCCAAAAATTATACAAAACTCTTGTAAAAATAAATCGAATAATAAACTGTTATGAAAAGTATACCATTGTTATATACAAACAACTTTATAACTTATACCTCTTCTGCGCATGCGCCGACTTTCCCTCAAAAAACATTTTATAAAACTTTCTTGTAAAGTAGAATAATAAAACATTATAAAAAGTACACCATTATTATATAAAAAAATTGGTTGTCTGAAAAGTCGGTTTACGGACGATAGTTTTACGTGATAACGTATTCCGCTCGAATATCATATTTAATAATACATTACTGCGCTCTCGCTTGCGCGCACAAGGTCAGGCGGAACGTTACACTTTTTCGTGCGTGCAGCTGGCGTTTCATCAATTTATAAGACGTTATCACGTCAAAAACTTAGTCCACCATCTTTAGAAGTCCGCCATATTGGATTTAGAGTGACGTCACTTTATTTTTCGAGTTATTTTCAGCAAGCCCTTTCATTTGATACCCATATTGTAGGAAAGCATAAAAAACTCAGTCCGCCATCTTTAGAAGTCCGCCATATTGGTTTTAGACTGACGTCACTTTATTTTTCGAGTTAATCTCAGCAAGCCCTTTCATTTGATACCCATATTGTAGGTAAGCATAATAACATTAGTCCGCCATCTTTAGAAGTCCGCCATATTGGATTTAGAGTGACGTAACTTTATTTTTCGAGTTATTCTCAGCAAGCCCTTTCATTTGATACCCATATTGTAGGAAAGCATAATAAAATTAGTCCGCCATCTTTAGAAGTTCGCCATATTAGATTTAGAGTGACGTCACTTTATTTTTCGAGTTATTTTCAGCAAGCCCTTTCATTTGATACCCATATTGTAGGAAAGCATAAAAAACTCAGTCCGCCATCTTTAGAAGTCCGCCATATTGGTTTTAGACTGACGTCACTTTATTTTTCGAGTTAATCTCAGCAAGCCCTTTCATTTGATACCCATATTGTAGGTAAGCATAATAACATTAGTCCGCCATCTTTAGAAGTCCGCCATATTGGATTTAGAGTGACGTAACTTTATTTTTCGAGTTATTCTCAGCAAGCCCTTTCATTTGATACCCATATTGTAGGAAAGCATAATAAAATTAGTCCGCCATCTTTAGAAGTCCGCCATATTGGATTTAGAGTGACGTCACTTTATTTTTCGAGTTATTCTCAGCAAGCCCTTTCATTTGATACCCATATTGTTGGAAAGCATAATAAAATTCGTCCGCCATCTTTAGAAGTCCGCCATATTGGATGTAGAGTGACGTCACTTTATTTTTCGAGTTATTCTCAGCAAGCCCTTTCATTTGATACCCATATTGTAGGTAAGCATAATAACATTAGTCCGCCATCTTTAGAAGTCCGCCATATTGGATTTAGAGTGACGTAACTTTATTTTTCGAGTTATTCTCAGCAAGCCCTTTCATTTGATACCCATATTGTAGGAAAGCATAAAAAACTTAGTCCGCCATCTTTAGAAGTCCGCCATATTGGATTTAGAGTGACGTCACTTTATTTTTCGAGTTATTCTCAGCAAGCCCTTTCATTTGATACCCATATTGTAGGAAAGCATAATAAAATTAGTCCGCAATCTTTAGAAGTCCGCCATATTGGATTTAGAGTGACGTCACTTTATTTTTCGAGTTATTCTCAGCAAGCCCTTTCATTTGATACCCATATTGTTGGAAAGCATAATAAAATTAGTCCGCCATCTTTAGAAGTCCGCCATATTGGATTTAGAGTGACGTCACTTTATTTTTCGAGTTATTCTCAGCAAGCCCTTTCATTTGATACCCATATTGTAGGAAAACATAATAAAATTAGTCCGCCATCTTTAGAAGTCCGCCATATTGGATTTAGAGTGACGTCACTTTATTTTTCGAGTTATTCTCAGCAAGCCCTTTCATTTGATACCCATATTGTAGGAAAGCATAATAAAATTAGTCCGCCATCTTTAGAAGTCCGCCATATTGGATTTAGAGTGACGTCACCGATTTTCCCCAAAAAATTTACAAAAATTTCTAGTAAAAATAGATAAAGTAAAAACCGTCTTAAAAACTATATTATTATTATATAAAACAACATTATAAGAGATATATTCTTTTACGCATGCGCCGATGTTCCCCAAAAACAATAGGCCACTTAATATTTGCATATCAAACATCCTCCCAAAATTTGGTTTCAATCCGCTCATCCTTGGTGTCGGAATGATAAGAAATGTCAAAAGTGACGTTTGCATCTGTCAAAGTATTAAGTTCTAATAATTAGTTATTCAAATTGTTAACTTAGAAGGCGTTGCATTTCACAAATATTCGAAACGGCATCCGTTTTTGAACAAATGCTATCTTTTAATTTCATTATTGTCATAAATAAAATTATCGACCAATTTTATTTTAAGACTGAACATACGCAATAATTATATTACCATGTTATACCGTGCAACAGAGAGAGATGACCGAAAGATGTTTGCTATCGGTTATATCAGATTGAATTTATTTCTATATAAATGTGTATAAAAAAACTGATTGGGCGAATTCTGTTGTACGAAATTTATGTAAAATTTTCTCCTCTTTCGTTTAAGACAGGTTTCGAACCGATCTGATTTAAATTGAGCGAGTTATAAGCGAAAAACTTCGTTTTTTCTAAATTGCTCCCCTCTGGAGCAAAAATTCAAAAATCGGGCGACGTTAGGATCTAAGTTACCCGGAGACAAATCGAACAAAAAAAAGTTTTTTTAAATCGGTTAAGTCGTTTGGGCTGTACGCTGGATACAAAATTCGGGATCACAGATTCACAGATTCACAGACAAAGCGAGTACATATAGGCGCTTTAGCTTACGCTATTCGCGCCTAAAAATCAGGAGTTCTTTTGTTCTGGAGATCTGTCAAAAATAAATTAGGTAGCTGACAAGCAATGCTTTGGTTAATTTTATTATGTAACCATGCAAGCGAATTGAAGGCATCTTTTAACTTGAGTAAAATATCAGGACCATAATACTACAAAAATAAAACTAAAAATAATACGAATACCTGCCTAAAAAATAAAATTTAGAAATACTTTTTGAAAAGGAGTTTCTAAAGTTAGTTTGGGAATGAATATTTTGCTTGACACTTCTCTTCGTGAGTTTTCTTGTGTGATATTAATAAAACTTAAAAGATATTGATTTTTTTGCTTTACCCCCCCAGAAAAAAAATATCTACGCCCTTGAATTGCATTGCGGTCTAATTAAACCTTCTACAATCTACATATATTCTGAAATAAAATTTCCGGTTTCTATTACTTTCTATTACTCTTTACGATCTCACATTTGAATCAGCCAGAATATTATACTACTTATTCGGTAATCTATGAAATGTATTACAGTTTGCGAGATATTAAACTAAATCGTAATGTCAGGTCGTTCACGTTGTCCGTAGCTTCGTAGCATGGCTGGTATTTAATCTGGTGCAGAATTAGCAATTTACGCGGCAATTATTTACTGTCCCACTTCCGTAGGTGGAACTGTTTACCCACTTTAGTGTGAAACACTAAATAAGCACGGGTTTAATTGCTTACATTCTTCATTCTTGGGCGCGCATTTCTTATAAAGCTGCATTGCTCGCATTTTGTTTAACCTTGAAATAATCATGACAGTACTTTGTCATGATAGTAACCATTCTGCATTTGTTTCTTTTTTCGATAGAAATTGTGTAAATACCATACAAACGAGATTACTAAGCATTTTTCTCATACAGAATGTTTCCTAAAAAACGCATCAAGTTATCACTTCGTTATAAATTATTGTTTAATTTCAATAAACAAAAAAAAGGAAAAATGTAATTCTAGAAGTACTACAAAAAAAAGTAGTTTATTTATCTATTTTGTAGGACGAGTCCATTATAGTTTTCGGGTATATTAGTTCAGTTAACGAAGACCCGAAATTGGCAAATAAATGCAAAAAATTGTGTAGTCTGGATTAATATTTTTTATAATAGGGTTGACCCCCAGGTATAACATACCAAAAGTCCCCAGCCAGGGGTCGATTGCTTTAGGCGGGGTGGGGGGGGGGTATGTCCCATATTGCACATACCGCTAAACTAGCGGTATGTGCTTTATTTTAGTTTTTCCTGAATATTTCAAAAACTAAGCGTCGTAGGAAAAAAAAACCTTAATAGGTAATGAAGCTTATTAAATTTCTTACAAAATGATATATTAATTGTATATTTATGACAAATACAAAAGGAAATGCAAGGGATATAAATGTGATACAAACTGAAAACAAAGTATTATTGCCTTAGAAAATTTATGTTTATTATTCCGTTGAGCTATAATTATAGATGAAGATTCTTCCTTACATTCAATCCAATATACCATTAGTTATCTTTTGGTTCATGTTGAAATTAGGGATGTTACGGAGGTGGTTTTATCGGAACCGAAGTCGGAGTTTTTAAATTTGGTTTTTCGGAGTCGGAACCGGAGTCGGAGTCGGAGATGGTGGCAGAAGAAAGATGTGTTAAGGGCGGCAATAAAGTAATATAGTACAAACACTACAAACTTTAAGCAGTCAGCCTCTTTAATTTCATTTAAAAAATAATAAATATAGGTGTCAAATAAAAATAATCACATTTTTATAACAGTTAGCAAATTAAATCAAATTAATTGACTCCAGAAGTAGCAAATTATATTTAATAAACAATAGCTTTGCAACTTTGTCTCCGTCCAATCTATTTCTTAACGGGTCCCGTATGTCCCTTATTAATAAACCTAAAAAAAAAATTATACGGCATTTTGTAGATAATTTAGTCAGCTTTATTTTTTATAAAAGGTTCTCTTTTCTAAAACGCATGGTTTTTTAGAGAATCACGAAGAAGCAAAAAATGGGACCTATTTGCTCCCCTCCCGCCCAAAGCAAGTGCCCCCCCGCTGGGGACTTTTAATATGTTATACCTGGGTATCACCCCTATCATTTGAAATAATAACCCAGACTACACAATTTATTGTTTTTATTTTTCCTTCGTTGACTGGATTATATACAAAAATTAGAAAAATCAGAATGGTGCGTAGCATTATATAATCATGCAAATTCTTTCAAAAAATCTTTTTAATCACCTCGTAACTTATTGAAGTAAACTCAGATAAATGACAATTTATAAATTTAATAAGTTATGTAAATCAAGTGTCGAAAAACAAAGGGAAAACTGTAGAAAAGATTAATGAAGTCGATTTGGCAATAGTCCATATTTCAAATTTTTCATTTATTTTGTTGCGAAAAAATGAATCGCTGACGGTTTAATCAAAATATAACATAAATAAACAAAAAATCAGTCGTATATGATAATATATTAATATGAGTGTTCATGACTGTAAGGTTATGTCTCTGAACGTGTCAAGTTAGTATAAATTCTGAAACGATCTTAGAAATAATAAACTGTTTGCAGAACTTATTCAAATGTCTGTTTTAATTATATTATTACACTGCGACAAAAGGGGAATGATCAGTGAGAAAGGTTTAACGTTTTCGGGGTTACTGAATATTTTAAAAAATAAATTTGTAGCATGAATTACAATAAGAGACGTCATGTTTTTTTAATATGCAGCATCCGTTTAAAAAATGCGTTAAAATATCACTTTTAAAATTCGCGCCAAAACGCCAAGTCACGTGACTTGAATTTTCATGTCAAATCACAATGTATAGCTTATTGCGTCACTATTTTGGGTGTGAAATGTAAAAACATTGATGTTTCTATGCAAAGAAGTAGTTAAATAGGTACTTGTCAAACAATTTCGATGAAGTGACGTCACTTCTCGCTGATTGATGTTTTAAATTACGTTCCGTTTCACTGAATTTATAATTAAGATTTTTTGTAGGAAAGAAGAATATTTTAAACCTTTCAGTATTGAATATAACACATCTTTCGCTATATAAATATTATCATAACATCGATTTATCTATTCTAGGTAAAAATAAGCGGAAGGCACAGCCGCTCCAATTGGCGTTAACAGAAAAGTGGAATATTCAGAATGTTGATGAATTGAATTGAATAAGCAGGTGAGCACAGTATACTGAATAAATTCAATACATGGTTTAGAATTACATGTAATTTATGGACGCAGGGTTTTCATATGCAGGGGTATTAAACTTAATATTTTTATAAAAACTGGCCCGCCTTCAAAAAAAAAGATCAAAATGCCTTTAAAAAGGTAAAATAATTTAACTAATTAAAAACAGCATTCGATATAGCGGATTCAATCCGATTTTCGCCCAGGCGAATTCGGAACGGGTAGTTTTTGAGGTAAAATTATGCCTAGAGAGACTAAGGTACACATCGCAGAGGACTTCATTAAAATCCGTTCAGTTGTTTCTGAGATTAGTTGGTACATACATACAGACAAACAAACAAATGTGTTTTCTATAATATTTAGTACAGATTTCAATAATTTTATTGCAAAAATGCTAGCCAATTGAATGACTGAACCATCCAAAAATGTGTACATAGAAGTAAATACGTTTTTACGGTGGTGCTATTTATTTCTATTTGCAAACGTTTCTTGTCGCCATTCAGTATCATATTATTACGGCCGCTAGCTTAGATTCTTAGAAAACTAGGGCTTGTGCATCACTTTACTAGTGCCATTGCAGTTCGCGTAAATGATTCTTTTGTACGTGGTTTTATTTACCATATTTTATAATAATTTGAGTAAAAGGCATATATCTATTAATTAACTATGTGAATCATTGCCTATCTACTCAATGTGTGGTGAGTGAACGCAACAAAGAGTATCGAAAATATATCTGCGTCTCTTTCTTCGATGTAATTCCCTGATTTCTCCGATGATAGGATTGGTTGATGTACTTGCATTCAATCTGAATAAAGTATCTCTGTTTCAAAAACTTTGTGTTTTTCTATGACGTTAGCATGAGCGTACCCAGCTTTTGGCCCAGAAGGGGGCAAATTAGAAATTTCTTAAGCTAGGTCCCCCGTGCTTGTTTTGCTCTCCTGGATACGCCAGTACTTACGGCGTAAAAAAAAACAGAAGTAAGTATATGTTTGCACCTTAATAGTTCGATTTCGATTTTATTCCTTATGCTCAGTATAGAATAGTACAATATTATGGTAAAAGGTCTATGGACTATGAAATTAATAAAACACTATGTATACCCAACTCGCTGCAATCAATGAACGGATTCGTTAGCTCAGTTGGTCAGAGCGTCGAACTAAAGTTCCAGCCGAAGGTCGCAGGTTCAAATCCTGCACGAGTCCCTTTTTACATTTTTTATGAGATTGTTCTTAAAGCTATCGCAAAATAAAATATTATGTTTAATAAATTATCAATAATTTTTTATTTTTAAAAAATTAATCAAAACTTTTTTATTATTATACGGAAAACACGCCATATACGAAAATGCTCGCGTTTATGCAAACATAATAAAGCCCTAATGTCTGTATTATAGCAAAACTACATTAATTATATAATTTCCAATTGTATATCTCTCTGTCTTTCCAGGCTCTCCTGAAGACCCTAACAGATTTAAGAAGTTGAAAATTGGCACACTTTAATATACGACATGGTACACATCCTAACGCAGCTAATTTTCGATTTTCTCCCCGTGGACCAAAACAGAGAAAAAAAAATTGGTTGTCTGTAAAGTCGGTTTACGGACGATAGTTTTACGTGATAACGTATTCCGTAATACATAACCTAAACCTCCCAAAATTTGGTTTCAATCCGCTTATCCTTGGTGTCGGACTGATAAGAAATGTCAAAAGTGACGTTTGCAACTGTCAAAGTATTATGTTCTAATAATAATTAGTTATTCCAATAGTTAACTTAGAAGGCGTTGCATTTCACAAAATACTAATGTCAAAAAATTGAATTAAACATTAGAAATGCAGCCGTTTTCATGTTAAGACAAGACATACGTTATTTTATAATTTCCATGTACGGTAAACAAAGACGACCGACCGCGTCGCGCCATGCATTAGACAACATTGCATTTATACAGCTATTTTTCTATATAAATTTGTATAAAAAAAAAATATACATATCTAACATGACTTGGTTATTTTACATATGTAAAGATTCTATATATTATTTTGAATAATAATAATAATATAATAATAATATATTTTTCGTTACAATTGACAAAAGTTTGTAACAAGTCATTTAAAATTGTTTACACTATAAAATCACTTAGTTTGTAAAATTCTTTGTTTACCAGTTCATTCCTTAGAACTTCCTTGAAACGAGGCAGCGACTCAATATTCTTTATTTTGCCACTGGTATATTTAAAGATGAGCTCCATTAAGAAAAAAAAAATTGGTTGTCTGTAAAGTCGGTTTACGGACGATAGTTTTACGTGATAACGTATTCCGTAATACATAACCTAAACCTCCCAAAATTTGGTTTCAATCCGCTTATCCTTGGTGTCGGAATGATAAGAAATGTCAAAAGTGACGTTTGCAACTTACAAAGTATTATGTTATAATAATAATTAGTTATTCCAATAGTTAACTTAGAAGGCTTTGTAAATCACAAAATACTAATGTCAAAACATAAACATTAGAAATGCAGCGTTTTCATGTTAAGACAAGACATACGTTTGCTTCTAATTTCCATGTACGGCAAACAAAGACAACCGACCGCGTCGCGCGCGCGCCATGCAATAGACAACAATGCATTTATACAGCTATTTTTCTATATAAATTTGTATAAAATATTTTTCTATATAAATTTGTATAAAAAAACTGTTTAGGCAAATTCTGTTATACGAAATCTATGTAAAATGTTCTCCTCTTTCGTTTAAGACTGGTTTCAAACCGATCTGATTTAAATTGAGCGAGAAATTAGCAAAAAGCACGCACAGGGTCAGGCGGAACGTTACGCGTTATGCGTTATGCGTTACGCGTTAGGAACGTTAGGAACGTTACGTTACACTTTTTCGTACATGCAGCCGGTGTTTTATCAATTTATAATATTGGTGATTCATCAATTTATAAGACGTTATCACGTCAAAAAATTGGTTGTCTGTAAAGTCGGTTTACGGACGATAGTTTTACGTGATAACGTATTCCGTAATACATAACCTAAATTCTACATATAATAATTATAATAATTCGAATCTATGATATTGCATCTTTCGCTTCAAATTTAGGTTAATTTTATTTATTAAATTACTCACCACCTATAAAAATAATTTTTTTTATTAACTTTCTTTCTTCCGTATTTATTTAAGTCTCAAAGATTACCTGTCATAATATTTAGAAAACAATTGTTTTATTGTTTAAGTATATAAAATTCCAAAACCTACTTACAATATTTAAGTATTTTCATACGTCAAAAAATTGATTTTTATAATGATAAAATTTGTAAGAAAACGATTTTTTCGAGAGATGAGACCTAGCTAAAACGATTTTTTGCCCCCCAAAATCCCTTTTCAGTAAATTTCATCCAAATCGTCAGGGCCGTTTTCGAGAAAATCACGCACAGGGTCAGGCGGAACGTTACGCGTTACGAACGTTAGGAACGTTACGTTAGGAACGTTACACTTTTTCGTGCATGCAGCCGGTGTTTTATCAATTTATAAGATTGGTGATTCATCAATTTATAAGACGTTATCACGTCAAAAAACTTTCTAGAACAGGCATGTCAAACTGATTTTTTCGCTGTAATTCCCTGATTTCTCCGTTGATAGAGATTGGTCGATGTACTTGCATTCAATCTGAATAAAGTATATCTGTTTCAAAAACTTTGTCTTTTTCTATGATGTTAGCATGGGCGTACCCAGCTTTTGGCCCAGGAGGGGGCAAATTATAAATTTCTTAAGCCGGGTCCCCCTGGATACGCCAATGCTTGCGGCGTAAAAAAAGACAGAAGTATATGTTTGCACCCTAATAGTTCGATTGCGATTTTATTCCTATGCTCAGTATAGAATAAAAGTATATGGTCTCCATTCACAATCATATTACGGCCGCCATCTTAGAAAACCAGGGCTGTGTATCACTCTACTAGTGCATTTCAGTTCATTTTTAGCTGAGCGTAAATGATCCTTTTGTACGTGGTATATACTCTACAGTCCTATCTAGTGTATCATATGATTCAACAAAAGGTCTATGTCTATGACATTAATAAAACACTATGTGTAGAGAACTTGCGGCAATAGGACAACGGATTCGTTAGCTCAGTTGGTCAGAGCGTCGCGCTGATTGTTTCGAGTCGAAGGTCGCAGGTTCAAACCCTGCACGAGTCCCCTTTTTGCATTTTTTTATGAAATTGTTTTTAAAGCTATCTCAAAATTATATATTATGTTTTTTAAATTATTAATAAACTTGCTTTTGCCCGCAGCTTCGCTCGCGCCAAGTTTGATGTTGATATATCAGTCAGTCAGTCAGTCCCGGTTTCATTTTATCTATCTATAGTCTATACTAATATATAAAGCTGAAGAGTTTGTTTGTTTGTTTGAACGCGCTAATCTCAGGAACTACTGGTTCAAATTGAAAAAAAAATTTTTTGTTGGATAGTCCATTTATCGAGGAAGGCTATAGGGCATAGGCTATATAATATTACGCTACAACCATTAGGAGCGGAGCTTTAATGAAAAATGTTGCAAAATGTATCTCAAAAATAAGCTTCTATATTCATGTGAAATGCACTAATTAGATATACTCATATTAGCGTTGTGAGAACACAACCTCAGGTGGCTCAATCGGTAGAGCATGCGACTGTCAATATCAGGGTCGTGGGTTCGAGCCCCACGTTGGGCGAATGTATTTTTATTTTATTTTTTTTATTTTCTACATTGCTTTATTCTAAGGCTTACATTAAAAAATTATTTTAATTTTATTTAATTAATTTAAAAAAAATTATTAGTTAAATAAAGTTTAAATACTGCTTTTTATTGACAAAAACTTTTGAACGGTAACTCCGATCATCATGAAATTTGGACACAACATTCGTCTCGGTAAACTAAGATGAATGTGTGTACTCATGTTTCTCCCTTCCCCATTCGTTCTTTTACACCCGGGTGAAACCGGACGGGACCGCTAGTATATTATACAGATTATGACTAGAAATTTTTTGTTATTCAAGTGTAATAAATTTCAAAATTGATGACATTCACGTAATCAACGTCCTGACAAACCTTGAAAAAGACACCCGTGTTGATTTTTAGACTCTTTACCTCTTTTCACTCTCTGAAGGGTTTGTTTTTTAAAAAGCACGAAATACGAGTTTATTTATTTATTGACAGGAGTAATCCTGCGCATTTTCGAATTGATACATCTATCTTATATGATTTTTTCCATGCAAATTTTGAACCCCCGTTACACCCTTTTAGGGGTTGCATTTTCAAAAATCTGTTCTTAGTGGATGCCTACGTCATAATAACTATCTGCGAGCCAAATTTCAGTCCAATCCGTCCAGTTGTTTGAGCTGCAGTGTGTTGATAGATCGGTTAGTCAGTCAGTCGCGGTTTCCTTTTATTAATGAATAAAAGTTCTATTGACATTAATAAAACAGTAGGTATGTGTACAGAATTCGCGGCTGTAGCAAGATGGATTCGTTAGCTCAGTTGGTCAGAGCGTTGCGCTGATTGTATCTAGTCGAAGGTCGCAGGTTCAAATCCTGCACGAGTCCCACTTTTGCATTTTTTATGAAATTGTTTTTAAAACTATCGCACAAAAATGTATTGTGTTTTTTAAATTATCAATAAATTATTCTGTAGTTTTTGGTCAGAGCGTAGCATCGTTGTTTATAGTCAAAGAACGTTGGTTCAAATCCTGCACGACTCTCATTTTGGCCTTTTAAAAAAAAATCGATGATTTTTTTCAAAAAAATCAGGAAGTTATTGTTTACACCCCGATTTTCGAAAATCGAATTTTCGTCAGATCTCGACGTTTTGAGGTCCTATTAATATTTTCATATTTTAGAGATGATGTCCGTAGGGCTGTGTGATATGTGTTTGTGTGTATGTAAATTTCTTATTACTTTTGAACGGAGTGTCAGATTGAAACGCGGTTCGCGGCATCTGACGTGATTTTGCTGAACTTAGATTTCCTGAAAATTTGGAATGATTCTGCCCAATAGATTTTGAAAAATATCAAAAATACAATTATCAAAAATTTTTAGAAATTTGTTTCTTTGGAATATTTTCTAAACTACTAAACCGATTAATTCCAAAATCTAATCAGCTCTTCCCCTCAAAAAACTGCGTCGATTGCCGCAAACTGCATCAAAATTTGTTCATTTGTTCAAGAAATATCGTAATCGAAAAATTCGTTAAAAAGTGTTTTATTTTGGGCTATGGGAGCTAAAAAATAAACTTCTTGCTATATTTTATATATTTTTGAGCGTTTTGAACTCGAAAATAAGGGGAAGTTTCAGGGATGGCCTGCAGGGTCAAACTTCTTTTTATTTTTTTTTAAGTGAAATGTTTTATAAATGAAATCAACAAATAATTGAATTACACTTTCTAACTGGTTTAAATAAAAGACGCAAGTACTTTTTCAAAAAATAAAAATTTCCAAAATATGTACCTATTAAGGATCTGTCCATCTGCAGTCATATTTATATTTATTTAAAGTTCATTAAAACTTTATTTATAACTGTTGCCCGCAAAATTGCACGCGTCAACAAAAACTTTATTTTACATATCAAATGTCAGTATATTTGAAGTTGGGATGATCCTGTCGCCGTGCCGTCCAGTTGGCTCGTTTTTTAATTAGAAAGTACACAAATTCACGACTCATATTTTATTACCCATTCCAGTGCTGTTAAACAAAACACAGATTCTTTAAAATAAAATAAAATATAATGAAACATTTTCTCAACTATCGTATTCAATCTTGATTATAATTTTACTGAATTTACTTCTTAGCTATATATTTAATAATTTACTATATGAATCATTGTCTATCTGCTCAATGTGCGGTGAGTGAATGCAACAAAGCGTATCGAAAATATATCTGCGTCTCTTTCTTCGATGTAATTCCCTGATTTCTCCGATGATAGGATTGGTTGATGCACTTGCATTCAATCTGGATAAAGTATCTCTGTTGTCTTTCTCTATGACGTTAACATGGGCGTATCCAGCTTTTGGCCCAGAAGGGGCAAATTAGAATTTCTTAAGCCGGGTCCCCCGTGCTTGTTTTGCTCTCCTGGATACGCCAGTGCTTGCGGCGTAAAAAAAGACAGAAGTATATGTTTGCACCCTAATAGTTCGATTGCGATTTTATTCCTATGCTCAGTATGGAATAAAAGTATATGTTCTTAGCGAACTAAAAACATAGCCTGCGGCAGGAAAGGCTCAGACTTGATCGATCTCTGCTATTTAAAAATGTATTTCGATAAAATAACTGCTTTTCATATTTGTATAGTGTTAATAAAATGTCTCATTTGGCATTAGTGCATAAAGTAAATAGTTTTGTAAGGTTTTTTAAATAGGTGCAGTGGTTCCGGAGATTACCATCCACATACACACAAACTCATAAAATTCGCACTCTCTTTTTTTACAATATTAATATAAGTTTATAACCTTGAGTACTTAGGTGGTGTTAATAACCTAAAGTTGCTTATAGAATAAAACACGCTAAATCCAATCAGCACAAACAAACGTCTCTGTATGTCTTTTGGTTTAGAAGTTATTTACGTTTTTAGTTTTCAGAAAATCATATAAAACTTCCGAGTGGCCGTAGTTTCCAAACTAAAAGAGATACTGACGTGTGCTTACGCTCATTGAATTCAGCGTATTTTTTTCTTTAAGTATTCTTAATTTCAAAAGTATATTTAAAAATTCGATTTTTGCAATTTTTTCAAGGCATACCCCTTTAAAAAATGCGATTTTTGACGAAAACCGAAATCTTCAAGCTTATAGAAAAAACACACTGAATCCAATGAGCAGAAACAAACGTCTATATGTCTTTTAGTTTAGAAGTTATTTGTATTTAATTTTTTCAGAAAATCGTATATAAAACCTTCGAAATACTGTAGTTTCCAAAATAAAAGAGATACCATACGTTTGCTTACGCTCATTGAATTCAGCGTAATTTTTCCATTAAGCATTCTCAATTTCAAAAGTATATTAAATAATTCGTTAACGCATTTTTTTCAAAAAAAATGCGATATTTGCTAAAACCGAAATCTTTCGGAACTTTGGCAAAATCACCATGCTTATAGAAAAAAACACGCTGAATCCAATGAGCACAAACAAACGTCTGTATGTTTTTTGGTTTAAAAGTTATTTTACCACCCCCCCCACTCCCTTTACAAGTTATGCCACTGACTTAGTGACCCACGAGCTAGTACTAAAAAAAAATTATCCACAGACCCACTTCTCAAAAAGGTTCGCCATCACTGACTTAGACGCTAATGACCTCGGTTGTCGAGCGTCTATAAACTACAATATCAATCGTTTCATTCATAAAAAAAAACTATCATATGCAGGTGCCCTATTTAATATAATTTTATGGCGATTTACTCATGAACCATATTGCTTTTTGGACACAGATTTAAGCATTAAGCGAACTGTTTAAGTTTGAAATTTTGATAAATATGTATTTTGATCAGAAAGATACGTCACACAATATGAACTGTCGAAGATAAAACATACACGATAAAAGTTCGTGGGATTTTAGATATTCAGAGTTGGCAATAAATGTGCTATGGATAAGGATCTTCAAAACGGTGATTCCCTCTTAAGCTTGCGTCACACGAGAAGACATCACTCGTTTCGCATGGCGCACGCGTTATTAATAGTCTGTCCTGAACATAATATACTTTTATTCAACACGCGTGAGAAATATATAATTTCGGGCCCTGCTAAATTCGGGAGAAATAATAAATTACTTCATGTTGACGCGTAGAGTGCGAATAACGAGCCGAAACTGTACGGTAATATATTACTGCACAGTTTCTGGACCAATAGGAACGCGGTAGCGATTTGTATATATGAAAACAGCATCGCAATTCAGCGAAAGTCAGGGCCATCTTGTGTGCATCGAGGGCGGTGGGTACGTCAACCAATGAAGTGATTTATTATTTGTCCCTCTTTTATCAGGGCCCCGATTACATATTACTCATGCTAGTTGAATAAAGTATTATGTGCGACTATTGATCGAAGGAGAATATTCCACTCACGTGTTACCGCAGTCGCTACGCTCGTACGGCAAATTTCACGCTCATGGAATCTTCTGTCACTAGTCGCACAATATACTATTATTCTATACTGAGCATAGAAATAAAATCGCAATCGAACCATTCGGGTGCAAACATATATATCTGTCTTTTTTTACGACGTAAGCACTGTCGTATCCAGGAGGACAAAACAAGCACGGGGGACCCGCGGCAGAAATTTCTAATTTGCTCCCTCCTGGGCCAAAAGCTGGGTACGCCCCTGTTAACGTCATAGAAAAATAATACGAATACCTGGCTAAAAAATAAAATTGAGAAATACTTTTTGAAAAGGAATTTCTAAAATAAGTTTGGGAATTAATATTTTGCTTGACACCTTCCTTCGTAAATATTCTTGTGTGATATTAATAAAACTTAAAAAGATATTGATTTTTTTGCTTTACCCTCCAGAAAAAAAATATCTTCACCCTTGTCTCTAAATCTATACTAATATATAAAGCTGAAGAGTTTGTTTATTTGTTTGTTTGTTTGGTTGAACGCGCTAATCTCAGGAACTACTGGTTCGAATTAAAAAAAAAAATTTTTGTTGGATAGCCCATTTATCGAGGAAGGCTATAGGCTATATAATATCACGCTACGACCAATAGGAGCGGAGCATTAATGAAAAATGTTGCAAAATGTAACTCAAAATTTGTCCGTCCGACAAAAACTTTTGAACGGTAACTCCGATCATTGTGAAATTTGGACACAACATTCATCTCGGTCAACTAAGATGAATGTGCGTACTCATATCCCGCTCCCCATTCGTTCTTTTGCACCCGGGTGAAACCGGGCGGGACCGCTAGTCAGTTCTAAATAGTTTGAGAGCTTCTGGACTGAAGTAGAGATCACATATGAGATTATGCGGAGTGGCTGTTATTATATTTTTTACGAGTTATTGCCTTGTTAACATATTCTTGTTCGAAATAGTTCTGAGTTTTTGACACGCGAAACTAAACTTTATGGCACATTCTGATACAGACATTTTTTATCGCAAATAAAAATATCTAGATGGCTTTGCGCAAAGTGTTTCGGTTTTTAATTTAATATATGTATATTATGTATATAATATGACATAACAAGGTTAGAAATATGTAGAATTTTATATCATCTGAAAAATATAAGCATTAAATATTATTACAGCGCATATAAAGTTTTGGTCACAATGCGAACCTTGCCGACAAAATAAACTAGTAAATTGTAGTATTATAATATCCTCAAAAAAAAGCGAGTGTGCTTTAGACCACACGACTGAAGTAAAACTTCTTCCTGCCATATATAATATAATAATTAATAATAATAACTCTTTATTGCTCCAAAGACAAAAAAAAAATTGTATAGGAGAAGTCAAAATACATATTAATTACAAGTTAAAAAATTCATTAATATTATAAAAACATTTAGCAGCTAAGAAGGCCTTAAGTCTTTTCTTAAACTGTCGACAATTATTTACATTTTTTATTTCTTCGGGGAGAAGATTGTATATTTTAGTACTGCAGTATAATGGACTTTTTTGATATAATGATAAATTAGGTCTGATGCTGGTCAAATTGTCCCTATTTCTTGTATTGTATTGATGACCAAGCGTAACAAAACTGTTATAATTGTTCCAAACATATATGGCGGATTTATATATGTACACAGATGGAACTGTCAATAGTTGTTGATTAATGAAAATATTTCGGCAGGTATCACGCGACTTAATTTTAAAAATGATCCTTAAGGCCTTCTTCTGTAGAATAAAAATTCGTTCTGAATATGGAGAGTTGCCCCACACAAGTATTCCATAATTAATATGTGAATAAATGGAAGCAAAATAATATATTAAAAGTGTTTGTCTGTCGACTATGGACGAAAGTCTACGGAGAAGAAAGCGAGCTTTTGATATTTTTGTGCAGCACTCGTTGATATGGTTAATCCAGTCAAGGTTCGAGTTAATGGTTACACCAAGAAATCGGAATGAGTCAGTGTTATCGATGAGGTGGTCGTTAATAACAACTGCTGGTTCAGTGGTAACTCTGGCTTGCTTCGTGCAGAACATCATTGATACCGTTTTAATAATGATAAAATAATATTCGATAATCTATCACCATATTTTGATTAGACATTCTGATTTAACGACACAATTATAACCTTACTCTGTAGCACATAATATCTAAAAAGACGAAATGTTTTAAATATAATTTTTGATTAATTAATAGGTAAATATGTATATATATTTATTAGCATAATTTATAATACATTTGAAAGGTTTTATTAACTAACCTACATTATTTCCCGTTACAAAATGCAGCAAAATTCGATAAAATGTATTTTTGATACAAAAACAATTGTTTTCATTTTAATCGTCAAATAGTGATAAATCATAAATTGTACACTTCTTCTCATTAAAACGAAGAGAACGATGTATATTTCATCATAATTTGTGCGAATTAACACACTCAAATCGCTACCACAACTTTTCTTTCCCGTATTTATCTATATATATAAAAATCAATGCCACTTTTCGTTGTAATTTTATAACTCAAGAACGGGCTCACCTATCCAAACCAAATTTTGAGGCTTTGTTTGGACTATTTAGTAGATGGTTTATGTGAAGTTTGCACAAAATCGGTCGAGCGGTTCTTCATTTATCTCATTTTTTGTAACAAATATCTATAAAAATAAATGCCAAGATATATAAAAAATGTGATAAATGAAGAACCGCTCGACCGATTTTGTGCAAACTTCACATAAACCATCTACTAAATAGTCCGAACAAAGCCTAAAAATTTGGTTTGGATAGGTGGGCCCGTTCTTGAGTTATAAAATTACAACGAAAAGTGGCATTAATTTTTATAGATATTTGTTACAAAAAATGTGATAAATGAAGAACCGCTCAACCGATTTTGTGCAAACTTCACATAAACCATCTACTAAATAGTCCGAACAAAGCCTAAAAATTTGGTTTGGATAGGTGAGCCCGTTATTGAGTTATAAAATTACAACGAAAAGTGGCATTTTGATTTTTATACATAAATGCCACTTTTCGTTGTAATTTTATAACTCAAGAACGGGCTCACCTATCCAAACCAAATTTTTGGGCTTTGTTCGGACTATTTAGTAGATGGTTTATGTGAAGTTTGCACAAAATCGATCGAGCGGTTCTTCATTTATCACATTTTTTGTAACAAATATCTATAAAAATCAATGCCTAGATATATAAAAAATGTGATAAATGAAGAACCGCTCGACCGATTTTGTGCAAACTTCACATAAACCATCTACTATATAGTCCGAACAAAGCCTAAAAATTTGGTTTGGATAGGTGGGCCCGTTCTTGAGTTATAAAATTACAACGAAAAGTGGCATTAATTTTTATAGATATTTGTTACAAAAAATGTGATAAATGAAGAACCGCTCAACCGATTTTGTGCAAACTTCACATAAACCATCTACTAAATAGTCCGAACAAAGCCTAAACATTTGGTTTGGATAGGTGAGTCCGTTCTTGAGTTATAAAATTACAACGAAAGTGGCATTTTTTAAAAATCAATTTTTTGACGTATCTAAATACTTAAATATTGTAAGTAGGTTTTGGAATTTTATACAAACAATAAAACAATTGTTTTCAAAATATTATGAGAGTTAATCTTTAATTATCCAAGTGAGACTTAAAATAAATACGTATTTGAAAGAAAGTTAAAAACAATTATTATTATAGGTGAGTAATTTTAATAAATAAATGTAATAAATAAATTTTTAACCTAAATTGGAAGCGAAAGATGCAATATCATAGATCAAGATGACGGCGAATCAGTTTTACAAGTACCGGCAAGTGTTTTAAAGACCAGTTATCTACGAATACTTTACGCTATTTTTTTTCGAGCACGACGGCGCAGCCGGAGTGCTCGAAATAGAGCAAGTGTTTTAAAGACCAGTTATCCGCGAATACTTTACGCTATTTTTTTTCGAGCACGACGGCGCAGCCGGAGTACTCGAAATAGAGCAAGTGTTTTAAAGACCAGTTATCCACGAATACTTTACGCTATTTTTTTATTGACGTATGCAGTCATATATATTTCCTTCCACACAGATACGTACAGGTTTATTTTAAAATAGCTAGCAATTAATAAAATAGATAGATAGATAGATGTTCCAATTAATTTTTTTTATTATTTCACTTTATACGTAGCGAAGCACGTACAGGGCCGCTAGTATACTTATAGATTTTGATATCGATTATGTTTATCGTCTTCACGAACTTCAAGTTTATATATTTTTTGACGTGATAACGTCTTATAAATTGATGAAACACCGGCTGCACGCACGAAAAAGTGTCACGTTCCGCCTGAGCCTGAGCGTGCAAGCGAGAGCGCGGTATAAGCGATAGAGAGGCACGATCGGCCCAAGCGTCGGCTTGTACGCATTTCTCTCTCTTCTCACGTGACGTCAGAGAGTTCATCAATGTTTCTTTATAATGTTATCACGTAAAACTATCGTCCGTAAAACGACTTTACAGACAACCAATTTTTTTTTTATATAGTATTCGGCAATCCTGTAGTACAACTCACGTTTTCTTCATGCATATTTAGCTTTTTACTCTTCCTTGCCTACACCCCTTTCCGCAACAATAAACGTGACCGGCATATTCCATTTTTTTAAAAATTAATTAGTACGAAAGTTGATCACCGTCATCTATATACACAATTTCTTCGGGACATCGTTCAAGAATTCTGTAGATGATAAAAAAGAAGAAATAAAGAGACGTCGACAAGGTTGATGCGTGGTGATGTTCACAGGCGTTCATCAGATTCAATTTGTATGTAAATGTGCGAGGACGAGTTTTTCTGTCTTGCTCTAGTGTGCTATTTATTATACGGCTTGGTGTCTGCACTCTGCAGGCTGTGGACTGTACTTCAAATATCCTAGTAATTATAGAGAGAGCAGGATTTTTGGCCAGTTAAAAAGTTTCATTATTAAAAAACCTAATAATTAAAATAAATATGTTGGTGGATTTACCTATTACAAATAATAGGCTTATAAAGGCGTACATAACCTAGTACAGAGGTGGTGAACCTATGGCACGGGTGGCACGCGACAGATTATTGCAGGTGCGATATCGAAATAATTAAAAATAGTTTACAAAACCAAAAGTGCACATCCCGCAAGTTTTCCACTGTACATATTATAATGAAAAAAAAATTGAGAAAATAAATTAAAAAAAAACAATTAAAAAAATAGAAAAAAAAAATTAAAAACAAAATGGAATAGAAAAAAATATTACTTGTGTCAGCGGGAATCGAGCCCGGCACCTTGCTGTTACTGGACTAACGCTTTAACCGTTCGGCCATACCGATATCGCAGCTTGTGTTGTTATTGTGGTATAGGAGTGTAGCAGTTATTCTACGTAATATACTACATTTACAATAACAGTATTAACTATTAGCTGTCAAAAATAATAAAATAAAACTGTTTATAAAAATTAAACTACTGAACACATTTATATGAATTTAAATAGGGTTCTGGTCTGATACTAAACAAAGTGAATAAAATATAACCCAAGGCAATCCGACCAAAATTGCGATCTGTGGAGTCGTGACATACATACGTACATACTACATACGTACTGCTGTTTGTAATTTTCAATTACAATTTTAATAGTATTTATGAACCCGAATTGATTTAAAAATGGTTCTGTTTTATAGATCAGAATCTCCTCTTTTCAAAAAGCTTCAATTTGAATGGATTTCGTGTGAAATTAACTTAGATATATAACTTCTTATATGAACGAAAGTCAGCTCTGACGCACAAAGCGATAATAAAGCACATACCGCTAGTTTAGCGGTATATGCAATATGCTAAATATCGAAAAAATATCGCCAAATAACAAAAGATTCATGGTGCTCAATGTATAATCGAAATTACTATTTTTATCTATGTTTGAGTCATTTTTTTAACAACTAAACCTTGGCTGCTTGTTGGCACGTCATGGCTACATTAAACATGATTGAAAAAAAATTGGCACGTAGGTGTAGACAAGCTCGCTACCCCTGGACCTAGTAGTTGCGCCCTATACTCTTTGTATCATGTGTAGCTGTCGTCGTCAGAACAGCTAAAATCTTACATATTTCATAATTTCAAAATGAATAATATTGTCCTTAATTAACCAACATTAAATATTTAATGTTGGGAAAAATGCATTAGTTACACAATCAACGCTTAAGTTTAACAGCCAATGGCACAAATCTCGTGTGTATACTGCGTGGCAGACTTTTTTGCGTTTGTGCTGTTCTGCGCTCCGAAGCAGCACATGAAACAGAATCATCAGATACTCCCGGGGTACACGTACAACTCCTGACCCACAAGTTCTAGCGTGTTATTTAGATCGGCTCTGAGCTGTATTTACCGTCAGCACATTAGTACAAATAAGCATCTATAAGTATCATATTATAACAAAACTGTTGTAGTCCGTAGCGGAAATTATTTATTTGCAATAACAAATGTTTAACAAAACAGTAAAACACACAAACGAAAGCGTACTTCTTTAACTTAACAGAAATAATAACGTTAACAGAAACAAAACTAATAGTTCTAAATTATAAAATAAAAGATTAAGTAACAGAGAATATAGAGTCACTAAATTATGTACACAAAATATTTACATCACAGGAACACAACACAAAGTTTATCTAGTAGGTACAGTAACTGATTCACACATGTATTTACAGAAAGTTATTTATGTTAAACAGATTTATATAAATTGCACTCACTAAAGTTAATTTATTTCCACAGTATAATTTATGTCGTAATGCCAGAGCACTGTATCAACACAACTCACGAACAGATCGATTAACTGACTGACCTGACTTGCCCACTCTGCTCGCCTTTTATAGTTTCGGCCCACGCTCTAGAATGTTCTTTACGAATCGAGATTTCTTCCTTTACATGTATTGTTCTCTCCAAGCGATAGTTTAAAGGTCGGGTGTTTTTTACCTGTTTTCCATTGATGCTGTTTCTAGTGACAGATTTCATAGTCGTCCCATCAAGGGGGCACGCAACAATATGCTAGAACCTTTGACGGATTTAACTCGACGGTACGTACATCGTACATACACATACATCATACACGGCACACGACTTATGACAGTAGTGATTAGTGTTACCGTGTATATCAACAGTGCTTGAAAAAAGTTTATAATTAACGCATCATAAACATGGATGTGATTCATAATTTAATTAACCCTCCCCCCTCATTCCTATCCCGTGTTAGGATCTTGGCTTCAAAACGGCAGCGTTTCGTCTAGGCAACTTTATGACATCTATGTGTGACTGTAATGTATATTGCAAAGTGCAAACCGCTCGCTTATACAATATACCGTACAATAAATACCTTTATATTCCTTTTACACGCCCGGCTATAAGACTCCAATTAAGGGGAAATGTCGCGGCAGGGATGTAGGACATCAGCTGTATAAATAGCAGAAATGAGGAACACGAGGCTGATTTTGCCGCTGGAATCACTGCTGGGACTTGTGCTGGCTGGCGAGCTGGCTGCAAAGATGGAAATGACGTCACTGCAGGGGGAGGGGGTAAAGCAAAAAAATCCATCTTTTTTTTAAGTTTTATAATTATCACACAAGAATACTCACGAAGGAAGGTGTCAAGCAAAAAATTAATTCCCAAATCATTTTTACAAATTCTTTTTCAAGAAGTATTTATAAATTTTATTTTTTAGCCAGGTAGGTACTCGTATTATTTTCAATTTTATTTTTATATTGTAACAATTATTATTATTTTATTCAACATATTTATTAACGTAAGTTTGTAGCATGAACATTATTTAATTCAACATATTTATTAACGTAAGTTTGTAACATGAATATTATTTAATTCAACACATTTATTAATTTAAGTTTTTTATGGTATGGCGGCCATTTTGAAATTCGCCATTTTTTCCCTTCATTTTCGTATATTACTAATAAGACTGACCACGCATGTTTAATATCAGCTTAATCGGAGATTTTTTTTCTAATTTGCATGGCGGCAATTTTGAAATTCACCGTCTCGGTTTTTCATTATTTTTAGTTATAGCTGGAATAGAAATACACACTCTGTGAAAATTTCAACTCTCTATACCTATTACGGTTTAAAGATACAGCCCGCTGACAAACAGACGGACGGACAGCGAAGACTTAGTAATATGGTCCCGTTGGGCACCCTTCGGGTGCGGAACCCTAAAAACGATCTACAGCCCTGCTTGATATACAACTAAAAAATAGCAATTATTTTTCTTCGCGCTTCTTTAACATACTGCTTTTA
Organism: Xanthostigma xanthostigma; assembly: GCA_963575645.1. Taxonomy (NCBI): domain Eukaryota; kingdom Metazoa; phylum Arthropoda; class Insecta; order Raphidioptera; family Raphidiidae; genus Xanthostigma; species Xanthostigma xanthostigma. Next base: position 8,152,291 of record OY754464.1, read on the forward strand.
TTTCTGTTCTTTGTAAGCGTGTAAAAAGTATATATAAAGTGTTTAAACAAATGTAGTACATGCATATCTTCGGTCACAAGGCACGACGACTTAAGCTCAATTTTCTATAACTTTTTTGTTGTGTAAACACCTTTGCTGGCATTTCATCCAAAAATTTCGTCGAGTAGATCGGCTAAATATCACGGAAATGGTGTATCGCGAAAGTTATCCAAACTCTGCTGCAAGCTATATTCTACTCTAGTTGTCAACTGTTAATTTTTTTAGGTTATGTGTAGCTGTCATCGTATTCAAATTTGAATGTTTACGCAACTGATAGTATCTGAGATTCTGTTTTCTTATACCTCAATAAAAATCACCATCTATTTTAAGCTTGACCATTAGTGTATAGCGTATCAAGTTTCAATACAATAAAATCGGTCCATCCTTTGGAAAAAAGTTTTATTATCTGTATGTGTTATATGAATATCAAAATACTTCAAAAATACTTATCAATTCGTTTATTGAGCAAAAATTTTATCAAAATGTGTTCAGTTTAAAACAAATATCGTTTTGCTCGATCAGTTATTATTTGAGCAAAAACGTACGATTTAAAATTCTACAATGCTCTTCCTATCCTGAAATATCTGCGATCACCGATCACACTCCATTGTCGAACAAATGCTAATGCATTTTACAGTTCAGTATTATGTATCTGTTACTAAAACAAAAAAGATGACATATGCAGCTTTGTTTTGTGATCACAGATACACAGCATATTGTCTATGCCTAGTACAGTGCAGCGTTTCCTAAACTGGAGTCCACTGACTCCTAGGGAGCGATCCATAAGTATATCCGAGAGAGTCCGCGTCCCGCGAACTAATCTGGAAGATTATATTATCACCGTCCGCGAAGCCTACTAGCGCCGTTAGTGGGTAATAGAGAATTATTGAACTCACTTTTTATGGAAATCGCAACATGTTTCTATGGTGATACTGATAAGTCAAAAACTTTAGTTGGCCATGATGTGTCAAAAAACTGTAATAAGGAAAACTGATGTTAATTTTATATAGGTACCATAAAATTCAGATTGTAAACCGTTATATAAATAGCATAACATAAAAGGTATGTGAGAATTATTTATTTATCAAGTATGACGTACAATATATAAATAATTAATTTGTTTACACTGACAGCGGAACGTCAAATTATGGCGCCAATGGTCTTTATTTTACTTAATTAGCCATCAGCGCAACAGCCCGGACACAACAAGCATTTCCAGGTCGCTTAGTTTTGCCCATGATTTCTTTGTTATTAAAAAACTTCATAAAATTATAACTATTTTCACTTTTAATAAACATTGCTCACTGACATACGGAAAATTTTAGGTTAAAGTTTCCCCTAGTGCTCACCACAAACGCTCGATCGAAAAATTTGTAACTCCTTCTCCTTGCACATAGCCCATAGTCAGTAATCTGGTACGCAAGGAGTGGGTATGAACTATATACTTAATACTCATATATTGCTAGTAGGGATCTGAAAAAGGATGACATATATACGCCTGCCTCCGTCATACTCATTTAGAACTCAGATGTTATGTGCATGTCCGAGAATGGAACATGCACTTGCCCCTTAGACAAGTTCCTTGTCTAAGACTTGCCCACTCCCCCACTACAGTCGCAACGCTTGCGCATAACGTATCGAGTATAAATAAATGAGAAAGAACTATGCAGCTGCTCTATCTCTCTTGGTGAGCGACAATTCCACTTACGAAAATAGCATGGTACGAACTCCATCTGGTAAACAGCGATTATCTATTTTACACTATACACTGCATAAGTAAAACTTAAAAAAAGTATGTATTTAAATGTTATAAATTGACATTTACATAGGTAAATAAACGATTTCTGTTCTGTTTGTTGAGGTCCGCGAAAATTTTATTAATCCCTATTCGAAAAAGTTTAGGAAACGCTGGCCTAGTAAGAGAATGGGTCGTAGGTTGAGCCTTGAGGTACTCTTAATGAATGTTTGTGTAAAGATAAATGTTTACCTTAATTGAAAATAGGTAAAAACAAATTATGTTACAAACGTACCAACACAATATAATAGTGAATTTTAATTTTAATGTTATTTATTACTACAAATAATAGTGTTTCGTATTCTGTTATACAGCGGGTGTTTAAGAAAAAATCTGCTATACGCATATGTCTATTAATTAATGTGAATCATTCACCCGGGTGAAAACAAATGGGGGGAGGGACATGAGTACGCACATTAGTTGACCAAGATGAATGTTGTGTGCAAATTTCATGATGATCGGAGTTACCGTTCAAAAATTTTTGTCGAACGGACAAATTTTGAGTTACCTTTTGCAACATTTTTCATTGATGCTCCGCTCCTATTGGCCGTAGCGTGATATTATATAGCTTATAGCCAATTCCTCGATAAATGGACTATCCAACAAAAAAAAAATTCAATTCGAACCATAGTTCCTGAGATTAGCGCGTTCAACCAACCAACCAAACAAACAAACTTTTCAGCTTTATATATCAGTATAGATATAGATTACTAAAAGATCATATATTTTGTTACATCTGGATTGTTGAAATCACCAGTGGCAAAGGTTAACAAATGTGGATTGGCTGCCCCTGTAAATAGTTTTTTTTTGGCACAAATATTCTTAGTTTCCGGGCTTGTATGCCGTGGTCCATTGGTATTATTACCTGACGTTTCGTCTACAACTGCGGTAGACATTATCAAAGGCAATGTGGTAGCGGGCGAAGTTTCCTTCTAGGCTGTTCACAGGTACGTGTGTCAACAAGTGTGGTACTTCCGTCTTTTATAGTCAACGTGATCGTGTTCTCTACTCGGTCGTAGTATGCTCTTCTGTGATTCGTCGTTCCATTCAGTGGGTTGGTATTGCACAGTGCTGGGGTCCAGGTTTTACTTAGATTCAAACCTTCATCTTTCCGGTTGACGAAATAAATAAAATTATCGACCAATTTTTCAGACAACATATTGGTCGATAATTTTATTTATTGAAGAGTTCTAATCAGACGTTAATCAAAGATTTGAGTGCTCGTGTTCTCTTGTAGACGAAATGTCAGGTAGTAATACCAATGGAAGATTTGGACCAACACCGGCCGTGAAAGCCTACATACTTGAGTTTTAGCACATTTCGTAAAGAAATTAATAATATTTAGATTTTGTAGAAAATGGACAGAACAAAAAACAAAAACTTGTGCAAAGAACTGTCACACTATGAAATTGGAAAATTGATTAATTCAGAAGTATATCCGTACAGTAAAATGGTGTGTAAAGGTTGTTACATAGCAACCATAATATTCTAATCGCGTCTTCAGCGGTCACAAAACTGATTCATTAGTTTCTAAACAGGAGTGGAAGGATGACTCAATGATGAATGACTGGAATTCCGTGTCTACATAACTGTCGCTATGGCACCCCATGATAAATGAACGCACGTTAACTTAACGTTGGGGGATGTACGAACGTTACCATTGACATCTGGTGGGAAACTTATCAGTCATTACTTTAGGCGCGACTTCATATCTTTCAGAAGTTCAGTCTGTACTCCCGAAGCGACGGCCTCGAACTGAGCACTGTATATCTGGCTCCTAATCTTTATTACACGAACTGCGCACTTTACAAAAGACCATAAAAATTCACTGTACCGAAACTGCGCACAAGGAAATTATAATAATAATTATGTATGATCAAAGGAAAGAAAAATAAAAAACAGCTCTGCAAGTTTTTTTTAAAAGCACAGCGCCAAAACGACTCGCCATTTTTTAAAATCTTCGAAAAAAAAACTTTACACCTACTAAAACCAAAACTTCGTTTCCTCTTTCGCTATACTCAAAAACGGATTCATAATAATGAATATCAGACGCTAGAGCAACTTTAGCAAGACTTCACTACAAGCACCTCCACAAAACTAATCTGAAGAACAAATGAAAAATGAACGTTTCTATCAAAAGCAAATGCACATCTACCTGACAATGCAAAGATAAATCAATTAAGAAAAGGGATTCATAATTATTTTTCTAAATATCAGCAATTGGACTAGTGCGGAATTCATGTTAAGTATTACAGGTAATAAAACGAACCCTCACTGAAAGATTAAGAAAGTGCGCAGTTCATGCACGTCCTCCTGAAGATGGACTTATTGTCCGAAACGAGAGAAAATATTTAGTAGAATTTTCAAGTGTGTTTTTACTATTTGTTATTAACCATGTTCTACCAAGTGCCGAGTGAAAAATCAGTGTAAATTAAATAAGATTTCGGCTACAATACTCTAGGTTAGGGAACGATGCTATAAAGCAGTGTTTTTCAATATTTTTCATGGCGCGACCCCCTTAGTATGAAAAAATATTTTGGAACCCTCTACCCCCTCTGTTCCTAAATCCTAACTAGTATAGTTAATGAACTCATGGGTATTTTCTTTAAATTCGTGTTAGTCTACAATGAAGTCCTTTTTGACATTTTCTTAATAAAAATATTTTTTTGAACTTTGTTTTTTTTTTTTACTGAGGCTTCGCGACTTCCGCGCCCCCTTGTAGATACTTTGTGAACCCCCAGGGGGTCGCGACCCACACTTTGAAAAATACTGCTTTAAAGAATGTGACTTATTTCCATTCAAGTCAATGGGTAAATGAGATAAAAGGAATTATCATTTTCGTTATGAAGACGAAATTTCATAGATGATCCTGTATTAACCATCCTTGATTCAACACTAATTTACATGGAACAGGAAAGCAGAAGTAGCAGGAGTAGCAGGACACAGACAACGGTCATCTACATTTCACTAAGTTATTTACTCTTGGCAATGATGCTGTCGTTATAAGACAACAATTTAGATAATATTGTCATGAGAGCTTGAGAATAGACGTTGGGACCATGTCCGTTAAATTATGACGTTATAATAAATTGCGCTAGGTCGAATATAACGCAATGCGTTTCGATTAGTTTTTTAACCCTTTCGGACCTGAATTTTATATTTTTGTAACACAAAATATTTTTAGGGTGATGGGTTTATTTAGGATTTAAAGGTAAGTATACAGTGAAAAAATATATTTAACAAAGACAGAATTTTGGAAAATCCTATGTCCATTGAAATGGATGACAGGTCAAAAAAAATGATTTTTTTCATACCTCGATCGAAAGTGCCTACTTTCGGCACCAATTGTAAGGCAGAAAGTGTAACATTTACTCCTTGGTGGGATTATATGCCCAAATGCGGAAAGTTCGTACGTTCGGCCGGTCGTAAAGCAAAAACAACTAGTCAGCTGTTGTTTAGATGTCGTTTCCATAGCAACCCTATTACATTTTAGCTAACAATCGCGAACAGCTGTCATTTGTGTATTTACGTATAAATTCAAAGCTTGCTTGGAATTTATCTGTGTTTTTATTTAATTAATACGTAATTAATTAATAAATGTATTTAATAAGCGTGCCTATGACCGCGCATATTTTACATTCGTATCATTTTGTTTGCTATATTATCTCGTTGAATTTGAAGCAATTTGATTGTTCTGAAGACAGAAGAAGACTTCAAATTTTCATTGTTTCCTTGCTTCTGTAGGATTAAATGAATAATTCCGTACTCCTTCCTCTCTTCCTAATTTTGATTTGTATAAAAGGTTTGTATTGATTTAGTTAGTTTATTTATGTAAACATACACTGAGGAATTTATGTTGTATGAATACATTATGCAAAATATGCGAAAGCACGGTTTGTGTAACAAGAGGCAGATAATTTGATTTTAGAAAGAAATAATACAGTAAACACATTTTATATCAAAAAATAAGTTTTGTGTTTCTGCCAATCCCATATAAAATAGCTGCTTTTCAGGCTTGTATAGGCTGTGTGCACAAAGCCTACTAGCGCCGCTAGTGGGTAATAGAGAATAATTTAACTCACTTTTTATGGAAATCGCGACATGTTTCTATGATGATGTCAAAAACTTTAAGTGGCCATGATGTGTTTTTTTTTGCTAAACTATAGTTTCGGAAATTTTTTGAAAATAAAAAAAAATCAGCGGTTCTTTTGTTTTGTATATCTGTCAGAAATAAACTAGTTTAGCATGCTTTGATTAATTTTTACATGATGGAACATATTAATTGTGGGTAACTATGGCAAGGAATAGCAAATGTCATATTGAATGCTAGCCATTACCTGCAGCGTCACCTCACGCGATATCAGAAATTTTATTTTCTTTATTACCTACTAGCGGTTCCGTTCGGTTTCACCCGGCTGTAAAAGAACGAATGGGGAAGGGAGGAACATGAGTACACACATTCATCTTAGTTTACCGCGAGATGAATGTTGTGTCCAAATTTCATGATGATTGGAGTTACCGTTCAAAAGTTTTTGTCGATAAAAAGCAGTAGGTATTTAAACTTTTTTTAACTAATAATTTTTTTTAAAATTAATTAAAATAAATTTAAATGTAAGCCTTAGAAGAAAGCAATGTAAAAAATAAATAAAAAAAATAAAAATATATTCGCCCAACGTGGGGCTCGAACCCACGACCCTGATATTGACAGTCACATGCTCTACCGATTGATCCACCTGGGGTTGTGTTCTCACGTCGCTAATATGAGTATATCTAGTTAGTGCATTTCACATGAATAGAAGCTTGTTTTTGAGATACATTTTGCAACATTTTTCATTAAAGCTCCGCTCCTAATGGTCGTAGCGTAATATTATATAGCCTATAGCCTTCCTCGATAAATGTGCTATCCAACAAAAAAAATATTTTTTTCAATTTGAACCAGTAGTTCCTGAGATTAGCGTTCAAACAAACAAACAAACTCTTCAGCTTTATATATTAGTATAGATAATCAAATGTCAACATTTTTGAAGTTAAATGGTCCCGTTGCCCAATTGGCTGGATTTTTTTTATTACAAGAAAATACGAACGCAATTATTATTACTACGGTGTGGATGTATAACCTTAAAATAGAAGGTTTACTGTGAAATTGGTGTAATTCATGTATTCTGATAAATGTTAGGTAAGTTATAAACTTTTATCATAGGAAATGTTACTAAATTGTAAAATGAAGTTATACGATCTTTCAATATTATTTGTATGCAAAGTATGAACGGTATAAAAACTTTTACTGTACCAAAAACTCCCCCTTTCTCTTATTTACCAACATACCAACCTATTCGATGAAAAAATACAATATGTTCAGTGGCGTATGTTCACAGTGGGTACTACAAGTACTAAGTAGGCTAAGTTACGTATATTAATTGAAATGTAAACTGTAAAGGTAGTGCTGATTATAACACTTACTTAAGTGTTCAATAGTTAATATAATGCGTTGGTTGCATTTAAATATAATACAAATATATTATGTATATTGGAAAGAAGAAAGGGAGTGATGATGAATATTATTAAAGTAAATTAAAAGATATTGTTAACTCAAAAAGAACCTGAACAACCACCAACAATACATGGCGATCCTGCCAGTTAAAGGAAACAATACAGCAGTCTTGGACATGCGATTATTTGTCATTAAATATTTTGTTGTCCTACGGCTAGCGTTGCCAACTTTGAAAATCCGGTTATCAGGATTCGTTTAAATGTAATTTAATTTTTATTAAAATCCATTCAGCCGTTTAGATGCTACGAGGAAGTAAAGAATCCCACAAATACATACATACAATATAGATACACGCGAAATAATAATAATACGTTTAACGTCCGTTTCTCGACTTTTCATAGCAGACGCCATTCGCACCATTACTATTTTCCATCTACCATATACTTCCCGTTATTTTCTACATTTTTAAACTTCAACGTAATTTACTCAATTACTCAACTCAACGTTAATTACTCAACTATTTGCTAAAGCTGCTCTATCCCTGTTCCATAAAAAGCCAGAAAACCGTATCCCATATCATCATAATTACGAAACAAGAATGATGTCCCAAAATCCCATACAAGTGCCAAAAATGTCGAAGACTTTTAGCCAAAATCATGCAGTATTCCTTGCTCCTAAGCTATACAACAGCATACCTGTTAAATTCAAAAAAATAAAGCGCCTACAAACATTTAATAAAAAAATATTCGGCTGGTTGTTACATGAAAACAACTCAAAAATTGTTTACTGCATCCTCAATCACTCTGAATTTACTAAAACCTCGCAAGTCATTATTAATTCATTTCATTTATTTTCTTTCCATTTTTTTTTATTTTATTCGTATTTTGAAAATATTATACCTACGCTACAAATATTAAATTGTAAAATTAGACCGGTCATTTTAAATGTTTCAGCTGTTTACCGTTATACAGCAAACCAAAATATGTAAAAAATCGGAAATTTTCCGTAGAATTCAATGCTGTATTTTTAAAACAACTGGCAGTGATGGGTCTTACCGAAAATTGGGGCCAAAGTTGGTCAAAAACTGTTTTTGGCGTTTTTAAAAAAAAATATTCGTTGGATTGAGAAAAGTTTAATACAAAAGTTATAGAAATAATTATTACGGATCGATCTGGCTTGATCCGATGTTAAAAAATTCGAAAATGGAGTGGCAATTGATAAAAAACCGTTAAAAATCGCTGTTTTTTGAAACGCTTGTATCTCTTTGGAAAAAAATAATCTTTAAGCGATACTTGGTGAAAGTGTAGCCCTTTGCAATCCAAACAAAAGCGTTTTTTAAAATTTGAAAAATAATGAAAAGTTTTTGCAAAAAACGATTTTTTCGAAAAAAAAGCATTTTTTTTAAAATGCCAATAACTCATAAACCCGTGAGTTTTTATAAACGTTTTAGGGCTTAAAATTTTCTTTAATAGTTTCCGTAATGTTTGCAATTACTGCGCGCCTTTTTAATTGATCGGTAATGTGCGAAAAATCGGTGGAAAAATCGGTATTTTTTTTTCAATAAAATACAAAAAATTAAATACCTTCAAAAATTGAAATTTTCTACAATCGTCATTATTGCCATTTAATAGCTGGTATTTTTCTGTGAATTAAAAAAAAAAAAAATCAACCCTTTGACTTTCTGGAGCCGAAATATATATTTTTTTTTTATTTCTGCGGCGCCATTTTACAATATTAAGGGCTGAAATTTACGTGAGTTACAGTTTAATACTTACAGATTAAATAAAAAATTACCAGATCCAAATCGGTCATCACTGAGCACTGCAAAGTTAGTTACATGAGCTGATCAGCACCGTGGCATGAGAACATTAGCACTATAGGTGGAGTGGATGAGAAAAACGAAAAACTGATAAAATTATGATTAAGAGAAAGTCAGTGGGAGTTTTTTTTCATCCACTCCACCTATAGTGCTAATGTTCTCATGCCACGGTGCTGATCAGCTCATGTAACTAACTTTGCAGTGCTCAGTGATGACCGATTTGGATCTGGTAATTTTTTATTTAATCTGTAAGTATTAAACTGTAACTCACGTAAATTTCAGCCCTTAATATTGTAAAATGGCGCCGCAGAAATAAAAAAAAAATATATATTTCGGCTCCAGAAAGTCAAAGGGTTGATTTTTTTTTTTTTTAATTCACAGAAAAATACCAGCTATTAAATGGCAATAATGACGATTGTAGAAAATTTCAATTTTTGAAGGTATTTAATTTTTTGTATTTTATTGAAAAAAAAATACCGATTTTTCCACCGATTTTTCGCACATTACCGATCAATTAAAAAGGCGCGCAGTAATTGCAAACATTACGGAAACTATTAAAGAAAATTTTAAGCCCTAAAACGTTTATAAAAACTCACGGGTTTATGAGTTATTGGCATTTTAAAAAAAATGCTTTTTTTTCGAAAAAATCGTTTTTTGCAAAAACTTTTCATTATTTTTCAAATTTTAAAAAACGCTTTTGTTTGGATTGCAAAGGGCTACACTTTCACCAAGTATCGCTTAAAGATTATTTTTTTCCAAAGAGATACAAGCGTTTCAAAAAACAGCGATTTTTAACGGTTTTTTATCAATTGCCACTCCATTTTCGAATTTTTTAACATCGGATCAAGCCAGATCGATCCGTAATAATTATTTCTATAACTTTTGTATTAAACTTTTCTCAATCCAACGAATATTTTTTTTTAAAAACGCCAAAAACAGTTTTTGACCAACTTTAGCCCCAATTTTCGGTAAGACCCATCACTGTCAGTTGTTTTAAAAATACAGCATTGAATTCTACGGAAAATTTCCGATTTTTCACATATTTTGGTTTGCTGTATAACGGTTACAAAAAATTAACATTACGTTCAAAATAGAATGACCGGTCTAAATGTTTTGTTTCCTACCGTGGAACTGGCTCTGCCAAGTTGGGTAGGAAAACTTACATAATATAATGACATTTATAAAAATAATAATATGTAAAACTAACTTTTACATTCAATTAATAGCAATGAGCGAATGAAGGAATTTTAGGTAATTAGAATGAGTTAGGCAAATTTTTGTGGCACATTGTACTTTTTGAATACCGTGCTTGTACAGTGTACTACTTCCGTGCGCTGTTTGAAGTTGTCTGTGATGTGTTTGTAGCTACAAAGTGTTAATGACACTCACTTAGGTACGTATAAACCTAAGTAATAAATGTTTTCACTTTGAAGAATGCTATAGAACCTAGAGAAATGAACCTAAGGTATGTATATGACTTACAGAGCTCTTTCCTTATTCTTTCAAAGGGTGTACACAAAAGGATCATCCTTTTCTCCATTACGCAGTCAGTTGTTTGATATAAAAGCACTTGAAAATGGGTCGGCACGGTATCAAACTATCCCACTCACCACTTTTAACAGGATCAACGGTTTTCGAATCTTATTATCAAAATGGTTGCAGTGGCGGTTCCTCCATGACCGCTGAAGAACAACCAAAACCTTGGGTACTAATAAATTTTCTCTCTAAAACTGAAATAGTGAAAATGTCACTATTTAAAATAGTGACTTCTGTTTCACTTCCGGAATAGTGAATTCAAGTAAAATTCACTGTCAGAATAGTGAATCCCTGATTTTATACGTGTTACTTGTAGCGCCTCCATACTTATTATTATTCATGTAGAATGTAGATCGATCTATAACAAGTTCCTTATAAACCGATAAACTAACAAGTAATATAATTTATCAGGTAAGTTATAGTATATTGTGCGACTAGTGAGAGAAGGAGAAGATTCCATGAGCGTAAAACGCACGCGAGTGGAATATTCTCCTTCGATCAATAGTCGCACATAATACTTTATTCAACTAGCAGGAGTAATATGTAATCGGGGCCCTGATAAAAGATGGAAAAATAATAAATCACTTTATTGATTGACGTACCCAACGTCAGTGTATAAACACAAGATTGCCTTGACTTTCGCTGAATTGCGATGCTGTTTTCATATATACAATACCGCCTACCACGTTCCTATTGGTCCAGAATCTGCTTGCAGTTTTTTTCATTATTTAGCGCTTGGGCTTGCTACTGAGTTTCTATTGGTCCAGAAAATTCATTATTACACTAGTGAAGTAATATATTATTTCTCCCACGCCAGAAAATTCATTATTTCACTAGTGAAGTAATATATTATTTCTCCCACGTTTAGCAGGGCCCCGAAATTACATATTACTCACGCGTGTTGAATAAATTAAATTATTTTAATTATATTTTCATAGATTCTCTGATTATTTATTTTATATTCAATTTTTAATCGACTTGTAAAAATATAAAAATTAATCGTACTAGTGAAAGTAACGAATGAATAAAGATTTAAAAAAACCTGTAATCAAAAAATTGTTGTTGTCATTCAGTAGTTCATATTGTGAGTATTTACTAATTATTACTAATTGTAATTAGTGAAAAATCGCTGATTCATGTTTAGAGAGTACCTATATTATCAATATTTAACCAATAGTTAATGTTAGGAAATAGTGTAATAGTTACACGATCAACGCTAAAATTTAACAACCACTGGCAAACCAAAAAATCTGTGTTCTGTGTGACAGACTTTCATGCGTTCAGGCGCTGTTCTGTGCTCCGAACCAGCACATAAAAGGTCATCATCAGATAGCCCCGATGTAGATCGTGCAACTTCTGATCCACAAGTTAAGGCGTGTTATTTAGATTGGCTTTGAGCTGCATTTATCGTCAGCACATCAGTACAAATAAGCAGCTATCGCTGTCATATATTGCAATTTAAATGAAATTCACTGTATATATGTATATAAATCACATCAAACGTTTACCATTTAAAAATATTTTAACGCCTCAATAGGATCCTATTGATCTGACTGCAGTACAGCTGATTAATTGCCGATTACCAGATAGCGAAAAATAAACCGAATAATCGGTACAGCTCCAGTAGGTGGAGATTTTGCTGCAAAAAGTCGGAATATTTCTAAATTTGAAAGCCAAATTTTGTATTTGATTTTCTGACACAAAAAGTCCTATGCCGGGTTAGTGAGTTACAGGACTGTGGGGTGTACCGAGAGGGTAGAGTGGGGTGCGGTTCATCTGTCCTGTATGCCGATTCGTGTTATAAATCAACAAGCAAATTCCGTCTGCGAATGGAAAACATGATTTAAAACTGAATAAGTTAAAGTATATGCACTCAAAAAAAAAATATATATATATTCTGCACGACGATATGAAATATATATACTGCTGCATAGATGTTGAAGTGAAACATCTTTAAGCGCGATCGACAGTGTTTGGAAATAGTGCTAAAGTTTAATTAATAGCCACAAAACTCGTGTGTGTTTTGTGTGGCAGACTTTCTTGCGTGGCACTGTTCTGCGAAGCAGCACATCAGATATCCCCGCTGTACACAGTCGAACATTTAAGTTATAGCGTATCATTTAGACCGATTTTGAGCTGCATTTATCATCAGCACAATAATAATAAGCAACTTCATTTACAAAGGCGTATACATGTATAAATAGCGTCAATCCACAGTATATATATTATGTATAAAAAAATTCTTTTATGGAATAATATGGTTTATCAGGCAAGTATTTTTTTAAATTGTTCCTAAGTTTTGTATTATGCTTTTTAGCGTTTAATGAAACTGGAATTTTATTATGTATTTATTATGTATATATTATTCTTTTATGTATTAGTAGTACAAATAAACATCTATCACTGTCTTATGCTAGAAGCGTTCACTGAATCTATCTCATTCAGTACACATGCATGATGCATGACACATGGCTTATGGCAGTAGTGACTAGTGTTACAATGTGTATTGCAGTTTGTTGTCAACAGTGTTTGAAAAAAGTTATAATAATTAAAACATCAATAACATGGATGATTCATAATTTAATAACCTCCCTTCCTAGTCCGTGATAGGAGGTACTTCTGGTAGACCATGCGGAACAGTGAACACCCATTTGAAATGTTCACGCGCCGCCACTGGTAAAAGCTTTGCATTGTTTTTAATGTATGTGAATGAGAGAGACAGAGACCGTTCTTAAACACATACTATCTGTTTCTATATTATGTGAGATCATGAGATGTGATTCAAAACTTTTGATTCTAAATATTTTCAAGAAACTCTAATCACATTTTTTTCTGGTATCGCTAGCCAAACTTCAAGTATTTATTTCGCCGAGAAAATAAGTCGAAAATGGAAATGCAGTCCTTTAAAAAATTAGGATTAAAAACTAGTTTTTCAAATTAATATTTTTATTTTTTTTATAATCTCCCCCCTCCCCCCAACAATGGCTTCAAGGTATTAAACCCATGTGCCAGACACAATTCCGCGCCATCCTAGGGAAGCGCGCCCTGCTGGTTGTTATATCCTGCATTAAACCATCCGCTTGATTCAATTCAAACAGGATGCCGTAATCTATACTAATATATAAAGCTGCAGAATTTGTTTGTTTGGTTGGTTGAACGCGCTAATCTCAGAAACTACTGGTTCGAATTAAAAAAAATTGGTTGTCTGTAAAGTCGGTTTACGGACGATAGTTTTACGTGATAACGTATTCCGTAATACATAACCTAAATTTATATAATAATTATAATAATTCGAATCTATGATATTGCATCTTTCGCTTCAAATTTAGGTAAATTTTATTTATTAAATTACTCACCACCTATAAAAATAATTTTTTTTATTAACTTTCTTTCTTTCGTATTTATTTAAGTCTCAAAGATTAGCTGTCATAATATTTTGAAAACAATTGTTTCACTGTTTATATAAAATTCCAAAACCTACTTACAATATTTAAGTATTTTCATACGTCAAAAAATTGATTTTTATAATGATAAAATTTGTAAGAAAACGATTTTTTCGAGAGATGAGACCTAGCTAAAACGATTTTTTGTCCCCCAAAATCCCTTTTCAGTAAATTTCATCCAAATCGTTAGGGCCGTTTTCGAGAAAAGCACGCACAGGGTCAGGCGGAACGTTACGACCGTTACGAACGTTACGTTAGGAACGTTACACTTTTTCGTGCATGCAGCCGGTGTTTTATCAATTTATAAGATTGGTGATTCATCAATTTATAAGACGTTATCACGTCAAAAAAAAATTTGTTGAATAGCCCATTTATCGAGGAAGGCTATAGGCTATATAATCATTTTCCTGCAGTGTTTTCAATTAAATATTTATTATATTAAAAGAAATTTATTACTTAAAAAAATAGAAATACTGCTTTTTAACGACAAAAACTTTTGAACGGTAACTCCGATCATTATGAAGTTTTGACACAACATTCAACTCGGTAAACTAAGATGAATGTGCGTACTCATGTCCCTTCCTTCCCCATTCGTTCTTTTGCACCCGGGTCAAACTGGGCGGGACCGCTAGTCTTCTATAAACAAAAATTTTATTTTCTGTCATTACAACTGCAAGTCTCCCAACGCTGCGTTTGCCCTACATAAAATAAATGGTAATGCAGTGAAATAAATATTTATAAGGTGACAACACTGAAAGGCGCATACTGAATCAAAGTGCGCTAGGGAAATGTGACGCGGCATATGAATTAACTCAAACCTAACTAAAAGTGGAAAAGAACTGATGCGGAAAAATGTCCTAAAATCGTATATAAATATTCGATTTTTCTTGTATGCATGCAGAACGTTAAATTTTGGTTAAAAGATAGAAAATGTTGTTTTTCACATTCGCATTTATAATATTGTTGCGTGCCCCTGTTGGGACGACTATAGGTTCCATAGAATGTTCCAGACCACGACAACTACAACAATGGAAAACAGGTAAAAAACCCGACCTTCTTAGAATAGCCTGGAGAATGCAATGCATGTAAAAAAGATGGAGATGCTTCCAGAACATTTGATATGCGGAGGACGAAGCTATAAAATGCGAGCGGAGTGGTTGGCAAGTCAGTCAGTTTTTCGTGAGGCGTTCATGTGTTTATACAGTGCCAGTGCGTTGTGACATAAATCATTAAGTCCAATTATATGAATCTGGTTTAACATAAATAACTTTT
Organism: Xanthostigma xanthostigma; assembly: GCA_963575645.1. Lineage (NCBI taxonomy): Eukaryota > Metazoa > Arthropoda > Insecta > Raphidioptera > Raphidiidae > Xanthostigma > Xanthostigma xanthostigma. The sequence continues at coordinate 8,167,686 of OY754464.1, forward strand.
TGTAAATAATCGTTGTATATAGTTAATAGACAAGTGTGCTAATAAACTTTCCTGTATTGTAAATATTTTGTGTGCATAATTAGTGACTCTATACTCGTCTGTTACTTAGTTTCTATTTTATTATTTGGAACTGTCGTTATTTTGTTTCTGTTAACGTTATATATTACTGTTTCGTTTGAGAAGTACTTTTTCGTTAGTGTGTTTAACTGTTTTGTTGAACGTTTATTATTGTAAATAAATAATTTCCACCACGGACTAGGACAGTTTTGTTACAATATTAGTTAGGATATTGTGATTAGAATTGTTGAAGACAAAAAAATCAGGCAATATTCTTGGAACGTATTGATATGTAGATTGGGTGGTTTTTTCTCCGTAATTCGGTACACAGCCTGTAGTATTTATCATAGTTGGTTGGGAGTATATAGGTAAATTGTTGTTTTGCATATTTATTTTTGTTCATAGTATATTCATAAATGCACAACATCATGCCAGGCATACTGAGAGATGTCGCTGGTATTAATACCCAAAAAATCCGGGAGACATAAGTCTGCTTGGCAAACCTTATAAATATTAATACTTTTTATATTGTATCATGAAAACAAACCAATCAGTATATACGTAATATCAAACCCTGTTTGTCCATCTGAGCACACACGCTGCTCTAACGTATTCCTTAACCTGTACGATTGGATAGAACAGGGGTCTGCAACCTGCGGCTCTTTTGATGTAAAGTTGCGGCTCTCCAGTTCCATACGCAAAATATAATTATTTTATTATATAAACCCTTAAAAATCGTTCAATCGATCCATGATTGAGTACCATGTCTATCTCTCAACCATTTCCACTCGCGTCTCACCCGCACCGCTCCCGTCGCGACGTGTCGTCCTCGGATATATATATATATATATATTATACCTATATAAGCAAATACTATAATACTGAAACGAAAATGTTTAACGGCTCTCTAAAAACTGGGAAATTTTGTAAATTGTAACTTTTGGCTCTTCCGTCTCAAAAGGTTGCCGATCCCTGGGATAGAATAAGAATTGGATCGTTCCACATTTTTTTACGATTAGAATCTACGTTAGAAGTCTAATCTTAAGAGAAAAATTTCAGCTAATTGGGCGACGGAACCATTCCAACTTCAAAATGTTATTTGATACAGTATAATAAAGAAAATAAAATTTCTGATGTCGCGTGAGGTGACGCGGGTAATGGCTAGTATTCAATATATTTGCTATTGTTGCCATGGTTACCTACATGATATGTTCCACGTCATGTAAAAATTAATCAAAGAATGCCTAACTATTTAATTTCTGATAGATTCATATAACAAAAGAACAGCTGATTTTTTTTATTTTCAAAATATTTCTGAATCTACAGTTTAGAAAAAAAATTTTGTAACAAAACTTTTTTGAAAAATTAATAGAATAATGAGCCGTTATGAAAAGTATGCTATTATTATATAAAAAACACCGTTGTAGCATAATATATCTCTTCTGCGCATGAACCGATTTTTCCCAAAAACAATAAGGCTCTTCATATTTGCATACCAAACATCCTCCCAAAATTTGGTTTCAATCCGTATAACCGTTTGACCTGTATAGTAGTCACAGACAAGCAGACTAACAGATAAAGAGTACAGAGTTTTTCCAAAAATATGTTTTTTTGGATTCGGGAGACTTCAAAACGAAAAGATATTATAAAATTTTGAAAAGTGACCTAAACTTGTACATACCATTCCCCACTTGTGGGTTGGAATGGTAAAATGTGGTGTATATCTCCATTCTAATGACTTATTAGTAAGTTGTACTCTTTTTTCTTTTTGTCCACAATTTTGTTACTGACTTCTTCAATACAGGTACAACTTTCAAATTTTGTTTATATCAGACGATGTTGCATTTTGACGTGATAACGTCTTATAAATTGATGAATCACTAATCTTATAAATTGATAAAACACCGGCTGCATGCACGAAAAAGTGTAACGTTCCTAACGTTCCTAGCGTTCCTAACGTTCCGCCTGACCCTGTGCGTGCTTTTCTCGAAAACGGCCCTAACGATTTGGATAAAATTTACTGAAAAGGGATTTTGGGGGGCAAAAAATCGTTTTAGCTAGGTCTCATCTCTCGAAAAAATCGTTTTCATACAAATTTTATCATTATAAAAATCAATTTTTTGACGTATGAAAATACTTAAATATTGTAAGTAGGTTTTGTAATTTTATATAAACAGTGAAACAATTGTTTTCAAAATATTATGACAATTAATCTTTGAGACTTAAAATAAATACGAAAGAAAGAAAGTTAAAAAAAACAATTATATTATAGGTGGTAAATAATTTTAATAAATAAAATTAACCTAAATTTGAAACAAAAGATGCAATATCATAGATTCGAATTATTATAATTATTATATAAATTTAGGTTATGTATTACGGAATACGTTATCACGTAAAACTATCGTCCGTAAACCGACTTTACAGACAACCAATTTTATTTTTTTTTTGTGTAAGAAATATATCTATCTATCTTTATAACTCACTGGTTGCTCGTTTTAACCTAATGTACATAAAATAATGCATTACAATATCGATACATAAACTATTATTTTACGCATTCAAATACAAGTTCAAATCAAACAAGCATTTTATCGAACATTCCACATGATCTGTGTACATATACAGTAGTGAAATTGAATTTCATTTTTTTGTTTATTCAACATCCTCGCAGAGAGAGTTATGGCCATTTTTTTAAACTATACACACAATGACAGACGAACAGGCCATGTTGCCCGAACTACTGTGAAGGCAGTTGAAAAATACTCTCTTTCACTGAGGGATAAAAATAAGTTTCTTTCTATTTTTTTCTCTGCACGCTTTGTTTTAAGTTTATTAAGATTACACACGAAAAAAAGATTTGTTGCGTTAAATAAAATAATATTGTTTCGTTCACCAGAAACTTTAAAAATGATATAAACAAATGCACCAATTATTCTACATAGAATATACTTTTATTAATTACTAGCAGCCCACCCCGGATCACCTGGGTGCCATAGATATATTTGTGATATGCCCTATTAGGCTAGACGGCGAGGAGGTAAAAACATTAAAAAGTGTATTATTCGGGCACAGGCGAGATTAGAGTTGGATAGTTGGAATCGCTTCGTTTTAGGGTGTAGTTCAGCCCCCTAAGTTTGCTTACAAATTGTTGGTGTGCTTGATTTTATAACTAACAACTAGCCGACCCGGCGAACTTCGTACCGCCTATAAACAGTCAAAGAATGTCGTGTTAACTTTTAGCTAAACTTACTTTAGGATTTTATTAACGTAATTTGTTTTTTTTCTCTCAAATCGAAATAACAATTGAAAAAATTTGTAACAGTGTGCCAACAAATAGAAAAATTCCAAACAACGAAAAAAATAATGTTAATGTATTTCAGTTACATTTTGATGATACCAGAATTTTTTGAGCGATGACTCGCATACACCTGACAAAAATGGTGTGTGATTTAACTGTGCGTGATTATATACGATTGTAAATTATTTGACGGATAGTAAAGAGTTTAATTTAAGTTTAAAGCGTCAGGATTAAACTTCTATACAGTCTCTCTTCTCTGACAGTAGACTTGATTTGTTTAGGATCCATGTCTTCTGTCGGAGAACACGCGTATATTAACTTCACTTGTATATATGCAGGGGTGCCAAATAATAATCCAAAAACAATTAATTTATTTTAATGGATAAATTAAATTATTTGGATTATTTATTTCAGATAATAACCCGCTATCAGGATTAATAAAGCAAAATAATTTGTAGTTGAATTTCTACGAGTCAGGGGCAAATGGGGCTGCCGAGGTATCGGAAAAATTCCTTGTGGGCCGCACATCAATTATTTCAAGGGCCGTATGCGGTTCGCGAGCCGCAGGTTGCCGACCACTGGTCTATACCAACCATAGGAATAAAATCACAATCGAATAGGGTGCAAGAAGGATATATTTCTGTCTTTTTTTTGGTCGTACAAGCTCGTTGGTTCTGATTGGTTAACGCCATAGATAAAGACATAGAAATTTTGATAAAGAGAGATATACTCCATGCTAATATACTTTGAATATAAAACACTATGCTAATATTATATTATAGAAATAACCAAGGAATCACCTCGAGAAAAGAGACGCAGATATATTTTCGATACGCTTTTTTGCCTTCGCTCACCGCACATTGAGTAAACAGACAATGGTCGATATAGTAATATTAGTACCTACATATCTGCTACATAGCTTAAATAACTATAAACCTGGAATATAAAGACAGATATACATTTGTACCCGATTCGTGCGAGATTGCGATCTGCAGTACATATTAATACAGGTACATAACTTTCAAGTGCAGCCTGTACAAGAAAGCCGTCATGAAACTTGATGTCCTTTTATATTGAAAGTTTTTTACGTTTGAGCCAGTTATAAGTAGTTGCTGATTTTAGTTTTTTTATTATCCTTGATTTGATCAAAAAAAAAAAAAAAGAAAAAAACAAACAAACATTATTAAACCAAAATTTGCCACAGAAAATTGCAATTCGCAATTCACAAAGTTATAATTTGCTATGTACGGTGTTTTCATCGGATATACGCTCTCATAATTTTGGTCTTTATAGCTTTGTATAAAGTGTTAAAGCTTTAATTTGGCATGACAGTAAGCTGTGAATGGCGTTATTCTTTTGCTTACGGTCGGCGCATGCGTATGGCCCTTCGGTGCACATAAATAAATTGGTTTTTCGTTTTAAATACGTGCATTTCGCCTGCAGTAACGAGGTTAATTTACCGTAGCTCTGTTGCTACCCTGCTAATGCAGTTGTTGTTTGTTTATTATTTTTTTATGCTCATCTCTACGGTTTATTCGCTGAAACACCAGACGTTCCGGCTATATACTAACAGAGAAGAGATACTGTATAGAATTTTTTAACTATAACTAGCGGTCCCGTCCGGTTTCACCCAGGTGCAAAAGAACGAACGGGGAGGGGAGGAACTTGAGTACACACATTCATCTTAGTTTACCGAGATGAATGTTGTGTCCAAATTTCATGATGATCGGAGTTACCGTTCAAAAGTTTTTGTCGTAAAAAGCAGTATTTATACTTTTTTTAAGTAGTAAATTTCTTTTAATATAATAAATATTTAATTAAAAATACTGTAGGAAAATTATTTTTATATAGGTGCCTATAGTTGTAACAGTTTTCAAATGAGCTATTAATTAAATTATTTAATTTTAATTGTTCGTAAAAAAAATTAAAAAAAATTAAATGTAAAGCCTTGGAAGAAAGCAATGTAGAAAGTAAAAAAAAAAAAATAAAAATATATTCGCCGACGTGGGGCTTGAACCCTAGACTCTGGCATTAAGAGTCTTACGTTCTACCAACTGAGCTATCTGGGCTTGTAAACTTCACGCGCTAATATAGCAATATTTAGTTAAGGCTTTTTCACCTGATAATATTTGTCGGACGGACTAATTTTGAGATACATCTTGCAACATTTTTCATTGATGTTCCGCTCCAATTAGTCATAGCGTAATATTATATAGCCTATAGCCTTCCTCGATAAATGGGCTATCCAACAAAAAATTTTTTTTCAATTCAAACCAGTAGTTTCTGAGATTAGCGCGTTCAACCAAACAAACAAACTCATCAGCTTTATATATTAGTGTAGATGGAACAGTGTGGCCGGAAATCTTAGTTTCTGTTAGATGACAGAACGATCGAGGTTTAGTGTCGATGTACAGAGCTGGGGTACGTATATTTCCATCTCTCATCTTCAGAATTAAATTTGAGGGTTTATCCAAACACCGTAGAAAATAAATATAAGAAATTTATCAATTTCTGTCGATTTTTTTTAATTAATAAAAAATTATAAAAAATGCAATGATTAAGGTGTGAAGCTGAAATTAGTTATTATCGCCACCTGGCGTTGCGGTTCCGAAGCTGAGTGCGCCGCATCACTATCTTGATAATTGGGGGAAACTAACAGCTGTCACTTTTCAATTTAATAACTTGTTATCAACATTTACACTTGATCTACTAGCACAATTACGTACTGCACAACATATATCGTGCTTCTTCTTCGATTTTTCAATAACTCGTGTATAGCTTCCATAGTTTTAAACAATAAATATTTACAAAGATACGGAGCGCGCTATGCTTCACTATATGAGACGCCTCGCATAGGATAGTTCACTGAAATGCTGTGTAGATGGCGCATGGTCGAAGCGAAATCCCAATACCGTATCAAAATTCGAACATTGCAGTTGACTCGCAGGTCTCAACCGTCCAGAAAATTGCCAGTATGGCAGTATAGTGCAATGTTTCGAAGGAAACTGTAGTTATGGCTGCAAGGGGAATTACCGCTGGACCGTAATATGGTATATAGTGGTATGCAGAAGTAGCCATAGAGGCGACGGGCTCTTTAACACAGTAATACTGCGCACCTATACCAAGAATGTATGAGTATTTTACCTAGGTATAGTTTTGGTATAGTTATTTAGACTTGTTCCGCACAAAATGCCGCAGTGACACTACTCCGATTACAGTTGTGCCTCAATTATTCGCCCCTAACATATAAAGTTGTAAACTGTATAAAATAAAAATAGTTTAAAAAAAACCGGTCAAGTGTGAGTCGGACTCGCACACGAAGGGTTCCGTACACTATGTACTTTTTAAATACTTTTGTAAAAGAAACAAGAGAGGCGCTATAACAATATGTAACCAGTGGGAGTATGCAAGTAGTTCAAGAATTTCAAGGCGTAAAATTTTACATAATACACCCCGGCGTTTTTATATTATAAACACTTTTTTTACAAAAATTTCTTGTAGAATAAAATAATATAAAGTTTGATAAATATACCATTATATCAAATAACAACGTTATGGCAAATATCTCTGTTGCGCATGCACCGATTTCCCCAAAAAAATATACAAAACTTTAGAGAATATTAAACCATTATGAAAAATATACCATTATTATATAAAAACAATGTTATAGCACATACTCCTCTGCACATGCGCCGCCTTTCCCCCTAAAACTTTTTACAAAACTTTCTTTTAAACCATTATGAAATATATACCTACTATTATTATATAAAACAACGTTATTGCATATATTTCTTTTGCGCATGCGCCAATTTTTCCTAAAAAATTTACAAAACTTTTGTAAACATAGATAGAATAATAAACCGTTATAAAAAGTATGCCGTTATTATATAAAAAACAGCCTTATAGTATATATTTCTTCTACGCATGCGCCGATTTTTTTCAAAAATTTATTTTACAAAACTCCTGTAAAACAAAATAATAAGCCTTTATGAAAAGTATACTATTATCTTATAAAAACAACATTATAATATATATATTTCTTTTGCGCTTGCGCCGACGTCTCTCAAAAACAATAGGCCTCTTCATATTTGCATATCAAACATCCTCCCAAAATTTGGTTTCATTCCGTTCATCCATGGTGTTGGAATGGTAAAAAATGTCAAAAATGACGTTTGCATCTGTCAAAGCAATATGTTCTAATAATTAAAATTAGTTATTCAAATCGTTAACTCAGAAGGCGTTGCATTTCTCAAAATACTAATGTCAAAAGACTGACTAATATTTGAAATGACATTCGTTTTTGAACAAATGCAATCTTTTTTTTTTAAGGCAGAACATACGCAATTTTTAAATTCCCATAGTACACTATGCAACAAACGAAGACAGACGATCCCCGTGTATGCTATGGATTAAACAAAATTGAATTTATACAATATATTTCTATATAAAACTGTATAAAAAAAGTGTTTCGACGAATTCTGTTATACAAAATCTATGTAAAATTTTCTCCTCTTTCGTTTAAGACAGGTCTCGAATCGATCCGATTTAAATTGAGTGAATTATAAGCAAAAAACTTAGTTTGCTCCTCTTTTGGGAGTTTTGGGGGGTTTTTAATTATTTGTTGTTTTAGCGGCAATAGAAATACATACTCTGTGAAAATTTCAACTCTCTACCTATTACGGTTCTTGAGATACAGCCCGCTGACAGACAGACAGACGGACAGACGGACAGACGGACGGACAGCGGAGGCTTAGTAATAGGGTCCCGTTTGAGCACCCTTCGGGTACGGAACCCTAAAAACTAAAAAACACGCTTTATATCGAACTAAAAAGTAAAAAATATTTTTTTAAAAATAAGCTTAAAAAGCGTGGGGCGCTTTGTTCCACGCCCCACGCTTTTTAAGCTTATTTTTAAAAAAATATTTTTTACTTTTTAGTTCGATATAAAGCGTGTTTTTTAGTTTTTTTTTTAAACTATATTTACTTTTCACTTTTTAGTTTGATATAAAGCGTGTTTTTTAGTTTTTTTTAAACTATATTTATTTTCCACTTTTTAGTTCGACTTATTGTCAAAAATTTGCCGAAAAAAAAACAATTTTTTTTTCGGCGTGAACGGGATTAGAACCACGACCCGTGATGCCGAGAGTTGACGTCAGCGAAGACCCGTGCCTTAGAACCGCACGGCTGCCAGTATGTACTTACTATGCTGGCATATTATACCGCTATATAAACCACTTGCTGTAGTCCAAATGAAAGTTACAAACATACATACAGTGAATTTAATATAAAGCGTGTAAAAAGAAACTGGGTGTGCATATCGTATTTTTTCAAATTTGAACATTCATTAGCCCTTTTAGAGTGTAAATTAAATAAAACTAACTAGTAAAACCGCAGAGATCGCTTGACAGATTGTTAAACTGTCGGTATTCATTTTGTTTTAACACTTTTTATTTTACACGGCACACTCTGATCACTACAGATAACGTCAAAAAGCAATTTTGATCAGTTTCGTAACTTTCTTTTCGTTCAGATATAAGATGTAATATATCAAATTAATCAGAATTCGAATATCTAAAAATTCAAAATGGCGTCCATAATAAAAACCAAAGTTCATGTCAATATCTCATTATGCAGTGGATATAAAAAAATTATACCCACGCCGCTGAAAAGAACTTAAGAAGTTGTTACAAAATGGTTCAAGAAATTTTCTGATATCTTCATAAATAAAAAAGTTTTCGAAAATGGCAATTTTCACTATTTTCTAAATAAGTTCATAAGGTATCAAAATTCAATTGTTTTTTCGACGGGACGTTCATGAGCACAATTTTTTGCACTACTTTGCCCATTTGCGGACTTTCTTTCTCCACTAATAACAAAGTTACCCATATGTAAACCAACGTTCATTTGGACTGGTTTCGTTTTCCTGTTTGTTAAATCGAAGTACAATTAATCTATGCTCGATTGTACTGAATATTGGGGCAATAGATAAAAACTTTGTGTGTTTTATTGTATATCGTTATTATTGTTCCAAACGCAAACTTTTTTAATTCGCTAGACGCTAAAATCTATAAATAAAACCATTTCTAGCGTAGATTAAATCGCTGGATAAAATTATGACCCATTATATTGTGTATGCTACTAGATATTTATGTTTATTTAGTTCTGCTTTACTGCTATTTTATCTACTCAAATCTCTATTTTTTGAAAGTTTGAGCAAATAAATCCAAACTTATTTCATATTATTATAAAAATTAAATTTATCCGAAATATATATTATTTTGTTTCGCTTTTATGATCAGTTTTGTCTGTAACTAAGTTTTGTTCATATGACTAATATACTGATTTTTAATAAAAGCTATCTTTCAGGGGTAGGGTTGCCAGGCCCCAAAATACAAAAGACGGACATTTTATCCTAAAACCCAAACATACCTTTTTCAACTCGTAGATACGTTTTAAAAGCCGGACATCACATTTATAATAAAAAAAACTCTTCAAATAAATAAAATTATTAACCAATTTTTTCAGTCTATTCAGACGTTACTCAAAGATTTGATAAAAAAGCTCTGTTGGGTTCGTATTAAAGTTGTTTATTAATTATTATTCAACAGTGAATCAGAGTTTTGTTAAAAAATTATCAACATTTATATTCATTCTTTTGGATAAAAACAAAAAGATCTTTAAAATATTTGATTTACGTCTGATTAGAACTCTTCAATAAATAAAATTATCGACCAATTTTTCAGACAATATATTAACAAAAAATATAATTAATACATTAACGTTTCGATCCGGATTTGGACCTTCTTCAGAACTGATCTAAAAAATATAAATAGTATATTACATCACAAGGGCCGAGATTTCAACTTTTAAGGCCCGTGTGGTGTATACGATTTTTCTTCATATCTGCTCGAAAGTACGTACTTTAACATTTACTCCTAGTGAGAACGGCGGGAGGAAAAAATTTCTCATGCGTATTTATACTCGTAACTAGGGTTACCGCTGTCATTTAATATAATAAATAACAGGGAGTAAATGTCAAACTTTCGTCCCTGCTATAAGGGACGAAAGTACGTACTTTCGATCGAGGTATGAAGAAAAAATAATTAATACTTAATTTCTAATTCGCCTTATAAAAAATTCTTTCAAAATTATTAATTAGTATCAAAAAAAAAATCCGGATGGAAACGTTAATGTACCTATTAATTACATTTTTTGTTAATATATTGTCTGAAAAATTGGTCGATAATTTTATTTATTAAAAAGATCTTTACTTATTAAAAAATAACAATTTAAAACTTTTGAAAAATATAGTTATAATTAAAAGTACACAGACCAAAAGCCTAACAAAAGCCGGACACGACCGTAAAAAGCCGGACACCTGGCAAGCCTATTCAGGGGAAACTGTTTTTCAAATTTTGTATAAGCTCACGATTAGCGCCTATAAAATATCGCTCGCTTGCCAAATATGTCAATCCGGGCGCCGCCGCGCGCCAAGTAACACGTACGAACACAAGCTTCTCTGTAATCCCGCCAGTCCCGCGGGATCCCTCAAAATTTTCGACCGAGATTAGTCCGCAAAATGTATGCGGGGTCGCGGTATTGCATTATCTAGTCGGATCCTATACGGGATCCAGATACAAATCACAAAAAAGATTCGTTTTTCCCATCTCTAACCTTAAACGATTATGGCTTGCACGGGTCATATGACATAACCTCAATAGGATAGCAATTATGTGAGTCCGACACTCGGCACAGAGGCCGCGGCGTGTCGACTGTTGGTTCATTTGAGAAGGTAAGCGGCGACCGCCATAATACGTATGTGCATACAAATTGGTGTACAGCAAGCGGTTCTGCTGCTCTTATAAAAAATACACAACAGACAACAATAAATCTCTGCCAGTAGCACTCATTCACAACACCTCTACCTATCGCGACCCCCAAACCTTCAACCCCCAAACGCTAAACAGTGGCGCGACCGTTCCTTTTCAATCGATTGTTATTTTAAAAATAAGCTTTTGCCCGCGTTTTTTTGACTAACGGGAATTGCCTGTCACCGGGAACACCGCAGTCTCTAGGGACTATTCTCTTATATCACTCGATCCAATATCCTCGTTCCTTGCACTAGCTTGTGATTGGGTGATCGATATGATCTTTTGGATTCATTCTACTAATTATTCTACAGTATGTAAATGCGTAAGGTGCACATATGGAAATTAGCATTGGGAAAAAATACTTGGATCAAAGTTAGCCATGACTGCATTAATTGTTATTTCTATTGAATTATCGTGGTAATCTTGAGGATTTCTATTTTATTTTGATTTACTTTTATTTTACTTGGCTTTTTTAATAACAAAAAGCTCTTATAAATCATTATTTTATTTTTTTTGTACAAAAATCAAACTGAAAAACAACTCCATCTGTTTGGAAACATTTCATTTAAAAACTATCTGACTGGTATGACGTATGCGCGTTGGTAAATCAGTGACCCAATGTATTTAGGTTCAACACGAATAGGCGGTGATATTTGATCTTGCACCATATTTAAGTATTTTTGGGAATTTAATGTCCCATTAATAAAAAAAGTCCGATTATGTTGTAATCATTTGAATATTTTCTTCGGTAGTATACACATTCATTTTGCAAAAGAATATTATCTGTCGAATTGAAAAACAAGATTTCAAGGCTAACTCTGATCTAGTCATTTTTTTCCAATGTTAATTTCCCTATGTGCACCTTACGTGTTTACATACTGTCTGATCCAAAGCCTAGCATTTATACAGAATATGTTTTCGTCTGCACTTTAGGTCCGCGTTAAACAGCCCGATTCTTTGGAGGTGTCCTTTCAAGGCACAATGTCCTGTCAGGAGGTCTTCCACGAGACATGTTGCTGCCCGGAAAATTGATTCCAGTATGTCTTGTACTTATTTTCGATTTTTGATCATATGCACATTGCAGTATAGCATAATATAGGTTCTTCTGCCTAAAAGACTGTAGTATATAGCAGCTTAGCTTCGGGGAATGCTAATTAGGAAATTGCCACTTGTCAAAAATACTAATATTGATAGTAGCTTTGTTCCAACCCATCTGCGAACGGTAATATTATCGTCACAGTCTTGCGCAGTAGCTAAAATGATAACTTTAAGAATGCTGAAAGAGTTTTTTTCGATATATTTAAATTCAACGCAGAAATTCAAATTTTAGAATTCCATAGCCAAATGTTTTGTAAAACTTATTTGAAAAAGTAATTGTTCGCATTCTTTATTCTAATAAAATTAAGTACACCTCTGACATCAGCACACATAAAAAACATTATTTTCATTCGTGCCGTCCGTCCGTCTGTCTGTACACAGTACGTATACAGTGAGTGTGTTCATATGAAAGAGTTACATAGGTAATCAACAAACCCAACCCAACATTATAATATAATAAAATCACTTTCAAACTTTGTATAATACAGGCACCGATAAAATGCTTGATTTATTCAAGCAACAAGCACTTTCATTTTTCAAAATGTTTAAAAGCATCAAGGCACTTAAAAAAATTTGAAAAGAAGTTTGACCCTGCAGGCCATCCCTGAAACTTCCCGCTATTTTCGAGTTCAAAACGTTCAAAAATATATAAAATATAGCAAGAAGTTTATTTTTTAGCTCTTCGAGCTCAAAAAAAATAACACTGTTCACGATATCTCATGAACAAATGAACCGATTTTGATGCGATTTGCGGCAGTCGACGCAATTTTTTAACCTAAAAAAGTAATTTATTACAGGAAAATCGATCTCATAGGAATTTTACGAGCAATTTAAAAAAAACACTTTTTTACAAATTTTTCGTTCACGATATCTCGTGAACAAATAAGCCGATTTTGATGCGGTTATCGGCGATCGACGCAGTTTTTTTAACCTAAGAAAGTAAATTATTACAAAAAAATCGGTTTGATAAGAATTTTACGAGTAATTATAAAAAATTACTTTTTTTCTAATTTTTCGTTCACGTTATCTCATAAACAAATGAACCAATTTTGATCTGGTTTGCGGCAATTGACGCAGTTTTTAGCCTAAGAAAGTAATTTATTACAAAAAAATCGATCTGATAACAATTTTAAGAGTCATTTTAAAAAAACACTTTATTACGATTTTTTCGTTCACGGTATCTCGTGAACAAATGAACCGATTTTGATGCGGTTTGCGGAAATCGACGCAGTTTGTTAAGGAGAAGAGCTGATTAGATTTTGGAATTATTCGGTTTAATAGTTTAGAAAATATTTCACAAAAACAAATTTTTTAAAATTTTTGAAACTTGTTTTTTTAAGATTTCTCAAAATTTTTTGGGCCGAATCGTTTCAAATTTTCAGGAAGTCTAATAGGCCCCACTCACGATCAAACTTCATGCCACAGTTCAGTGTTCAGTGAAGTTGGACAGATTAATCGAAAGACTGACTGGCACCACACACAGTTCATGCAAACTGCTCAGTTTTTTAAATTTTTTGTGTTCAGTTTGGTTCAGTTGTTGGCATACACTCGTCGAGTATAGATACATAAGATATATTATATTATATACACACTATAATATTATACTATAGAGTATAGTTCATTAATAAGAACTAAATGAGTAATTTAAATGGTGAGGATTGGCTGTTCAGAGCTATGGGATTGTATTTAAAACAGAGAAATAAGAAAAAAAAAGAAGAATATGGGTGAAAAATTGGTTAGAAATGCGTGATTCAAGAAGTCATGTTTATTTGATTAATGAATTACATCTTGAGCCGCTTGATTGCAATAATTATTTACGAATGAATGAATTAACTTACAATTATTTACTGGAATTAGTTACCCTATTTATTAAGAACCAGGACACAAATATGTGAAAATCTATTTCTGCACAAGAAAGGCAGCAACATTGAGATTTTTGGCTTCTAGTTGTACAAAACACAGAACTCCAAAAACTGAACTGAAAAACACCCACACACACAACAGTTTACTTGAACACTGAACACTGAAGTCGTTCAAAAATCAAGATGCATTTGATGAGTTCATGCTTGACTTCAGTGTTGGTTTCAGTGTTTATTTGTCCCACACACTATCATGCTTCACTGAACTATAAGTTTGAACACTGAACTGTTGCATGAAGTGTGATCGTGAGTGGGGCCTATTAGTTCACCAAGATCACGTCACACACATATAGTGAGTATTTTTATGCCATTGAATAGCGCTCTGCATGATTCTCTGGATCTGATATTGCTTATAGTTTTTATACATCACTGATGTAAGAGCTAGTATTTTTACCCACGACGGAACGGAGAAGGTATATATGCGTTTAGGGTGAGAGATTGTTTGCCCCGAAATTAAAATAATACAACTTTCAAATCACGTTGGGTACGTAAATAATTGTAGTCTTCAATTGATATTTTCCTATTCTTAATTCAGGGCAGCGAATCGCAGCCCCCGACGATTTTTCTTTGATTATTACCTCCTTTTAGTCGGGGGGTTTCAAAATTTTATTTAATCCTTTTTCAATTAAGTAAAACGTTTGCATCCGTAGTGGGTTTTTTCAAAATTTTCAATTTTGTTTTTACACGCTTTATATTAACTTCACTTGTAAGTTTGTATGTATGTATGTATGTTTGTAACATTCCTTTGGACTACAGCAAGTGGTTTATTACTGTAGTATAATATGCCAGCACTGTAACTACAGTGGTAGCCGTGCGGTCTAAGGCACGGGTCTTCGCTGACGTCCACTCTCGGAATCACGGGTCGTGGGTTCTAATCCCGTCCACGCCGAAAAAAATTGTTTATTTTTCGGCAAATTTTTGACAATAAATCGAACTAAAAAGTGGAAAATAAATATAGTTAAAAAAAAAAACTAAAAACACGCTTTATATCGAACTGAAAAGTAAAAAATATTTTTTTTAAAATAAGCTTAAAACAATAATGAATAAAAAATACAAGTACTATTGTGAAAAAAGCTTGGGGCGTTCGATGTACGAAAATGTAGAACAAAGCGCCCCACGCTTTTTTCACAATAATACTTGTATTTTTTATTAACCGACTTCAACAAAAAGGAGGAGGTTCTGTGTTCGTCTGTATATTTTTTTTAATGTATGTTCACCGATTTCTCCGTCAATTATGGACCGATTTTCAATTTTTTTTTTATTCGAAAGAGTGCACCTCAGAGGTGGTCCCATCGGAACCAAGTCAGGATCTGATGGTGGAATCCGGAGAAATCGAGGGAAACTCAAATTTCAAAGAAACGCATAATGTTTTTTTATGTATGTTCACCGATTTTTATTTTTTAGTGTTAGATTAACACTAAAAAGAGAAATAAAATATTTTTAACAAAAAAATTGAACCGACTTCACACTAAAAAGTAAAAAATAATTGCGTATTGAAATGTTTTGGAGTCGGTGTAGTTCTCGGAATAGATTTCATTTTGGCTGACACCGACTCCAAAACATTTCAATACGCAATTATTTTTTACTTTTTAGTGTGAAGTCGGTTCAATTTTTTTGTTAAAAATATTTTATTCATTATTGTATTAAGCTTATTTTAAAAAAAATATTTTTTTTATTTCATATTTAAGTTAATTTTCAAAAGGTACGATGTAGCAGATAGCTAATTATCTAAGTGTCTATATAATTTGTAATTATTATGTAACTCGAGTTTATTAGTCAATGAAATAAAAGTATTACTAAACGACACCCAACTGTTCATTTAGCGTTACAGCGTGTTCTTATTAAGTGGCTTCTTTATAAATTTTGATACTAGGTACTGATTTGAAAAAGCTTATTTTTAGCAATCAGTCATTCGAGGTTTATTGTCTTCCTACTTAAAAGTCTATAATAAATTATCAATTTTGCAAAATCAAAGACATTGGAAATCTAACAACTTACATAATATCTCTTTTTGTCGCGTTTTGTATAATATAGACGTTGAAGTTGCGAAAAAACATAATCATCGTACTTTACGTATAATCTGTATCGTTATTCGTTAAGAAAATAGTCACAAAATGAAGGAATTATATATAAATGGACACGGTATAAGGGAAATGTGCCGATTGTGCTTATCAAAAGACGTCATTTTACTAGACATTTTTTATTTTTCGGCCAAAATGAGTAATCATCTATCGAATATAATAATGAAGTGTGCTCCCGTTCAAGTAAGTTTAATAATATAGAATTTTTATTTTATTATTTGTTAAGATTTTTAAAACAAATCTGAAAATAATTTAACAAATGAAAAATTGATCATCACAGTATTGTCACCTAAGATCCTGTCCAGAAAGGGCGAATTCGCCGCGGATCGTTACGCGCGAGTTTCTACGCGCGTTGGCGAGATACTCGGCGTCAATATATTGCATCCACAAGCATCGCGCGAATTTAAAATTCGCGCGTAAATCGCGTGCACTACTCCGGACTCTCGACTCGCGCGTATTGCGCACGAGTCGAGATACTAGGAACGTATTGTTTGCGTCCAGTTAACGCGCGAATTTGAGCGAGTTGACGTATCAAGGGAAATGGAGCGGCACCAAATGCTCGCGCGTTGGTACGCTCTTTCTGGACGCAACGTACGCGCGAAATACGTGCGAGATAATCGCGGCGAATTCGCCCTTTCTGGACGAGGTCTAAGAGTATGAAACATATTTGTTTATTTGAAAATATATTATATAGTGGCAAACCTATGGCACGCGTGCCACAGGTAGCACGCGAAAGATTATTGTTGGCACGTCATTGATTCAGGTGCAAAATCGAAATACAGTGTAAACTCTTTATAACGAAACTCAAGGGACCGAGCATTTTTTATCGTTATAGAGAGTTACCGTTATATGGAGTGAAGAAAGAAAAACAACCAAATTTACAATAATCTTCAATGTACTGTATAATCTCTTTATAACGAATTTTAAGAGACCGAACATTTTTTTCGTTATAAAGAATTTTCATTATATGGAGGGAAGAAAGAAAAATAACCAATTTTCACAAAAATAATTTATTCCAAACACATATACCTATAGTTTGGCGTCATCAAGTGCTTGTTGAATAGATGGTGATGGTTCAGAATGGTCCTCTTTATGTCTGTAAACATTTGCTGACGTCTAAATATGAACATATTTCTTCGTAATAGAGAATGGCTGTTGCGTTATAAAGAGGGTATTAATTGTATAGGTTTTAAGGTAAACCAACCAAATCGTAAAAATTTCGACGTTATAGGGAGTTTTTCGTTATAACGAAGGACGTTATAAAGAGTTTACACTGAAATTAAAAATGTTAGATGCCGAAAACAATTGAATATCACCAAACAACAAATACGAAAAATTATTATATTATCAAAATTATCATTTTTATCCAAGTCTGATTCATTTTTTTGACAACTAAATTTCTTTGGTTGCTTGTCATCGCGTCTTGGCTACATTAAACATTTTTGAAAAAAAAAATGGCACATAGGTATAAAAAGGTTCGCCTGATATAGTCCTCTTGATTTTCAGATCAGAAGACGTGATGAGATGCCCAATTTCATATGCGAATTATGTTACGATCAACTCGAAAATTTTCACCAGTTCCAGAAGCAAATTGTACAGTCTGATAAAATACTGCGAGGCTATCTAAATCAGTTATGTATTTCGGAGAAACAAATCAAGCTTGAACGTACCAATCAGAAGTCTTCAGACGAACATATAATCGCTAAAAGTAATCGCTGTGATGTCACTGTGAAATATGAACCTATAATTCATGGTACGAACCTCGACAGGGAAGAAATGGCGCACACAAATAATGATAATACATCAGACGAAATTAAAGAAGATTTGGCCTTAAAATTCGAAGTCAAAGACGAACCAAGCAATGATAATACATTAATAGAATATGCTGATGAAGTAGAAACTTTATCCAATGATGGAGGTAGTAACATCGTCTGCGAAGACACAAAGGTCGGCATCAGCGACAATAATTTGATCGAAAGCGTCGATATTATTCGGAAAGAGAAAAGTTTTCATTCACTGAACGACACTAACCTTTTAAAAGTCGAACTCAAAAACGAACCAATTGATGACAACTTATTAAATCTAACAGAATGTGCTAATGATATAGTAAGTACTTCACCAAAGACAGGCGGTAGCGAAATGTGTTGCGAAAACTCAAAGACCAATTGTAACTACATATCGGAAAACAATGTAGCAAAATGTCTGGACAAAAGTAAAAGCGGGAAAAAACATAAAAAACCATCTAAAAAGAGGTATCACTGTGACATTTGTTGTAAGATTTTTACCTACTCAAATAGTTTGATTAGACACGAGCGCACACATACTGGCCAGAAACCATATAAGTGTGACGTTTGCAATAAGTGTTGCCGCCAATCATCTAATTTCAATGTTCACAAACGCACACCTACTGGTGAGAAACCTTATAAGTGTGACGTTTGTAATAAGTGTTTCAGCCGATCACAGCATTTAATAATCCACAAGCGCACACATACTGGTCAGAAACCATTTAAGTGTGACGTTTGCAATAAGTGTTACCGCCAATTATCCCATTTAAATGTTCACAAACGCACACATTCTGGTGAGAAACCTTATCAGTGTGACGTTTGTAATAAGTGTTTCAGCTTTTTAAGCAATTTATATATTCACAAACGTACACATACTGGTCAGAAACCATATAAGTGTGACGTTTGCAATAAGTGTTACCGCCAATTATCCCATTTAAATGTTCACAAACGCACACATACCGGTGAGAAACCATACCAGTGTGACGTTTGTAAGAAGTGTTTCAGCCAATCATCCGATTTAAATATTCACAAACGCACACATTCTGGTGAGAAACCATATCAGTGTGACGTTTGTAATAAGTGTTTCAGCCGATCACAGCATTTAATAAGACACAAACGCACACATACCGGTGAGAAACCATACCAGTGTGACGTTTGTAAGAAGTGTTTCAGCGAATTATCCGATTTAAATGTTCACAAACGCACACATTCTGGTGAGAAACCTTATCAGTGTGACGTTTGTAATAAGTGTTTCAGCTTTTTAAGCAATTTATGTATTCACAAACGTACACATACTGGTCAGAAACCATATAAGTGTGACGTTTGCAATAAGTGTTGCCGCCAATTATCCCATTTAAATGTTCATAAACGCACACATACCGGTGAGAAACCATACCAGTGTGACGTTTGTAAGAAGTGTTTCAGCCAATCATCCGAATTAAATGTTCACAAACGCACACATTCTGGTGAGAAACCATATCAGTGTGACGTTTGTAATAAGTGTTTCAGCCGATCACAGCATTTAATAAAACACAAACGCATACATACTGGTGAGTAACCCTATCAGTGTGGTGTTTACAATAAGTATTTTAACCGATCATGTCATTTAATTATTCATAGGCGCATGCATTGTAAGAAACCATATTGTAATCATTTGAAGATAAATCAATCAATAAAAAAAAAGATAAAATCGTAGCATAGTCTGCAATTGTACATTTTATGTGTTACCTAAATCAAATTTACCATTTTCATCATTTTTCGTCAGTTTGTTTCAGGTTAAATGAAAGTGTCTGCAATTTGCATAATTTATTTACGGATAATCTTTATAATTGACGTTTGTATGTTAGCTTGCTTAGAACTCGAGAATTGCTGCATCAATTTCGATGAAATTCTTGCTAACTTAAAGTATAGCTTATTTAAGGAACAGATCAATGTACAAATACAAACCGATATGTTCTGTTGCACATACCGCTAAACTAGCGGTATGTGCTCTGTTCTCGCTTTGTGCGTCAGAGCTGACTTTCGTTCATAAAAGAAGTTATATCTAAGTTAATTTTACACGAAATCCATTTAAATTGTAGGTTTTTGAAAAGAGGAGATTCTGTTTTAGATCCATTAGGGTTCATAATTACTACTAAAATTGTAATTGAAAATCACGAACAATAGTTGTCGGTCGGTCTATACGTACGTTGCACGTCCGAGCTCTACAGGTCGCAATTTTGGTCGGATTGCTTTGGTTTATATTTTATTCGCTTTGTTTACTGTCAGACCAGAACCCTATTTAAATTCACTGAAATATGCTCAGTAGTTCAATTTTTAGTTTTAGTTTTTATTTTTTTTTTTACAGCTAATATAGTTAAAAAAGACAATCTAATGATTGTTGTAAATTAACGTAGAATAAGTGCTATAACAGAGGCATAGAGCTAGAAGGCTATAGCTCAGTGGCTGTAGTGACAGGGTCCCGGGTTCGATTCCTGCCGACATAATTGATTTTTTTTTCTAATTCATTTTATTCCACTTGATATTTATAAATTATATGTTTATTTTTTTAGGCTTTTTTAATTTTTTAAAAATTTTTTCAATTGTTTTTTTTGTTAATCTATTTTTTCAATTTTCATTATACGTGGAAAACTTGCGGGATGTGCATTTTTGGTCTTGCCAAATATTTACTTCTTCGATGAATAATTTATTTTTTATAGTACAAATGTCATTAATGAAGTGTGGCGAAATGGCCGACCAAATCTCATTGAACGTTTTTTACTTTGTACGGCCTATGTTTCAGTTTGCGCTGGACACACACCATGTACACAACCCACACACGTAGTATGGTGTAAATGCCATAACGAATTCGCGATCCATCTGTTTGCGGTGAATTTATGGAACACACGGTTCGAGTCCTGACGTGGTATGTTCGCGTGTGCCCCATTTGTACGTGCTTTAGTAAACGAAACCTCAGAAAACAATAGGCACTGTCGTTTTTTTTAATCTTCTCTAAATTATAAATTTTTGAGTAAAATAAACCAAAGTAACGGTTAGGTAGGTACTGATTTTATGCATTTTTAAAACCCGAACACCCTTTTATTTCGTAGAGGAAGGGTTTTCGGGCAAACGTTGCAGGGAATCAATGAAGAAGAACGTTGGTGTAGTTTTTTTTATTTGGTGGAGGCGTCTTCGAGATATCACGGTCACCTCCACTTTTTTAAATAGGAACCCGCATTTTTTATCTCGGATTATTGTTCTTTGGGTGTAAGAATTATATAGTACTAGCGGCCCTGTACGTGCTTCGCTACGTATAAAGTGAAATAATAAAACAATTTAATTGGAACATCTATCTATCTATTTTATTAATTGCTAGCTATTTTAAAATATACATGGGCGTATATGTGTGTATGTCGAGCACTCCGGCTGCGCCGTCGTGCTCGAAAAAAATAGCGTAAAGTATTCGTGGATAACTGGTCTTTATAACACTTGCTCTATTTCGAGCACTCCGGCTGCGCCGTCGTGCCGAGCACTCCGGCATATGGTTGTTAAGTTCGTTGCGCCATCTATTGAATATTCACTCAATCCAGTCAACAGGTATCGCCATCTTATATGGTTGTTAAGTTCGTTGCGCCATCTATTGAATATTCACTCAATCCAGTCAACAGGTATGGCCATCTTATATGGTTGTATTATGACTGTCAAGGAATAGACAAATAATTTGCAATAAAATAATATTGCGACTATAAATTGAAATGTAAGCTATCCTATCCTTCAAGTTGGGTCGAATTGCACACGGTGTGCAAATCAAATTTAAAATCGGTTCAGTAGTTTAGGAGTTCATTGCGGACAAACATGTGACACGTAATTTTTATATATAAAGATATTGTGCAACTAGTGCGACAATACCGCACGAGTTGCACATACTATTTTTTATTACGAATTAAATGAAATTAAAATTTTATTACGAATTAAAAAAAGAAATTAGAAGTAATAAAAATTAAAATTAATTCATTAAAAAGTTGAAAATTCAGTTAAAATTGTTAAATAGTCAAGAATAAAAGTCCATAGGTAATCGAAAATTTTAACCTCAAATCTGCTTCAAATGACATACACATACACACACAAACAAACAAAATGCTAGAGCCGGATTTAGGGGAGGGCAAACGGGGCTACAGCCCCGGGGCCTCCACAGAAGAGGGGCCCCCACAATAAAGATTTCGGAGAAAAAATTTCAAATTCAGACTAGTAAACAACTTTTTCTTTGATATTTTTTTTCGCGTTTTACCTTTACCTACAGTACTTTGTACAAACATGATTATATTAAATATTAACAGAAACTATCGATCTATATTTATTTCAAAAAAGCTCGGAAGCTTCCGTTCGTTAACGCTAATATTTAATTACAGATAATTCTTGTTTCCAATTATATTTATATGCTTGTTTAATAATAAAAGAATCTATACGCAATAAATTATTTTTTTGAAAACTCGACTGAAAAAAATTGTCCATTTTGTTTGGAAAATAATTTGGGGCCAGGGAGCCTCCACTCCTTTGTTGCCCCGAGGCCTTCAGACCTTTAAATCCGGCATTGAGCCTATGCAAGGCAGAAACAGGAAAAATAACTACAAAATCTCTTTAAATTTATATTTTAGTTTTTTTATTTCGCATTTTCCGTATTAACATACAGTGTAAACTCCATTTAACGTCACTCGAAATAACGACAAACTCCTTAAAACGTCGAAATTACTTAACTCTAATTGGTTTACCTTGCGATGCTCATACAGTGATATACCCTCTAAATAACGACACACCCACTCTAAATAACGACAACAATACGTCATCATTAAGCAATAAATTGTACCTGTTTGTTATTTTGTTGCTTTGTTGTCGGCATCATGCGTACCGAAGATTCTAAGAAATTCGTTCTTTTGTTTGTCTTTCATATGTTTAGCTCAGCTGCTTATCGATAAGTTCTCATATTCTTAGTTGGCCACAAACTTGCAAACTGTGAACATGGCGAGAAAAAGAAAATCTTTGTGTATTGACGAAAAAGTTTTATTAATAGTGTGAATGTTTGTTGGTCAGTTGTAAATTTTATATATTTTTTATATATTATTTCTTCTTTCCGTCAAACGCCAACTCTCAATAACGCCACAAAAAGCACAGTCCTTTGAGTGTCGGCTGTCGCTATATAGTATTTAAACTGTATTTATAACCTACTGGCGGTCCCGTCCGGTTTCACCCGGGTGTAAAAGAACGAATGGGGAAGGGTGGAACATGAGTACACACATTCATCTTAATTTACCGAGATGAATGTTTTGTCCAAATTTCATGATGATCGGAGTTACCGTTCAAAAGTTTTTGTCGATAAAAAGCAGTATTTATACTTTTTTTAACTAATAATTTCTTTTTTAATTAATTAAATAAAATTAAAATAAATTAGAATTTAAGAAGAAAAATGTAGAAAATAAAAAAAAATAAAAATATATTCGCCCAACGTAGGGCTCGAACCCACGACCCTGATATTGACAGTCGCATGCTCTACCGATTGATCCACCTGAGGTTGTGTTCTCACAACGCTAATATGAGTATATCTAGTTAGTGCATTTCACATGAATACACGCTTATTTTTGAGATACATTTTGCAACATTTTTCATTAAAGCTCCGCTCCTAATTGTCGTAGCGCAATATTATATAGCCTATAGCCTTCCTCGATAAATGGGCTATCCAACAAATTTTTTTTTTCAATTTAAACCAGTAGTTCCTGAGATTAGCGCGTTCAAACAAACAAACAAACTCTTCAGCTTTATATATTAGTATAGACTATAGATAACGAACGAAAATTAAATGCATTACATTAGTGATATTATAGTCAGTATATTGGCAACACCGAATTCCAACATTTAAATAATGAACTATATTTCATTTTACATATATAATAATATTAATCAAGCGGATAAACACAATATTATCGTTTTATTTATTAAAGGTGTCGTCATATCGTATCTAATTACGAATAAATAAAGTTATTCTACTTACTAGAAAACTAACATAAGTATTTTTTATCTCTGTTTTAGTAATAAAATAACACTGATAATGATAACACAATCGACTTACCAGCGAAAGTGTTGTAAATTCGCGGCGGTTGTTGCAGTAAGTGGTGTTTAAAAACAATAATAAGAACTAATTATAAGACATCTTGATAATGTGTTATTTGTCTAATTAAAGTATAAGTAAACCAAAAAAATAAATAAAAAATAACGTGTTCATCAAATATAATCACCTATTTTTAAATTGCAACTGACGTAAACACATTGTTTCATTCAAATTAATGTTAGTTTAAAAATAAATACAGTCGACTCTCGATAATTTGACACTCAAGGAACCAGAGAAAAATTTCAAATTACCAACCGTTCAAAATAACAAGTGTTTAAATAACCAAAAAGGAGGAAGGAAAAAAATCAAGTAAACAAGTTTTATCAAAATTCGTTATTTATTATTTTGAACATTTGTACAATTATTCACAAATGTTCATTTTGAAAAAAAGTCCGTAATTTTCTGTTGAGTGAATGACTTCAGTCTATCATTGTCCAATGAATTTGTATGATCGAGCGAGATGGCGCTAGGCTGTCTCTTTCTTTCTTACTTTTTCTGAATTGTGGTTCCCTCTGTGTACAAAGACATGTACTACAATGCGATCTTGAGAGCGAAACATGAGATATAATTATGTAAACACACGACAAGTCTGTGAATGATAAACGCTTTAAATTAGTAGGGAAGTCCGGCTTCAAATTATTTCATGTTTAATGTTTAATATTGATTTTAGTCAATATGTCGAGTACTTTTCAAGGTATCGGGAAAAAAATTTAAATTAAAGAGAGATACAAATTAACGAATGCCAAATTATCGAGAGACGACTGTACATTTTTAATGAACGATAAATGTTCGCGATGTTCAAAAATGTGTGTTTTCCTTCACTAAATTTCATCGCGGCTACTGTTCGGTGTGAAACTTTTTTAAGTAAAAAAAAAACAAAAAAACATACACCTGAGTAGGTCTCCAACGTTTTTATTTCAAATTTCTAAAGTTACTGAATTTAACCAATGCACCCTACTACTTGACTGACAAACAACTTTATAT
The DNA here is from genome assembly GCA_963575645.1 of Xanthostigma xanthostigma. NCBI lineage: Eukaryota > Metazoa > Arthropoda > Insecta > Raphidioptera > Raphidiidae > Xanthostigma > Xanthostigma xanthostigma. The sequence continues at coordinate 8,192,919 of OY754464.1, forward strand.
AATGGTGGCACTTCACATGGCTATTTGTGTTCGCTATTGGGTGTTTGTTGTATTTGGCAAAATATATGACGTTCAAGGCAAACATGCAAATAGAGGCAAATACGACAATCCACACATAGCAGTCAAATAACAAACACACAAACATTTGGCAGCAGAACGCAAGGTTGAAAATTCCAGGAATTTTAGCACTGTTTCATTGTCCCAATTCATTTTCAATAGTAATTGTTCCAGTTCTCGCTCACAGCACAGACACAAAAATACTGCACGTCCGTACAGGTTCACGGCGCGTGCGCTTCTGAATATGGCCATTGTGTGAACGGTTTATTTGCGTATTTGCCTATTTTACTCCTTTGATGTGCCTCGAAAAACCGACAAGCGCACGGTAACGCGTATTTGGTATTAGCCTTGTTTGTCAAATAGACAAACAAGGCCAACACTTTGTCAAATAGACTGTCCACACATGGTAATTGTTTGCCAAATACACAAATCCAAATAGCCATGTGAAGTGCCGGCATTACAATACAATTTACACAATTTAAATTTGTATTTTTTTAGTAATTTATGTATTATTGAATATGAAAATGATTGTCAGCTGTCATTGATATTTTATTTTTGAACATTTTATTATTTTTTCTTCAGTTACGAAAACTTTTATACATTTTAATTAATCATAAGCCCTACCACAGTGCACAGTACTTAATCTAGAAATTTTAATTATTTCAGTATAAGAACATTAGGAAATACGACAAGAAATATTTAAATAAAGTTCAAGTGACTACATCTGATGAACCTTTAAATGCCATAAATCATTATGTAATTCCGGAATTTTTATAAAATAATTCATTTCATTTTTATTAAAAATAGATACAGTGTATTTATTTGAGGTTGATTTTTTTAAATAACTTCCTTATAATAAAAAATACCCACTTCTTGATAAGAAATAATATAATATTATTGTGAAAGTTGATTTAAATCTGTTATATATGAATATATTTATGGGTCCACCTTTGGATCGAAAATGTATACATATTTTTATAAAACAATAATTTAAAAAATAAAATGTGCTCCAATCATTTCATTTTACATTTCTACGTCACTGATTTACAGGTATGCCAACTTACAACAAACTGTTTTTTTTTTATATTCAAGAACAAATATGTCAAATTTTTTTCAAAGCAAGTTTGCTGTCAAATAACTGGAATCTTCTTTTTTTTTAATGGACGTGTATACGAAATGAGTCAAAAACGAAAGCATAATGAAAAATTATAGTTTAAAAAAACTAAAAGACACGCTTTAATAGCAAACCGAACTAAAAATTGGATAATAATAATTAACAAAATAATTAAATTATAGTAAAAAACCCTGGAGTGCGTGATATTAAATGCTACAATTATTTAATTAGTAGCTATTTAAAACATTAGCGTTATAATGAAAATATAGTAATTGACACCCTACGCTTTTTTCTATAATTTCATTATTTTGTTAATAATTATTTTCTAATTTTTTGTTCGATTTGCTATTAAAGCGTGTGTTTTAAAACTATATAATTTATTTTCTTAATTTTTAGTTTCGAAACGACATCAAAAGTAATTTTTTTTTCAAAATTTTCAAATTCAATTTTTTTCAAAATTTTTAAATTAAAACTTATTTTTATGAAATAATTGTATTGTCATCGGCCCTTGACACGTATGCAAATTTTCAAGTTAATCAGACTTCTTGAAATTGGTGAAAATTGCGCTGAAAAATTTCTTTACATACATAGATATACATACATACAGGTCAAGCTAATAAAAGCGAGTTAATAAATCTGTGCTAGAGCCCATCCATGTTGTAAGTTGAACACTGCTGCGGCATCGATCTTGATAGCAGCCAATTAATATTTGATTACTAGAGAAACAAAACAGTCAACCGATTTAAGTAAAAACTTATATGGAATCACTCTAGCATGTTCCTGAAAACAATAGAAGCTGATGTCCTTGGCTGTTGAGCTTCTATAATCTATAATCTCTCTCTTTCCTGAATGTAAATAAATAATTACAGCACACTACGTCGCTGGTTTCAAGTAGGCGAAGATTGAAAACAAATGTCGTTGTCGATCGGTGACGTAGCGGTGTTTAACTTACAGCGTTTGGATTTTAATGCTCGGTTGCAGAAAGCTTTGTCAAAAAATCTGATTAGACAATGACCTTAGACGGTGACTATACGTATTTCTTCATGAGAAAAGCATTGTCGAATTTTATAAATCGATCCTAAAAGACCACTAAAATAATTGGTTGTCTGTAAAGTCGGTTTACGGACGACAGTTTTACGTGATAACGTATTCCGCTCGAATATCCAGGCGGAACGTGACACATTTCGGAACGTGACACATTCGGAACGTGACACTTTTTCGTGCATGCAGCCGGTGTTTCATCAATTTATAAGACGTTATCACGTCAAAATTTAAAATAAAAAACGTTTTTTTCTTTTAAATTTAACCTCCTTCACAAAAGCACTAAAAAAAAGCGTAAAATAATAAAGTTTTGAGATCGGCACTTATTTAATATAGGTACCTAAGTACTTAAAACGCGATAACAATTTATTAAGGACGTAGTCTGGTGTTCAGGCTCTTTTTTAATCCTTATTTCAAGATTTTTTTTAATAACAAAATATTGTACATTTTTTTTTATCCTAAAGTAGACAACTTTAAATAAAGGTAGGTGGGTAGCGTGGGTGATAACGTCACTTTCTCAATATATTATACTTACGAAAAATGTAAAAAAAAAAAATAAATTCGATTTTCCGAAACCCGAACACCAGACAACGTTCTTAAATTATTGGTGCCGACCTCAAAAATTTGTTATTTTGCGTTTTTTAGTGATCTTTTATTGAAGAAGATTAAATATTTTTTTTTCGTCATACCTCAATCAAAAGTGCATACTTTCGGCATCAATTGTAAGACAGAAAGTCTAACATTTACGTATTGGTGGGATTACACGCACTGATGCGTTCGGGCGGCGTTAAAGTCAAAACAACCTATCAACTGTTGTTTAGACATCCATAGCAACCCTATTACATTTTAGCTAATAGTCGCGACCAGCTGTCATCCGTGATTTTTTAATAAGTAGTTAATTAATTATTGTATCTAATAAGCGCACTTACGGCCGAGGTATGAATAAAAATAGTATACACCACACTGGCCGTAAGTTTGATATTCTTGCCCTTATGGCGCGCAGTGTAAGAATATCAAACTTTCGACTCTTGTGGTGTCATAAACTATTTAGTGTGTATAATTTGTTAATACGTTACACCGGTAACTTTTCTTTAGAAACTTGCTGCGAACTTTTAAACAATAATATAGCATCAATATATAAATATTCGATATGTTTTTAGAGGCATTGTTTGTTTTTTTTTTTCTTTTTGCAGCATTCAATATGATAGCGCTAAACAGAATTTCAATAGAAACTCGTATATATTGTATACAGATTTTATTTCCTTTTGAAATAAACATGAATACAATAGACATAGTGGATCGCAACTGCAACCGTAACTTACAGATGGTTCAATTCAACAATTCTTACTGGCCGATCAGTAAACAGCATTAGTATTATGTGCGACTATTGATTGAGGAGAATATTCCACTCACGTGTTACCGCACTCGCTACGCTTGTGCGGCAACACTTGAGTGGAATATTCTCCTTCGATCAATGGTCGCACATAATACTTTATTCAACTAGCACGAGTAATGTGTAATCGGGGCCTTGATAAAAGTGGGAGAAATAATAAATCACTTCATTGATTGACGTAGCCACCGCCCTCGATGCACACAAGATGGCCCTGACTTTCGCTGAATTGCGGTGCTGTTTTCATATATACAAATCGCTACCGCGTTCCTATTGATCCAGAAACTGAGCAGTATTATATTACCGTACAGTTTCGGCTCATTATTCGCACTCTACGCGTCAACATGAAGTAATTTGTTATTTCTCCCGAATTTAGCAGGGCCCCGAAATTATATATTACTCACGCGTGTTGAATAAATACTTTTATTGTATACTGAGCATAGGAATAAAATCGCAATCGAACCATTAGGGTGCAAACATAAACTTCTGTCTTTTTTTACGCCGTAAGCATTGGCGTATCCAGGAGGAAAAAACAAGCACGGGGGACCCAGCTTAAGAAATTTCTAATTTGCCCCCTCCTTGGCAAAAAACTGGGTACGCCTATGTTAACTCATAGAAAAAGACAAAGTTTTTGAAACAGAGATACTTTTTTCAGATTGAATGCAAGTACATCAACCAATCCTAACAACGCAGAAATCAGGGAATTACATCGAAGAAAGAGACGCACATATATTTTCGATACGCTTTGTTGCGTTCACTCACCTTACATTCAAAAGGTATCGAAGGTATCGAAAATATATCTGCGTCTCCCTCTTCGATGTAATTCCCTGATTTGTCCGATGATAGGATTGGTTGATGTACTTGCATTCAATCTGAATAAAATTCAAATTGATTAACGTCTGAATAGAACTTTTCAAGTAAATAAAATTGTCGACCAATTTTTCTCAGACCATATGGTTTGAGAAAAATTGGTCGACAATTTTATTTACTTGAAACAATCTGAATAAAGTATCTCTGTTTTAAAAACTTTGTCTTTTTTGTATGGCGTTAACAAGGGGTTACCCAGTTTTTGGCTAGGGGGGGGGGGGCAAATTAGAAATTTCTTAAGCCGGATCCTCCGTGCTTGTTTTGCCCTCTTGGATACGCCAGTGCTTACGGAGTAAAAAAAACAGAAGTATATGTTTGCATTCTAATAGTTCGATTGCGATTTTATTCCTATGCTCAGTACACAATAAAAGTATATGATTAAAATTATTTTTCTTCATACTTCGATCGAAAGTTTGACATTTCCTCCCTGTTATTTATTATATTAAATGACAGCGGTAACCCTAGTTATTACGGGTATAAATACGCATGAGAAATTTTTTCCTCCCTCCGTTCTCACTAGGAGTAAATGTCAATCTTTCGTCCCTGCTGACGAAAGTACGTACTTTCGAGCGGATATGAAGAAAAATCGTATACACCACACGGGCCTTAAAAGTTGAATTCGCCTCGGGCTCATGACGCGCAGGGCCAATTCAACTTTCGGCCCTTGTGATGTAATATACTATTTTTGCAGTGAACTAATAGTTCTTGGTCAGCGACAAGTTGAAACTAACTAACAGTAGGAGAGGTACAAAGAAGACATATCGGTGCTTCGTTCCTCCAGAGAATCAAAGCCACAATGCCATCTTCTTCTTCTTCTTCGTCTGCATCCTCAGATTCAGTCGGCTTCCATTCAGAGAGCGCTCGGTCTGAATTCGTCTCACGAGGACCTAACCTAACTCCCACGGCACGTCACAACAATGGTGACGGTGAAGTTGGTTGCCCTGATGTAGCGACCTGTGCCACTACCAACAAAACAACGACAAACACACCAGCCTATTCAGATAAAATAAGGCACTCGTCCGACTATTGTGCGGTAAGCAAATATGTATGCTGCTGTAATATTTTCGGATTTTCTGTGTTTGATTTGTTTACGATATACCTATTAAGACCAGTGCCGGATTATACAAAGTGCCGCCTATACGCTAAAACAGGCTTGCCGTCCACTTAAGATTAGCGATCTTTCAAATCATTCCATCATTCCGCATATATAACAGGGGTGTCAGAAATGCCATGATTAGAATATATAATAAAATGCCAAATCATCTAAAAGATGAACCAAATAAAAATAAATTTAAAAGGGAATTAAAAATATACCTGTTGGGACTTAGTAGTTATTCTTTAAAAGGAATACTGTAAATTAATTTTATGACGCTATTTATACTGTGGTAAACCAAATAAAGAGTTTTATTATTATATTTGCTTTAGTAGCCCGCAATTACACCAGGTTTGACCTAGGTTCTCATTTATCCTACCAAGACTCATGTTCGAGGGAAAACATTGCCTCCCGCCAATGATAACGTGCTGTGTATATTATATCAGTTAGTAATATCTGATTCCAATTGGAGGTTCAAGAAAGACCGTCATTTCGTTATTTAGAAATCAATTTTTTTTTTTTTTTACGACCGTCCCTGCCGCCCCTCCGACGAGTGCCTTCCTACGCTTCAGCGTAGTTAGCGTATAGGTTAACCCGGCACTGATTAAGACTGCTGCACATGAGGCTCTGGATTTTGGTTTGTATGTGTGTGCGCGCGCAGTAACTGTTTGAATGTTAAAAGTGGACGTTTACTGTCTCTGAACCATATATTTATTAACTTCTATATTGCTAGTGGCCGTAAGTGGAAGCGTGGCCCACGAAGTGCGACAGCAAATGACTGTTTTCTATCTCCTTCTTTTTACTTGACTCGTTGTGCGCAAGTGTCGCGCCTGTAGTGGGGCAATTAGTAAGTGGAATAGAACAAGCCACTTTCACAGCTTAGTTCCATGTGCAAACTGACGCTGCAACTGAGTATAATAAGAGAGACAGACGTATAAATGTCTGCGCCGTAGTGTTTAAGTCTTTCTCCCGGTCTTTGCTGGCAATATAGAGAGTATTAAATATATGCTTAGAACACAAAACGCAAAAGGACGCCATGTTTGTTCATGACGTTCGCCCATGTTACCCACTACTATTTTCTGATTGGTTTCTCTCAAAGCCAGCAGATAATCAAGCAAGAAAAACGGTTCCGGTTCTAAACGATAATTAATTAATTAAACGATAATTAATAATGTAAGAATTATTATTATTTTATTCAACATATTTATTAATGTAAGTTTACAACATGAATATTATTTAATTCAACACATTTATTAATTTAAGTTTTTTTTAACATGAACACTAGGTACTTCCTAGTTCATACGCTCCGCTGCCATCTTGCCTCTGTTTCTCTACATGACCACCAGGGTACACCAGTGGCGACGTGGTGTTACAATAATTAATTAATATTTTGTTTATTCTAGAAAATTACGGATTCTCCTTTGTCACAGAAATATTCAATAACAGATATCGAAGAAATTATTCAGGCGACATCAGCTGGTAGTTCAGAGGAAATAAGAAACGATTTTCGAAATGTGAAATCTGATTCGTACCAAAATTTTGATTTCAATACATTAAAAAGATTAACTCGCAGTATTAGCGATGTGGAGGAACTTACATTGCCGTTCATTATAGCTAAAAATAATCCAAAAAGGTTTGTAAAATACTTTAACCAAATATCTGTTATATAGTGAACTTCATTTAAGACGTCATAATATATACAATTGGTTTTGTTGATATGGTAGCAATAGAAATCAATAGTTCATTGCAGAAAATCGTTTCACATAAAGTGCAACATAGACCGGATGCCCAAGGAGGTTTATTTGCAACTATAATGTTAAAAAAAAAGTATTTTATAAAACTTTCTTCTAAAAATAAATAGGATAATAAACAGCTACAAAGAGTATAACATTATTAACGGACCTAGAAGATTAAAGGATGAAACCTGGTGGCATAGGATCAATGAATTTTGCAAATACTGAAGGTTTTTTTATTGCATTTTATTGTCTGACGTTTCGGCATAAAGATTGCCGAAACGTCAGACAATAAAATGCAATAAAAAAACCTTCAGTATTTGCTTAGTTCTTTGATCCTATGCCACCAGGATTCATCCTTTAATCTTCTAATATTTAAACAGGATCATCATCACTCTAAATTATTAGAGTTATTTTTCACAAATAAAAAAGAACGTTATAGCATATATTTCTTTTGCGCATGCAGCGATTTTCCTCAAAAACAATAGGGCTCTTCATATTTGCATAAACATCCTCTCAAAGGACCCCGCACGGAACATATGGGAATCGCCCCTCGGTTAAAATCTTCCATACTCGGGGATATTATCAAAAAATCGACGCTGATCAAAAGTCTCCATGGGGACGAAGTCCGGAAATGCGATCCCGGGGAGTTATTATTATTTTGATTGCAATAAAAGTATACTTTTATTGCAATCAAAATAGGGAAAATGAGCAAATGCACCCGTCTCCTTGTGATATTCTATTATAGACATATCTACATCACATAGATATATCATATACAGTATATATGTCGCCGGGATATTGTCAAACCCGTGATATTATAATTTCACTTAGTGAAATTATAATATCACGAATCTTTGTCAATCGTGATATTGTAATTTCACTAATGAAATTACAAAATCACGGATTTGACAATACGGCGACATATATACTGTATATGATCAGGGCCGTAACTAGGCAGGGGCAATAGGGGCACTTGCCCAGGGCCCAGGGCACAGAGGGCCCCGGAGGGGCCCAAGAATACCCCGATAAAAATTATCTCAATTATTTTCATTCGTATTTTAATGAATATTACAAATCACATATATAAGTAACACCACTGGTGGCTCAGATAGACGGGGCCCAAAAAAGCCAGAATATGCTATTAGAATTTTTATTTAAAAAAAACATATTTATTTAATTCTCAATACTTAGGCCCGGTATTATAAAACAAGATTAAAACTTAATCTTGGGTTAAACTAACTTAACTGTCATCGATGTCATCTGCTTCATCGGTATACATGATTTCGAATTAGTCGAATCGTACCAAAACATCGTTGTTGCTTTAAGAATATTTCTAACCCTACCAGTCACCACCGCTTCTTGCGAGAGAAGTTTTAGTAAACTGAAGTTAATTAAAAACTATTTAAGATCGTCGCTCTCACAACAGCGTTTGTCGAACCTGTCTATTATATTATCAATTGAATCTAACATAGTGCAAGAAATAGATTTTAATAATATAATTGATGAGTTTGCGGAGAAAAAAGCAAGAAGAATGCAATTTAAATAAATTTTTAATTCGTTTTTCTTCATAAATATAAAATAAAAAAAAATTTACAAAAAATATGGACAGGACCAATTTAAAGATTCCTTATTTTGTGTTTATTTATTAAGTGATATACCTACTAAACTTTAAAAATGTGAAAGAACAGGAACTATAACCATGGGAAGTTTTTTCTCAATTTTTTTTTTATTGAAGGGGGCCCAATTTGAAGGTTTTGCCCAGGGCCCACAAAATCCACGTTACGGCCCTGTATATGATATATCTATGTGATGTAGATATGTCTATAATAGAATATCACAAGGAGACGGGTGCATTTGCTCATTTTCCCTATTTTGATTGCAATAAAAGTATACTTTTATTGCAATCAAAATAATAATAACTCCCCGGGATCGCATTTCCGGACTTCGTGCCCATGGAGACTTTTGATCAGCGTCGATTTTTGGATAATATCCCCGAGTATGGAAGATTTTAATCGAGGGGCGATTCCCATATGTTCCGTGCGGGGTCCTTTGGTTTCAATCCGATTATTCGTTTATCCTATATCGTTTAGACAAACACGGACTTTTCCAAAAATACGTTTTTTAGATTTTGGTGACCTCATAGCGATATAAAATTTGAAAAGTGAATTTTGACCTAAATTAGTAGGTAGGTATCATTCCTCCACTTACGGTGTTGTAATGGTAAACCGTGTTGCCGCGTTCGTATAGTATTTCATTTGTTTTTCCTTCATATTCTGTGTAATATGATTGTCATTTGTTTTTCTCATATTCTGTTTAATACATGTACTATTTGCTAACTGAAAATCATTAATGCACAGAATTCACTAATGAGCAATTAAAAATGTAATGTGCCAGAATCCATTACTATATGTAAATAAATTATAATTATTATTAATTAGGTAATTTCAACAATAATTAATTATTTAAGTTAGATGTGTATACGATCATTATAAACATAATATACATATGTTGCCATTAGAGTTCATTTAAACTCTGCACTTACAAATTAGTAGGGCTGTACAAATTACACTATATATAACGAATAATTAATAATTGTATTTGCATATATCTGCACTAGCCATTACCCGCGACTTCGCACGCGATTGAGACGAAACACGGATGCATTTCCATTATTTGGCATAGTTACTCCTGTCTCGTCGTAGACCCCCCTAAAAAACTTGAAAATGACACTCATGTTGATTTTTAGACTATTTACCCTTTTTCACCCTCTGAACGGGTTGTTTTTGAAAAATCATGAAACACGTGTTTATTTATTTGTTGACAGGAGTAATCCTGCGCATTTTCATATTGATATATCTATCTTATATTATGATTTCCCCATGCAAATTTTGAACGGTCGTTACATCCTTTCAGGTGTTGAATTTTCAAAAATTCGTTCTTAGCGGATGCCTACGTCATAATAACTATCTGTGTGCCAAATTCCAGCCCAATCCACCTAGTAGTTTGAGCTGTGCGTTGATAGATCAGTTAGTCAGTCAGTCACGGTTTCCTTTTATATATTTAGATTTTAGATTAATACAGTAAGGAACGTGATCCTCGTCAATGCGAAATCTTCCTACAGACCGGTGCACACGAGGCTGGTTTTGCCGCTGGTATGACTGCTGGGCTTTGTGCTGACTGTAAGTAATAATAATAATAATTGATAAATTCTTTTACAGTATAGTTCGTAATTACTATAATACATTACAGAATAGCTACTGTTTGCTACAATTGTTAAGAACACCCATTGTTACAAACGCTATCAACATTAAAAAAATTTTAATTTTTCAAACAATGTCACCGTCGGGATACGAACCCCGAATCTTTCCACTCTCGCGGCGGACTGAGTTACATTACACCACAGTGACACAACTAACAGACAATCATTCTAATATTTAGAGCATTTGTAACTGATTTTTTTCACATCATGCGAGAGCTAATTATATTAGTTAACGCAGATATGAACCTTCACAGTAGTGAGAGCTATGGATAATTATTGTTTGAAAAATTTAAATTTTTCTAATGTTGATAGCGTTTGTAACAATGGGTGTTCTTAACAATTGTAGCAAACAGTAGCTACTCTGTAAATAATAATAATTATTATTATTATTATTTCGGTAATGACAGAAGAGGTACTGTGTAGCGGCAATCATACAGTAGCGAATAAAATAATAACAATATAATAGATAAATAAATAAATAAATAAATCATTGCGGGCTCGCGTTCGTGGTTACAAGCTGGACTTTAAAATTACAACCGGGGCTTTTTTGTAGTTGATTCTGTGTTGGCTTTAAGCAAGAACCAATCAAAACAGTGCCTTGCCACGTGGAGGACATGGGCAAACGCCATAAACAAACATGGCGTCCTAGTCAGAGACAACAAACGTCATCTTTTGTTAACTTTCGAACTGTTACAGTGCGAGCACCAGATCTATCTAGAAATCCAGTTTGAAAACGCGCATCGTGTGAAACCAACACATAAAAACCATCATGAAAGCCAGCGCCACGGTACGCTTGAAACCTAATAGCAAAATCAAGCAACGAATCTAGCGGAACTATCAGCATCGTGTGCAGTGGCCTTAAGTCAGTTTAAAAAAAAATCTTTTTCAAGGGGAGTCCCATCTAGATTGACGTCAAGCTAGCTAGGATACCAGAAGCTCCCTATATTTTGAATTTGATCCTGCTTCTTTTTAGAGCAGGAAAATTTATGACGACTCTACCTTGAGATAGTACGTAAAGTTTACTCATCCTTGGTAAAATTATTACATTATCGCTTGCACGGTGGAATATATTATGTTTGTACTACGAACTTCACTTGTAAAATACATTGAAGTACATATTAAGCCGATATTACAGTATTAAAAAGCTCTTCCAGGGAAGAAATATTTCAGTACTTACTTTAGAGGCTCAGAGTCCTACTAGAATATTTGCAAAAAACTATTTGAAGATTTAAAATAGTCAAATTGTTTGTTTTTTCATTTAGAAATGTCGGCTCATTCATCGAAACGAATAACGCGAAATTAAAAAAAAAAAAAAACACTAGTATCTTCCAATATTAACACTCTATTATCAACTCCACTTGTATGGATGTATCTGTTACGGTCAATGTCCGGAATCCAGCCAATGTCGACATTGATAAAAATTCCATAACTTATCATGATAAAGATACAAACAAATGTCAGCGTTTCATGTTTACAAAAAATCTATTTTTTGAACCTTGTCCGATTTCGGACATTGCCCGATGTGACTCGGGCATTGTCGACATTGAGCGGTCAATATCGACATTGCCCGGGCATTGACCGTAACATATCTATGTATGTATAAATGGAATCTTTCGATTTAAATCTTTGATTAACGTCTGAATAGAACTCTGCAAATAAATAAAATTGTCTACCAATTTTTCTCAGACCAATATATTGACAAAATATAAAAAACTTAAAAACTTCAACCAAAACGCTAAAATAATGTTCTTTGACAAACAACACGAACCATTTAAAATGTCTGACACCTCGAATAAGTTCGACATATTCGAGGTGTCAGACATTTTAAATGGTTCATGTTATTTGTCATAGAACATTATTTTAGTGTTTTGGTTGAAGTTTTTAAGCTATCCAATTAAAAAAACAAACAGTATCTATAAATTTTTACATGTCGTCAAAACGACATCTTTCGGAAAATTTAGAGGGAAAATGCCCCAAAATCAAAAAAAGTCATAGAGGAAATATGTGTCAGACTAGGCCTAATGAAGCCATATACAAAGTTTGGGGAGAGTATGTGTCAATAAAATTTTTGCCGACGGGTACTCTATTAGTTGCTGCTCACTGCTTTTTAGAAAAAGAGTATTTTTTTTTAGTTTTTTATACCCTAATTTTTCTACATAAAATGTTGAGATACTATAATATTATAATAAATTTTTCGAATTTGGTATTAGAGTTGTATTTGGCACAGTTTTTGAATTTCTATATTTTAGTAGCCGCAGACTGGTAGGAAAAAAATTGTCTCTTTTTTGCAATTATATTTTTGCTTTTATGAACTTTAGTTATCGTCTAAATATAAACGATAGTGTAATGTTGGCTTTAGCATAGATGAAAACGACAAATATTAACCTAAATTTAATAAAACATTTCTAATTCACCGCAAACTTCTGAAACATATTATATTCATTTTTGACTAATTTGTCAAAATTGTCAACAGCAAACGTGTGAATTATTACCTAATTATGTTCTTTTCAACTTAAGCTCTTGTTTTTGGTTACCAATTCTGACTGGCCCCTATAAAATTAGCGAACAAACTAGGAAAAGAATTGTGAATTTTTTGAAAACAAGCGTAAATTATTTTTTATTACTTATGCGGGAAAAGTGGTATCTTTACGCATGCTGTTACGGTTGAAAAGTATAGCTATTTTCATTTGCGTGCGGAAACTTTATTTGTCGCACTGAAATTATTGTTTTCCGCACTCAAATTCAGAGAAAAAAACAAAATAATAACGGTGTTAATGTCAACGAAACAAACTGTCATTTGAAGCAGATTTGAGGTTAAAATTTTCGATGATTGACTTTTATTCTTGACAATTTTAACTGAATTTTCAACTTTTTAATGATTTAATTTTAATTTTTATTACTTCTAATTTGTTTTTTTAATTCGTAATAAAATTTTAATTTTAATTTAATTTAATTCATAATAAAAAATAGTATGTGCACCTCGTGCGGCAATGTCGCACTAGTTGCACAATATACTAATAACCGACCGGCTCATTATAAAACTCAAGACAATTGAAATGAAAAATTCTTATTTGTAGAACATGATATTTGAAAAAAAAAATAAACAGATTAAAAGACGACTTGAGAATAGGTCGACCGTTGTTTACATGGTTTTCCTATGGCTTAAGCCTCCAATTGACTGGTTCAAATCCGAGAACTGGCAATAAAAGTATCAATTAAATTTTAAAACTATTAAAAACTAGCAAATTGAAAAATATGAATCAAACAACTCTAGCTGTTGTGATTATAAACAAATCGTTTGTCAGACCCAGCAGACCTTCGGGATTACGGCCACCGGTCAGATACCATCGTCGCGTCGTTCATAAATCCGGAGTTCTTTCCATGCACGTGACCCACGTATCCGAACGCTACGTCCGCTACTTGCGCGACCTTGTGACGACCCTGATCAACAGCCACTGGCGATGGACATTGTTGATCTTCGCATGCAGCTACGTGTTCTCCTGGTTATTGTTCGGAGCTCTGTGGATGATTGCGGCCACAGCACACGGCGATCTTTCCGGAAAGGTCGAGAAACCTTGCGATGTCGGCACCACAAGTTTCATCGGATTCTTTTTGCTCGCGATGGAAACTCAGGTTTGGGTTTGATGATGATATTGACAGTGATGTTGTATCCAAGTGTGTAGGCTTTCACGGCCGGTGTTGATCCAAATCTTCTTGGTTTCCGGGCTTGTATGCCGTTGTCCATTGGTATTTTTGTCTGATGTTTCGTCAACCGGAAAGATGAAGGTTTGAAACTAAGTAAAACCCGGACACCAGCACTATGCAATACGAACCCACTGAATGGAATGACGAATCACAGAAGAGCATACTACGACCGAGTAGAGAACACGAGCACGCTGACCATAAAACACGGAAGTACCACACTTGTCGACACACTTGCCTGTGAGCTGCCTAGAAGAACACTTCGCCCGCTACCACATCGCCTTTGATAATGTCTACCGCAGTTGTAGACGAAACGTCAGGTAGAAATACTAATGGACCACGGCATACAAGCTCGGAAAACAAGAAGATTTTGAGTGATATTGTAGATTAGAGCGTTTTTGCATTTGACACGTGTCCGGACACCGTTGTCCCCAGTGGCAGAAGTAAATATACACGACAAAAATATTCATGACAAAATTATCCATGAGTCATAATATTCATGGCAAAAATATCCGTGAGACTTTATAGTTCAAGAGCTATCAAACATTTTTGGGTAGGTATTTGAGATAGTGTGCTTTGCGTAAAACTTCTTTTGTAATGTCTGAACACAAAATCAAAAACATTTTTGGCATTTAGTCCAATACATGTGACTCTACCATTTATCCTTAATATTTGTTGTAGATAACGATTGGATACGGTAGTCGGTATCCAACAGAACATTGTCCTGAAGTCATATTTTTGGTATCCATTCAAGTTTTGGCGGCTTTGGCGATTCAAGGAGCTATGGTTGGAATCGTCTATGCTAAAATGGTTCGACCACATCATAAGTACGTCACGCGATATTTTAGCCGAAACGCTATCGTAAGTGCACAGTGTCTAAGAATGGTCGAGGTTATGTATAGTTGATTGTTTCAGATCGTTACATCGATAAAACATTATTGTTTAAAATATCTAGAGTTAGCGAACGGGGTTTCGTAGTGGTGAGAGCACTAGACTCGCATTCGGGAGGTACCGGGTTCGAATCCCGGCGGGGTAGATGTGGCTGGGACTTTTTCCTGCTACCTCTCGTCGAGAAACGGTAATTCCTGTACCGGCCATCTTGTTGAGGTTTTCCATGGGTTCCTTCAATAATTCCAGATAAATATCAAAATACGCCTCTTAATATTAATATTAAGAGCTGAAACTTCGAGATCCTTTTTTCCGTCATTTAGAATAATATTTCGGTGGTCCATTTAAAAAAAATAGTCGATTTTTTTTATACAGTCTATTACATATACGCCTCAGCCCCTCATGCGCGCTCACTTTTTCCGTTAAAATAACGTTGGAATCCCTCTCCAGTCTGCAGTACAATAGATGTATTCTCTATTTCTAACATTGGAACTCGTATAAGTCTGTTGCACTCGCACTCCCATTGAGAGTCATGACTATTATATACTTGTCTGGCAGACACGCGCAACCGCTAGAATGTTCTGGCTTTTTACATATATTTTTTAAACAATATAAAGAACATGCCCTCTAAATTTTAGCCTTGTGGGAGCAGATTACGAATTACTATCCCGATGACAACTTTGCTATTGTCTGGCACATACTTGCAACCCTCAAAATAGGTTGTCATTTTTATTTTACACTTAAACATATGTAAATTACAACATATTATAATTGTAGCCTTGTGGGAGTAGATTAAAAACAATTTTTTTTGACATTTTCAAAAATTTAAGGGATGATGACGCAACCGCGATATACCTGCCAGAACGGTATTTTCTTAAATGACGGATAATAAAACATCATTTAAAAATTTTCTAGCTTTGTGGGAAACGGGTTACTCAGATGGTTCATTAGCTCCTAGACTATTAGTTTTACGAACTATACTGCAGAGCAAACCTTTACTAATATGCTATTTTTTACATGTTTTTTGTGATCATGATATAGTTCTAAGACAGATATTCTACGGCAGCGGCGTTGATACATACTAAAAAACAAATTTCGTTCAAAATCAATGTCTATAAAACTGATGGTGATTGGAAGTGATGCAATACATTTTGACATCAGTGTAAATCGATGGCAATTGTTCTTTGTCCTCGTCTCTGCAGTCGATTGCGCGGATTGAGTATTTTAAATATAAAAAAATTTCAATAACGCTGCTTCCATTTGATTTGTGCCGTTTGAAAAATAATTGAAATTTTTACACTGAAATAATTATTTATTACGCGTTTTGTCATTTGTTTTTATTTACCGAATGTTTCAAAACCGACTAATGATTTTATATTGCACATACCGCTGCACTAGAACGGTATGTTCTTTATTATCGCGTTGCACATCAGAGCTGACTTTAGTTCATACAAGAAGTTATATCTATGTTAATTTCACACGAAATCCATTCAAATTGTAGTTCTTTGGAAAAAGGACATACTGTTCTATAAAACAGAATCATTTTTAGATCGATTCGAGTACATAATTACTACTACAATTATATTTGAAAATCCCGAACAGAAGTTGTCGGTTGGTCTGTATGTATGTACGTGCGTACGTCCGAGCTCTACAGATCGCAATTTCGGTCGTATCGCCTTGGTTTGTATTTTATTCACTTTGTTTACTCTCAGAACCAGAACTCTATTGAAATTCGCTGAAATGTATTCAGTAGTTTTAATTTTATAAACAGTTTTAGTTCTTATTATTTTTGACAGTTAAGTAATAGTGAAAAAAAATTATTGTAGTAAATTACTGTAGAATAAGTGCTATACTTCTTATACCACGATTAAAGCGGGATACGGTCTGGTGTGCTATGGCGCAATGGATAACGCCTTCGCCTAGTATTGATAGGGTCCAGGGTTCGATCCCTAGCGACATAATTGAATTTTATTTTTTTTTTCTATTCCATTTTATTTCCATTTTATTGATATTTATATATATTACATATATTTCTCATATATTTAAATTTTTTTTTTCAAATTAATTTTGTTTAATAAATTTTTTACAATTTTTGACGTGATAACGTCTTATAAATTGATGAAACACCGGCTGCACGCATGAAAAAGTGTCACGTTCCGCCTGAGCCGGAGCGTGCAAGCGAGAGCGCGGTATAAGCGATAGAGAGGCACGATCGGCCCATGCGTCGGCTTGTACGCATTTCAATGTCTCTTTATGACGTTATCACTTAAAACTATCGTCCGTAAACCGACTTTACAGACAACCAATTTTTCAATTGTTTTTTTTAAATCTATTTTTTCAATTTTCATTATACAGTGGAAAACTTGCGGGATGTGCACTTTTGGTTTTGTCAACTATTTTTGAATTCTAAAATTAATCTCCAGCTTCGGTTGTGGTTAGATATCACTTTTCAAAATTCTATACGGATTGCTTTTCACATAGACAATTATACGTGGGATGTTCTAGAGTCGGCAAACCAGACAATCTCTATATCTGCACAGACAACGGAACAACAAAATTTTCTTTCTTTTCCGTTAAACCAGACTGAGCCACAGCCCGGTACAGCTAAAGCCGTAGCTATATTTATAAAAGAATAAAAGACGCTTAAATAATGAATAATACATACGATTACGTACAGACCAACAGACAACTGCTGTTTGTAATTTTCAATTACAATTTTAATAGTGTTTATGAACTCGAATTGATTTAAAAATGGTTCTGTTTTATAGATCAGAATCTCCTCTTTTCAAAAAGCTTCAATTTGAATGGATTTCGTGTGAAATTAACATAGATATAACTTCTTATATGAACGAAAGTCAACTCTGACGCACAAAGCGATAATAAAGCACATACCGCTAGTTTGGCGGTATGTGCAATTCTAGATTGTTCTCAGGTCTGCCAACGTGACGGCGACATGTGTCTGATGTTTCGAGTGAGAGATCCGGACCGATCTCATCTGGTCGGCACTTCGACACGCGCTTATTTGCTCGAGAAACGTCTCACTTCGGAAGGTGAATTGCTGAAACATTACCAAACACCGCTGAAGCTACAACCGGCGGGCATGCTTCTGTGGCCATTAGATCTGGTGCACGTGATCGATTCAACTAGTCCACTTTATGACGTGTCAGCTAAAGATTTACTCATCAAAAGGTAGGTAGATCTTTAAATAGCCTAGGGTTGCAAGACATACAGTGGAACCTGTTTAGGTCAAACCTCGATAAGTCTAATAAACAATGAGAATCAATCCGATAAAGTCCATTATGGACTTCATCGGATTGATTTTGAATATAATATTGCAAGTATTTAATTAAATCTTTCTCATTGTTTATTAGTTACATCAGCATGTCCGGCTAATTAGAGAAAGTCAACACTCTTGTAGTGTTGTTATTAAAATTATTAGCTCTCGCAGGTAGTCGATTCTGCGGTGCATTGTGTTATATATGTCACCGTAAAATTGTAAATACCGTTAGGTTGTAATCTGTCTCGCGAGATTGTAAACTGTCGAAAGATTGTGAACCTCAACGTAATAATAATACGTTAAATTGTAAGCAGTACGTTGAGGTTCACAATCTTTCGACAATTCACAATCTCGCGAGACAGATTACAACCTAACGATATTTACAATTTTACGGTGACATATATAAGAGAAATCATGAATTAACTGTCGTGGGCACTGTAACGCGAAATTGGTTGTTTCGGGTTCAAGTCCCGACAGTGACATTTAAATTTTTCTTATATATAAGCCTTCTAAAAAAAATATTATGACGATAATCGTTTAATATTATTATGCTTTCACTAATTCAGTGAAATAATATACCTACTCGATAAGTCGAAAATGTCCAAAACTCGAAAAAATATTTTGTTCCCTTCCCTACAAGCTTCAAAACCTCCATTACTAAAAATCTCAACCCTCTGTACGTCAAAAAATTCCAGTCAATTGGGCGACGGGACCATCCCAACTTCAAAATGTTGACATTTGATATAGTATATAATAAAGAAAATAGAATTTCAGATATCGCGTAAGGTGACGTGGGTAATGGCTAGTATTCAATATGATATTTGCTATTCGTTGCCATGGTTACCTACGTAATATTTTCAATAAATAAAATTATCGACAAATTTGACTTACGTAATATGTTCCACGTCACGTAAATATTAATCAAAGCATGCTTAAGTAGTTTATTTATGACAGATCTACAAAACAAAAGAACAGCTGATTTTTTTATTTCCAAAATATTTCCGAACTATAAAGAAAAAATTAATAACGAAACTTTCTTGAAAAAATGCATAGAATAATACGGTGTTATGAAAAGTATACCATTATTATATAATATATCATATATCATAATATCATATTTGTATTCCAAACATCCTTTCAAAATTTGGTTTCAATTCGCTCATCCGTTTGACCTGTATCGTACTCAGACTAACACACTAACAGACGCAGAGAGTTTGTCCAAAAATATGTTTTTTTGGATTCAGGGGACCTCAAAACGAAAAGATATTGTAAAATTTTAAAAAGTGATTTTTTATCTAAACTAGTACCTATAGATTCCCCACCTTTGGGTTGGAATGGTAATATTTGAGTCCCTAGAAGCCATGTTGGTACATATGTATATTCTCTCCATAAGTCGAAAAAATTAATTATTAATTAAATTTATTATATTATAATATAACGTTTCAATTTTAATTTAGATTTGAGATAATCGTAACTTTGACTGGGATATCTGAAACAACTGGACAAACCTCTCAGAAGAACGGATCGTATTTACCCAAAGAAATCCTGTGGGGTCACCGTTTCGTGCCATGCGTACGTTTTGACAACACCGTTCAAAGTTTCGTTGTTGATAACGATAAGTTTCATACTACGTGCATTGTGAACACACCTTTATGCAGTTCGAAACGTTTGCAAGAAATTGTTGATGAATTACAGGATTGTAATGGAATTATTGTAGCTGATTAATATATTATTTTTATGTATTTATTATTTTAAGGTTAACTGACTACAATTTACAGTGTAAACTCCATTTAACGTCACTCGATATAACGACAAACTCCTTAAAACGTCGAAATTACTTAACTCTAGTTGGCTTACCTTGTTGCCCATGCAATGATACACTCTAAATAACGACACACCCACTCTAAATAAAGACAACAATACGTCATCATTAAGCAATAAACGGTACTTGTTTGTTATTTTGTTGCTTTGTTGTCGGCATCATGCGTACCGAAGATTCTAAGAAATGCGTTCTTTTGTTTGTTGGGATTATCTTTTAGCTCAGCTGCTTATCGATAAGTTATCATATTCTTAGTTGCCCACAAACTTGCAAGCAATAAAAAATATTAATGGATTATTTCTTCTTTCCGTTTAACGACAACTCTCAATAAAGTGGACAGTCCCTTGAGTGTCGCTATATAGAGTTTACACTGCATTTGCTTTATATGCTCAATTTTTGGTATGACTCTAAAATTAGATTTAAAGGCCGCTGCACACGAGGCTGGAAACACCGCTGGGACTTCTGCTAGCCGGCAGGCTGACGAGGAGGCTGGAGATGACGTCACTGAAGGCTCACAAGATAGATTTTAAAATTAGAACAGAGGCTATTTTTCTTGCTAGGTCCTCTGCGTGCTCTGAGCAAGAATCCATCAGGAAACAAACAAAACAATGTGCCATGTGTGTGTTCTGTTCAGAGACAATAGACGTTCACTGTTGTTACCGTTCTATCACTGCGCTCGCGCCGAACCTGCCTACAGAGCAAGCTTGAAAAGACGTATCGTGTGAAGCGAGCGCATATGAGAATCAAGAAAACTGGCCAGGAATCTAGCGGCAAATCCAGCCTCGTGTGCAGCGGCCTTAAGATAAAGTGTTGGTACGTAAAAAGTTAATCGGCCGGTCGATTAACCAGTTTTCGTGCCCTACAGCCTAAATACAGGTATACAAAATCAATCCGATGAAGTCCATATGCAGTATATTATTTCACTGAATTAGTGAAAGCATAATAATATTAAACGACTATCGTCATAATATTTTTTTAGAAGGCTTATATATAAGAAAAATTTAAATATCACTGTGGGGACTTAAACCCGACACAACCAATTTCGCGTTGGCTGAGTTACATTACTCTACAGTGCCCACGACAGTTAATTCATGATTTCTCTTATATATAACACAATGCACCGCAGAATCCACTACCTGCGAGAGCTAATAATTTTAATAACAACACTACAAGAGTGTTGACTTTCTCTAATTTGCCGGACATGCTGATGTAACTAATAAACAATGAGAAAGATTTAATTAAATACTTGCAATATTATATACAAAATCAATCCGATGAAGTCCATATGCAGTATATTATTTCACTGAATTAGTGAAAGCATAATAATATTAAACGACTATCGTCATAATATTTTTTTAGAAGGCTTATATATAAGAAAAATTTAAATATCACTGTATCACTGTAGAGTAATGTAACTCAGCCAACGCGAAATTGGTTGTTTCGGGTTCAAGTCCCGACAGTGATATATAAATTTTTCTTATATATAAGCCTTCTAAAAAAACATTATGACGATAATCGTTTAATATTATTATGCTTTCACTAATTCAGTGAAATAATATACTGCATATGGACTTCATCGGATTGATTTTGTATATAATATTGCAAGTATTTAATTAAATCTTTCTCATTGTTTATTAAATACAGGTATTTAAGTATTATAATTTTGTTGATAATTAATTCGATTCGATCGACGCTAAAGAAACTTAGAAACTCTGAATAATATGCGCACGTACCGGTTTTATGAAAACAATTTAAAAGACACTTCAAGAAAATAAAATACCTATATTTGCTAGACACGTTTAAATTGTCTTAACTCCAGAATAAAACAAGATATAAGAATGAAAATAACTCTTAACTTTAATGTACTCGATTCTACATAGTAGTAGTGTTGGACAAAACTGTTCTTTTCCAATAACAAGTGTTACCAGTCGTATTCATAAGGAAGACTGTTCTAAATAACTGCTATGAAATAACAGTGAAAATATTCCCATGATTTCTTAATGTAGTTTGAATCAAATGAATACAACACCACGTCTTATAAAGCCACGCCGCCACTGGTGTACTCTGTTGGTCATGTGGAGAAACAGAGGCAAGATGGCAGCGGAGCGTATGAACTAAGAAGTAGTGTTCATGTTAAAAAACTTAAATTAATAAATATGTTGAGTTAAATAACATTCATGTTACAAACTTACGTTAATAAATATGTTGAATAAAATAATAATAATTGTTACAATACGATATTATTGTTAAAATGTTCACTGATTATATAATCAGTGAAAATTTTAACAATAATATCGTATTCATTTCACTACATTAAGATTCATTAATAATTATTAATGACAATACATATTTGAAAGTACAATAATTTTGACCAATTTAAAAACAGGATAATTTTAAAGCCACATCTATACTAATTATAAAGAGAAAGTGCAAAATTTGTGTTTGTGTACATGCGAAGGGTAATCTCTGAAACTACTCATCCGATTTCAAAATTTTTTTCATCAATATCTAGGATAGACCTTCAGGTTGAACATGGGCTATAATAATGTGTTCCATAGAATGTTCTAGAAGCATCTCAACCTTTCTTACATGCATTGCCTTCTCCGGGAAATTCTATGAAGGTCGGGTTTTTACCTGCTTTCCATTGTTGTTGTCGCGATCTGGAACATTCTATGGAACACATTATCGTCCCCACAGGGAGCACGCAACAATATTATCGCGTTAGAATAAAATTGCTTTTCGTGAAGACTAATTTTGTTACTTAAGTTGACGAAAAAAGGTGACAATCTACAAATTCGGGCGAAGCCGGATCGGGTCACCACTCACCAATCTTTAATATAATACCAATTGTAAACAGTTTTTGTCACAAAATTTGTTCGAATCGTTAACCATCCTAAAAACATATCTGCAAGTGTTGAACTACCTAATTTTTTTGACAGACTTTTAAAATAAAAGAATAGCTTTTTTTTTTGAATTTTTAAAATATTTTGGTGTACTCCAGCCACAGGAGACTGTTAGACTCGACTTCCGTTGTTCAACAAATATACAGGATCTTTCCTTGCTTATTTTTTTGTTTGTGAAAAATAACTCTAATAATTTAGAGTGATGATGATCCTGTTTAAATGTTGGAAGATTAAAGGATGAATCCTGGTGGCATAGGATCGATGAACTAAGTAAATACTGAAGATTTATTTATTGCATTTTATTGTCTGGCGTTTCGGCAAACTCTATTCCATCTTCGGAGAATCAATGCTGTTTGTTTTCTCAGTATTGTTGTTATGTATAAACTAAATTAAAATAAAAAATGTCATCAACGGGTTTTAAAATTACTATTTTTCTTGAAAAAAACGACTGATTTTTACTAAAAATTGTATAAATGTGTCTAATGTAACTTGTTTAAAATTATACTGAATAATTTTAAACAAGTTACATTTTTACTTTTGCTTAGTTCATCGATCCTATACCACCAGGATTCATCCTTTAATCTTAGCTTATTTTTTTGTATTACTCGAAATCTGTTGCTAGCTCTTCCTCTATATGAGAACTTAATAAATAAATAAAATTGTCGACCAATTATTTTCAGACTATATATTGGCAAAAATAAAATTAAATCAACAATACAAAAAATGAGATTCCATCTTCTTCAGAAATATCAATTTTTTAATAAGTAGTCATGGATATCAAAGTACCTAAAAAGAAATAAAAAATCCATTAAAAAACAAAACATTATTTCAAAATAATATCATAAATATTACTTAAATTTTCCGTATCTAATTGAGCATTACGAACATTTTTATTAGATTTGAACATTTCCGAAATACCTCTTTTAAAGTAATTTGTTTCATTATCCAAAATTTTAATACTATCCCAATTAATTTTATTTTATGTTTAGTTACGACATTATGCTTATCAGACGTTAATCAAAGATTAGAACTTAATAAAGTAACTAATCATCATTCTGAGAACAATTTATTTTTAAAAACGCTCATTTCCAATAACAGTTCTAAAATAACTGTTACTGATATTGGGCATCTATAGCTCACAGTATAAGCGTCGCTTAAAATATTCTACAAGAGAAGGCAAACTCTATCCGTACGATTTCATAGGGTTGTGCCAGCTTGTTTTGGAGTAAAAAAATTTGAAAAGAAGTTTGACCCTGAAGGCCATCTTTGAAACTTCCCGCTATTTTCGAGTTCAAAACGCTCAAAAATATATAAAATATAGAAAGAAGTTTATTTTTTAGCTCTTCGAGCTCAAAAAAAACATTTTCTAACTAATTTTTCGTTCACAATATATCGTGTACAAATGAACTGATATTGATACCGTTTGCGCAAATCGACGCAGTTTTTTAAGGAGAAGAGCTGATTAGATTTTGGAATTAATCGACTTACTAGTTTAGAAAATATTTTCAAGAAACAAATTTCTAAAAATATTTGAAACTTGTATTTTTGTGATTTCTCAAACTTTCAGGAATTCTAAGTTCAGTAAGGTCATGTCAGATGTCGCAAACCGCGTTTCAATCGGACACTCCGTTCAAAAGAACATCTTACAACATTTTTCATTGATGTTCTGCTCGAATTGGTCGTAGCGTGATATTATATAGCCTATAGCCTTCCTCGATAAATGGGCTATCCAACAAAAAAACATTTTCAATTCGAACCAGTAGTTTCTGAGATTAGCGCGTTCAACCAAACAAACAAACAAGCTTTATATATTAGTATAGATATATACTGTATTTTGTAAGTACTGATTAAACTGCTGTAAAAATTCAGCCCTTAAAATAATATTTGATGCGACATAACCTTTTAAACGCCTTACACAAATGTCATGAATAGATGATGTTCACAAAATGATGTTAGTCGGAACTTGGAAGAGTGGAAGACAATAATGGCATTCCATTAACAGGAAGTACCTGATCCAATTATAGAGATACTAGACTTAAAACATTACCTTGACTGCTTTGAATACAATATTAACTTATAGTTGTTATCAAATTGTCGAAACAAAGATCTCAACTAGAACTTTTATGTTTCTTTTTGAATTGTATATTTTACGGTACATACGTGAGTTACCTAATAAAATCAGACGATTCTCATAAATCGATATGGAAACCATAGATGAGTTCCGTGGTCCAAAATTACTATCAATGTATAAAATATTATTGGAATTTTAGTGGAGTGGATTGGTGAAAAAAAGCTTTGAATCCGATGTGGCTCGAATCGAAAAATGTTTCCTACAAAAACTGTAGAGTCGAGCTCCCCCGACATTTTGGTAGAGTTTGTGACCGCATGTCGGAGGGGGCGGCGGGGAATATGCCGCTTTAAAGTTCCCGTTTTTGCTCCATAACTCGGCCATTATTATCGGTGGGGGGGACTGCTCCAACAAAAGTTGGAGAGAAAAATAATCCGCGTAAGCTCGTCCCAAACAACCCGTTCGCGAGATATCGCCATTTTAGCGCGCGAAATTTTGAAAAATTGAATGCCACTTTTTAAAAAACCACTGCAGCTAGGAGCTTAATTTTCTTTTTATAGCAAAGGTACTAGAGATCCCTTCTTTCACTGAAAACTGGACGCGGTGGGTCAATTAGAACCGCCAGGAGAGGGGGAAAACGAATCCCATAACTATTCTAATTGACGTATCGACCTAAACCAAACGCCATTTTTTCGTTTTTTTATCTACTTTTATGTGACAAGTAAATAAAAAAATTCTCTCAAACTCAACTGCGGGTGGGCAAAATAAAGTATTGTTACATAAATTGTCTGTCTCTTATGTTATGTCGTCAAAATTACTATCCCTATATCTAAAATCTCGCTAAACATATCTGTAGCTAATACTTTATTGGTTTTTAGGTCTATATGCGCTCGTGGATACTTTTTTTAGTGACCTTTAAACTATAAAATAAAACCATTTTCGATCAATTTAACCGAGAACCAAATCCCATAAGGTTTGTGCGGGGTTCTTTGCAAGTTTGCCATGTTAAAAATATAACTTGTCATTTTCGTTTAAATTGCCGCACACTGACGGTTAGTTTATACTAGACTAGTCTATTAATTGTTGCTTTAATGTTTGTGTTTTGCATATACTTTTATTCTATACCGAGCATAGAAATAAATCGCAATTGAACTATTAGGGTGAAAACATATACTTCTGTCTTTTTTACGCCGTAAGCACTGGCGTATCCAGGAGGGCAAAACAAACACGGGGGACCCAGCTTAAGAAATTTCTAATTTGCCCCCCTCCTGGGCCAAAAGCTGGATACGCCTTTGTTAACGTCATATAGAAAAAGACAAAGTTTTTGAAACAGAGATACTTTATTCAGATTGAATGCAAGTACATCAACCAATCCTATCATCGGAGAAATCAGAGAATTACATCGAAGAAAGAGACGCAGATATATTTTCGATACGCTTTGTTGCACATTGAGTAGATAGGCAATGATTCATATAGCTAATTAATAGATATATGGTGTTTCGCCTCTGATATTTTCAGCGAAACGGTGCATCCGTACTGAGAAAGACAGATAAAGGCGACAGACAAAGTTTCATAATGTAAGATAAACGAAGATGGCTTCAGTTTATCATTAGATTTCCGGCATGCAATAGTGCTTGAGGCGGGAATCGCTGTGCTTACACTTCCAACTGTAACCTACAACCTCTCCTGATGAAAGGCTGTGTCATTTCTATTTTAAATTCAACCGTCAAAATTAATAAATGAAAAGCAAGCTTTTATTGAAATGATTTTAATAATTTTTTATTAGATTTATAATTAAAAAGCGGGTAATATAAACTCTGTGATCGTTTATTAGTCACAACCCACACTATTATAATTACGACCCTAAATTATTAAAAAAAATATATATTTTTTTCAGTACTTTGTAATAAAAGCTTGTCTTTAAAAACTTTATTTTTTACTAATATTTTATTATTCTTTTTAGTCTTTCAAAATTTTTGACGTGATAACGTCTTATAAATTGATGAATCACCAATCTTATAAATTGATAAAACACCGACTGCATGCACGAAAAAGTGTAACGTAACGTTCCTAACGTTCGTAACGCGTAACGCGTAACGTTCCGCCTGACACTGTGCGTGCTTTTTGCTAATTTCTCGCTCAATTTAAATCAGATCGGTTTGAAACCAGTCTTAAACGAAAGAGGAGAACATTTTACATAGATTTCGTATAACAGAATTTGCCTAAACAGTTTTTTTATACAAATTTATATAGAAAAATAGCTGTATAAATGCAATGTTGTCTAATGCATGACGCGACGCGGTCGGTCGTCTTTGTTTGCCGTACATGGAAATTAGAAAATAACGTATGTCTTGTCTTAACATGAAAACGGCTGCATTTCTAATGTTTAATTCAATTTTTTGACATTAGTATTTTGTGAAATGCAACGCCTTCTAAGTTAAGTATTGGAATAACTAATTATTATTAGAACATAATACTTTGACAGTTGCAAACGTCACTTTTGACATTTCTTATCATTCCGACACCAAGAATAAGCGGATTGAAACCAAATTTTGGGAGGATGTTTGATATGCAAATATGAAGTGGCCTATTGTTTTTGGGGAACATCGGCGCATGCGTAAAAGAATATATCTCTTATAATGATGTTTTATATAATAATAATATAGTTTTTAAAACGGTTTTTACTCTATCTATTTTTACTAGAAATTTTTGTAAATTTTTTGGGGAAAATCGGCGCATGCGCAAAAGAGATACATGCCATAGTTGTTTTTTATATAATAATACTGTACTTTTTATAGTGTTTTATTATTCTACTTATAAAATTTACCTAAATTTGAAGCGAAAGATGCAATATCATAGATTCGAATTATTATAATTATTATATAAATTTAGGTTATGTATTACGGAATACGTTATCACGTAAAACTATCGTCCGTAAACCGACTTTACAGACAACCAATTTTTTATTTCTATACTAAAACGTTAATTTATTAAAACGATTTGATTATTTAATTCTAAAGCACACATGCTCGCAAATATTGAGCTATGCTACTTAAACAGTTTAGATTTTATATACTGCAGTGTTATTAACGACTCTTATCATGAAAAATACTAAATTTTCCAACTCAGCGCACTCCAAATTGTTTATAAATGCTATGAAGGGTAAACAAAAGAACTGCTAAATTCATTTTATACTTGGATGCAGCGCTAGCGCTATTCCGGACGATTATTGAACTGTTATTTACAGCATTTAGATGGACACTTTTTTTAACTGATCTCCCATATAAGATAGTCCCCCTTACTCCCCCTTTTCCATAATTTAAGCTTAGATGCGTCTTTAACACGGATAATTTAACTGTTGCTACTGTAGGAAATCCACCTATTTCGAACCGCTGCATCTGCATTTTGAAACTGACCTGGTGATGACATCAAATCTAATGAAGCAATATTACGCAATACAATATAAATTCGTAGCTATTTTTGTAAAAGGCTAGCAGAACTTATTGAAATGTGAACATGATCGGTTATTGTAATAAATATTGTAATTGTTTAATTTGAGTTGTGTTAATTATTTTACCTGATTTTGAAATTTTCTACACTACTTATACTTTTACACGAAAGCTTTGTAATTTTTTTGGAAAATCGGCGCATGCGCAAAAGATATTATACAGGGTGTTTGGAAGCTGGGTGCAAAGCCTTAAGGGGGTGTTAGTATAGACCATATAGAACATTTTGAGCCATATTTGTCCTAACCAAAGTCTGGTAATTTTTTTTATTTTTTCAAATGTCTATAAAAATCCATTTTCTTCTTTTAATTTTTTTTTCTGTTAAGTTTAATAGTCTGAAAGTTATTTTTTTAGTAAAAACGCTGCTTTAAAATTATTTGATACCATTAAAACACACATTAGGCTAATCATTAGTACAATAAAAAAAAACTTTTACACTTAAACATTGCATTATTAGCACTCATCTTAACCCGTAGCAAGATAGAAAGCACTTTAAACATTTCAAGTTCGGGTATCGGTAACAGTTAAATATCAATTTTTATCAAAATCGGTTCAGCCGTTTTCGAATAATATTGGTGTAAACAAAAACTCTGGAAACACGTCGAGAAGGTGTCATACAAAATACGTTGTATAGACTTCAAAAAAAAGTAAGATTTTTTAAATATTATTCTAGACGTTAGAAATTATGGTAAAATTTTACTGAATGGACGATTTCAATTTTGGCGAATTGTGAAACGCACGAAACAGCCTATTGCTATAGAACAGTTGAAGAATTGAGTATCATTTGAAACTCACAATTTACCAAAATCGAAAACGTCCATTCAGTAAAATTTTACCGAAATTATTATTGGTTGTTATATTATGTCGAAAGAAATTTACCTAATGTTATTTTGAATCAACAAAATGTCTTCTTTTGAAAAATGTATCCAGGCCCCCTTTTTAAAAATATGCAGTAACTGCCAAGATTAGTAGAACATAGGTTACCTCGTTCCGTTGGGCTAATAATGAGGCGCCTACGTCATCCAGCGGACGGTCAATTGATACTGCGTGGCAGGTAAAAATATGTACGATCTGCCAAGTGCCAACTGACGACACTCATTAGTAGATACAGAGGTGACCTCGTTCCGTTGGATAGTAGTGGGGACATGGCATCCAGCGAACTGACAATTGATGTTGCGTGGTTGATAAAAATATAAACAATCTACCAGCTGACGTCAATCGTGGAACGAGGTAATCTGTGTTCTTCTGCTATAACCTGACTTCTTGTTGCAATGGATTGAGGATGCAGGTCTAATTATTATTTTAAAATAAATAGGTATAATGTAAACTCCATTTAACGTCACTCAATATAACGACAAACTCTTTAAAACGTCGAAATTATTTAACTCTATTTGGTTTACCTTGTTGCTCATACAATGATATACTTTAAAATTTAAATAACGACACACCCACTCTAAATGACGACTACAATACGTCATCATTAAGCAATAAACAGTACTTGTTTGTTATTTTGTTGTCTTGTTGTCGGCACCAAGCGTACCGAAGATTCTAAGAAATTCGTTCTTTTGTTTGTTGGGATTATCTTCCATATGTTTAGCTCAGTTGGTCAGTTGCCCAATTTTATATATTATGAGTAAATACATATTATAGTCAAAAAGTATTAATGGATTATTTCTTTTCTCCGTTTAACGACAACTCTCAATAACGCCACAAAGTGCACAGTCCCTTGAGTGTCGCTATATAGAGTTTACACAGTATGTTAAAAATATGCGTCTTATTGGACTTGTTTGATAGACGTCGCAACCTTTTCTTTGTCTCTTATGCAAAGAAGGATCGACACACTTAGTGCCTCTTGGCCGTTAATTGGACTAATTATTTCATACGCTTAATGAGCCACGATCATGTCGATGTGAAACACGCGGTCTTCAATTTCATCTTCAGTTACGTCTGGTGCACTTGAAATAATTTTTAAAAAGCTTTTAAATTAGTCTTTTGAAATTTTTAGATTAATTTGATGCCAGAAAAAGACCACTAATTATCATCTAAAGTTATAGTCCAAGAGCTATCCAACATTTTTGGCAGTGTCGGATTAACCTATAAGCAAATTAAGCAATTTCTTAAGGCATCACGTTTTAGGGACACCAAGAAGCACCACTCAGAAATGAAAAATACCTCACTAAACTTTGTCAACAATTTTTTTTTCTTTTTGTCATGTTCTCAAAAATTTGATCTATACTGGTATGTCTTTAGAAGTATAAAAGTTAAAAATAAATAATAATTTATTTTTGAAAATGAAAACGAAAAACATTATTTTTTAAGGGTTCAATTTTTCTAGTTTTAAAGTTTTGAAACTTTTTTTCTATTAATCGTATAAAAATACCTAAGGTCCGATTTTATAGACAGCCAAATTTTCAATGAGAGCATTGCTTGTAAAATTCAACTATCTATCCTTTTTAACTTTTTTCTATCAATTTGAATTTTTTTTATAAACTGAACATATTAGAGATGGGGTCCATAAGCAAGAAATGCTCAGGGCATCAAGGAGACTTAATTCGGCACTGATTTTTGGGTAGGTATTTGAGGTAGCGTGAAAATTTGGGTAACACTTTTTTTTAATGTCTGAACACAAAATCGAAGACCTGACTGAAGGGTATAGACTGGTTCACAATTTGAAAAACGTGTTAAGGCTTGAAATAGCTCATACAAAAATGACCGATGGCTCATTGGATTCGGAATGACGTCTAGAAAAATGTATTAAAATATTTTATTAGCACATAAGAAATTGCAAAAGTTAAATTAAGATGAAAGAAAAAAGGCATTTAGTTTTTCGCTAATATCTCAAAAACTATAAGCGATACCCAAAATCAAAAAAATGCTCCTCTTTAAAAATGTTTTTTTCCGATTTTGGCTATCGCTTATAGTTTTTGAGATATTAGCGAAATTAAACCATCGGAACTGACGATTGAGATTATATAATAATAATAATAATAATAATAATAATAATAATAATAATAATAATAATGATAATGCGTTTAACGTCCGTTTCTCGACTTTATGTCATAACAGACGCCATTCGAACCATTACTATTTTTTTTCTACCACACTTCCCGTTATTTTCTGCAATTTTTAAACTTAAACTTAATTAATAGCAATGGGCAATAAAGGAATTTTTAGGAAATTAAAGATAAGGTAGGTAAGTTTTGAGCATAGAAGTTTGACAGGTAATCGGCCATGGCCTTGAATAAGGACCCATCTCGATATTTATCTGGAATTATTGAGGGAAACCATGGAAAACCGATTGAGACAGTGCCAGATTAAGACTCCTTGATGCCCCAAGCATTTCTTACTTATGGGCCCCATCTCTAATATGTTTAGTTTATACAAAAATTGAAATTGATGGAAAAAAGTTAAAAAGCATAGATTTTTAAGAAAAAAATTGAATTTTACAATCAATGCTCCCATTGAAAATTTGGCTGTCTATAAAATCGGGCATTTTTATAAAATTAATAGAGAAAAAGCTTCAAAACTTTAAAACTAGAAAAATTGAACTAAATGAAAAAATATTTTTTTCGTTTTCATTTTTAAAAATAAATTATTATTTATTTTTAACTTTTATACTTCTAAAGACATCAGTATAGATCAAATTTTTGAGAACATGACAAAAAGAAATAAAATTGTTGACAAGGTTTAGTGAGGTAATTTTCATTTCTGAGTGGTGCTTCTTGGTGCCCCCTGAGACGTGATGCCCTAAGCAATTGCTTAATTTGCTAGGTTAATCCGGCACTGGATTGAGATTATATTTTTCGGCACATTCTGTATAGAGTCTACGTAGTTTGCCGAACAACACAGCTCGTACAAAAAGATCAAATCTTTGCTTGAAGAAATCTTCCCGCTCCACAGAAGTGTCTCAAATATAATAATGCAATTATAGTTTTACTTGTTCGACTGACTGAAGACATTGTATGGTGGGCGAATTCCGATTTAGACAAGATGGCCAGGAGTGTAGTAATGTGTCACTCCTGAGCGAGTTGTTCATAATGAACGACTGATATCTCGGAGCGGAGCGAGTCGCTCTTTTTTGTGAATGACTCACTCTGAGCGCTATTGTTCTGTGCAGAGCATTCGCACATTTACAGAGCGCACACAGCACAGGCCACAGAGGCACTAGTGAATTTTGCACGTACGGAGCTATCTGTGTTGAGTCATTTAATGTTGAATGACACACTGTAAGTGTAATAGTACTAAGCTTAACAGTGACTTAAACCATTCACATTGACGTCGTTGACAAAGATATAATATTGTAACAATAAACATTATTATTGTTCAGCTTTTATTATACTTTATAGTTTATCCGAAATGCGAATAATATAAGATCAGAATCATATTAAAATGAGCTCAGAGCTGAGTGTGTATTGTGCTGTGCAGTGCTTTGTGACTCCTGAGCATGCATGATGACAGTTCACACCTCTTGTGTAGTGCGTACCGTCTAGTGTCGCTCCTTTGAACGATTCGCTCTGAGCGACTCTTTTTAGTGAGCGGAGCGCACGGAGCCAGCTCCCAATAGAGAGTCATGTGGACACATCACTACTATAAAAATTGTTTTAACTAGATTTAATGTTCAATTATTTCCAGTAGATATTTTGCACATCGAGTTATCGTAATCTAACCCTATTTTATTATTATTCATGACCCATATTATGTTTTTAATTAAAAAATATAATAATATAAGGATCATATAACTAGGCGCTCTTGGATTACATGTGTAAAATGACATCTTCGAGAAACTCGCTCTGTTTTTTTTTTTTTTAAATCGTATAATAAAATGCAGGTGACTACATCCGAAGAATTTTACAACAGAATGCGAAAAGATGGAGAATTCATGTTTGGAAAACGCCGAGACAAAAAGAATACTGACGTAATTAAAACTGCGAAATTAAATTTTTTATCTCGTCGTGAGAATTTTACGGTTTTAAAGGTTCTTTTTTTCTTGTCGAACAAACAGATATCTAAGCCTACGTAGATATGAGTTTTTATATTCATTGGGAAATTGGATGAAAATGCCTCGCTTTTTTCTTTAGAATGTAATCTTTCTATTTGCCTGAAGCACGAAATTTGTGAAAATATAATCACAAAATAATTTATTGCTGAAATGTGTACAAAACACTAATTTCAGTATTTTTTATTTAATGTAAAAAATTGTTACAAGAAAACTAATGCTTGTAAATATTTTTCTTTTTGAAGTAAAACTTCTTTACGCACGCTTGGCTTAGAGTGTAAGCTGGTGAATGCGTAACGAGAGCGTTACGAAAAGTGTGATCGGGCGAGGCGAACGGAAGTTGAAAGGGAGATATTAGTTAGTGAAGATAGAAATAGAGAGGAGATACGTTTCCTATATTACTGTAGGGGCAAGAGACAGAGGTGCGCGCGCACATTTTCTTTCTCTCTTCCTCTCATAGCCAGTTACGTTTCGTTTGCTAGCGTTACGCGAACGGTGATTTCTTGATTATTTCGTAATTTCACTTTGTTCTTGAAGAGTTTTATAAATTAATATTTTGTTCAATACATTAAATATTCCACGTTAAAAGTGAATTAAATACATACATATAGATGGAGCTAAAGAAGTTTTACTTCAGTCGTGTGGTCTAAAGAACACTCGTTTTTTTGAAGTCAATACTTCTTTTGCAACTCTATGCGCTTTGCGCAAAGCGTTATGCAAACAGCGTTATTCACTCCATGCGCAATGCGTTGACTATAAAAGACCGCGCACACTATACTAACGCGGACCAGCACAAGCAAGGGCGTAGATATGGGGGGGTAGTTACTCCCCAGGATCATAATAAAAGAAACTGAGAAAATAATTCGAACACCTGGCTAAAAAATAAAATTTAAAAATACTTTTTGAAAAGGAATATGTAATAATCATGTCTCTCCCTCCTATTCGTTCTTTTACACCCGGGTGAAACCGGGCGGGACCGCTAGTATATATATATATATAAATTATTGAATAATCGACGGTTTTTCACAAAACGTTCTATCCATGTGTGGAAGTTCAGTGGTGTAATCATATACAGTGACTGTGTGACCTACGGCATATTAATTTAAATGATTTGCGATCACCAGTCCATCGCTACGGTTGAATTGGAATTAAGCTATAACCAGGGATGTAAACTGGACAAGTTTTGAATCGACATTTGTAGCGATATTAGCATTTGAATAATAATTTTACTGTTCCAACACGTATAAGTGGGGAATGGTACTAATTTAGTTCAAAATTCACTTTTCGAAATTTTACAATGTTTTGAGGTCACTCGAATCCAAAAAACATATTTTTGGAAAAAGACTGTGCGTCTGTATACACGATACAAGGACAAACGGGTAAGCGGATTGAAACCAAATTTTGGGAATATGTTTGATAGTCATATTGTTTTTAACAAAAAATCGGCGCATGCGCAAAAGAAATATATGCTATAACGTTATTTTTTATATAATGGTATACTTTTCATAGCGGTTTATAATTATATTTATTTTTACAAGAAATAAAAAAAAAAGTTCCCAAATATTAGTTTCTGAAGTATTTTTAAGATAGAAAAAATAATAAAAGTCCAAATCTTTGATTAATGTCTGATTAGAACTCTTCAAATAAAATTATCTACCATTTTTCCAGACAAATATATTAACAGAAAATATATATGCGCACGTTAACATAAAAAAAAATACATTAACGTTTCGGTCCGGATTTTGACTTCTGCAGAACTGATCTAAAAAATCTACAAATTAATTAATAATTATTTTTTAAGCGAATTTTATTAAAAACTATAATTAGAAACTAATTATTAATTAATTTTTAGATTTTTAGATCAGTTTTGAAGAAAATCCAAATCCGGACCGAAACGTTAATGTAATGAATTTATATATTTTTTGTTAATATATTTGTCTGAAAAATTGGTTAATAATTTTATTTATTGAAAAATAATAAAAGGACTGAAGTGCGATATTAAATACGGTTGATAAAGATTAAATTTTTATTCGTATTGTGTTGGTGGCCTTTTTATTTAATTTTAATGTTATATTATGTGCGCTCATTACAAAAATTCACTGTGATAATTTTTCATAACGCCCCAAAAGAAACATCACTTCAAAAATTGGTTTAAAAATATGCTTGTCGTCCATCTCTCTGTTGTTCATCTGTCTCCCTGTCTGTGATCGCTTCTAAAACCCAATTCACTGAACCGATTTTGCTCAAATTTTGCGTGCGTGTTTTGAAAAAATACAATTGGTTTAGTAGAATTCTGATTTTTGTACTCGAATACTCCCATTTAATAAAACTCAATCGAAACATGAGATTCGCAATGGAGTAACTATCCCGTTTGAGGCCCGTGGCAAATTTTACTGAATGTTCTAATAATAAGTGTTAGGATCCTCCTGTACTCACGGCCCTCTTGAACTGGGAGCCCCGTGGAGGCCCTGCCACTGGAGATTTGGCTTACAACCCTGACTGCAGAGAATTTAGTGAAATAATAAACGATAGAGTTGTCGAAACAATTCAGAGAATGCGCTGTCACTTGTCATTTGCAGTAATGCAAACTGTTATAATAGCATTTAATTGTTTGTATTCTACCAGTACTTATTTGTGCGTTAGCAATACTGATTTCTAATGTTAATGGCTAGCGGATAGACGGCTAGTCCCTACACAAGGTTCGACATCTCTTAGGAGTAGGGTTGCCAACTCTCGAAAGGACCAACCCGGAAGAATTATAAGAAATCGAGTGGGGGGGGGGTGAAAGAAAATATCAATTATTTACTCCATCATGCTGTATACGCGCTCGCAAGAAGCATTAGAAACAGGAATGGAAGAAACAAACGTGACAAGTTTTTTGCAAAAAATGTATTTTGTTTGTGGTCCGGCGTCTGAACTAAATTTGAGCAAAGTTCTAACAGATGTCGCTATTTGGTACTAAGAAGTGTTTTGTTTGCTTCTGAACTATTAGTTCGAAAGCTTCAAAAAAAAACTTCTGATAGAACAGATGTCGTTACGTGTTACTAAAAAAGGTTTTTTGAAAAAATACCGTAATTTTGTACTAAATATTTGATAAAAACTATTCTATAGCGTAAGTTGCACTAAGCGAGACACATTTACAAAATTTCATTAAAATCTGTTCAGTGGTTCCGGAGATGGACAAAATTGTGACACGGTAATTTTATATAATATAATATGTAGGTATATAGATTGACATGAAGAGGTTAGGGCCTCCGTAAAGCGCGGGTCACACTAGGTTGCTGATCAGCGGCGGACAGTAGCACCAGCAAGCAGCGGCGGGCAGCCCGGTCACACTACGACTGCTACTCGCTAGTCTACCGCGAGTAGTGGCTGCCAAACCGGCCACTACAACATCGAACATAAACCACGTGGTACGTGATGGTTTACTCGCCCATGATGCACAGCTTCGGTCAGACCGCGCTGCTCGCTGGTGGTAGCGGGTGCGAGTGAGTCACGTGACCTGCTAGTCGTCGCTGTCTGGCTACCAAAATAGAACATGTCCAATTTCACCAGCCGCTGATAAATACTCGCCGGCTGGCGGCGCCAGCGGCGAATTTTATGCTCACACCAAGCCGATTGATGGCTGACAGTAGCGGCTTCCACAACTCGCGGCTGGCAGCCAGCCTAGTGTGACCCGCGCTTTAAGGCATGGATTACGTGATTTTTGGAATTCACAGACAAAATAAACTTGGAAAACCGTACTATAGTTATAAAGTGTAGGTAGTTACGTTGTATATTTTATCTTCATGCTATTATTTACATTTTAGTATACCTATAGTTCCGTATAAAAGAAAATTCTCTTTTTCAAGAATTTAAAACAAAGTAAACATAAGGTTGGTTTTTACTACAGACGTTGATAGCAAAACTCGATGATGCGGAGGACTAAGAAGTTAGCATTAAAAGAAAAAACTCTTTCTCGTTCACTTCATTTGGTTCACCCAAAAACATAAGTAGATACAAAATGTCTGTTCTATAACTATGCAGTATCTACTCTGAAAAGTTTGAACTGAATAAGGGCCAGTGTTAAGGCCGCTGCACATGAGGCTGGAATCACTGCTAGTATAGAGCTGTAAAAGTAACGAGAAATTGTGTAGCCGTATGTATTCGTTACTTAAAGAACCAGTACCCGTTACTTTCGTATCGTTACGTTACTCGTTACTTTTCATACGACATACAATCGTGTACTAACAGCATCAAGCATGCGCATCGAGGCGCGTCGCATACGTGATACGGTATGACTTAGTTCGTATAACGTATAACCGCATCAAACGAGTCGAACTGACATGGATACGACAGAAATTTTATTTTCTTTATTATACTATATCAAATGTCAACATTTTGAAGTTGGGGTGGTCTCGTCGCCCAATTGACTGGAATTTTTCGACGTATAGAGGGTTGAGATGATTTTGAGGCTTGAAGGGAAAGGAACAAAACATTTTTTCGAATTTTGGACGTTTTCGACTTATCGAGGTTTGACTCAAACAGGTTCTACTGTAAATTGTCGTGCAACCCTAGTCTATTTAAGGATCTACCTAACTTTTGATGAGTTTTAGCTGACACGTCATACAGTGGACTATATCAAATGTCAACATTTTGAAGTTGAAATGGTCCCGTCGCCCAATTGGCTGGAATTTTTGACGTGATAACGTCTTATAAATTGATGAAACACCGGCTGCATGCACGAAAAAGTGTAACGTTCCGAAAAGTGTAACGTTCCGCCTGAGCGTGCAAGCGATAACGTCTTTTAAATTGATGAAACACCGGCTGCATGCAGGAAAAAGTGTAACGTTCCGCCTGTAACATGTATTGTTAAATATGATATTCGACCGGAATACGTTATCACGTAAAACTATCGTCCGTAAACCGACTTTACAGACAACCAATTTTTTTTAATTAATATTTTTATTTGCCTCATCTAACAGAAATAAAAGATTGGCTCAGCATTATTCTTATTGAAATGAAATTCAAATCTTTGATTAACGTCTGAATAGAGCTCTTCAAACAAATAAAATTATCGACCATTTTTTTCAGCTATATATTGACAAAAATAAAATTATAAATCAATGATACAAAAAATGACGTTTCGATCTGGGTTTAGATCTTCAGAAATATCCAAAAATATAAATCTACTAATTTTATGATAGAATGCAGAAGTTAATTAGATAGATAGATATAGATAGCATTTATTGTCAGTAGAGATACAAATGATCTATGTGACACGTCAAAAATTATGAAAAATAAAAACAACCAATTTTTTTTTGTTATTAATTTTCGATAATTATAACTTCTGCATTCTATTATAAAATAAGTAGATTTTAATAATTAAATTTTAATATTTTTAGATATTTCTGAAGAAGATCTAAACCCAGATCGAAACATCATTTTTTGTACTATTGATTTATAATTTTATTTTTGTCAATATAGATAGATAGATAGGTCTCTTTATTTCTATATGTGCTATACAAAAACAGCGTAGAATGCGTCATAAATATACATAATATAATATAATTACTTACTATAGGTATTAAAATGTATTCAGTACTAAAATTTATATTAAAATATTCATCCATACTATATATTACTTTATTTATAAGAAAGTCTTTGATAATTGTTTTTAGCTTCATAGCCTTTAAATTCCACACATGTAAAGGTAACTTATTACAAATTTTTACTATTGTATTATATATGGGCAGTTAAGTGTGGTTGGTAGGTTATTTGTTTTGTAATTTATATTTTCTTTACTTCTGGTTTGATAATTATGTATTTGATTTCTTTTACTGAAATAGCTTTGGATTTTTTTTTATAAAATAATATAAAGTTCAAAATATATATACCTAGTCTGAAAAAAATTGGTCGACAATTTTACTTATTGAAATGAATTATTTGTGGTAGTACGGAGCCCGAATTGTGACCTATAATTATAGACTGAAGTTAAGGTAGAAGCTAGTTAAAAAGTTAACACTTTGTTATGCTACTGTGACCTAGAAGGACCCAACTAGTCTTTGCTTTTATAATTATGCCATTTACACTACGAGTCGTTCATATTAGAAATTGTCACCTAATTACATAAAACCGCCTCTGAGCTAAGGCAAATTCTATCAGACGAGCACGCTTCTTTTGACCACGGTTCATCCAGTGCGTAATTTGATGCATTTTTATTAGATGATGATGGCATTTTTTGCTGCAAGTTTCGAGAATTTTTTCGATGCCTTCGGCCTTATGTTTGCAAATACGTATAATGTAAAAAAAGACTACTTATGTCAGCGGGAATCGAACCCGGCACATTGCCATTACCGGACTTACCCTTTAACCGCTCGGCG
Organism: Xanthostigma xanthostigma; assembly: GCA_963575645.1. Classification (NCBI taxonomy): domain Eukaryota; kingdom Metazoa; phylum Arthropoda; class Insecta; order Raphidioptera; family Raphidiidae; genus Xanthostigma; species Xanthostigma xanthostigma. The sequence goes on from OY754464.1 coordinate 8,232,997, forward strand.
ATACCGACGTCGTACAGTATCGTCGTTATTATGGTAGTAGTTATTCTACGTAATGTAGGTACTACATTTACACTAATATTTATTTTGGTTTTTTTAACTAATTTAGCTGTCAAAAATAATAAAATAAAACTGTTTATAAAAATTAAACTACTGAAAATATAAAATTCTTTCAAATTAATTAATTAGTATCAAAATATTGAAAAAATAATAACATTTATTTATTATTTTTTCAATATTTTGATACTAATTAATTAATTTGAAAGAATTTTATATAAAGCGAATTAGAAATTAAATATTAATTATTTTTTAGATCCGTTCTGAAGAAGATCCAAATCCGGATCGAAACGTTAATGTATATTAATTATATATTTTTTGTTAATATATTGTCTGAAAAATTGGTCGATAATTTTATTTATTAAAAGTATTTTATTTTACTCCTCAAACTTGTCATTTTAATTTGTACAGAACAGTTATTTAAAATAAACTACCAGTGTTATCTGTAAACTATTTTCTACATAATTTTGCTTGTTTTGTTTAAAATGTTTTCAATCATAATAAGTATATTATGTTGGTAGATAAAATAATAACAAAAACCAGTGACGGACTAAAACTTCATAATTATAACAATAATATACTTTTATTCAACACGCGTGAGTAATATGTAATTTCGGGGCCCTGATAAATTCGGGATAAATAATAGATTACTTCATGTTGACGCGTAGAGTGCTGATAATGAGCCGTACTGTGAGATAATGAATTTTCTGGACCAATAGGAACACAGTAGCAAGCCCAAGCAGTTAAATAATGAAAAAAACTGCACGGCTTCTGGACCAATAGGAACGTGGTAGGCGGTATTGTATATATGAAAACAGCATCGCAATTCAGGGCCATCTTGTGTGAATCGAGGACGGTGGGTACGTCAATCAATGAAGTGATTTATTATTTTTCCCTCTTTTATCAGGGCTCCGATTACATATTACTCATGCTAGTTGAATAAAGTATTATGTGCGACCATTGATCGAAGGAGAATATTCCACTCGCGTGTTACCGCACTCGCTACGCTTGTGCGGCAAATTTCACGCTCATGGAATCTTCTCCTTCTCTCACTAGTCGCACAATATTCTATTGTTTTTTTCATTTATTTTGTATACTATTGTTGCATTTATGGTTGTTAGGCCTTTAAATTATTTTAGTGGTGTAGCCATTTGTCAGAAGAGATATATGCTATGACAAATAAATAAAATTGTCGACTAACTTTTTTCAGACCATATATTGACAAAAAAAATTGGTTGTCTGTAAAGTCGGTTTACGGACGATAGTTTTACGTGATAACGTATTCCGCTCGAATATCATATTTAATAATCACGCACAGGGTCAGGCGGAACGTTACACTTTTTCGTGCATGCAGCCGGTGTTTCATCTTTTTATATTGACGTGATTCATCAATTTATAAGACGTTATCACGTCAAAAAGATTTGTATATGCTATGACGTTATTTTTTATATAATAATTTTATAACGGTTTATTATTCTATTTATTTTTACAGGAAAGTTTTGTAGAAATCTTTTTTAAGCTTCTTAGTTTCGGACATAAAAAAAAAGCTTTTCATTTGTTCTGTCAATCTGTTAGCTCGGTAGTTGACAAGCATTCTTTGGTTAAATTTTAAATGTGATATCATATTATGTAACCAAACAAATAGCAAATATCATAATATCTATTACTAGCCGTTACCCGCGGTACCGCACGAGTTTTTGAAGCTGGCATGGCTCGTCGACCAATTGACTGGAATTTTTTGTTGTTGTAGTAATTTTTCATTTGCATTGGGCGTGTTTGGCCGAAGTAAGTACTTACTAAATCTAATAAGTCACTCACTATACTGACAACATTTTCAGCCGGGACACAAAATAAGTGCTAAAGGTACGTCCAAGATGCAAGCTGGTAGTCAGATTCAGATTTTCGGCGTCTGACTGTCTGACTCCGAGCGGCGTTGGGTGTGGCCAATATGAAAGCTGGTTATCGGCGCAAACAGAGCATTCATATTAAATAATTATGGAGCGAACAGTACCGATTGCAGCTTTGTTGCTGCTTGGTGACAATGTTACATCTAAATTAAAACCTGTTAAATTAATAAATTAAGGTCGATTTACAGGGAGTACAAACACCTTTTTCCGCAATTACTTGCTGACGAAAACCGATTTTTTGAATATTTCCGAATGAGTCCGGATACTTTTTACTTTTTGTCAAAAATTGAACACAGGCTTACGAAGAACTAGGCGAATTTCCACAAAACCCCCTTTTGAAATAAAATCCTCGATATCCATATTTTATTGCACCTAAAAACAACACTGTCAGACGCAGGTTGTCTGAAACCAGAATGTACAATTCATACTGGTAAATATCTGAGTCAGAGAGCCGGTGCGCCGGAAAACTGCGCGCTGGTGCATTATGGCCAGTTCGATTTAGCAACAAAGGATTTTATGCACGCCGACTGTCTGACTCAGAAAACCAGCGTCTGACTACCTGACTACCAGCTTGCATCTTGGACGTACCTTTACGCAGTAAGCATGGCTTTAATATAAGACGCCATTTTGCTTATTGTTGATGTAAACAAAACAGACAGGAACAGACCTGTCATTGTTCAGATACACAACATAAATTAATAATTGATAAATTTAGTACTGTCAATTATATTCAGTCTATGAGGTTATGTACGGGATATAACGTAAACCGGTGTTTTGTGTTATGTTAAGCCAGTAAGTCTGTCCTGGTCGAAAAGCGCTATAGTCAGCTTGTAAGATTTTAATTTTTTTTTATGCTAACTGGCTTACTAAGTTTAGTAAGTACTTACTTCGGCCAAACACGCCCAATAATGTGTATTATAATATTAAAACTTGACATAAACGCTTTTATCTTTTGGGCACTTAAATTAACCAATACGCTTTGTCAACGTACGCCACTGGGATATTTCAATGGCTGTTTTTGTTATTTCTGCATATTGAACAGGTGCACGTCGTTTACATGTTCGTGTATCTGCAGTAATTGGTTTTATATTATTTTTATATTAATATAAAATATTATGTCCCTACCTATATTAGTCAGAGTGCCCGTCGGCAAAAATTTTACTGACACATACTCTCCCCAAACTTTGTATATGGCTTTCGAAACATGTCGTTTTGACGACATGTAAAAATTTATAATTTAAAATGTCTGACACCTCGAATATGCGACCATATTCGAGGTGTCAGACATTTTAAATGGTTCATGTTATTTGTCAGAGAACATTATTTTAGGGTTTTGGTTGAAATTTTCAAGCTATCCAATTAAAAAAACAAACAGTACCTATCTATAATTCTTACATGTCGTCAAAACGACATCTTTCGGGAGAAGAGGGAAAACGCCCCAAAATCAAAAAAAGTCATAAAGGAAATGAGTATCAGATTAGGCCTAATGAAGCTATATACAAAGTTTGGGGAGAGTATTTGTCAGTAAATTTTTTTCCGACGGGCACTCGGACTATATGTATTTATATCTTTACATTATTTTATACCTAACAAAAGTGAAGAAATGTTGATACGTTAATATCGCTGTTTTTGACCACTGAACGGTATCGATAGCTTTCGATATTTTTTTATTAAAGTGAAACTTTTATTCTATCGCCCCGAATTTTTCTGGCCGTCTGTTGCATGTCGCATTACAGGCGGCCGCGGAGTAGGGGTAAAGTGAAAGGCGTTCGGAGTAGGCGCTCGGTAGAGCAGCCAAGGCCAATATGGCGGCGGCCATGGTTAGCATCAGCTGACCGTGTAGTATGTATAACACATAGTCAGTCTGTCATGCGGGCAAGTGCTGTTCAGTGTTTACATGTTTTTATTCGTGTATTCACGTGAATATTGTTGTTTATAATTAATCGTGATGGATAAGTGTCTACAATCCAACGCCTACAATCCAATAAAAGTTTCACTTGCGTCGTGGTTTCTTAAAACCACACAACTGTTTTTTTTTTTTAATATTTAATGTGAAGATTCTAAACCTAGCCAGGGACAGGAAAAAATACAAAAAGTAGATCCGTGGCGATCCCTCTAGCGCTGGGTTATTTAGCGGCACGCTATAGAGAAGTAGAAGAAGACAGAAAATAGGTGCATATGAAATATCGGATGTCAGTAAAAATGTATGTCCACAAACTACCGCCGCGGTGGACACAGTTATGCAGTCATGTCCACTGTGAATATTAATGTCCAGGATGGATATGTTACGGTCTATACCCGAGTTCGGTCAATGACCGAAATAAATGCGCAAAACTAGTTTTGATCAATGAATATTTACCAAACCCGAAATCTTTATTGGCTGTTATAAAATGAGCAAAACTAGTTTTGCGCATTTTCAATTGGACAAAACTAGTTCTGTTCATTTTTTAACGGACAATTATACTAGTATGGCATCGGAATCTTCTTTGCGTTTATTAATTAGTTTTTCCACATCAATGATACTTATTATAACAAAGCGATTTATTCTTCTGTATTGCTTAGCAGACAGAGGTTTTAATTCAGCTTTCAATAAATTTGCTTTCTTAACCTCACTTACTGTAGTAAGGTAATTATATTTCGTCATAACATAAAATTATGTTTCAGAAGCCTCCAATAGGCGTACTAGTTGAGACTCGAATTCATCTTGCATTTTTACTTAATTATTACACTGAATATCCCACAATTATATTATTTATAACAGTCAGGAGAACAAATCAATAGATAGGTACGTAAACGAGAACATAACCCTACTTTTGCTCGGGTTCGGACGTTGATTGAATGAAACAAGCAGAACTAGTACTGTCCGTTCAAAAATAGACAGAACTAGTTTTAACCAATTGAAAATTCGCAAAACTAGTTTTGCTTATTTTATAGCACTCAATTACGTTTAAATGTAAGATTTCGAGTTTGGGCAATATTGACCGAATTCGGGTATAGACAGTTATGTCCACGGTAGATACAAGTATGTCCACAGTTCTGTCCAGTGGTTACGCCACTGTTTGTAAGTGAACAGTCTGTAAAGACAGTAACTAGTGTATTAAGCGACATTAGTAAAACATTCCATCGCGTCGCTTCCCCTCCTGAGAAGGGGTCCCGTCGCGTCGTCATACTGTTTCATCCCCAGCGCAGCCTGCTGTTGTTGAAAGTTTTAACTTCTTAAAAACTTATAATTTTCTACTCATACTGCATTCGACTAGAAAGTAACGCGCAAAACTTAACTAAGAACTTTAAACATATTAAATGTATGTGGAATATTCAACGTCAGTTCAGTTTAATTTTACAAAAACAAAATTGTTGCAATTAACGAAACTAAGTCGGCAAATCTATACATCTATATAGATAAATTCGGGAAGGAAGAAAAACGAGTGTGCTTAGACCACTTCTTCCTGCCATAATTTGTCATTATTCACCCGAAAATTAACAAAATATGAACTTTAAAATGATTTTACAATTTTATTCACTTTAAACGTAGAATATTTAATGTATTAAACAAAATATTAATTTATAATATTGTTCAAGAACGAAATGAACAGTCTAATGTAAGAAGAAAGAAATATAAACATAAATATTATGAAAACAGAAGTAATACATTGCAATTACTTAGCTCTCGTTGGATTTTAGGCGTAAATCTTTATGAAATATTATTTAAAGTAGGTTTACAAAACTTTTTTCTGTCACCCGTTAGCGCCACTGGCAAGTAAAGTACTGTTGGATTTTTAAAAGAAGACCGGTCTATGGAATGTAGTCCTATGACCTTATTGCAGAAGAGCGCACATGTATTTTATATTACATAATATTAGTAAAAGGTAATGATCCTGGAACCGCTTCTATGCAATAAGGGAGTCCAATCGACCAAACGTTTAACAATTGTGTTATCGCGATAATTGTACTATTGCTATAGCCGTACGACTATACAGCGACACTTACTAACAGTACAAAAAAATCATACACCAGACAGTACATAGGCGTGCGTCCACGGACTAAGTTGAGAGGTGTATTCTGAATATCATCAAAATGGAAAGTAAAAAGGGAAAAACAGTTAGAAGTGGCGTTAGGGAGGTCATAGCGAATGTTATTAAAATGTGCGAGTTAGAGGCTCAAAATAATGTCTTAAAATTTAAAGCTATACATTGTCTGCATGCCTTGCTATGCGCCGCCTATGAATTCTGATAATTTGGGAACACATCAGCGACTTCTTGCTCTTTCCCCACCGGTCTTCTTTCGCCGATCGCACAGTATGTCTCATCCTATTGTTAGTACTGCTTATATTTTCGGCCACCTGATGCACCAGTGAAGTATTTGTCATCCTCTTTCTACCTTCACTAACTTATATCTCCCTCTCAACTTCCGTTCGCCTCGCCCGATCACACTTCCGTAAATCTCTCGTCAGGCATTCACCAACTTACTCCCCAAGTCAAGCGTGCGTAAAGAAGTTTTACTTCAAAAAGTATGTGGGGCCGATTTGAGTGCGTTAATTCGCACACATTTTGATAAAACATACATCGTTCTTTTCATTTTCATGAGAGGAAGTAGAGAATATATATGTTTCATCACGATGTGTCGACGTGTCCACCGTCATCCACCGTATGGAATGACACGCTCTGCTCACCAAAACTATGAAGAAGTGAATGGGATTGGGTTATTATTACTTATTTTTGCCACGATTCATTAAATTTTATGTTTTACACTTTTCACTGTTTCAAGTGAATATTAACAAAACATTTTTGATATACGGGTGACCGGTATTGCTCGTATTCCTCTCGGGAAAAGAAACTATGACTAGTTTGGGATGATTTAACCTTATCACTCGAGTGTCGGAAATGCGTCATTTTTTATGATAATGACACTTCTGTGAAGAATTTTTATTTTATTTTTTTTTATTGTAAGTTTTAACACACAACAAAATATAACAGTAAAATTCGTGGTTTTTAGATTTAGGAATGTTGGCCAATTAGTAAGCTACCAGATCATGGAAAAATTTAGGCAAAAAAATGAAAATTTTTTTTTAATTTTTTCTGTTCATACAGGGTGTCCCATGACATGACTGCCATAGCCTGGGACGTTATTACTGGGATGATTTTAAGTCAAAAATGTCTAATGAACATATACTCGGAACGCTATTCTAACTGAGCTAGAAGCATTTGAAATTTTAAATAAATAAGCCCACTAATGCAGGTATTAGGTTCGGCTGTTGGTTTTGTTATTATTAAAAAGACCAGGTGGCTGTGAATCACCATTAGTATTTATTCGTGCTGATCCTGAGACTCTTCGCAGAGCTACCACTTTAATTCTAAAAAGAGCTAGACTAAGTATACAGCAACTGGGTGGACAATTTGAGCAGCTAATTTAATAAAGCGATTTCTTTTTAAATGGTTTTTAAATTAGTAGGGAATTCCTACTACTACTTATCTAAAATTTCAAATGCTTCTAGCTCAGTTAGGATAGCGTTCCGGGTATAAGTTCATTAGACATTTTTGACTTGAAATCACCCCAGCAACACAGTCCCAAGCAATGGCAGTCATGTCCGGGACATCCTGTATATTAAACTTTAAACAACGTGATAGCTTGTTCTAAACTTATTTCTGAAAATAGTGAACGCTACAAACTCTCGCCAGAGATATGCAAAACTAAGATAGAATAACTTAAATTGTTATTTACTACTTATTAGACGCGTGGGAACACACAATGCAAGTACCTACTTCGTACACCCGTATCAAAGTCGTGAATATTGTTAGATTTGTTGTTGTTCTGTACCGTTTAAAATGTTAACAGACCATTAGCACAAACTAGAACATAGTGTTTCTAATAGTTAGGTAGCTCACCATTTTTTTGGTCAGGCATTTCGCCAAAGCTGATTTGTATTTATATTATTATTAATCTATATACAGTATGGTCACTTAAGTGTGCAACATATGGGAAAATTTTTAATTAAATGCACAACCAAATTACAAATATTGCCAAAAGTTGGTGCATGTCCGATAATCATTTTAGGTGCTCTTAGAATAAATTGTTGAAACTCAAACAGCATACAGGATGTTTAATATCGCTGCAATAAACATAAAGTTTGTGATTCCATAAAAAATTAAAAATCTAAGCTAATTTTACAAATATGCCTGAATTTGAACAAAGTTATGCGAAATTGATTTGATTTTGAATAATTTACTAGTTTTCAAAAAAATTATAATTTTAGTTTTTCAAAAAAATTTTTTTTTCTTAGAAGCCAATGTTTTGGTATTTGGACATAGCTTTTAATTATAAACAACTTTTTCTTATAACATTTCGCTGAATTTTTTTAAATAAGGGCACTTTACTCTTGTACAATTTTTATATTTTTTGACCCACCCTGTATGCTGTTTGAGTTTCAACAATTCTAAGAGCACCTAAAATGATTATCGGATATGCACCAACTTTTGGAAATATTTGTATTTTGGTTGTGCATTTAATTAAAAATTTTCCCATATGTTGCACACTTAAGTGACCACACTGTATATAACTAGCGGTCCCGCCCGGTTCCACCCGGGTGCAAAATGGGGAAGGATGGACATGAGTACGCACATTCATCTTAATTTACCGAGATGAATGTTGTGTTCAAATTTCATGATGATCGGAGTTACCGTTCAAAAGTTTTTGTCCGCGGACCGACAAATTTTGAGTTATATTCTGCAACATTTTTGATTAATGTTCCGCTCCTATTGGTCGCAGCGTGATATTATATAGCCTATAGCCTTCCTCGATAAACAAACTCTTTAGCTTTATATGTTAGTATAGATATATCTTCTATATAAAATTACCGTGTCACAATGTTGGCCGCGCTTATCTCCAAAATCAGTCAAAAGATTTTAATGAAATTTTGTAAATGTGTCTTGCTTGGTGCAACTTACGCTATTGGATAGTTTTTATTAAATATTTTGTGCAAAATCACGGTGTTTTCTCAAAAAAACTGTGTTAGTAATGTGTAACGACATCTAATAGAATTTGTCCAAAGCTGTTAGTTCAGAAGCAAACAAAAAAAAACTGTTTATGTACCAAGTAGCGACATCTGATAGAATTCGCTCAAAGCTATTAGTTCAGACGCCGGGTCGCAAACAAAATACATTTTGCAGAATTATACCTGTCGCACCCGGGTGAAACCGGGACGGACCGCTAGTTTCAGATAAAATACACATGTTTTTGACGTACGCTACTGGAATGGAAAATGTATAAAAAAAGACATAACGCGGTGCAACATCTTGTGATCTTGAATCTAAAATAAAAGAGACAAAAACGACTTTATAATAGAGATGATGCTATGTGCGTGCAAAAACATAAGATTATTTACAAGGTGGTTCAAAAAGGAAGGCTAATGCAATATGTTTTGTTTTATTTTACGCACTAGAGCGAAAAAGTGTGATTTTACAATTGCTATACAGGCAACACGGTACCTAATAATAGAGATGAAGATCCAGGAGTCGACTTTTTTTGGGATTTTCCTCCTCTCAAATAGTTATCGAGTTATATGCAAAAAAAAATGATGCCCTTTTTTGGGATACTTTAATTGTTAATAACTTTTGCAATTGCTTAGTCCTGATAGACCTACGTAAAACGAAATAAAAATACGAATACGAATACGATGGTACACCCTGTATGTGTACAATTTGTATAAAAAATAAAATTGATATTCATACTACACTATTATGAGCACCAATGATATATTACGTACCTTCATATTATTGAATGTAACATTAATCTACATTCTGTTTCATAAATATAGAAATGTCATTCTTGATATATAAATAGAATCACTGATATATTTCGATTTTATTATTTTGTTTGTTAAAAAAAATACAATTTATGATTTGAGCAGAAAATACTCGAATGTTTTATTTTTATATAAGGACGTATCTAGAAAATATATTGCCGCAATCGGTAATAGAATAGAAGTGAGGTTAATTATTCAATAAGTCGTTTTGAAATAACTATATAAATTCGTTTTTTTTACTGGGTACGCAAAGACGTGAAATATATAAATGGACCAAATATTCCCTATCTATATATTAAGTAATAGGCCAGCAGTTTTTTGCGCGACTATCTCCTCCTAGACTGCTGGACCGAACGCGGTGTCGTTTGAAAGAGCTCGACGTACCCAATAGGGCGGTGTTTAGATATAAACATTTAATGGAGTTTCGGGAAACCGATTTTTGACATGCATTTTAAGGGTTGAGGGAGGCATCGGGTAAAAAACTGTTTCAGACAAATGTTGCATATTTTTTCTAGAAAAATCTTAATTTATGATAAAAAATAGGTAATCCTATTAAAAAAGTCAAAGTCACCCTCATCCCTGCGTAGAGGATGAGAGTAGGGGGTGGTATTTGTCTTTATACGAGGTTCCCCTACAAACTAAACAACTTTTATTCGGGACATTTTTCCATATAATGAAAACTGTAAAAGTTATTCAAGGTGTTCCTTTAAAATGGGACACCCGGTATGTAGAAAGTGTGTACAAAATTTGAAAAGAATTGGTGCAGAAGTATGAAATGACGATGTACACGGACTTTTGAAACATGGTTTCGAGAAAAACGCACATAAAGTTTTGAACTCAAAAAAATTGCTTGTCTGTAAAGTCGGTTTACGGACGATAGTTTTACGTGATAACGTATTCCGTAATACATAACCTAAATTTATATAATAATTATAATAATGCGAATCTATGATATTGCATCTTTCGCTTCAAATTTAGGTAAATTTTATTAAGTAGAATAATAAAACACTATAAAAAGTACACTATTATTATATAAAAAACAACTATGGCATGTATCTCTTTTGCGCATGCGCCGATTTTCCCCAAAAAATTTAAAAAAATTTCTAGTAAAAATAGATAGAGTAAAAACCGTTTTAAAAACTATATTATTATTATATAAAACATCATTATAAGAGATATATTCTTTTACGCATGCGCCGATGTTCCCCAAAAACAATAGGCCACTTCATATTTGCATATCAAACATCCTCCCAAAATTTGGTTTCAATCCGCTTATCCTTGGTGTCGGAATGATAAGAAATGTCAAAAGTGACGTTTGCAACTGTCAAAGTATTATGTTCTAATAATAATTAGTTATTCCAATAGTTAATTTAGAAGGCGTTGCATTTCACAAAATACTAATGTCAAAAAATTGAATTAAACATTCGAAATGCAACCGTTTTCATGTTAAGACAAGACATTTCCATGTACGGCAAACAAATACGACCGACCGCGTCGCGCCATGCATTAGACAACATTGCATTTATACAGCTATTTTTCTATATAAATTTGTATAAAAAAACTGTTTAGGCAAATTCTGTTATACGAAATCTATGTAAAATGTTCTCCTCTTTCGTTTAAGACTGGTTTCAAACCGATCTGATTTAAATTGAGCGAGAAATTAGCAAAAAGCACGCACAGGGTCAGGCGGAACGTTACGCGTTACGATTACGAACGTTAGGAACGTTACGTTACACTTTTTCGTGCATGCAGTCGGTGTTTTATCAATTTATAAGATTGGTGATTCATCAATTTATAAGACGTTATCACGTCAAAAAACGAAAAAACAATTTATTTTTTTAACAACTTCATAAACTTCCGTACAGCAACTTCATTGTCTTCGGCTTTTTTTCAAGCCTACGTCTTGCTCTAGGGGGTATAACTTGCGTTTATATTCTCGGTGCTGACTTATTAAGCGTCTAACTCTTCCCGCTTCGCAGTATTATAAAAGAGGGGAGACTTAAAGGTCTATGATTGAGAGTTTTGCTCCGATTGATTTCAAATTTTGACACAACATTTTTTAAATGTTTTACTGTAAGATAATGTAATAAAAAAATCGAGTTTTTTAGACCCTACCCCACCTTAAAATCAAAACGCTTTTCGTGAAACCAATTTTGCAACGTAAGTCGATGAAAAAAGCAGTGTACAAATTCGGACGAAGCCGGACCGCGAGCCGCTAGTTCAGTACAAAAGTGATAACACGTATCATAAAGAACAGTGTTTTTAACTGTTATTTCCCTCCGAAAATGTGACATAAGCCGTTTTGCTTTATTACCGTTAATATTCTTTTGTTATTAAATGTGACAAGTCCATTATAAACGAAGTGATTCTACAATTTTTTTCACTATACCTATACATTTTTATAATATCGCTATGAATATTCCATTCTTTTCCAAACGTAGTTTTTCAATTGCGACAAAACCTTTCAGTTATATGCGTCGTAACATTTTCTTTTTATATCATCATAGTTTTTTTTCTCAAATTAGGCACCTGTGTGCCCATTAGATGCGACAGCGTCTTTGTATAACGCACAGAGAAATATTAAGCTGGCTATAGGTAGTGCGTATAGATGAGTAACAGAACTGTATTTCTTATGACCATATTCATCGAACACTATCATCATACATATTAATACTCTAAGGTTAAAGATGTTTGCCTCCCTTTTTAGAAAAAACCTCACAATTTCTCCACATAAATTATATATCATTTTACAGATAATTGTTTGCTCTACTGACATCGACAACTAAAAAATTAATTATTGCTTTTGCTTTTGTAAATTAATTAACAGCAACGCTGAACAACGTCTGCCATCTGACGACTTTAATTTTGAAACAACGTCAACACTTCGATCTGTCATCTGACCTTCATATTGTAATACAACAGACACAATACTGCATACTGCCATCTGACGGCTATAATTTTGAAACAGCGAGCAACGCTGAACAACGTCACAGCAATGCTGCATGATGCCATCTGACGGCTTAACTCAACGCTTTTGCTACTTGCGCCTCTATATGACACTTTTAGTAAAATATTTCTTTTATCTGTCATCTGAGCTTCATATTGTAATAAAATAAAAAGAAGAACGTTATAAGCAGTGTGCAAAATTAGAAACGAATTGAATACCTGCAATCATATTTAAAAAATAATTTTGTAAAGTGATAATTACTATACTTATTTAGTGCGAATAATTAAACACACTAGTTAAAGATATAAATTACTAATCTTGGAACAAATTTATTCGTTAGATAAAAATTTACTTTCAATTTCCAAACCCAATTTCAGATAGAAAACTGAGTTAAATCTATACTAATATATAAAGCTGAAGAGTTTGTTTGTTTGTTTGGTTGAACGCGCTAATCTCAGGAACTACTGGTTCAAATTGAAAAAAAAATGGGTAGCCCATTTATCGAGGAAGGCTATAGGCAATATAATATCACGCTACGACCAATAGGAGCGGAGCATCAATGAAAAATGTTGCAAAATGTATCTCAAAAATAGCTTCTATTCAGGTGAAATGCCGTAACTACATATATCAATATTAGGTCGTACATTCACAAGCCCGGCTAGATCAGTCGGTAGAGCATGCGACTGCTAATATCAGGGTCGTGCCCCACGTTGAGTGAATATATTATCATTTTTTTTTTATTTTCCACATTGCTTTCTTCTAAGGCTTACATTTAAATTTATTTTAATTTTATTTACGACTAATAATTAAGTAAATCTAATAGCTCATTTGAAAACTGTTTTAACTATAGGTAGGTACCTATATATAAAAAAAATTATCCTACAGTGTTTTCAATTAAATATTTATTAATTACAGTAATTATTGATTTAAAAGAAATTTATTACTAAAAAAAAACTATAAATACTGCTTTTTATCGACAAAAACTTTTGAACGGTAACTTCGATCATCAAGAAATTTGGACACAACATTCATCTCGGTAAATTAAGATGAATGTGTGTACTCACATCCTTCTCTTCCCCATGTGTTCTTTTACACCCGGATGAAACCGGACGGGACCGCTAGTAATAAATATACACTGCACTATACTCCGTTCTCTTTTTGTTGGTTATTTTGACGTTCACCCCAAATACCGACCGATGGAGTTAGTGTAGACGTCAAAACAAAACATTTCATAAAATAATAATGTCTTATCTTAACTCAAACAAAATTTCCACCAACATTAATGTTTTACTGTGTTACCTAAAAAGGACGTGGAACTTTATGAGGATGACCATTGACCGTTAAACACTCACCACGTGCAGACTATAATCGCGGCTTGTGTGCCGTCTGTAGCAAGCTTTAGGAAGGTGAAGAAACACTGCGAAGAATGAAACAAAAAGACAAGCTTTGGCAGTGAAAACAACAACAGGCAAGCACCCGTTGTTGCATCTGTCTGGTGCCTAACCCTGCGCGTGTGTGTGTCTCCTTTGTCTGTCCGTTCTCTGCTTGCTATACTGCTGGCTGCCGCTAGTTCCGTCATCAGCCTGCTGGAAGTGCGAAACAAACAAAAAAAGGTACCCGAGAATAAAAAAGATAACAAGCGTGTGTCTATATATATATAGTGCGGCAAAAACAAAACTGTAATATCACTGTTAGATATTGTGACGGCGCGGTGTCTGGATCATAGATATATACAGGGTGTCCCATTAAGAATGGGACATAGAACAACCGCAGATTCTCCAATTCAAAATAAAACGATTAAGCGAAATATGCTTAGATAAAATGTTACTCGTTTCCGAAATACGGGGTGTTGAAGTTGAAAACTGAAAAATTATTAATGTCCATAATTTTTTTAATACACCGTATAATTTTACTCAAATCGGCACACTTGTTAAATATCATAAAATGCACCTAACAATAAAAAAATTAGTTCAGTACGCTCTACCAGTGGCGTACGGCAGGAGTAAGTAATGCTTGTACCCTTTCTAAATGTTACGCCGCTGTCTAAATTTTAATTTTGACTATAATTTTAATTTTTTTGATATTTTCTAAGTCAATAATGTACACTTGTTAGTTTGTTGTAAAGTCATTGGTTTTCGAGATATTCGCAGTTTTTTTAAGACAAAATTGTAAAAATGAATATTATTATTAATAATACAAATGAAAAGTACACGTCTATCTATCTTTAACTGCAAATATCTCGAAAACCAATGACTTTACAACAAACTAACAGGTGTACATTATTCACTTAGAAAATATCAAATAAATTAAAATTATAGTCAATGGGACACCCTGTATACTAATAGATAGCGGATTGAGCATTGTAAGGAATGGTACCAATTAGAAGTCATTTTGATTGTGGGAAACGCCGTAAAAAGCGCGCAAGATTTAAAAAGATTAAATATTCTGTAATATTATTACTTATTAGTAAGACTCGTAGTAAACAATGATATTTAGCTCCAAAACCTATTTTTATATTGAAACGTTTCAAAAATTACAAAACTGAGCATAAATATCATGAAAAAGCTTAGAACATTGACAATTTGACATCAAGGTTGACATGCATCGTATATCATGACGTCACATAAGCCCGCCAACATGGCCGATTGTTTAAACTGTCTAGTTTTGAATGTGAAATTTAGTATTTTATTCTTATGGTAATATATTTTTAAATGATTATCAATCTTTTTCCGTATTATGGTTGAATAAATAATCTATTAAAAATATTATAAAAGCGCATGCATATGATCTATTGGTAAATCGTGAAAAATTTGTTCATTCCACTGTCGATTTTGTTATACGCAGTGTTTTGGTTTTGAACTGCATTTTTTTACACAAAAAATAATTTTCAAATATTAATTTCTATGAAAATAAAGTAGAAGCTACATAAAGTAGTATTAGCGCATTTTTGAAAAAACGCCGGATATTTATGTTCAGTTTTGTAATTTTTGAAACGTTTTAGTATAAAAATAGGTCTTGGAGCGAAATATCACTGTTTACTGCGAGTTTTGTTGTTTTCTCCAATAATATTATATTACAGAATATTTAATCTTTTTGAATCTTGCGCGCTTTTTACGACGTTTCCCACAATCAAAATGGTTTCTAATTGGCACCATTCCGCAAAATACTCAATATATATAAAATCGTATTATAGAATATTTAGACTTTTTGAATCTCGCGCGTTTTTTACGGCGTATTCGTCTACTATTTCCGAAAAAAAAACATTATTTGAGCACTAAATTAAATTTTAACGCTAAGTATTGCATTATTATCTTCTAGTAGTAATCGCTAAAACGCTTGTGACGTCACGCCTTAGTGACAGCTGAAATTTATATTAAGTATTTTCTTAAAAGTAGATACTTAGTAGTAAAGTATTTAAGAAATAATATAATCCCGAGTTTTTATTATTTCCGGGTAAATATCTAACGGAGGTAATAATCTAAAGTATAAAAAAGTATGCCATGATTGTCTTATGTAACAAAAGCTGCAATAACGATAGAGCGCATAGGAATAGAGTTAGTCCAGGAGGAATCGGCGCATGAGTATCGAAAACTATTCCACCTCAATTTTTTTATGCGATTCTCTTCAAATTACCCTACTGATGATATAAATGCATGTTGCCAGGGGGCAACCCCGTGCCATATTGTTTAAACCGAAATTGTTTAAACAATTGCGAGGAATTGTTATTTTTCAACCGGACAAATTTTTTTTGTATTCTTTGTTAAAATACAATTAAAAAAGGTCCTATGGCTTTTCACGATAAAGTTAATATTTTTAGAGATATCAATTTTTAAAGGTTCGAAAAATCTTAAATTTGGGTACTTTTGACCCATGAAAAATATATTAAAAAAAAAAATAAAATATAAATAATATTTTTTTTTTTATTCTTTATACAATAGTTAACAATATCCTTAATTGCGATTTCTAAAAATTTAATTATTTATACCTGTTTTTAATTGTTAATTTCGCGCGTTCACAAGTATGCGTTGCTTACCTATAAGTATCGTTGTCTCTCTCTGACTCATACGCTGCGTCGGTCTCTCGGTGTCCTGAATCATTATTTTACATTTATCTTTTAAACTATTAACTTAATCAGAATTTTTAAAAAGAGCATATTATTAAAATTACTTTTTTATTGGTTTATATTATTTTTTTGTTATTATTATAGAAATTTATGCATTTTTATTAACAATAATAAAATATAATGGTATTTGAACATTGTATGGGATCACAATTATATAAAAATAATAAAAAAATTTTGGTACGCAGTTAAATTTTCAAAGTGAAACATAATAAAATAAAAAATACTTATATGTATATGTTTTATGGTGTATGTTTAATTGTGTATAAATATGGAAAAGATTTTTTATTTTTGTTTTTTATTTTTTCAAGGGCACTCTTTGTATAAAATCTCAAGATCTATGTTAGTTATTGTGACAAAATTATTTATTATATAGAGCATTTAAAAAAAAAATACAAGTTAGGGCGAGTCAATTTTCAACTGATCGTTCTTTTGTTTTTTGCTCAGAGTTACTCAGTCTTTTTTATTTCGTTACAGTATTACGATTGTTAAACGAGACAACGATACTTATAGGTAAGCAACGCATACTTGTGAACGCGCGAAATTAACAATTAAAAACAGGTATAAATAATTAAATTTTTAGAAATCGCAATTAAGGATATTGTTAACTATTGTATAAAGAATAAAAAAAAAAATATTATTTATATTTTATTTTTTTTTTTAATATATTTTTCATGGGTCAAAAGTACCCAAATTTAAGATTTTTCGAACCTTTAAAAATTGATATCTCTAAAAATATTAACTTTATCGTGAAAAGCCATAGGACCTTTTTTAATTGTATTTTAACAAAGAATACAAAAAAAATTTGTCCGGTTGAAAAATAACAATTCCTCGCAATTGTTTAAACAATTTCGGTTTAAACAATATGGCACGGGGTTGCCCCCTGGCAACATGCATTTATATCATCAGTAGGGTAATTTGAAGAGAATCGCATAAAAAAATTGAGGTGGAATAGTTTTCGATACTCATGCGCCGATTCCTCCTGGACTAAGTAGCATAGAAAGAAACAAGAACTACAGAAAGGTGGAGAAACAGATGCAAGTCCATTATATACAGCCGATTGAAAATCAGCACCTTAGTGATTTTTCTATGCCTAATATTATATATTACACCACAAAGTTTGAGATTTTTGCACTGCGCGTCATGTTACCCTCGACTCGCTTTGGGCATCGTGATGCACAGCTCAAGGATCTCAAAATAAAACCAAAATGTCCGGGCGATCGAACAAATTTGATTTTTTGACTCGTAAATCTAAACAGTCCCGTTTCTAATTAACCCCTTCGGCCCCGAGTTTTATTCTTTTGAAATAAAAAAAAATTAGGGTGTTGAGCTTTTTTAGGGTGTAATTAAGGTATATTTAGTGAAAAACTAAATTTAACATTTACAGAATTTTGGAAACTCATATGTCTATTGCAATGGACAACACATCGAAAATGTTTATTTTTTACGACAGTCACTAAAATGTTTTATATAAAAGTATAAAAAATTCCAGCCAATTGGGCGACGGGACCATTCCAACTTCAAAAATGTTGACATTTGATTAAAATAAACAAAATAAAATTTTTGATATCGTGTGAGGTGACGCGGGTAATTGCTAGTATTCAATATGAAATTTGCTAATCGTTGCCATGGTTACCTACATAATATATTCCACGTTATGTAAGCATTAATCAAAGAATGCCGAGCTTGTTTATTTCTGACAGATCCATAAAACAAAAGAGCGGCTGATTTTTTTTTTATTTTCAAAATATTTCCGAAACTATAAACTTAAGAAAAACGAATTTTTACGAGACTCTCTTATAAAAATAAATAAAATAATATGCCGTTATGAAAAGTATACCATTATTACCTATATAAAAAACACCGTTATAGCATATATCTTTTCTGCACATGCGCCGATTTTCCCTAAAAATAATATGGCTTTTCATATTTGCATACCAAACATCCTCCCAAAATTTGGTTTCGATCCGCTCATCGGTTTGACCTGTATCGTGTTCACAGACAAACAAACTAACAGACGCACAGAGTTTTTCCAAAAATATTTTTTTGGATTCGGGGGACCTCAAAACGGAAAGATATTGTAAAATTTTTGAAAAGTAATTTTTGACCTAAACTAGTACCATTCCCCACTTGTGGGTTGGAATGGTAAACATTGTGATGGTAGGAAAAGTATGGTCTACAAGACATCATGAAAATAAGTAAGGTAATACACAATCAGAATGTACACTTTTACCAGCTTTGCGTAAATCCATGACTGCGGTCAACACTTGATTCGATATTTCCCTACACACATAGTGTTTCTTCATTTTATTTGGCATATCTACATCTCAGATAAGCCCCAAGCACAATGCAATGTTTATATTTGATATTTAATTACGCTAACTTAAATTACACGAGATAGAATAGTGTGTCCATTGAAATGACAGACAGGATCGAAAGTTTTAATAAGGTTTACATTTTTCACATAAAAAATCCAAAATATTTCGTGCTGAAATTCATCTTTTTAGCTCATCGGGAAGTACGAAAAAAAACTTCTGGAAGGAAAAACAGACAGGCAGGGTTGGATTTTATTAAAAAGAAAGAATCGTGGTGGCATAGGATCGATGAAACAAAGCAAATACTGAAGGTTTTTATCGCATTTTATTGTCTGACGTTTCGGCAATCTTTATGCCATCTTCGGAGAATCAATTCTGTCTGTTTTCACAGTAGTGTTGTTATGTATAAAATTGGATTTTATATAGATAGATAAGCTATTAGTTTACACAATAATGTGAAAACGCACAGCTTCGACCCTATAGTTATATATATCTGCCGACAAGTAGAGACGGTGACAACTTTCCCAGTTCGTCCTTTGTTTTAAAGATCTAGGTACTAAGTTATATATTTTCGTTTATGAGGACATAACTTTGTTATACAGAAATACAACAACGGAGTTAAAATGGAGAATAGTTTGAGTGGAGTTTTAAAAGAGTTGTTTCCTGTTCCCGTTGACTTATGCCGCGTCTTCGTTTCGTCACTTCCACCAATGCAGACCCGCACCTACACCATCTTTCCACTTTTTCGCTACACTGCGAGATTCTTCGTTCAGAACGCCAGTGCTGTCTGTTTATAGGTGAGGCAAGGTCGACGATATGCTCCATCGCACAGTGGGGCATATAAGTAGAAATGTTCATAAACATTATGTCAATGGTTTTATTATTATTAATTTATGAAAAAAATGAAACATTTAAAACTGACAAAAATAGCTATGTTTACTGGGAAAAATGCTAGCTGCTTTTTATCAATAGGCATGATGACAGTATAAATAAAGAGTAAATGTTTTAGTGAAAAATATATGTTGAAAGGATGACCCTGTGTTAATATATAAACATTGAGATTAATAAGATTTTTAATAAAATCAAAGTATAAAATACTGCAATCGGTCATGTTGACTGAAACACCGAATGACGTCACGCCTTCTTAAATCAATTCAAAGAAAATATAAACACTTGAAATAAATAATCATCGTGTCGCTTAAATTTTTGTTGCGATCTTTCACTTCTGCATCATTTAGTCAGTTGATTTGTTGATTATTCGTTTTTTTGTGAAATTTTACAACACTTGTGTCATAGGTTATTTTTGAGGTTAGTTAACTTGCAACTAAAGAAAATCGTATTATTTTTATTACTAAATACGTACTTTTAAGAAAATATTAATATAAATCATAATATGTTTTACATACTTTTCTAAGAAATACCTCTGAACCACAGCTCTACACCCATAATTACAACATCAAATGTCAGTTGTAACTAAGTCGTGACGTTTTCACGATTACTTCAAAATAGAAATATAAAAATGCAATAATTTGCGTTAAAATTTAATTTATTGCTGAAATAATTTTTTTTTCGGAAATGGTACACGTGTACCTACATTATAAAACTGGATAGGTACCAAATTCTGTCATCATGCCTATTCTCGCTATAATATTTTCTTTAAGGTAGTTTGGTAGCCAAATGACTTAAACTTATATTTATTCAAAAGATTATAATTAAAAAATATAAAAGAATTACATTTTTTTACCACACCGTTTAAGATATATAATTAATTAAAGTTATGCAAAAATACACGAGCCGTTATGAGTGTCCTTGTTCAATAACTCCGGAAATTGAGGGTTTGTAAAAAAGCAAACTTGACCCCACAAAAAAAACTTTTTAATGGATAGAACGATGTCTGAAATACACACTGCAAAATTTCAGAATACTGTACCACGTACTTTTAATTTTTTAATACTGACATGTGGCCTCTATCTCTGTTGTTGTAGTGACAGTGACTAGTGACAGCTGAGTACTAATCAATTAATATTTTATTAATTACCTACATTACTATAATTATTTAATTATAATTCGCATTAAATTAAATCAAATAAATTTTTATGTGAATGTTTATTTATTATTATAGCATGATTTGGGTAACCATTTGAGGAAGAAAAAAAGTCATTTATTTGACTTGGGATTGCGGCTCCCAAACTACCTAAGTAAATATAATGGCTTTCTTTTTTAAATGTTGAAAATTATTCGTATCAAAAGAATTTTCCTGTAAAGGCGTAAGAAAACCATTATTTCTGTTTTATTTATTTTATTTTCTACTTTTTAGATTCAATTATTTTAATTTGGTACAATTGGAAAAATACATTTTTTTGTTAAAAAAAATTGGTTGTCTGTAAAGTCGGTTTACGGACGATAGTTTTACGTGATAACGTATTCCGTAATACATAACCTAAACCTCCCAAAATTTGGTTTCAATCCGCTTATCCTTGGTGTCGGAATGATAAGAAATGTCAAAAGTGACGTTTGCAACTGTCAAAGTATTATGTTCTAATAATAATTAGTTATTCCAATACTTAACTTAGAAGGCGTTGCATTTCACAAAATACTAATGTCAAAAAATTGAATTAAACATTAGAAATACAGCCGTTTTCATGTTAAGACAAGACATACGTTATCTTCTAATTTCCATGTACGGCAAACAAAGACGACCGACCGCGTCGCGCCATGCATTAGACAACATTGCATTTATACAGCTATTTTTCTATATAAATTTGTATAAAAAAACTGTTTAGGCAAATTCTGTTATACGAAATCTATGGAAAATGTTCTCCTCTTTCGTTTAAGACTGGTTTCAAACCGATCTGATTTAAATTGAGCGAGAAATTAGCAAAAAGCACGCACAGGGTCAGGCGGAACGTTACGCGTTACGCGTTACGAACGTTAGGAACGTTAGGATTTAGGAACGTTACACTTTTTCGTGCATGCAGCCGGTGTTTTATCAATTTATAAGATTGGTGATTCATCAATTTATAAGACGTTATCACGTCAAAAAAAATGATATAACTGACAAATATTTATCCAAGTGTGTAGGCTTTCACGGCTGGTGTTGATCTAAATCTTCTTGGTTTCTGGGCTTGTATGCTCGCTACCACATCGCCTTTGATAATGTCTACCGCAGTTGTAGACGAAACGAACCACGGCATACAAGCCCAGAAACCAAGAAGATTGACAAATGTTTATTATATATACCAAAAAGCAGCATTTTTAGAGTTATTTTTTCCCGTTACATATTTTTTCATTTATTACCCCTTTCATGTCGCCATATTGGTTATAAGTAAACCCGTTCCATATGTCAGACCCCAATAAATTATAGACTAATTCGATAGCGCAATCACGTAACGGGCTGAAATCTTAAGCGTGCAGTCAACAAATATAATAGAAACTGAAATAAAATTTTTAACGACCTCGGCAGATAATCTTGAACTGAAGTTTACTTGGTTACGGAAGTTCAACAAGGCACTTCCTTTATGAATGTTCACAATATTCATGAAGTCTCACCAGAAAGACGCATCTGTTTACAAAATTTTGTTAAAATTTCTTCTTTAAAAGTTTTTGAATTTTAATTTTAAAGATGTTCTCTCGGCTTATAAATTATAATTAAACGGAAACTGCAGGGTTGTAATTTTTTCCGCGTTTAATTTTTTCTGAAAACTTGTTTATAATTGTTTTAAATTAAGAAAATGAAACTTTATAGGCAGCATGTTACTTTATATTGATTTTTATGTTGTCATAATAATTCAAATATCCAATGTTCATAGGCTGTTCGTAAGAGTTAATATACAGTTAGATTTAGCTAAACTTTACTATTATTGTTGTTTACACCATTGGCGTAGATACAGGGAGGTCTTCTCCTCTCAGAACTTGAATCTAATATAGTTCTGTTTCTTTGTATTTTATTCCAGCCAATTGAGCGAAGGAACAATTCCAACTTAAAAATGTTGACATTTGACATATTACCAAATCTCTGTTAAGGCATGCGGTAACGCGGGTAACGGCTAGTATTAAATATTATTATATTTGCTATTCATTTGCAGATATATAATAAGTTATCACGTCATGTATAAAGTAATCAAAATATGGTTAGCTATGTTCTTTCTGTCAGATGTACAGAACAAAAAAACAGTTGATTTTTTTTATTTTAAAAATATTTCTGAAACTCTAAAGTTTAGAAAAAAATAACTTATTTCGCGAAAAACGAGCGGGCAATAAACGAGGGGGCAAAAAACGACGAGACGGAAAAACAAAAATTCTATGAATTCACATAGTGTCTTCATAACGCTGATTATATTATTACTAGCGATCCCGCCCGGTTTCATCCGAGTGCGAAAGAACGAATGGGGAAGGGATTTCTTTTAAATCAATAATTACTGGAATTAACAAAATATAATAAATATTTATTTGAAAACACTGTAGGAAAATTATTTTTATATAGGTAGGGAAATGAGGGGGAATGGCGCTCACTGGGTAATGGCGCTCACCTCTGTTACTCTGTCAAAAAGGAACGTAGCAACACGTCACGTCGCGTGAAGCGCGAGGGGAGGGGGCCTCTAATAGACAAGGATGCAAACGGACAGTCAGCTCGCGTCATGCGACCATGAAGAGCGTTTCTTCGTTTGCGGCCGCGCTGATCTAATTTTTAATTAGGTGCTGAACAAGTTAAGTTGCTGGGCTCGCTATACTATGGACTCAGTGTTGCAGATTAGCGTAAACTTGTTTATAAATTTGCTGAGCGCAACAATATCAAAAACAATTTTGATCAAAGCAGCAAAACAGCCGGATTGGATTGGGTACACATCTTTATGAGACCCTGAGCGGCATTACCCAAAGTCAGGGGCAATGCCGCTAAAACTTGTTTTTTTAATAATGTTTTCCTGCTAGATACTAGTAGGTGAAAGATATATGCTTTTGTTGTTAAATTGTTGGTTACTCGATAATTAAAGACTTTGTTTCTCTTCTTAATTTTGATTTATAATAAATAATTTAAAAAATACACCATGTTTTCCTTAAGTGAACGCCATTCCCCCGTCCTACCCTACCTGTAACAGTTTAAATTTATTTAATTTTAATTATTGGTAATAAAATTTAAAAAAATTGAAATGTAAGCCTTAGAAGAAAGCAATGTAGAAAATAAAAAAAAATAAAAATATATTCGCCGACGTGAGGCTTGAACCCACGACCCTGGCATTAAGAGTCTAATGCTCTACCGACTGACCTAGCCGGGCTTGTGAATGCACGACCTAATATTGATATATGTAGTTACGGCATTTCACCTGAATAGAAGCTATTTTTGAGATACATTTTGCAACATTTTTCATTGATGCTCTGCTCTTATTGTTCGTATCGTAATATTATATAGCATGTAGCCTTCCTCGATAAATGGGCTATCCAACAAAAAAATTTTTTTTTTCAATTCGAACCAGTAGTTCCTGAGAATAGCGCGTTCAACCAAACAAACAAACGAACTCTTCAGCTTTATATATTAGTATAGATTATTATTATGAAACCGATTATGTAATATAAACAAAAAACTAATCATCTAACCACACTGGGTTAAAAGCGGTTTATAATAATCTTACGCAACTCATGCAAATTGATTCATTAACAAATTATGTTTCGTGGCTACGAATATTAACGTTACAGCCATTACATAATAAATTATTTGTAGCAATCAAATTAGTTTTCAATAAATAAATGATTGTACGGTGAATCAACGTTATAATGATAAATAAATATACAGACGAATTAATTTGACATTTCATTAAGATACTACAAAGGCTCAATATACAATATACTAGCTTTTACCTGAGACTTCGTCCGCGTGGAATCAGTGTGTACAATTGATAAAAAAAATCATAAATTCAAGCAAGAATCCAATTTAAGACGGCCCTATAAACAATTTATTTTGGTTTTACCGCGTTTTTCGGATTCGATACACATGAGCAAGTCACATAGAGCTTGGCCGTGCTAAAAACATGGTTTTTCTAATTGAATGCCAGCTACTCTGTGTTTGCCCGTCGGCTTTGTTTATGGTTATTACGAAAACAGTTTTGAAGTCGTTTATATTGAAACAATAAACCCGTTGACATACCCACGCAGTCTCCTGTAGACTTGTCACTAATTATAATAGCCCTATTAATAGAGCTCGGACGTACGTACGTACATACGTACGTACAGACCAACCGACAACTGCTGTTCGTGATTTTCAATTACAATTTTAGTAAAATAAAATAAATAAAACAATTAAGTTAAAAAAAGATTTTCACTTTAATTATAAAAATATGACATATGTTTCGCTGTCACAGCAGCTTCATCAGATATACAGTATTACAGTTTACAAAAATAATCTATATAGGTCTAAATTAGGTAGATTTTATACAACTAGGGGAGAGGATGGTGGGGTGGGAAATCCCAACTCATAGAAAAAGAACAAAGGAAGAACACTATATTCATTAAAAATTAAACTTTAGGTTTAGTAAAGGTGATGTGGCGATGTCTTTTTGATCATTTAATAGATTGGATGAATTTTTGCGTTTGTTAATTTCCAAAGCTTCCAATAGATTTAATTTTAAACCTTTCTGTTCTATATGTAAAATATCAAAATTATTATTAAAAATATGTTTTTCTAACTTTAAATGTTCGGCATAAGTAGAGTGTTTATTATTTTTAGTAAATGAATCTTGGTGGTCTTTTATTCTTGTTTTAAATGCCCGACCCGTTTGGCCAATATAAGTTTTTGGACACGAACCGCAATTTAATTGGTAAACACCACTTTTATTATCTTTGATAGTTTTATCCTTATTGTTTTTAATGATTGAGCCTAGATTATTGTTAGTTTTATAAGCTATTTTAATTTTATGTCTATTAAGAAACCGTTTAATATTATCACTAGCTTTTCCTAAAAATTCAAATCTTTGATTAACGTCTGATTAGAACTCTTCAATAAATAAAATTATCGACCAATTTTTCAGACAATATATTAACAAACAATATAAAATTAATACATTAACGTTTCAATCCGGATTTGGACCATCTTCAGAATTGATCTAAAAAATATAAAAATAATTAATATTTAAATATACCTAATTCGCTTTTTATAGAATTTTTCAAAATTAATTATGATTGTCAAAATAATGAAAAAATAATAACAAACAATTTTTTATTAAGTAGTCATGGAAATAATAATTTATATTGTTTGTTAATATATTGTCTGAAAAATTGGTCGATAATTTTATTTATTGAATTTTCCTAAAAATGTTAAAGATTTGCTTTGTTCTTTTTAATTTTCCCACCCCACCATCCTCCCCCCTAGCTGTATAAAATCTACCTAATTTAGACCTATATAGATTATTTTTGTAAACTGTAATACTGTATATCTGATGAAGCTGCTGTGACAGCGAAACATATGTTATATTTTGATAATTAAAGTGAAAATCGTTTTATACTTAATTGTTTTATTTATTTTATTTTATAATGGATTTTCATCAAGTAAAGGCAGAAACTATTAGATTACAATTTTAGTAGTAATTATGGACTCGAATCAATCTAAAAATGGTTCTGTTTTATAGAACAGAATCTCATCTTTCCAAAAAGCTATACAATTTGAATGGATTTTGTTTGAAATTAACTTAGATATAACTTGTAGTCAGCTCTGACGTGCAAAGCGATAATAGAGCACATACCGCTAGTTTAGCGGTATGTGCAATATTTAAACAAGTTAGTTTGCTACCAACTGTAAAAAAACGAAACGCGACGACCAGTATGGGAATGGTGGTCACATGACCCCTTCATATTGTGTCGGCGTTTAGATAGACAATAATATGTTGTGTTATGAATTATTTCTAATGACCGATCAATTCGATTCAATTTTGTTTCAAAATAATTAGTTTGGTAATCGAGATACTCAATCGGTTCATACACACATTATAACAGCAATAAATTACCTACAAAATCTGGCAACACTGCACGCAGTGATGGATTCAAATAAAATGTGAAATTACTAGTTTTATTATGACTTAATGTTCAATGTCTTTAAGTATTATATTATATCACGGAATTTGAATCAAACACAGGATTTACCTAACAATTATTATTATTTTATTCAACATATTTGTTAACGTAAGTTTGTAACATGAATATTATTTAATTCAACATGTTTATTAACGTAAGTTTGCAACATGAATATCATTTAATTCAACACATTTATTAATTTAAGTTTTTTAACATGAACTCAACTTTCTAGTTCATACGCTCCGCTGCCATCTTGCCACTGTTTCTTTACATGACCACCAGAGTACACCAGTGGCGGCTTGGCTTTTTAAGGATGATTTTTTAGTTGATTTTTTTAACAGCGTATAGAAATCAAATAAACGAACAAATATTTCAAATAACTTTTTTATCAAAACTCAAAAATGAAAGAGGTACGGGTTTTCAAAGTTTTAATTTTATCAAATTTTAAGGTAGGTCCTGGCGTTATATTATGTCACTGTGGAAAAATGTTATGTCATTATCAAATATTCAGAGAAATTGTTCGAAGTTGTCCCCGTTTTGTTAAACACAAAGATGCGTGCGTCGTAGCCTACATGCTTGTAGTAGCAATAAGGGCCTTCCGCGAGTTATTTAGGATGCATTTCCGATTCGTGCTATCATTTCTTTGCGTGTATTAACCGGGCTTTTGAATTAATTAAATAAAATTTATGAAATTTAATTAAACTTTGAACGGCTGCTTCTCTCCTATTTTTGAGTTTTGATAAAAAAGTTACTTAAAATATTTGTTCGTCTATTTGATTTCTACAAGCTGTTAAAAGAGAATCATCAATTTAAAAATCATCCCTGTATAGTTCGATTTTTTTAAAATTTCATTCTTAAAAAAAGGCATTTATTTATACAGCCATTTTTATAATATTGGTACGTTCTTGAAGCATAATGTTATCTCAAAACCATTAGTGAACCAAATTTTATGACGTCAAAAAAATCAATAATTTTTAAAACTTCAAATCTTTGAATAACGTCTGACTAGAACTCTTAAATAAATAAAATTATCGACCAATTTTTTTAATATATATCGATATCAATAGCTTTGAACGAATTTTACAAAAAAACTGATTAGAAACTAAATATATTAATTGTTTTTTATGTTTTTTAGATCAGTTCTGAAGAAGGTCCAAATTCGGATCGACACGTTAATGTATTAATTAATATATTGTCTGAAAAATTGGTCGATAATTTTATTTATTGAAGAATTTTTAGAACTAAAATAACTTTGAGAAAAATTGTAAATTTTATTTTGACTAGAAAAACCTCGACTTTATAGGTGGCTGATATTTAATATCCTTCATAAATAGGCCTCATATTCTCATAGAAAAGTAACATTGCTTGCGATTCGGAAACTTCTCTGAGCTTTCGAACAAAAATTTGTCTGTGTTTTTTGAAGTGTGTTGGTAACAAAACGAGGGTATATAAAAATCCATATTAATTGAAAAACCTGTACATAATACTTACAACAGAAATATAATATTTTTTACAGTTTGTAAAAAGCTATGCATTTTATTGAAATTGAAACTGAAACGAAACACGCTCTGAAAATAAACATTTTGTAGAATAGGAAGGCATAAAATTAATGAAAAATATTAAAAGAAAAGCGAAAATGTGTAAAAATATTGAAAACGACGAGATATTAACATATCAAAGGAATATGAAAAAAGGCTAACGTAACTCACACCATATTCTACCCTTTTCTTCCACCATTAAATCGTTACAGCTGGATTTAAAGCAAAATGTATCTCTGTTTCTTGTGTTTTACTTGGGCCTTACTCAAAAGTGACTGAACCGATTTTACGGAACTTACATTTTTGAAATCTCCATTCATTTCTCTATAAAAACATATAAAATTTTCATAAGGTTACATAAGAAAATATTCAAGAAAAACGTTATCAGTTAATTAAATACACAGTAATAATTATTTTTCATAATGTTATTTTTTAATTTGTAAATTAATTATTAATAATAATTATTACTGTGTATTTAAATAATAAATTGATAACGTTTTTCTCGAATATTTTCTTATGTAACCGTATTAAAATAAAAAAATAAATGGAGAATGTTGCCATTTGAAAAAAAATTGACGTACACTTCCGGTTGATATCAAGATGGCTCATTTTTCAAGGCCATGGCCGATTACCTGTCAAACGCCTGTGCTTAAAATTTGCCTACCTTATCCTAATGTGCTAAAATTACTTCATTCGCCCATTTCTACTAATTAGTTGAAGTTAAAAAAATGTAGAAAGTAACGGGAAGTGTATGGTAGATGGAAAATAGTAATGGTGCGAATGACGTCTGTTATGACATAAAGTCGAGAACCAGACGTTAAACGCATTATCATATATATTAATACGCTAAGGTTTAAGATGTTTGCCTCCCTTTTAAGAAAAAAACCTCACAATTTCTCCACATAAATTATATATCATTTTACAGATAATTGCTTGCTCTACTGACATCGACAACTAAAAAATGTATTATTGCTTTTGTTTTTGTAAATTAATTAAAATACAGCAACGCTGAACAACGTCTGCCATCTGACGGCTTTAATTTTGAAACAACGTCAACACTTCGATCTGTCATCTGACCATATTGTAATACAACATACACAATACTGCATACTGCCATCTAACGGCTTTAATTTTGAAACAGCGAGCAACGCTGAACAACGTCAAAGCAATGCTGCATGATGCCATCTGACAGCTAAGCTCAACGCTTTTGCTACTTGCGCCTCTATATGACAATTTTAGTAAAATATTTCTTCGATCTGTCATCTGAGCTTCATATTGTAATACAACAAAAAGAAGAACGTTATAAGCAGTGTGCAAAATTAGAAACGAATTGAATACCTGCAATTATATTTAAAAAATAATTTTGTAAAGTGATAATTATTATACTTATTTAGTGCGAATAATTCGCACAGGTCACTCTAGTTATTATTATTTATCAAAAAAAAAAGATAAAACTAACCTCAATCTTAACAATGTGTATGCTACATTCTAAAAACATCCGGTATCCATTTAATTGAAAAAAAACCAGAAATGACATTAAAATATAGGCTTACAAAAAGTAAAACCGCCAGGTTTCATAAAGAATAGCTGTCGTGTTAATTGTTCGACCGACATCTGTTCTGCGCCATCTATACGGCTAAAATGCGAAAGTAAAGAGAGCGGAGGGAAGCTTGAGTGTTGTTATTGGCCAGTCAATAACGCAGCTGACACAGACACGATATTGTTTACATTGGCTCGATAAGCGAAATCAATCGGACAATAAGGGCCAATAAGCCATTCACACGATATAATCTATTATAGGGATGAGGTCAGTTCAATTATCCAATAGCCATCATATATATTAATACGCTAAGGTTAAAGATGTTTGCCTCCCTTTTTAGAAAAAACCTCACAATTTCTCCACATAAATGATATATCCTTTTTACAGATAATTGCTTGCTCTACTGACATCGACAACTAAAAAATTTATTATTGCTTTTGTTTTTGTAAATTAATTAAAATACAGCAACGCTGAACAACGTCTGCCATCTGACGGCTTTAATTTTGAAACAACGTCAACACTTCGATCTGTCATCTGACCTTCATATTGTAATACAACAGACACAATACTGCATACTGACATCTAACGGCTTTAATTTTGAAACAGCAAGCAACGCTGAATAACGTCACAGCAATGCTGCATGATGCCATCTGACGACTTAGCTCAACGCTTTTGCTACTTGCGCCTCTATATGACAATTTTAGTAAAATATTTCTTCGATCTGTCATCTGAGCTTCATATTGTAATACAACAAAAAGAAGAACGTTATAAGCAGTCTGCAAAATTAGAAACGAATTGAATACCTGCAATCATATTTAAAAAGTAATTTCGTAAAGTGATAATTATTATACTTATTTAGTGCGTATAATTCGCACAGGTCACGCTAGTTAACCCATGTTGTATCAATGTTCGTCATACGGACTGAACTGTGTTTACACGTGGACACAGTTCCCACCGTGGACATAATTGTGTCCACCTTGAATTCCCCCAGAGGAAACATTGGAATGTAGTTTCAATGATTATTGGGAATTAATAATAACAATAATAATGCGTTTAACGTCCGTTTCTCGACTTTATGTCATAACAGACGCCATGCGCACCATTACTATTTTCCATCTATCACACTTCCCGTTATTTTCTACATTTTTTAAACTTCCACCTAATTAATGGCAATGGGCGAGTGAAGGAATTTTAGGACATTAGAATAAGGTAGGCAAATTTTGAGCACAGGAGTTTGACAGGTAATCGGCCATGGCCTTGAGTAAGGAACCATCTCGATATTTATCTGGAATTGTTGAGGGAAACCATGGAAAACCTCGTCAAGATGGCCGGTACAGGAATTACCGTTTCTCGACGAGAGGCAGCAGGAAAAAGTCGCAGCCTCATCTGCCATCGTCGGGATTCGAACCCGATACCTCACGAATGCGAGTCTAGTGCCTTCACCGCTACGCCACACCGCTCGTTATTATTGGGAATTAATAATAATAATAATAATAACAATAATAATGCGTTTAACGTCCGTTTGTCGACTTAATGAATTAATGATCGAGCTCCTATTGCACATACCGCTTAACTAGCGGTATGTGCTTTATTATCGCTTTGTGCGTCAGAGCTGACTTTCGTTCATATAAGAAGTTATATCTAAGTTAATTTCACACGAAATCCATTCAAATTGAAGCTTTTTGAAAAGAGGAGATTCTAATCTATAAAACAGAACCATTTTTAAATCAATTCGAGTTCATAAATACTATTAAAATTGTAATTGAAAATCACAAACAGCAGTTGTCGGTTGGTCTGTACGTATGTACGTACGTATGTACGTACGTATGTACGTACGTATGTACGTCCCGACTCTACAGATCGCAATTTTGGTCGGATTGCCTTGGGTTATATTTTATTCACTTTGTTTACTATCAGACCAGAACCCTATTTAAATTCACTAAAATGTGTTCAGTAGTTTAATTTTTATAAACAGTTTTATTTTATTATTTTTGACAGCTAATAGTTTAAAAAAACAATATAATAATTGCTGTGTAAATATAGTGTAATCCATAAAACAAGTGCTACACTTCTATACCGTGATAACACCACTTCACTTAGTAGGCTTCGTGGCGTAATGGTTATGCCGTTGGATCCCCAAGGGCAAGGTCCTGGGTTCGATTCCTTACGAAATAATTGATTTTTTTCTTTTTTTTTCTTTTTATTTTGTTTTATTTTATTCCACTTGATATTAATTATATATTATATTATGTATAGTTCTTAATTTTTTTTATTTTTGCAAACTTAAAAAAAATGTTTTTTCAATTTTTAATTATTTATTTCTTTAAATTTTTAAATCTTTTTAAATTTATTAAAAATATTTTTTAATTGTTATTTTTTTATCATACAGTGGAAAACTTGCGGGATGTGCACTTTTGGTTTTGCCAACTATTTTTTTACTAGCGAAATATTCTCCTATCCTTGTTTACAGAACAAAGTCTGTCATTTGCCTGGTCATTTCAGTATAATACTACATCACGCAGTTTTTTAGGACATCACAGTAGGCCTTGCAATATCGACAACTCATAATCAGACAAAAAATGGTTCGACGAAGATAAGAATATCCCTCAAAATGAAAAGATAAAAAACATTGTAGATAAATAAATGTGAATTTTAATACGGTATAGTGCGTACTACTATTTAATAACTTTAAAGAATAGCTTCTGATGCTACTTTGTTGAAACACCCATTGTTACATGTCTATATTAGAAAATTTATTTCTCAAACAATGTCACCATCGGGATACGAACCCCGAATCTTTCCACTATCGCGGCGGACTGAGTTACATTACTCCACAGTGACACAGTAAGGTCAATTCATCATTCTAATATATAGCCATTTGTAACTGTATATTTCACATCATGCGAGAGCTAATTTTTATCTTAGATAACGTCAGATATGAACCTTCACAGAAGTGAATTCACATTTGTTATTAAAAAGGCCGTTCAACTATATGAACATGAAAAGTTTTCGCTGTTATCTTTCCTAATGAAATAGAAATTGTCTTGATTTAGGAATCAGATTAATATAAGAAAACAACTTTCATCGTTGATTCACTCACAGCTCTCACTTCTGTGAAGGTTCATATCTGACGTTATCTAAGATAAAAATTAGCTCTCGCATGATGTGAAATATACAGTTACAAATAGCTATATATTAGAATGATGAATTGACCTTACTGTGTCACTGTGGAGTAATGTAACTCAGTCCGCCGCGATAGTGGAAAGATTCGGGGTTCGTATCCCGATGGTGACATTGTTTGAGAAATAAATTTTTCTAATATAGACATGTAACAATGGGTGTTTCAACAATGTAGCAACAGCAGCTACTCTTTAAATTGTAGATAAAGTTAAAGTGATTTACCGTAAAAAAATTATGAGATAATATTTTATTTTGTTTTTAAATGTCTTTTCATTGAAATTGCTAAAATCTTGCCTATGAGCAGAATATGAAAAATTAGAAGAATATTAACACAATATTTTTACTCTAACTATATATAGAGTGCCCCAGACCAATGTCTGATTTCGGACATTGCCCGATGTGGCTCGACAGTGACCGGTCAATGTCGACATTGACATTGACTGTAACATATATCTATATCATTTAACATATAATCTTTGTCATCATCAAATAACAGATGAGGGTATATATTTCTAATATCGGATCTCGCACTAAAACCTACAGTGGACCTGCCAGCACAAGTTCCTGCAAACAATCCAGTGGCAAAAACAGCGTCGTGTGCAACATAGTTCAGCAGTAAACTTATGTTTTCTTCGAGTCACTAAGATTTATTTCATTAATTTTGTTCAGCTTGAGATTCCGACATTTTTCAATCCGGAAATCCTGAAGTCACATTATAAAAATGAACAACCCTTACAGTTTTATAGTACAAAACACAATATGTAGCGTGTATATGACTGGAAGTGAAACGATGTAAGGTTGGCGGACGTGGAAATACGTGTAGCTGCATGCCGGCTCACAGACGAGACACGATGGATCGCAGCTGCAATGAGAACAAAACAGGCGCCGTGCGATTAGCATCATCAGAAAAACGTGACGCACACCTATATATATGTTACCGGCCAAACCCGATTTCAGGACAAACTAGTTTTGCCTAGGCCAAACCAGTTTATCCTGTACGTGATAGGATAAACCAGTATAGTCTAGGCCAGGGGTCGGCAACCTTTTGAGACGGAAGAGCCAAAAGTTACAATTTACAAAATTTTCCAGTTTTTAAAGAGTCACTAAACATTTTCGTTTCTGTAAGTATTTGCTTATATAGGCATAATATATATATATATATATTCGAGGACGACACGTCGCGATGGAGGCGGTGCGGGTGAGACGCGAGTGGAAATGGCTGAGAGATAGACATAATGCTCAATCATGGATCGATTGAGCGATTTTTAAGGATTTATAAATAAATAAATAAATGTTTATTTGTTGCGCCTTTATATAAAATGGCTGCACAACGTCAGTACACAGTTAAAACTGTAATTCTTTGGGCGCTATTATAAGCACTATTATTTCTATTTTTGTTATCGGTGCAGCTATTTTGTGTATGTAAGTAAGCAAATCTATTGCATAAATTGCGTAATAGATTGGAATACCATTGTTCTTAAAGATATGTCGACAAGTTTCTCTACGTTTTAAGTTAAAAATTAACCTTATTGTTTTCTTTTGGATGTTAAATATTCGGTCTTTATCTTTCGACATATAATTAAATAATCATTTTTTGCGTATGGAACTGGAGAGCCGCAACTTTTCATAAAAACTGGTTTGTTCTATCGAGCTTAGGCCAGACCAGTTTGGACTAGACTATATCGGTTTATCCTATCACGTATAGGATAAACTGGTTTGGCCTAGGCAAAACTAGTTTGTCTTGAAATCGGGTTTGGCCAGTAACATATATATAGTATATACTTACTTGAGTGCCAGTGTTCACCAACAATTGAATTGAAACAACGAATACTAGTGTTATTAAACACAATTATTTTTAAGTCTATTAGGAATAACTAGTTCTTTTGCTTCTAGTAATCGCTACTTTGCAACCGTTACTTGATAGTAATTGTGTTTGACATTTCCACGGCTATTCGTTCACTCGGAATCTAAATTTTATTTACATTTTTATCGGAATCACTGAATTTTAGCAGTCCGGTCCGGCTTCGCCCGAATTTAAAATATTGTGAGGTGCTGGTAGCCAAATTTGAGATTATATGTTTTTTATGTAAAAAATATAAAAAAAATTGGTCGTAAAATTAAACAAAACATTCTGGATATCGGTAACAGCGCCACTGGTACATGCAAAAATCAACATTAACCGCTTCGAAAGCCATTCTGATAGCTACAATAACAATTACAGTAGTGACGTACATCTGGCCGTTTCTCCGTCGCTCGGCTCAATTCGACTCCCGAAATTATCCGAGTAAACATTTCATCTTGGAGCGTACATAAAAGAGAAAAGGTTGCACGTTGCATCTAAAAAAAGTTTTCACTTCAATAATAATCTGGCTTGTACCATTGAATTACTTCTTTCTTGCTTAGCGCCATGAGTATAAAAATTACGAAGCAGCTGATAAAAGTTTTTTTCTTTTCAAAGGCTAAGGACACTATAAAATAATCCTGTCGCCTAGATAACTTAGTAATCCGTTCAAACGCGTTGAAGCAACGCGTTATTTCTTGTCTTTCTTCCTCTCTATTTTTAGTTGCGTATGTATAATTGTGGTCCCATAACATAACCTTGCAGCATTCACTATATATAAGGACGTGTTGGAAATGGCGGAAGAGAGTTCTAACGGGGAACGGGGAGGTAAGAGGAGTTAATGGCGAATCGTTAGATACTTTTCTGGTTGGAGAATAGCTTAATAACATGCCTGTCGGACCACACGTTGTTCCTTCGCACTAAGAAACAACTGCGTAGATTCCACCTTCTCACTTATAACTGAACTTCGGCTATATCACATCTGGCTTAAGTTTTATTGTACGCTGCAAACGTACATATTAATCATGTTTCGCGAGAGAATACGCGAGAGAGCAGTGAAAGTGTCTGCAATTAAGAGAGAGAACAGTTCTTATCTCTATGGTAACTAATGGTGCAAAACAATGCTGATTTGAGTAAACAAATTTTTGGTTTTCTGCAGCGTTTTCTCTCTTAACACTTTCACTTACGGCAAGCATATACGCACTAGCGTACTCCAGTTACTTATTATTATTATTATTATTAATAATAATAATAATAAGCCTATTCTTCCCACTGCAGGGAAAAGGCCTCCCCCATTTCGATCCAGTGCCGACGATCTTGTGTTGTGCGAGTCCAAAGGGGACCCGCAAATTTCGCAATCTCGTCCCTCCATCTTATTTTTTGTCGACCCACTTTCCTTTTTCCGTATATAGGGTACCACTCTGTTGATCTATATGTCCACCTGTAAGTCGGTAAATTCCATTTTGATCTTCTCCACACAGAAATTATATCTTTCACTTTTGTTTTAAGTCTGATATCTTTACATCTTATTTTGTCTTTTATTTTAACACTTAGCATACTACGTTCCATTGCCCTCTGTATTACTTGTAGTTTCTTTACATCTTTTTTAGTTAAGGACCATAGTTACTTATTATACACTTATTATTATGTTACGCCGTGCGAAAGAGTCATTTCGAATGAATCATTCGTTTATTAAAACAATTCGAATAGCAACCTTTCGGTTATTAAAATCATTCGATTATTTCCAAGTTCTAGCATTGAATACTGATCTTTCTATTTGATATTTTTTTTGGACGTGATAACGTCTTATAAATTGATGAATCACCAATCTTATAAATTGATAAAACACCGGCTGCATGTACGAAAAAGTGTAACGTTCCTAACGTTCGTAACGTTCCGCCTGACCCTGTGCGTGCTTTTCTCGAAAACGGCCCTAACGATTTGGATGAAATTTACTGAAAAGGGATTTTGGGGGGCAAAAAATCGTTTTAGCTAGGTCTCATCTCATGAAACAATCGTTTTCTTACAAATTTTATCATTATAAAAATCAATTTTTTGACTTATGAAAATACTTAAATATTGTAAGTAGGTTTTGGAATTTTATATAAACAGTGAAACAATTGTTTTATAAATATTATGACAGCTAATCTTTGAGACTTAAAATAAATACGAAAGAAATAAAGTTAAAAAAAACAATTATATTATATGGTGAGTAATTTAAATAAATAAAATTAACCTAAATTTGAAGCGAAAGATGCAATATCATAGATTCGAATTATTATAATTATTATATAAATTTAGGTTATGTATTACGGAATACGTTATCACGTAAAACTATCGTCCGTAAACCGACTTTACAGACAACCAATTTTTTTGTTCCAGAAATGATTGATGACGCGACGAGCAACTTACAGTGAACGCGTTACGTTACGGCTTGTTAATGTAACCGCGGCAACTGAAGGTAAGCGAAGTCTTCTTTTTACTTTTTTCCACTTTTTGAACTCTTAATGGCCCGTGCGGTTTGCCAATCACTGCGTTTGATGTTAGTGCCGTATACGACGACGCGCTACCATCAGCGTTTTTTTTTCATAATTATTTGCCATATTTCCGTTTCTCAATAACAGCCTTTCTAACGAGCAGTTTTATTTTGTATCTTCTACTACGCAACGTAATAATGAACATGCATCACGTGTTTTATATAAAACTATACGTCTTTGACTCAATGACTGACTGACTTATTGGAGTATTTGCCATAAGGCAAGTACACTATTCGCCTGGGAACTGATTCTAGTGTTCCTGGTGGCAGAAAATAAAAGCTGTATATGCTTTAATCAAATTTAAAGTAAACGTCACATAATTTATTTATAATGGATAATAAATTCGAAATAAATATTACTGATATTATTAAGTATTTGGGTAATTCTAAAAGACATCTATATAGTAGAAAAAGAACAGATGTTTAAAGCGAATAACATTATAGTCAGGGAGGGGAGCAGTACATTTTTGGAACTTTGATTTTTCTTCATCGGTTAGTTCTTTTCTTTCCTGTTTATATACCTACACCAATTTATTTTTATTTTTTTTCATTTTTTTCATTAAATAAAACAGGTTTTTTTTCCAGATTCCATAATCATTAATTAATATTTTTAGCACCATTACTATAAATATCATTCACAGTAATGTTCAAAACCTGAAAGTACAAAATGTTCGGAAAATAACAAGTTGATATATTTTGTTTGACTCCAATAAGTAAGAAACAAAATATATATAGACGGCCTGTTTGACCAGAAGAAAAATCAAACAAAATGACAAAAACATTTGCAAAAATAATGACTTTTAGAGCTATACTATAACACGCAGCGTGTACCAGTTAGTGATGTGTCCACATGACTCTATTGGGAGCTGGCTCCGTGCGCTCTGCTCACCAAAAAGAGTCGCTCAGAGCGAGTCGTTCAAAGGAGCGACACTAGACAGTACGCACTACACAAGAGTGCATACTGCAGAGGTGTGAACTGTCATCATGCATGCTCATGAGTCACGAAGCATTGCGCACAGCACAATACACACTCAGCTCTGAACTCATTTTAATATGATTCTGATCTTATATTATTCGCATTTCGGATAAACTATAAAGTATAATAAAAGCTTAACAATAATAATGTTTATTGTTACAATATTATATCTTTGTCAATGACGTAACTACTGTATTACTATCTCACTTTGTATATATACAAAGTGAGATAGTAATACAGTAATTCTACACCAGTTGCTATGTCATGTATAAGTGATTTCTGATTGGTTAGATTAAAAAAATGACAGTGAAAGACGAAAAGTTTTTACGTATTTTGAAGAAAATTGTGAAGATGTGTATGATTTGATGAGGTTCGGCTCCCCCCCCCCCTAACTCCTCACATAATTTGTGAACGCCCCCAAATGGTTTGTGCTTTGTAAGAACTTGGCAATCCCTGCGCTATGAGCTTTTTTGCACGCAACTCCTATAAAAATGATACGATCCATGTCTAAGCGGATAATAAAAAAATTACCTTTCTGCACAATTATGCGCGATGCTTATGGATAATTGAGGATCAACTATGTAATGTTTTACTACTTTTCTTTTTAATATACCGATTTATGTATTACAATCAGTATATAGCTAATTGCTTTTTATAACGTGTAGCTCTTTGCAGCGATTTTCTAGTTCGCCAACATCGGCGTCAAAGCAGGGGAAACGGTGGACTTGTGGGGGTGGGTGAAACAGCGAATGGGGAGATAATATCTAGATATAAGGATAGAATTAAAGTCTGTATGCTTTAATGATTTGTTGTAGCCCTGCTAAAGCGGACCATAAACAGTCACGTTTATAAAAAAATAATTGCTTGTAAAACGCGTCAAGCTATATTAATATTGAGTTGAATAACTACAACATAAAATATGTATTAAAAAATGACGGGGCCATTCCAACTCCAAAAATGTTGATATATGTGATGTAGTATAATAAAAAAAATTTTTTTTGATATCGCGTAAGGTGACGCAGGTTATGGCTAGTATTCCATATAATATTTGCTATTCGTTGCAATGGTTACCTAATAATATGTTCCACGTCATGTAAAAATTAATCAAAGCATGCTTAACTATAGTTTCTGACAGATCTACAAAACAAAACAACAGCTATTTTTTTTATTTTCAAAATATTTCCGAAACTATAAAGTTTACAAAAAAAATTTTAAACTGACCTTTCTTGAAAAAATAATTAATAGAATAGTAAGCCGTTATGAAAAGTATACCATTATTATATAAAAAAAACATCGTTATAGCATATATCTTTTCTGCGCATGCGTCGATTTTCCCCAAAAACAATAGTGGTCTTCATATTAACATAATATAAATATTATTCCAAAATTTGGTTTCAATCTGTTTATCCGTTTGACCTGTATCGTGTTCACAGACAAACAGAATGCTCCTGTTGGTCGTAGCGTGATATTATACATATAGCCTATAGCCTTCCTCGATAAATGGACTATCCAACAAAAAAATTGGTTGTCTGTAAAGTCGGTTTACGGACGATAGTTTTACGTGATAACGTCATAAAGAAACATTGATGAACTCTCTGACGTTACGCGAGAAGAGAGAGAAATGCGTACAAGCCGACGCTTGGGCCGATCGTGCCTCTCTATCGCTTATACCGCGCTCTCGCTTGCACGCTCAGGCTCAGGCGGAACGTGACACTTTTTCGTGCGTGCAGCCGGTGTTTCATCAATTTATAAGACGTCAAAAAATTCAATTCGAACCAGTAGTTCTTGAGATTAGCGCGTTCAACCAAACAAACAAACTCTTCAGCTTTATATATTAGTATAGATTCAATATGAAAGACAGTTGAAATGTGTGAGAGCCACTCACTGTAACAAATTAAAGTTTGTGTGTTTAAATGATTTGTTGGGATATTAAGAATGAAATTATAACTGGCAATCATTACAGCCGGCTAAATTAATGGCCGCTTTTTGCTTATAACTTAACGATGTCTGTGTTCAGGACGTATTTAACATACAACGTTCTATATTTCATGACGCACGCCAGTGTACTTCCAGGTCAGTGGCGGACCTT
Source organism: Xanthostigma xanthostigma (assembly GCA_963575645.1). Classification (NCBI taxonomy): domain Eukaryota; kingdom Metazoa; phylum Arthropoda; class Insecta; order Raphidioptera; family Raphidiidae; genus Xanthostigma; species Xanthostigma xanthostigma. The sequence goes on from OY754464.1 coordinate 8,273,895, forward strand.
TGCGCAAGGCACTGCTCCGTTCCTTTTCAAAGATGTTTTGCCTATAATAGTCTAGTTTACATGTGTCATCGATTTGAAATGACATCTATACAGTATTTAAACCCGTAAGGTGCACATAGGGAACTTATCATTGGGAAAAATACTTGGATCAGAGTTAGCCATGACTGCAGTAATTGTTATTTCTATTGAATTATCGTGGTAATTTCGAGGATTTCTATTTTATTTTGATTTATTTTTATTTTACTTGGCTTTTTTAATAATAAAAAGTTCTTATAAATCATTATTTTAATTTTTTTGTACAAAAATAAAACAAAAAAACAACTCCATCTGTTTGGAAACATTTCATTCAAAAATTGTCTGACTGGTATGACGTATGCGCGTTGGTAAATCAGTGACCCAAATGTATTTAGGTTCAACACGAATAGGCGGAGATATTTAATCTCGCACCATATTTAAGTATTTTTGGGAATTTAATGTCCCATTAATCAAAAAAGTCTGATTATGTTGTAATCATTTGAATATTTTCTTCGGTAGTATACACATTCATTTTGCAAAAGACTATATTATCTATCAAATTGAAAAACAAGATTTCAAGGCTCACTCTGATCCAGTCATTTTTTCCCAATGTTAATTTCCCTATGTGCACCTTACGTGTTTACATACTGTAGAAACTTTTTGAATAAACTGAAGTGTGGGAGTTGGTTTTTTGCGAATATCTCAAAAACTATTGCAGATGTCAGAAATCACAAAAAAATGAGCAAGATATTTTCTACAAAAAACTCTCACCTCCCGAAAATCTACCATCAATATAATATCTAATTTTAATTTAGAGGTTATTAGGACTATGCTTATTGGTTTGCGTTCGTAGCTATGTTTCCTACAGATTCGCTTTGATGCCCTCGTCAGGCAAATAATGTCTTTAAAAAGCGGAAATCGATCGCGAAATTCGTTGCTATGTTTCACATTTCGTTCAAGATGGTTTCTACGATGCTGCCATCTGTCAGTCGATGTATTTAAATAGCAGAAATTGCACTGTCCGAAAAAAGATCAGAGTTACTCTAAAGTCACACTTAAAGAAGTTCAAAAATGTATATTACACTTTAAGATCTTCTTCGAAATAAGAATTCTGATAAAAAAAAGCTATGCAATAGGTAATTAGTTTATTTGTATCTGAGGCATTGCTGCACTTTAACGAGTCGCAGATGAAATTTGAATCTTGTATGTTCTAGGAAAAGATTCTTCAAGTTTCATAATTTCTTGATTGCGTGTAAGAAATTATTTTATTTTTTTTAAATAACTTAATAATATTTATGAATAATATACAGATTTATATCGCTTTTTGGGCATACGCGTGATAACTGATATTTAGTCCCCGAAATTTTATTTTCACTCTGATTAAGACGAGCAAAATTCCATCGGAATTATGTTCAACTATGAATATTCCTACGCTAGGAATATTTCGGAAAAAATTAGATCAAAATTTGAAAATATTAAAAACGACAATATTGCCGGAAATTTGAAAATATTGGTAAAAATATGGCAATCTTGTCACAACAGTAGCATTTTATATGCGAGTTGTTCCATTATAAAAAAACGAGGATCAACGAGTTTTAGTATAAAACATTAATTAGAGACATCCCATAAAATGGCTGATTTCCACTTCATAATAACATATCAGACAGTAAGTTGTCATATTCTGTGTGTGCGGCCATTTTGGGTTTCATTTGGGTTGTTAACGAAAACCACACCTGCTTTGTGTCGCATGCTAATCATGTGCATCTTAAGGCCACTGCACACGAGGCTAGAAATGCTGCTAGGAGTTCTGCTAGCCGGTAGGCTGGGTACGAAGCTGGAAATGACGTCACTGCGGGCTGGCCAGCTAGTTCACAAGATAGGTTTTAAAATTAGAACAAGGACTATTTTCCCTGCGAGATTTGCTGCTAGGTATGAGCAAGAACCAAACAGGAAGCAGTATCGTGTCACGTGGGCACTTGAACAACCACTCACAAACCAACATGGTGTCGCATTCTGTTCAGAGTCAGACAACAGACACGTTTTGCTCTGTGTTTATATTCGATCTGTCACTACGCGCGCACCAGATCTATCCACAAATCAAGCTTGAAAAATAGTTTCGTGTAAAGCGAGCACTTAACAGCGATGAAGAAAACCAGCGCTAAAAAACTAGTAGGCAAATCTAGCAAGGAATCTAGCAGCGTTTCTAGCCTCGTGTGCAGCGGCTTTTATAGAACTGTCAGTTACCGTTTAAAATGACCCATTTCTCACTAGTGCGTAAAGTAACAAAAATTCCGTCTCACCAATCCAACAGTAATTTCCAAAATCGGCCTGTTAGTTATCGTTTATTTTTATAAGACGAACAGAGATAGCAAAGTGACACAAAGCAGGCGTAGTTTTCGTAAATAACCCAAATTAAATGCAAGCGAAGCGAAAATATACTGTTATAAAAAAAAATGTAGTATGGGTATCCAAACCCAAAAGAACCTAATATGAGATACTATATTATAATATTAACAACCCTCAGTATCGTAATTTCTGAATTTTCTAATATTATCTAATATAATAAAAAAAAATATATATATTCGTAGTACTAAACGGTCTTTCATAGATAAACTTCATTAAATATACACTATCGAATATTGTAATTTTCATAGTGGCTAGTGCAATAATTTGTTTTATGGTCAAAACTAAAAATGGTATCTCATATTCGGCAACCTTTACCCTATGTATATCTTGAATGTAACTCTTTTATAGCTCGTGTGACTGTTAAAACTCGCCGACGCTCGTTTTTCCATAATGTCAAACCTCGCACCTTAATTATTGCATTACAATCTAGATGCGTAAATTTCACATCAGTGTTACAAAAAAATGTACAATTTTATCCATATTTAATTATTAGAAAAGAAATAAGAGGAGAAGGGGGGCGCTCTAGACGTGCTCATTGACAACTTGCTACGCCATTGAATAAAAGTGTTAGGAAAGAAAAACGCTAAATTTCAGTTTCAATAATTGACAAGCTTGGTTAATGGAGAAATAAAATGTAGTAATTGAATTTAAATGCACAGCGTTAATATATTTTTATGCGGCAATCTTTAAAAAGCTTCCTGGAAATAAAATCAATATAGAAAGCTCCTATTTATTTACATTAAAATGGTACTTATGATGAATATATATTTTATTGGTAAAGTAATAAATTTTAACAACGCGCCGAGAAAAATTAAACCAGACGCAGTAGCCATTGTTTACGGGAGTTAAAACAAATGCTTCGGCGACCGTTAATTGGCTGCGAAACAAACACGTCAACTGTTTTATGCCGCATAAAAAATATATATCTCTCTTGATAATAATACGAAATAACAACACAAATAATTACTTCGAATGTAGAGAAAAACATTCTGTGAACTATATTGTTACATAACGCCATTTGTTACCCAAATATGTGTTGTATTTACGTGTAGCGATAAACCAAATGGTCGAAATTAACCTCAATGTTAGTGATTTAATTGATACTTTGAAAAATGGTGCTGGATTTCATAACAGATGTCAATCCAAGGCCAGTAAATCATAAAGTTTGCCTCGTTCCATCTGACTAATCAGCGTAAGCACGGGAATGACGTCAGTTGGCGGATCGTTAATATTTTTATCAACCTATAATTATAATATCAAAACTGTCATTTATATTTAGCCAGGACTATGTAAATCTCTTACTTTAAAAATTCAATTTACTGCAAATAATACCCATATTCTGGTCTTTTGATTTCCTTGACATTTGTTATAGTTCAATTGGCAGGTCCGCCGAATGACGTCATCCCCCCTACTACATATTAACGGAACGAGGCAACCTATGTTATTTACTAACCTTGGCCTAAATCTACGTTATTTTCTTATTAATTATTTGGATCGCTCTGAACATGTTTGAACGTCAGTGGTAAATACGAAAAATAATGAGGCGAGTTGAAATTTTTTTAAAAATTTTTTAAACTAATCGAGTTTAAATTTTCGAGACGACAAACAAATTTCGAGAAAACTCAAAAAATAAAAATAATGGATGTATCTATGTCTCTTTGGCGTGATTAAAATCTGATTTTAATAAAATGAAAAAGAAAATTATTTTTGATTTAATTTTTTTTAATTCTTTTTTTTACACTGACAGTTCTGGGACGAGTATCCCAAACAGAAATGTATATTGTATCAATGGGACTAATATCATCAAATCAATATTTCATTGGTTCATTTTTATACGAATAGTCTAAGGCAGGGGTGGCAAACCTTTCTACATCTACGTGCCATTTTTTTCAAAAATTTTAATGTAACCATGACGTGCCGACAAGCAGTCAAAGAAATTTAGTTGTCAAAAAAAAAAAAAGAATCGAACATAGATGAAAAGAATAATTTCGATAATACACTGAGTGTTATGAAACTTTTCCGTATTTGTTATTTGGTGATTAAGTTTTCGACATCTAGCATATTTTTAATTATTTCGATTTTGCACCTCAATCAATGCCGTGCCCATAATAATCTGTCGCGTACCACCTGTGGCACGCGTGCCATAGATTCGCCACCCCTGGTCTAAGGACATATTTATCAAACAGTCAAGAATTATTTTAAATGAAAAGTTTGTTTCCATCCATAAACATGTAAGTAACAAAAAGAAAAATTATTTCAAATTGAAGTCCTACAATACGTCGATAACATAATATTTATTTTGTAGGTAATAACTAAGTTTTGAGTTTAAATAAATTTTTGTCGAACAGCGACAATGTATAATGGAAGAAAATTTATTTCAATTATTGTCAACAAAACCATTTTTCGTATTTTGAACAAACTTAACTTGGCACTTTACAATATTTGTAAAGTTTTCACGTTCTTTACTCTTTTAGCCCTTTTCTTTCTATGCGATGTCGTTAAGTTTTAAAACTACAGTAAAATCTCACTGAACGTAAACTTGGACGATCTATTTTTTTACTCGCCACTATGCTAGAATTACTGTTTTATGACGTAATGTGACATTAATGAGCTAGTATAGGTTCTATAACAGGCAAAATAATGACGTCATGAGAGTTCCACCATTGGGTACGGAATTCTAAAAAAACCGGCCAAGCGCGAGTCGGACTCGCGCACCGAGGGTTCCGTAAAAATTTGTGGGTATGTAAATCTTCTTGGTTTCCGGGCTTGTATTCCGTTGTCCATTGGTATTACTACCTGACGTTTCGTCTACAACTGCGGTAGACATTATCAAAGGCGATGTGGTAGCGGGCGAAGTGTCCTTCTAGGCTGCTCACCGGTAAGGGTGTCGACAAGTGTGGCCGTGAAAGCCTACACACTTTGGGGGTATGCAATCGAGAATCGAGTCTCAAAGATTTTTCCCGCTTATCTGTTGGAAAACTGTTGTCCCCATAAACGTGGCGGTCAGTTTACCAACTAAGCGTGTAATTGCAATGAGTTCAGATGGACTATACTAAACTGTATTGTACCTCGTGACTATATCTGATAGCCTAGCTGTCGTATCGTGTTGTATGCGAGAGTTATCATATTGTGCTGTATAAACGCACCAGTAGCGGACGCTTGTTTTGTATTAGAACTCGTAGTCTGTTGGTGCGGTCTAAAAACTTTATTTTTTTGTGGTGGAACTACAAATTTACGGTTTTTTTTCCTTTACTTGTGCTATAAGACATTGCTTCTTGTCGAATTTCATGATTCTAGGTCAACGGGAAGTACCGTGTAGGTTTTGATTCCCAAGAGTCTTGAAATACAGACAGACGGACAACAAAGTGATCCTTTTTTCGTTTTGAGGTACGGAATTCTAAAAAAGTAGTGTAATATCAAAACTGAAATGGAATGTATTTTTTTATTTGAATCGACTTCAAAAATATGTTTCTTGAGGATACCACGCGCATGCGCCTACACTCGTTCGATGACGTCACAGGCAAAACAAATCGTGCGCGACGAACTCGTAAAGACATGCTCTACCTGTTATGGGCTCAACCATTGTTAACGCGTTATTAGTCTTGTAGTTATTATAGCGATTGAAATTTAACATAAAAGTTCGATCGGCTATTACTGTACTTAGCGAGCGAATAGACGTTTTCACGTCAAAAATAAATACTGTACGAACGCGGTCGTGAAAGTGTTTAAACACATTACAGTCACGTCAAACAAGTAAAATGATGTAAGACACAAAATAAGATTATTTACTGGAGTTAGTGTACATTTTTCTCGTCATGCATCATAGAAAAACGTGAATTTGACAGTCTCTTTTGACAGCTTCAATCAATTTATCTTATCGACACCAAAAAACACATCCTAAACTCTTTTTTAAATTACATTTAATCCTTACACTGGAAAATATTCTTAAATTTCGAGATGGAAAACCATACTCCAAGCTACAAATTTATTGCAGCTATGCTTCTTAACGCTGACCTCGGAACTGGCAGTAATAGAGATGTGCTCGGAAAAAACTCGACTCGAGTTGAAATTTACGTAACTCGAATTGAATTCGAGTTACGCAACTCGAGTTAGCAGGTCGAAGCTGAGTAAATGATTTGTTACAAATTATTTTACCATTCCAACCCACAAGTGGGGAGTGGTGCTAGTTTAGGTCAAAAATCACTTTTCAAAAATTTTACAATATCTTCCCGTTTTCTCACTAATAAAATAAAAGAATAAGTAATAAAGAAAACAAAGTCACTATTTATGTACACAAAAATATTTACAACACAGGAACACACCAAAATTTATTTAGCACACTTATTTATTAACTATATACAGTTAATTTATCTGTTTATCTTAGCTGTTACCTCAGTACTGTTCACGGAATTCACTGTCAATTTATGTCACAACTATTTTGTTGATAACTCGATGAAGCACAATGTATTATTGACTGTCCACTGAGTTAGATAATTGTTTCTTTTTCTTGCATTCATTGTTGTCTGGAATTTGGCAACAAAGCCTTTTTTACTTACGCATATTGTTATTGTTTGAACAATAAAGTCGACAACATTCCGTGTGCCGATTGTTGCCCCATAACAAGCTGTATATCATTGTTAGAACAACAGGCCGATTGTTGCCCCCCACAACAATCTGTGTGTCATTGTTAGAATGACGAGTCTATTGTTGTCTCAACGGGGAGCGAGTAACAATAATAAGACATTACTACACACATTGTGTGACAATTTAAAATTTACAGTTTAGTGATCAGATATTGGTCACTTAATGTACGCTAGAGATGGGACAAACGGGTCTTTTTAGTGATCTGCATCTTTGCATCTGGATCCCGTATGTGAGCCGACTCCCTGAACCGGTTCAAAAAGAGCCGAGTTCTGAATATGGTATATTCGAGTCAACTGAGCCACTGAGTTAGTTGAGTCAATCATATCACGTAATATTATGCCAGTGACTGACTCACATATTATAAGGCGGGGTTTTACAGGTTGCTACTTGCTATGTTACAATATTACAATATGCAATACAATACCTGACATAGTTGTGACTTAAGTGAAACACTGCAATAACTGTACCGCCTGTGCGTAGTGTGTACACTGTATAGTTGTTGATTGTATAATGTATACCTGTATAGAATGCATAGCCAGACATAATAATTTATAATGCATGAGTCATTTGAGCTGACAGATACTTATTGCTTCTGTGTGTTAAGTGTTTCACTTAGTTATGCGGATCCGTTGATCCGTCGACTCAAAAAAAAGTGAATCGGCTCTCACGGATCTTATATCAGAGTCGGCTCTTTGAACCGGTTCAGATCTGAGTTACCCAACACTAGTGTATGCTATGCATCGACGTAAAAGTGAACTTTTAAAGCAAGGATTGCATAAAGTATTTTATTCAACTCATGCGCGTTATTCATGTTTTATCATGCCTAAAAACCGAACCCTAAATAGCCATTTACCGACTGGTGACAATTACTTGTCATAACTCAATGAAGATTCCTACTAGCTCGGCCAGTGTGGAGTAATGAAAATAAACGTAACTATTTTCTGAGTCGTAACGAAATAGTAGGTAACAACAACTCCGTTGTTACCCATTGAAACTAAAATTGAGAGGCCGAATGTTTTCGACATGGAGTTTATTCATAACCGGCTAACCTCAAACCAAAACATTGAATCGTGCTGTTTGGTGCTGTTAGTATTGACAGTTTTTTTATAAAGAAATAAATAGATATTTACATCTCATTATAATTAAAACATGAATAACGCGCAATTGTTGAATAAAATTATGGCGCAACTTGTAGGCTAAGTCATGACCTGTCAGCGCGATGTTTTCAGCATGAGTCGTAGGTGCGCAGGCACGAGCGAAGCGAGTGCATACTGCGCACCGGAGACGAGTGCTGAAAACATCGCGCTGACACGCCATGAATGACTTAGACTACTAGTTACGTCAATAACTATTTCCGATCACCTGTACTCTGATAATATCAGTGTGAAGAAAATGGTCTAATATATGTATGTTGAACTGGTGGCACAATATATATTACAATATCTATATATAGTCACGAAGGAATACCGTACACAAAGATAGAAAGAGAGCGTTAATGTTAAATGAATTTACAGGAGTGAGACGGCAAATCGGTCCTTTAATAATCAAAAGATGGTTTGCGTTGCCTTGCTTCAGACGTTGGTTGCTGGAAACGCTTAAAGACTAAGCTACAACTGCGCTGCTTAACTCTTCACATATACGCTTTCAAAATATCACCTCTCTAACTCGAATTAAGTGATACAGTGTTTTTATGACCCGTCTATTATAAAACTCCCGTTGTGGTCAATGAACTGAAGAAAAAAATTTTGGGTTCCACTCCGGGAGTACCGGCAGAAGTGAAAACTTGAATATTAACGTCTTACGAATTTTCGATCAGGTCACGTGTCCTGACGCGAGTTTTTTACCCATTACAAAAAAGTGTACAAAAGTTTTCGATCAGGTCTTACGCATTTTCGGTCAGGTCTTACGAATTTTCGATCTGACGCGAGTTTAACATTTTTTACCCATTAAAAAAAAAAGTGTACAAAAGTTTTCGTCTTACGAATTTTCGATCAGGTCTTACGAATTTTCGATCTGACGCGAGTTTAACATTTTTTACTCATTATTACAAAAAAAGTTTTCACTTCAAAAATTCCAGCCAATTGGCCAACGGGACCATTTCACCTTCAAAATTTTGACTTTTGATATAGAATAATAAAGAAAATAAAATTTCTGATATCGCGTGAGGTGACGCGGGTAATGGCTAGTATTCAATATGATTTTTGCTATTCGTTGTTTTGGTTACCTACATAATATGTTCCACGTCAGATCTATAAAACAAGAGAAAAGCTTTTTTTATTTTCAAAATATTTCCAAAACTATAAAGTTTAGAATAAAAAAATTTTAACTAAACTTTCTTGAAAAAATAAATAGAATAATAAGCCGTCATGAAAAGCATACCATTATTATATAGAAAACACCGTTATAGCATATATCTCTTCTGCGCATGCGCCGATTTTTCCCACAAACAACAGGGCTCTTCATATTTGCATACCTAACATCCTCCCAAAATTTGGTTTCAATCCGCTCATCCGCATCGTGCTCACAGTCAAACAAACAGACAAACAGACGCACAGAGTTTTTCCAAAAATATGTTTTTTGGATTCGTGGGAACTTGTGGGTTGGAATGGTAAAAAGTAGAGCTGTAACAAACCGTATGTATTAGTTACTGAGTAACGGGTACATCGTCTGACTCGAAGTAACGAACCGTTACTTACAAATTCATTTCGTTACTCGCATTTGTCGCATCCATGTCAGTTCGACTCGTTGGATGCGGTTATACGTTATACGAACGAAGTCATACCGTATCATGTATGCGACGCGCCTCGATGCGATGGTACATGCTTGATGCTGTTAGTACACGATTGTATGTCGTATGAAAAGTAACGAGTAACGTACCGATACGAAAGTAACGGGTACTGGTTCTTTAAGTAACGAATACATACGGGTGCACGATTTCTCGTTACTTTTACAGCTTTAGTAAAAATCTGAAATTGAAAAGTTGCAACGCGATTGTGCCGTAACGTTTACAACACAGTTACCGAAATATCATTCCTCACAGAAACAAACTTGCATACAAACACGTTCTGTGTTCACGCATGCGTGTATGTTCTGCGTGAAATTCATTTCCGCCGGATACACAGTTTCCCACGTTATGTAATTGCATCTGTAGACGATTTGGTGTATGTTATATATGTATACTCTTCTCTGCCATCTGTTGGGCCAAAAAGGAAGGTGATGATGACCTTGAACAGCTAAGCGCGAACGATACGCTTGGTAATTTCAATGCTCGAAGGCCTCAGAATGTAGATTAAATAAAATTATGTAGTTAAGAAGAAAGAGGAAGTCGAATCTGCATAATTTTAACCCAGAAGCCGTTAAGCTAAATTTCTCTCAAAGCGGTTCAAAAGTTTTAAGGTAGTAGTAATAATAAAAAATTCCTGGTTTATCCTATGTTCCCGGCGATATTGAGTCCGTTGTCGATAATGAATCGTGTAAGATTTTCTGGAAGTATTCATTCAGTACAACCAGACAATTTTCAGCTACAAAGTCTGATACCTATAGTTATGATAATAACTAGTGTACCCGTGCAAAACCTTTTGCATGTATTTTCATATTGTTTTCAAAAATCGATATTTTGATACAGACCTATAGACAATAATTTTATTCCTCATTACTTTCCATTTACAGTTATTTTTCTTTTGATTTAGCTTGACCTATCAAGTTGTCTCTATATTTAATCTATATATACTACTTAATTTTGAATTTTTATAGTAGCTAGAAGATGGTACAACTTTTTGTTAATTTTATATGGAGGGTAATTTGTTTTTCTATTGTTATAAAGCTTAAATGTTAACTAATACCAGTCTGATATAAAAGTCTGATACTGTAATGTTCCTTACTCAAATATGTAGTTTTTTGATACTGGATATCGTTTTGTTAAAAAAATATTAACGACTTGTTGAGAAGGAGTTCCCTGGACTCCACCAGATAAATTAAAGTATATCTAGGCACCAGATTAACTGAGGGTTAATTTTATTTACGACTAATTAAAATTAAATAAATCTAATTAATAACTCATTTGAAAACTGTTATAACTATATAGGGACCTATATAAAATAATTTTCCTACAGTGTTTTCAATTAAATATTTATTATATTTTATTAATTCCAATAATTATTGATTTAAAAGAAATTTATTATCTATACTAAAAAGTATAATTACTGCCATTTAACGACAAAAACGTTTGAACGGTAACTCCGATCATCATGAAATTTGGACACAACATTCATCTCGGTAAACTAAAATGAATGTGCGTACTCATGTCCCTCCCTTCCCCATTCAATCTTTTGCACCCGGGTGGAACCGGACGGGACCACTAGTTATGAATAAATAAATGTGACCTTCCACGCCCTAGCACTTGAGCGAGCGCAAAAATAAAATTTGTAGTAAAAACACCTTTTTAAAAATAAGCTTTTATTATATTCTAAAAAGAATAAAATAAACTTCAAATTAAATCAAACCCAACCATTTATTACATTATACAATTTATATGATATAAAAGCTGGTCGCGAGATTTTCGATGACATACATAGCTCGCGTGGTTTTATCAAGAAGAACTATAAAATTTTGAATCTGAAACCAGCAAAACTAAAAATATTGATAAAACAATTTGTTTATAAAAAGCAACTTAATACTAACAATTTTCGTGCCTATGTGTTAACCAACTAGATTTAATTTTGTTCTTTTTGTAAATGTGATTTTATAAATGTACTGACTCAAGTCTTATGTACAGGGGCAGGAGGAAGATCCAACTCTAGTTTGATCCTGTCCCTATTGCCTGTACATTTAGAGCAATAAACATTTATTATTATTAATATCTAGGTATATATTTAAAACACAAGCCCTATTTCTCTAGCCAATCCGCCAGCAGTCCCTACTCAACCGATTGACACATTTTTTTTTTAAACTAAGGCCTTTAATCCACAGATCTATTATCACTAATTTTTTTTTTTTTGGTGAAGTTTCTTTAAAAGGGCTTCTTTCCACCGATAATAGTAAAAAAGACGAGGGGATAGCGGGGTGAAGAGGAACGTAAAGAGAGAAAATCCTTCGATGTTCACGAGACATGAGTGTGAGAGAAATGCAAATATGTACGTATGTCGGAGATTTTACAAACAGTTTGACAAGTCGACTTTGACAATTGAAGTGTATATTTAAATTAGTTAGTTTTTTAGCGCAAATATTCCAAATATTAATAGACAAATAAATTTTATTTTATTTTCCAAACAATTTAAGAACGTGTAAGTTCATATTAATTTAATGCCAAAATAGAGTTTTTAAATATTACATGGACTGTACCAAGTCTAAAATTTGGTCTCAGATCAGAAAAAAATAGTGAAAATCGTAAATGTATCAAATGAGGTTAGATTTTCTAAAAATGAATTGTGACAGCTCTTGCGGGGTAACCATGACAACGATGAACAGATCTCATACATTTTCTTTGAATTTATAATCAACTAGCGGCCCTGTACGTGCTTCGCTACGTATAAAGTGAAATAATAAAACAATTTAATTGGAACATCTATCTATCTATCTATCTATTTTATTAATTGCTAGCTATTTTAAAATATACATGGGCGTATATGTGTGTATGTCGAGCACTCCGGCTGCGCCGTCGTGCTCGAAAAGAAATAGCGTAAAGTATTCGTGGATAACTGGTCTTTAAAACACTTGCTCTATTTCGAGGGTTCACTCCGGCTGCGCCGTCGTGCTCGAAAAAAAAGCATTTGTTTTAAACGTTTTTTTACATCCTCGATCTAGATATATTATGGTTGTTAAGTTTTCTTAAATAAGGATTCTTAAATTTTCTCTTTTTCCGCGCAATTTTTTAATTTTTTTCTGTCATAAGAACCTTCTCCTGACAATAACAAACACAACAAAAAAAATATTGAAATCGGTCCAGCCGTTCACGCGTGATGGCGTGACCAAGGGATATAGGGATTCATTTTTATATAGGTATATTTATCTTTTCACTTATGAACAATGCCAACAATATAGTGAAATTAAGAGCAAAATAAAAAAAGGATAGTGTCTCATATTAAAATGAAAAATGTGCAGCACTTAATATTTGAGTGTCGCAACAAAACGGGCGCAAATCTTTTTCGTACACCCCAAACATACTGGCTTCTTACAGCTAAGACACAAATATGCAGTCTTTCTTTTTAGGCGCTTAGGACATAATGTGACAGTATTTACTTTGGTTTCTTGGCACTTATCTTCGGAGTCGGAAAGTAATTCTTCGGGTATAAAAGGTCGAGACACTTTTTGTGACTGTTGAGATTCATCTTCGTCGTTTAGCCAGCCCATTATGATATATTCAGCATCTGGTTGATTTAAATTTACTACTTGTTTATTGGAAGCCATTTTGTAGTTTAAAACAAAGAAAATGTGTCATTAGACCCAAAAATGACATTTATAAAATTAGCAAAAAAGTTACACAAATGTTCTGGTGGAGTCCCGTGGACTCCATGAACGTAATATCTCACCGATATACAAGCGTAGACGCACATCCTCTCTCCCCCGAGCGTCGCACACTATTTCAGGAAGGTACTGTGATGCACAAACTTCTAAGTGTAATATTAAAGTTTTTTCAACACTTTGAAAATCGAGCGGAGTCCCTGGGACCTAACAGATCAATTGAGGGTTAAAATAAATTTAAATGTAAGAAAGTAATGTATAGAAAATAAATATTTATTCGCCCAACGTGGGGCTCGAACACACGACCCTGATATCAAGAGTCACGTACTCTACCGACTGAGCTATTCGAGGTTCTGACGCGCTAGCGTAATATTGGTATATTTAGTTACGGCATTTCACCTAAATAGAAGCTCATTTTTTAAATACATTTAGCTACATTTTTCATTTATGCTCCGCTCGTATTGGTCGTAGCGTGATATTATGTAGCCTATATAGCCTTCCTCGATAAACGGGCTATCCTACAAAAAAAATTTCAATTTGAACCAGTAGTTCCTGAGATTAGCGCGTTCAAACAAACAAACAAACTTTTTAGCTTTATATATTAGTATAGATAATAAAACGTCATTTAATATAATCAGAGTCCGCTGTTCATCTGCAAGAAATACAAGAATTCCGTCTTACTTTTATACAAAGTATAAAACTAATTCACATTTATTTTTAAATTGTATACCTGCTCTGCATTCATCACGTAAAGTAATTTCCTTACTTATTTAAATTAACAAAATAAGACTGCAAAAAGCTTTTTCTATCATCCGAACTGTTTATATACAATAGGTAAATTCTATTCATAAAAAAACTGTGTAAGTAGTATTAAAAGAGGAAGAGACCAAGACGTGACTTTGCATAAAGAAGCAGTTGCTAGCTGTTTAAATATAAGTAAAATTAACATCTAGCGCTAACTGAATAGAATTATAGAAGAACTAAATAGAAAACAAGTAACCGTCTCGATGTTGGTGATTTTCTAGCAATTATAGCAGACAAAACTGCGTCCGAACATATTATAATTCTGCTTTATTGCCTTCTACGCAATGTTTGTAAATTTTATTAAATCGTCATAATGGTGCTGAACCTTCAAGGCGCTGGTTCTACTCGCACTATTCCATTCCATTACAAATTGCCCTAAAATCTTTTAAATATCCATCTCCAACCGCACTACGCCTTACTTGCCGACAGTTCTTCAATTAAAATGGCCTTTGTTGCTATTCTACAGCGTCTATCCTGAATCAACTAAAACTCGGTGATCATACATTCTGACAACGCCGACGATCTTGCAATTAAAATTAACAACGTAATAAGTGACTTCACTATATGGTGTCAAAGTAACCACCTTATTCTTAACATAAATAAAACTAACTATATAATATTTGACAGACCACATACTGACTACTCTCATAACAAAATTATGTACCTATAATAACTATGAGATTAACATGTTAAGAGAGGCTAAATTCCTTGGCACTTTTATAGATTCTGCTCTAAAATGGGATGTGCAAATTGACAGCGTATGCGCAAGATTAAATAAAATCTGTTACTATATAAGATCACTAAGTAACACCTTCAGTAGTGAAGTGTTGCTATCTGTATACTACGCATTTGCATAGAGTGCTATGAGATACTGCGTCATATTATGGGGGCATTCTTCTGAGTGTAAAAGGGTGTTCATTTGTCAAAAAAGAATTATTAGATGGATTTTTAAATTACGATTACGACAATCATGTAGACAATTGTTCATCAACAAAAAAATACTTACATTCTATGGTATTTACATTTTAGAACTACTTGTACATATTAAACAAAATATAAATAATCTCGACTTAAATTCTGACATACATTCTTACAACACCCGCAATAATAATCATATCTACATTGAAAAATACAGAACTACCAAATACAGCAATAGCCCACTTTGTAAAGGAATTCATTTTTACAACATGTTACCTTCTGATATAACAGCAATTCAAGCCATACCTGTTTTCAAAAATAGATTAAAACAATTGTTGATAGACATGTGTCCATATGATTCTCATATACGATTTTAATTATGTAATTTTAGTCTCATTTTTCGTATATTTTGTTATTTATATGACGCTATTATACCTCTTGGGTCTCAATAAAGATGATATTCTATTCTATTCTATTCTAGTCAACGAATTCGATGTGTAAAGATTATATATGTTACGGTCAATGTCCGAAATACGGGCAATGTCGACAATGCCCGGGCCACATCGGGCAATGTCCGAAATCGGACAAGGTTAAAAAAATAGATTTTTTATAAACATGAAACGCTGACATTTGATTCTATTTTTATCATGATAAGTTATCATTAACGCTTTATGGAATTTTTATCACTGATATCAACTATTGAAGAATATATTTTATTCAACTCATGCGCGTTATTCATGTTTTATCATGCCTAAAAACCGAACCCTAAATAGCCATTTACCGACTGGTGACAATTACTTGTCATAACTCAATGAAGATTCCTACTAGCTCGGCCAGTGTGGAGTAATGAAAATAAACGTAACTATTTTCTGAGTCGTAACGAAATAGTAGGTAACAACAACTCCGTTGTTACCCATTGAAACTAAAATTGAGAGGCCGAATGTTTTCGACATGGAGTTTATTCATAACCGGCTAACCTCAAACCAAAACATTGAATCGTGCTGTTTGGTGCTGTTAGTATTGACAGTTTTTTTATAAAGAAATAAATAGATATTTACAACATATCATTATAATTAAAACATGAATAACGCGCTGTTGAATAAAATTATGGGCGCAACTTGTAGGCTAAGTCATGGCGTGTCATGAATGACTTAGACTACTAGTTACGCCAATAACTATTTCAGCTTTCTATTACAATTATTGATGATTGAAAACACGTATAATTTACTTATTTTTTATATGATATGAGCAATAATCAATATATCTCAATGCATTGAATTTCAGAACTCACATTTATTCCAGCAATAAAAATAAAAATCAAAACTACGGATAATTTATTTTCACATATTTTATTTATTTGAATATTTAAAAGCTGAAAAATATATTCTTCAATAGTTGATATCAATGTTTAAAGTTCCATAAAGCGTTAATGATGACTTATCTTGATAAAGATACAATCAAATGTCAGCGTTTCATGTTTATAAAACATCTATTTTTTAACCTTGTCCGATTTCGGACATTTCCCGTATTTCGGACATTGACCGTAACATATACAGGGTGTTTGGAAGCTGGGTGCGAAGCCTTAAGGGGGTGTTAGTATAGACCATATAGAACATTTTGAGCCATATTTGTCCTAACCAAAGTCTGATAATTTTTTTTTAGGGAACTTTTACGATTTCAGTACCAAAATCCCAAAATTTTCCAATTAAGTGCTAATAACGCAAAATTTAAGTGGAAATGTTTATTTTTTTTAATGTACTTTATTAGTCTAATGTGTGTTTAATGGTATAAAATAATTTTAAAGCACCGTTTTTACTAAAAAAATAACTTTCAGACTATTTAAACTTAACAGAAAAAAATTAAAAGAAGAAAATGGATTTTTAACGACATTTAAAAAAATAAATTAAAAAAAAATTATCAGACTTTGGTTAGGACAAATATGGCTCAAAATGTTCTATATGGTCTATACTAACACCCCTTAAGGCTTTGCACCCAGCTTCCAAACAGTATATTAGTAAAAACTAGAAACCATATTGCTACGAAAACATGACCTCAAACTAACCTTGTGATAATTTTGTGTACGGTTTCGTTAAAATGAAATCAGTTGGAAATAATTACATTTTGCGATTAGTTGCCAACATCAAAAGCGAAATTACCTTTAATATGTAACTGGATCGATGTTTATGTTTCTGCGGTGGCATTGGTTAACTCAGGGTGGCGCGGAGGTAAGTATAGACAGTGTTATAAGCAACCGACGTAAGAAGTCATAAAAATGTGTGGTTGGCAATGCTGAACGTTACTGAAGGTTGGCAATACTGTGACAGGCGTGTGGACGAATATAAAACGTTTTATTGCCACGTAAAAATAACGTGAATTCGTTAGCTGATATCACAGATTAATAAATTGTTGAGACGGATGATTGACGCGAATTAACTTTTTTCCATTTTGAATTTTTCTTGTAAGAACATGGCTTCTACACAAGTAACTTTCAAAATTTTCAACATAGTTTGATAGCCTACAAATATGTCTATAATATCTGTATATGAATTTTTAGGTTTGAATGTATTTTGCGGATAAAAAAAAACATTAATACATACACTAAAGGTTATAATATACATAGTTACAGTATTAGAAACAATGGTGACATCAGACTAGACCAGTGTTTCCCAATTAGTGGTACGCGTACCCCCAGGGGTACGTGAAGTTGCATCAAGGGGTACGTGCGGCTATCAGTAAAAACAAGAACAATTTCCAAAATAATATTTTAATACGATCATCATCGTAAAAGCACGGAGCACCGAGCACTATGACCGACCGTGCGCTATCCCGCGCCTCCCGCATCTCGCGTCATTCGGCCGCCTCCGCCACCCGTTCCCGCTTCCCGCCAGTTCGGCTTTTGTCGTGAGCCGTGTGACAGTGTTTTGTTTTGATTGTGAATTAAGTACTAAGCGTCGCGTTACCTCGGCGGTTTAAGTAGCCTATCTGTTAATCCAGAGTGTCAACTACCTTTATACCAAATTTCATTAGAATTGGTCCAGGCGTTGGAGCGTGAAGAAATAACAAACATACACACACTCACAAACTTTCGCATTTATAATATTAGTGTGATTGCTACAATAAGGGGTACGCAGGTTTGATGTCTTTTTTGAAGTGGTACGCAGCAAAAACTAATTGGGAACCACTGGACTAGACAAATGTAGGCTATCCCTATCACAAAAAAACCCAGAATACATTGAATGTGCATTATATAATAAACTTCCTAACAGCTTAAGTAGCATTTAATGCCTAAAAAAAATTAAAAGTAGCTTAAAATTGTTTTCTATCAAACACTGTTTTTATAACATTGATGAATTTTTAAATTGTAATTTTTAAATTTTATGTATTATTGACGATGTATCCACGTAGGGCAGTACAAATATATTATCTATTATCTATTAATAATGAATAACCTTCTTACTAGGGTACTTCGCGTCAACTGTGTCCATTTTGACGTGTTTACGCAGTTTCCGTTATTTAAGGGCATCGACTGATAGATGGCAGCATCTGTAGAAACCATTTCGATGAAACAGCTACGGTCACAAATCGATTTTGAGATCGGTTTCCGCTATTTAAAGGCATCGACTGACAGATGGCGGCATCAGAACGCATCTGTAGGAAACATAGTTACGGACGCAAGCCAACCTTATTTAATTTGCGAGTGATATAATTTATGAATGAAAATTTCCAATAATCGCGAGAGTGGTAAAAACCAATTGAAAGAAGTTTAACTTCAACCGCGCATAAAGGTTACTTTACCACGTTTATATTAGCTCGCTTTTCGTGTATGTCTGGCGGAAAATTTGTAATTGATTTTAAACTAACTTCCTGATGAGATAGACTTACAATTTTTTACATAAGTCAGAATTAGATGAAAATACTAATATAAAGAAGAAAATAATAAAAGAATAATGAAATTTTAATAAATAAGTACATATAATTCATTCTTATTTACTGTTGTACGACGCCTTGCAATCATCAGTCGTAGCTCAGTTGGTTAGAGCGTCGTGATAACAACACGAAGGTCGCGGGTTCAACCCCCCGCCCATATAATATTTTTATTTTTTTACGATGTATTTTTGTTTTTATCACGTTTTTATTAACTAAAAAGAAGAAAATAATAAAATAAATAATCAAAATTTGAATATACCACGTTTTCAAACAAACTAAAAAGTATCAAACAAAGTTTTTAACTTGTTTGGTTTGAAACGAAAAACGTGGGGCGCATTATTAGTTTTATCTCACAAATAGATTTTTCATTGATAGCTACTCTCTACACTTCTTATATAACTGTCGCATGTGCCC
Source organism: Xanthostigma xanthostigma (assembly GCA_963575645.1). NCBI lineage: Eukaryota > Metazoa > Arthropoda > Insecta > Raphidioptera > Raphidiidae > Xanthostigma > Xanthostigma xanthostigma. The sequence goes on from OY754464.1 coordinate 8,293,482, forward strand.
CACGTTTTTCGTTTCAAATTCTACAAGTTAAAAATCCGTGTAAAAAAATTGTTTTATACTTTTTAGTTCCTTTAAAAACGTGGTATATTTATTTTTTTTAATTTTATTATTTTACTTCCTTACCGCTGACCTATAAGCGGAACCAATCTTTTTGGTTCGCGTAGTCGGTGATCATAAAATAAGAGCTGGAAAGAGCGTCCCTCTTATCAGTGATAAAGCATATACACAGAAGTATGCGTGACTAGTGTCACCGCAGTCACGCGCGCATTGAGATTTCACCGCACAATTCAATTAAGTATTTATTTTGCTTTATGGCCGTGCGAGAGTATGGTGAAAAGGTGCGAAAATAAACGCATGTGTCGACATATACCCTACATAATATGTACTAAACATATATACGCCTTGTACATCCCAACGGTATTTGCTTTGCGCTTAACCTTGAAGATAACGCGATCCGTATATTTAAAACATAACCCGTTTTCTTTCTATATAGTTCTCACTGAACCGATTTATTTTTAAAGGTCGCTGCACACGAGGCTGGCATTGCCGCTAGATTCCTTGCTATATTTGGCTATCATATTTCAAGCGAACTGTGGTGATGGTTTTGGTGAGGGCAGGACCGGACTAACGTATGGGCTTAAATGGGCCTGGGCCAGGGGCCTCGAGTTTCTAGGGGGGCCTCGTACTTTTTTAAGTACAAACAAATTAACCCACATAACTCGGGGTGTTTAAACCATAAGCAGGCAATCGCACATACTCGGGTAATAGCACTGTTATTTATTTATAAAAACTAAACAATAAACTCCCATAAGCACATAATAAAATGAAACTTATACATTAATACTATTTTTCTGTAAGAGTCATTAATTCAAATTAAAAAAAAATGTCCTACAAAAAATTTCCTTGCAAGGGGCCTCACACGCTCAAGTGACCCTATAGTCATTAATCCAGCTCTGGGTGAGGGCTTTTATGTGTTCGCTTCACACGATGCGTGTATTGACGCTTGCTTTGTAGATGAGTTTGGTGCGCGCGCAGTGACAGTTCGAATGTTAGCAAAAGTGGACGTTTATTGTCTCTGAACAGAACACACGCTATGACGCAGTGTTTGTGAGCGTTTGTCCATGTCGCCCACGCGACAAGATATACTGTTTCCTGATTGGTTCTTACTCAAAACAAGCAGACGAACAAGCAAAAAAAATAGATCCGGATCTAATTTTGAATATTCATCTTTTGACCTCGCGCACGAGCCCGCAGTGACGTCATTGTCATCTTCGCAGCCAGCGCGTCAGCCAGCACATTTCCCAGCAGTGATTCTAGCGGCAAAAATAAACTCCTGAACCGATTTAAGTATAACTTATGGAGCATCATCCTGATTGTCTTGCTCTACTAAATGGAAAAAAATCATTATAATTGGCTACTTTTTATATTTGAACGTATATCAAATTCTCGGGATCAGTTGTCATGGTAACTCCGAATGTGGTTAACTTTTTTTGAAGGCCGAAGACAAACTAAATGTGAATAAAGAGTAGAAAAACGAATGGCAAAGAGCGTCGCGTAAAAAATGCGCGTATTTACTACTATATCAAAAACCATCGTAAAAATGATTACGGAAGGTTAAATCAGGGGTCTCAACATATTATTATGTCGATCTCGCGTTTCTTCTCGCCTTTATTCCATCTCATTCTGTTATAAAAGCAATCCTTTGAAAAACGCTCGTAATTCAAAACTGTAAATGATTAATTTTGTCAAAGATTATTAGTCCACTACCGTGTTACTGTTAGTAATAGGTCATTGCGTCTGTTTTTTTTTTGTAATAAAAAAATTCCAGCCAATAGGGCGACTGGACCATCCAACTTCAAAAATATTGGCATTTGATACAGTTATAATAAAGAAATTAAAATTTCTGATATCACGTGAGGTGACGCAGGTAATAACTAGTATCTAATATGTTTTTATGACACGTCTATTGTAAAACTCCTGCTGTAGTCAATGGATTGGAGAAAAAAAGTCCAGCCAATTGGGTAACGGGACCATTTCAACTTCAAAATGTTGATATTATTTTGATATAGTATAAAAAAGTAAATCAAATTTCTGATATCGCACGAGGTGACGCGGGTACTGGCTAGTATTCAATATGATATTTGCTATTCGTTGCCATAGTTACCTACATAATAAGTTCCACGTCATGTAAAACTTTATCAAAGCATGCTTAACTCCTTTATTTCTGACAGATCTACAAAACAAAAGAACAGCTGATTTTTTTTATTTTTAAAACATTTCCGAAACTATAAAGTTTAGAAAATTTTAACGAAACTTTCTTGAAAAAATAAATAGAATAATACGCCGTTTTGAAAAGTATACCATTATTATACAAAAAACAGCGTTATAGCATATATTTTTTCTCCGAATGCGCCGATTTTTTCCAAAAACAATAGGACTGTTCATATTTACATACCAAACATCCTCCCAAAATTTTGTTTCGATCCGCTCATCCGTTTGACCTCTATCGTGCTCACAGACATACAGACGCACAGAGTTTTTCCAAAAATATGTTTTTTTGGATTTGGAGGACCTCAAAACGAATTTTGAAAAGTGATTTTGACCTAAACTAGTACCATTCCCACTTATATGACTTTATAACCTATAGCAGTCCGGCCCGGCTTCGCTTGAATTTGTAGATTGTCACCGTTTTTTCGTCGACTTCCGTTGAAAAATAGGTCCCCACGAAAACGCGATAATATATAGTCTATGTCCTTCCCGAAGGTCCATTCTAAATAATGGTGAAAACATTTTTGAAATCAGATGAGTAGTTTCGGAGATTACTTCCCGCATATACACAAACTCACAAAATTCGCTCTCTCTCTTTTATAATATTACTATAAACATGTCTATTCATTGTGGCTTTGATATGTATGTTTCGCCTCTAATTTTCTCAGCAAAATTCAGGAGTTTATCTCCTGCATCCAAACTTACAAACCCTACCTCTTAATAATATTAGTATAGATTATTTCTTGCTTAAGTATTTAATAGTAAATATCATAATTTAATTTTTTAATAAATAAAATTATCGACCAATTTTTCAGACAAATATATTAACAAAAAATATATAAATTCCATACATTAACGTTTCGGTCCGGATTTTAAGATTTTATTTTTTTTTATACTTAAGAAAGTAATATTTTTTTAATAATAATTACATTAGACATAATTTGACTACAGCAGTAGTATAATGTATCCGACAGAGACAGATATAGTTCAAACATGGTGGATATTGACGTATATTTTCGTTCTGCACAGTAAAAATCTGAAAACAGAGCACCGTTTTGAAGGGACAGTATTCCGACAAAAAGACTACTGTACAATCTATGTATGCACGAATATAAAATAAACTAGTTGCTGACCCTTGGGGCGGGTTAGCAAAACTTGGGAATATTGTTCTCGCGCGGTTGGCAATACCTCTACCGTGAAACATTAAATACAACTGTCGGTTTATTACGAGTTATATGAAAAAGGGCGTCCAATTGCTATATAATACATAAAAAGGTTTGCTATGTAAGGCAAACAGCAAGACTATAATATTATAGAAGTTGTATCGGGTCCACTATTCAAGGACATATATATACAGAAAGCATACAATAAAAAGCTTTACACTCAAAGCTATAAGTTTACACACATTCGTTTATTCTTTATCAACGAATATTAGTGATATGAGCGATATTTCACATACCTGTAGTGTCTGACCGAAATTAGTTTTTACGGCCGAAACCGAAATCGAAACTTCAGGTTTTTGTGGGAAAAATAAAGTAAACATTATTATAATCAGTCTTTATTTATTTATTTTTTTTTTAATTAATCACATATTATTCAATCAGCCTCTGAAGCTCCACTACTTTTGTCGCCACTGTGTTTATCACAATCGCGTGCGGAGCCGCGGGGAGCAGCTAGTAGAAAATAAAACTCGGGTCGCAGTGCTAAGGCCCGCCGGCAAATATATTTTGTATTACAGACAGTGTGGATTTATTATGTGAACGTGAGTTTGTTTTTGATCAAAATAAAAAATGTAAGCTCTTAATACACCCCTTAAAATATTTTTTTTCTTAATTTCAATATTATTATTTTATTTTCATAACATTTGTAAATCCGGTCCTGTCATTCAGCAGCACATTTTGGTCTTTACTAAAAGGTTTCTTTTGTTTTTGAATGGGTTACTTCTCACCTGCTGCATGTTGATATTTTCTGACTTGTTTTTTTCTTTTTCTTTTAGTTCCTCCTAAGCAGACTACGTGGTTTATGGAAGGATCCTTATCAACAATATTGTATTTTTTTTTCTATTATATTAGGTAGGTACTTTGTAAATACAACTTTAACAATATATCTATCTGATATGATTTTTTTTATTTTTCGTCATAAATATTGAATATGCAAAAAAAGAAATTAAAAGTGAATAAATGAATTTGAATGTCGAATTTTGAAAAATAAAACAAAGGGTTTAACAGACAAAACTGATCGCAATACAAGTCATCTATTCAACGCATTTGAAAAAATGAGGGTTTCGTAAAAAATTTACAAAACAAAAGTGGTCGCTGGGAAAACATAAAATAATAATAGAAATAAAAAGCATTTTTAATATGCCACGTTTTTAAAGCGGACTAAAAAGTATAAAACAATTTATTTACAGACAGATAGAATTTGAAACGAAAATCGTGGGGCGCATGCAATAATTATAATATAAGAAGTGTAGAGAGTAGCTATATCAATGAAAAAATCTATTTACGAGATAAAATGAAAAATGCGCCTCACGTTTTTATGGTAGCTATAGAAGTAATCAAAGCAATACAGAAAATCGTTCCACGTAAAATGCATTTGAATCCACCTTGAGCGTCCGGTCTATGTTGCATTTTATGTGGAACGATTTTTCGTAATGCATTAATGATTTCCATAGCTACCATATCAACACGTATTGCGTTAAAAATGAAATTCAATGCATGAAAGTCCAATTAAAAAAAATCCAGATTTTTAAAATCAGTTCAAATTCGTACCTATTTTTATGTGTTTGCATAAATGGCTTAGTTGAAAAAGGACATGTGGATGACGGGCGCAGTTTATAATCCTTTATTGATTGGTTTTCTGTATTTAATAGGACTCGGTTGTTTTATAAATACAAAACAGCCAAAGCTGTTTTATTTAAAATTTTTAATTACGTTTCACTGAAAACTTAATCCGCCAGTTTAGAATGCCATTGAAATTCCACAGTCGTCCATAAACTCGTTCAGGGTTATCACCCCCTCGGCGACTCGATTTTTTTTTATTTTTGTCTAACGAAGGTTTATAGTCCAGTTGCCAAAATATTCTGTTTAGAAAAAATATAGTTCAACTTTGTAGGACGAAGAGGCAGTGGAATATTAAAAATGCTCGCTTTTCATACATTTTTAAAAACATCTTTTAAACTATATATTTTAACTAGTGTGACCTGTGCGAATTATTCGCACTAAATAAGTATAATAATTATCACTTTACAAAATTATTTTCTAAATATGATTGCAGGTATTCAATTCGTTTCTGATTTTGCACACTGCTTATAACGTTCTTCTTTTTGTTGTATTACAATATGAAGCTCAGATGACAGATCGAAGAAATATTTTACTAAAATTGTCATATAGAGGCGCAAGTAGCAAAAGCGTTGAGCTAAGCCGTCAGATGGCATCATGCAGCATTGCTGTGACGCTGTTCAGCGTTGCTCGCTGTTTCAAAATTAAAGCCGTCAGATGACAGTATGCAGTATTGTGTCTGTTCTATTACAATATGAAGGTCAGATGACAGATCGAAGTGTTGACGTTGTTTCAAAATTAAAGCCGTCAGATGGCAGACGTTGTTCAGCGTTGCTGTATTTTAATTAATTTACAAAAACAAAAGCAATAATTATTTTTTTAGTTGTCGATGTCAGTAGAGCAAGCAATTATCTGTAAAATGATATATATTTATGTGGAGAAATTGTGAGGTTTTTTCTAAAAAAGGAGGCAAACATTCTTAACCTTAGCGTATTAATATATATGATTTGACAGATGAATAAATGTACATAAACAAAATCCGGTTTTGGGGGTTAATTTTAAGGGGCAAATAAGAAAATAGAAAGAAACGATCAAATGAAAGAGTTCGTTATGAAAAATACAAATATTGTTTTTTTACCATTCCAACCCACAAGTGGGGAATGGTACTAGTTTAGGTCAAAAATCACTTTTCAAAAATTTTACAATATCTTTCCGTTTTGAGGTCCCCCGAATCCAAAAAACATATTTTTGAAAAAAACTGTGCGTCTGTTAGTCTGTGACCACGTTACAGGTCAAACGGACGAGCGGATTGAAACCAAATTTTGGGAGGATGTTTGGTATGCAAATATGAAGAGCCATATTATTTTTAGGGAAAATCGGCGCATGCGCAGATGAGATATATGCTATGTCGCTGTTTTTTATATAATAATGGTATACTTTTCATAACAGCCTATTATTCTATTTATTTTTTCAAGACAGTTTAGTTAAAATTTCTAAACTTTATAGTTTTGTAAATATTTTGAAAATAAAAAAAAAATCAGCCGCTCTTTTGTTTTATGGATCTGTTAGAAACTAGTTCGGCATGCTTTGATTAATTTTTACATGACGTGGAATATATTATGTAGGTAACCATGACAACGAATAGCAAATACCATATTGAATATTAGTCATTACCCGCGTCATCTCACGCGATATCAGAAATTTTATTTTCTTTATTATAATCAAGTGTTAACATTTTTGAAGTTGGAATGGTCCCGTCGCCCAATTGGCTGGAATTTTTTTTGATGGGATATGAATTCTATTGGACGTATTTAGATGCGATTTTCACGATTATGTAGGATATTTATAAATTATTCGTCGATTAGTGTGTATTTCTTTTCTCGCTTGATATATTTTCTACATTTCAATTATTTTTTTGAGATGTTTTGGTGGGATTAGTAAATACTTGGAATGGTAAAAACTCGCCATAAGCGATTTTTATTTTTTTTATTTTTTTTTAAACGGTATATCCAATTGTATATATCCACATATATAGAGCATATGCACATATACAAGAGAATATCACTTGGGGGGGTGGGCACTACCTCTTAGTATCTGGCCAGTATAATTAAATTTCAAAGCTGAGTCTAAACGACAAACACAAAATATCCATGAGCAGAGGTGGGATTCGAACCCACGACAGTGCGATCCAAAGGCCAGCACGCTGACCATTACACAACGCTGTCCTCCATAAGCGATTTTGTCTTTCAGCCACAGAGACTCATATGAAATGTAAAATATAATCAGCATAATGCTCGAAAAGGTAGATAAACAGTGTGGTTATATATTAAATACGAATGTCTCGTATTTCGCGTCAGTAGCAGTAACGTTCACCCTCTACTCCGCACCTCCTTGTGTCAATCCCGGTGCCTCTCGTCCGCGGCCTCCGGTGTCGACCTACCCCGGACTATCATGTTCCGGCGATGTCCATTGACCGGAATCTGTTATGTACAGTACAGACGTGGATCGCTGTTGGCTGCTCTACCAGCAGCGGATCTACCGGAATCTTACAGAAAGCGTATGGCTCGCCTTTCTTGATTGGTCAGTTACGTCATTTGTTTATTTGACTGGACACGAGGCTGGTTTTCTCGGTTGAACTTGTGCTGGCTGGCGCGCTTTTGAACTTTTGAACGGTAACTCCGATCATCATGAAATTTGGACACAACATTAACATAAATAACTTTTTGTAAATAATCGTGTGCATATAGTTAATAGACTAGGTGTGCTAATAAACTTTGGTGTGTTCCTGTATTGTAAATATTTTGTGTAGGGTCAAGTTGTCAACAGTGGCTCAGGCGGGTACAGTGAATCATTGCTAAAAATGAAATAAGATTGATCTATAACGCCATTCTTTTCATAACATAACAATGTATATTTGACGTGAAGTTGTCTATAGTAAACGGCAGCCACGTGTGCTTGTCAGTTCCAGTGATACATGTAATTGTTTGTTTTTATGTGTCAAAACTTTTTTTAAGTAAGTTTCATCGTACTTTAGTCAACCGAGGGTAGGTACTACTTATTTGCATGTTTTTGTTTCATTGTAAACTGCATATATGTAGGTACATTTTAACGTAACAATTATAATCCAAACCTAAACTAAAGTTAAAATTTTTGACGTGAGATATCAAAATAGCCGGTCAGTACACAGTGGTTCAAGTAGACTGAGTAGACAGTGAATCATGATCCACTGTGTATCTAACATTTTCTTTTATTTTAACAAAAAAAAAAAAAAACAAGTGAATCGGCTGCTGTGGCCATTATCACTACAAAATGATTACAATACTGCAAAAATTACAAATTTATTAATAATAATGGAATTTTACTTATTAGATAGGTAGGTAAGTATGGTAAGTAACCTAACATTTTACTAACCAACCAGTTAATGTCTGCATTTTTATTTCATTTCTTTGATAAAGCATCGATAAAACCCATTTTTAATTATAGTGATTCACTGTAAACCTACACGAGACACTGTGTACTCAAGACTGAACCACTGTACCCATCTAGCAGTACACAGTGAATCATTTTCTACTTAAAAAAAAAAACTTTTATAAAACATTTTTCTTTGTAGATAATGAAAAAAAAAATAATGAAAACTTAAATTAAAATAACCACACTATACAGATGTCATATTTCAGTTTTCTTGGTACCTTAAAATTGTATGTTATAGCCAATAGAAAAAAATGTGATCCACTGTTGACAACTTGACCCTACATAATTAGTGACTCTATATTCTTCTGTTACTTAGTTTTCTATTTTATTATTTAGAACTGTTAGTTTTGTTTCTGTTAACGTTATTATTATTGTTTGTTAAAGAAGTACGCTTTCGTTGTTTGTTTAACTGTTTTGTTAAACGTTCATTACTGTAAATAAATAATTTCGACCACGAACTAGAACAGTTTTGTTTACAATATTTTGTCGGGGAATGAAAACGCGCGGAATCATGGGAAGCTGGTCTAGTGACGTAATGGTTTGTGCAAATCCATCATTGTATAGATCCTCTGTATACACCTGGTTGTTCACTCTGTTAGCTAGCCCGCCATGTAAACTGTACGTGAGGGAATCATTTAACGTTTTGCTGATGACAATATCCCTCCGTTCACTTCCGTTTTGTAATGGCATTGCACAATCGAATTCTCTTCTCCTGTCGACTGAGTAGGTGAGTGAGTAAGTGAGTGAGTTCACAATAGTGGGTTCCGCAATCTATTCTTCTCTGGTCTGGACTGTGAATTTCATTCCGATTCAGTCAATCCAGTGGAATAATATTAGTGTAACGTTTGCATTTTGATTACAAATCGCAATTTATACCTTTTGCGATGAGAAAAGGTCAAAAACAATTCCTGTCTTCTGTGATTGCTTGACATGCGTTTAGTATGATAATGACCATTATTGTCGTCTCGTCTAGTATTACACGTCTCGAAATATCCATCTGCCAGTTGAAATCAAATCTTTGCCATTGCAAACCATGAAAGAAAGAATTATTTGGTAAGCAGAGAATTTTATAGGATTAATGAATTTTTTAATATGTAATTTCTAAGTTTTTTATGGACATGCCATATACTCTTTTGTCAATGTGGTAAAATAAATTTTATTATTATTTAGAGTAGTTTAGTTACAGTTAGTAATTATAATATATTGTTTATAGTAGCTACTGTTTGCTACAATTGTTAAGAAACACCCATTGTTACAATGCTATCAACATAGAAAAATTAGTTTATTTTTTTTCAAACAATGTCACCGTCGGGATACGAACCCCGAATCTTTCCACTCTCGCGGCGGACTGTGTTACATTACACTACAGTGACACAAACTATCAAACTATCATTCTAATATTTATAGCATTGGTAACTGATTTTTTCACATCATGCGAGAGCCAATTATATTAGTTAACGCTAGATGTGAACCATTACAGTAGTGAGAGCTATGAGTGAATCAAAGGTGAAATTGTTTCCTTACATTAAATAATCCCAAGTCATAGACGTCTTTTCTATATCGTCAGGAAATAATAGTGGAAACTTCTTGTTTCTTATGGATGAAACAATCCTTTTAATATTTAGAGTAGCTATTAGTAGCTACTAGTTAATATTTAGAGTAGCTCTCACTACTGTAATGGTTCACATCTAGCGTTAACTAATATAATTGGCTCTCGCATGATGTAAAAAAATCAGTTACCAATGCTATAAATATTAGAATGATAGTTTGATAGTTTGTGTCACTGTAGTGTAATGTAACACAGTCCGCCGCGAGAGTGGAAAGATTCGGGGTTCGTATCCCGACGGTGACATTGTTTGAAAAAAAATAAACTAATTTTTCTATGTTGATAGCATTGTAACAATGGGTGTTTCTTAACAATTGTAGCAAACAGTAGCTACTATAAACAATTTATTATTATTATTAATATACCAGTACACAGTGCCAGATTAATCATTAGACAGAGTAGGCAACTGCCTAGGGGCCCCGCATCGACTAGCGGCCCGTGCACGCACCAAGAAAAAAAACTTTTCAATGAACGAAAATTGTATTTGAAAATTTGTATGAAATTTGCCAACAATATTATTTTCTTTCGTTGTTTATTGTAATTTATTGCATTTAATAAGATAAAATTTAAAATAACTACGTCACGTCTCATTTCTCTTTCCTGATTCATCAAAAAACCTGGATCATCAATTATCTATAACCTATTCATTAAGACCATTTTCAATAAAGCTAGCGAGTCAGGTAAGGCGATGCTGCAGCATCTAGTCAAAGTAATCATGTTGTTACAATATCACATAAGACATTGAAGTAACAGGATGCCTGGAGCCGATCATCTGGAAGTTACTCACATCCCTTCATCATCTTGAAAAGACCTGATTGCTTTGCCTAGGGACACGGGTGACAAATAGACAGACAGTTAAAAATTCCAGAAAAACGTAATAAGTAGTTTCATATAAAAGACCTTGAAAAACGAAATTACAGGCGGAACTTCCAGAGCGCCAAATTGTTCCGTAGCAGAGATTTGAGATATTTGGTGATTTGGGGAAGGCATTTGCTGTAAGGGATTACGGGTAGTCAACGGCGCGAAAAAAATAGTACGGTATTTTTCGAACTATAAGATGTACCTCAAAATAAGATGAGTTTTAGAAAAATATATTTTAAGTTTACTTTTGGATAATAATTTTTATTTATTGTTAACATAAATTTAGAGACGATTTATTGAAAACAATATTTTAATATTACCCTTGGACCATAAGACGCACCCAAAATTTTTTGTCCATTTTTCAGTGTAAAAAGGTGTGTCTCATAGTACGAAAAATACGGTATTTTCAATACAATTTTTTTACAGTAGTTTAATGTATTTTATAAAACAAATAATACAAAGGTATTTTATTATGTTTTAACTTTATTTGACAAAAATTAAAAAAAAAAAATTATTGGAGTCCAAGTTATCGCCATATTTGTTGGACCCCGGACCCAGTCGTGCTTTGCGGTGACCATCATAACATTTTACTGGATCATCTAAAATCAATTAAACAAAGAAAAATGATTAGTTTAATAATTTATCTAATGCTTGATCAAAGCTTTTTATTTTTTTCTGAAAATGAACAAAATGGCGGCCTCTGATAATATACTCGCAGAATTTGTACATACAAAGAAATTAAATTAAAATAAATGCTTAGCTTTATGTATTTATTATAAAAAACATATTTTTTTATTTCAGTAAGATTTTCTGTATAGACTGCTCTTAATAGAAAATTTTGTATACTCTATATAAATAGCTAAAGAGCCATAATAGGATGCCAAGATATATTTTAACAAACCTGAAATTTTTATATGTTATTTATAAGCCTATATTTATGATGGCAGACATTTCCTCTCGTTGTAACATCCCGGAAGGCTCATAAAAGTTCCGCTGCATCAGCGCGATGATATTATTATGCAAACATATAAGTGCGAGTGAGAGTATCCGATGGCTTTTTTAACTGCTTTATGAAATATATTTGTTTACACACAAACGCCATTGTTAAAATTTTAGTTGTCAAATGCGCAAGGTTTTGCTGTCTGCCGGGATGTTACAACCGGAGGTGATGTCTGCCATCATAAATATAGGCTTATGATATTACTATAAATAACATATAAAAATTTCAGCTATGTCTGAGCATCTGATTACTGCACTCTTTAGCTATATATTTTACGAAATGTCAGCAAAAAAATAAGTTGTCAGATCCCTTTAGTTTTTTCTCTCACTCAGATAATGAGATAATTTATTATTTTGTTTTTTATGACGCTTAATTTTTCTAACAGCTTTCATTCACTTTGTGACGTGATTCTGTGAAATATTTCTGAACGAATTCTTGACTGAAGCATTCATTCTTCCGAAACTTTCATAAAATGATTACTTAAATGAACCGGATGAAAGGAAGAAAAAAAAACTTGAACTATAATTTGCAAAACTGTCACAAAGTTTGTATCATAGAAGTAAATCGCTAAAACAAATAACTAACCCAGAATGCAACGGCACGTTCTGATCTTTTGTAACTTAACACGGCCTACGTGACAGGGTCACTTCTTGATTCCAGTTCCTCGTTTGCAGATGTCTCTACTTATTCCCTATACCGTGCGTTCTTTAAAAAAGACACGATTCCCTCGTATAGAACTTAAGCCTACTGCACACGAGACTGGTTCTACCGCTGGAATCGCTTCTGGGACTTGTACTGACTGCCGTGCTAGCTGCGAGCAGTGGCGTAACCATACCATAAATATCGAGATGGTTCCTTATTCAAGACCAGGTCCGATTATCTGTCAAACTCCTATGCTCTAGCTTTGTCTACCTTATTATCATAATGTCCTAAAATTCCTTCATTCGCCCATTGCCATTAAGTTGTTGTTTAAGGCAGTACGAGCACCAAGGCAATTTTAAATAAAAGGCTTGATTTTTTTTATATGAAGTTGGACTAAGTCTAAACCAATTCTGGAAATTTTATGGGGGGTTGGCCGATTATTTAAATAAATAAATGACTTCAAAAGTAGGCATATTTAACATTGGCTATATGGTAAAACGGTAGATGGATGATATGTTTTCATTGATTTCTCCAAAACTAGTCGGTGGAAATTAAAAAAAAAACTATTTAAATTAAAGTTAAAACCTTAATAAATTATTGAAAACAAAAAAAACCCGTTGTGCCCGACTAATTAAAAAGATATTTTATCTTTTTAATTAAATATCTTTTTAATTAGTCGGGCACAACGGGTTTTTTTTGTATTCAATAATTTATTAAGGTTTTAACTTTAATTTAAATAGTTTTTTTTTTAATTTCCACCGACTAGTTTTGGGGAAATCAATGAAAACATATCATCCATCTACCGAATTATAAAAGAAAATCAAGCCTTTTATTTAAAGTACTACCTTAAATGTAGAAAATAACGGGAAGTGCGATAGATGGAAAATAGTAATGGTGCGAATGGCATCTATTATGACATAAAGTCGAGAAACTGACGTTAAATGAATTATTATTTTGATTTCTGCATTAAAAAGTGAAAATTAAAGAATACATAAAAATGAAACAAAAGTTTATAATCAGTGAAAATAACGAACAGAACAAATTTAATCAATATCTTAAAACAGACATTAAGGATGAATTCAAACAATTAAGCAACGGAAGAAGGCAGCGGTGATGAAATTCTTGATTATTTTCATTTAAATTGTTTCCTTCCCCTCGTTGTGTGCTCTCTGATGTTTTCCAATGAAAACTTTTCCTAAGTGAAAATTATTATCACCATGCGAACTGAAAATTTTTTACGTGAAGTTATATTATAATTGGAAGAGGCCATAAAAAAACAAATACAGTATGGCCTCGTATAACACGGTTGCCAACTGTCCCCAGTGGCGGATTTAGTCTTGGCCGCCCTAGGCCCCAGGCCCGTTAGTAAGTACCAGCCGCACCTTTCTCAGCTCCCATCATGTATAGACCAGGGGTCGGCAACCCGCGGCCCGTGACTGTTTTATAAATAAAAGTCTTATATACCTACATAAATAAATAATTAAATTAATTTTCACAAACCCAGTCATTTACAAATGAACGTGATTGATCTCCAATATAATCACACTCTCAAAAATTCTTTCTTTGAAATCAAAGATCTTGTTTTTTATGTCAGTTTGCCATCTAATTTTGACGAATTAAAAAGGTTTGGTCTGCAATTAATTACAATTTTTGGTAGTACTTACTTATGGGAACAAACATTTTCGATTCTCAATTACAGAAAAAATAAATATGCTTCTCGTCTCACAGATCAGCATTTGAGAGCTATTCTACGAATTGCAACTAAAAACCTGGAAGCTAACATACAACAAATAGCCACTCAAATACAATCTCAAACGACACACTAATTTTTGTAAAAGAACAGTTCTATTTTGAAGCTTTGAGTTAAATTTTTAATAAAGTTCAAAAGAAATGTTTTCAATTTTTTAATATCACAAATACCTATTATTAAAATTACGAACAAGTGCGGCCCGCCTTTATTTCAATTTGCCACTATGTGGCCCTTGCTTGCTAAAAGGTTGCCGACCGCTGATATAGACTACAAAATTTTACTTTATTGACGTAAAATCATCTTAAAACAGCGGTATGTGACCCAAACTCAAATTTATAAAAAAAAATCCTCGACAAAAGCTCAACATTGTTGGTTTTAAAAGTTGTCTGTTTTAAATACATTTAAAAAAAAACTCAAATGTCCAAAATATTGATCTTAATTAGATATTCCGATCACTTTTTTAGGAAGATTATTGTTATAAGTGCAGCCCACCATACGTCATAATGTGTTTTGTATATTGACCGCCCCTAATATCTGGCCGCCCTAGGCTCAGGCCTACTGGGCCTTACGGCAAATCCGCCACTGACTGTCTCGATTTCATGCGTCTTTGTCTCGTGTCCCGGCGAAGAGGCTAGCGGGACGCGATTTTACCGTTTAAAAGTTTTTTTCGGACGGACACATTTTGAATTTCATTCTGCATCATGTTTCATTGATGCTCCGCTCCTATTGGTCGTATCGTGATATTATATAGCCTATAGCTTTCCTCGATAAATAGGCTATCCAACAAAAAAAAATTTCAATTCGAACCAGTAGTTCCTGAGATTAGCGCGTTCAACAAACCAAACAAACAAACTCTTCAGCTTTTATATATTAGTATAGATTTATTATTCAGAATTAGGTATTAGAATGTAGAGTTCTAAAAAAATTAAATTTTTCAATTTTGTTAATTGCGGAAAATAACTAATTTAAACTCGCTGACCCTTGGTTCAAACATAATGTCACATGTATACCTATCCCATTACGGCACCAAATGGTTAACAGCTGCTTTTGAATATAAACGAAGCTACACCTTCGCCACTTCCAATTTAAATAGAATTTTAGCACATTATAAAATTTTAATATAATATCTGAAGTTTTGTTTTTGATAATACTTTCTCGTAATTTGTATTTTGGTAATATTTTGTAATGGTAACGGGCCTAGCTTCTATAGGTATACCGTGGTATTATCTTTATCGTAACTGGAAACTTTAACTAAGATAGCATCCCTTAAAAGCTATTTCCCTTAAAGCTTCACATGAAAAATATTTTATCTATTTTTTATTTCATAATTAATTTTTATAAAACATTCAAAGGTCAGTAGATTACAGAAGTTGCCCCGTTCCATCTAACCAATCAGCGGAAGCGAGAATGACGTCACCTAGCGGATACTTCATATTTTTATCAACATATAATGACAATATCAAAAATGGCATTTATATTTAACTGAGACTATGTAAATCTCTTATCTTAAATATCAATATATTGTCTTTTGATTTTTTGACATTTGTTAAATACTGCCTTAATTTGTGTAATTCACATAAGTAACCCTAGTAATTAAATATTTGTTGTTTAGTTTTAATATTTTCATTGTATTGTTGCGTGCTCTCTGTTGGGACGACTATGGATTCTGTAGAATCTTCTAGCAACAACAACAATGGAAAACAGGTAGCCAAGAAAATTCGACCTTCTTAGAATTGCCTGGGGAAGCCAATACATGTAAAGAAAGGATCTCGGTGCTTCTAGAACATTCTCTAGGCGAGGGATGAAGCTATAAAATGCGAGCGGAGTGGTTGGCAAGGAGTCAGTTGTTCGTGGGGCGTTCATATGTTGATACAGTGCCAGTGCGTTGTGACATAAATCATTAGGAGTTATGTATATCTGGTTTAACATAAATAACTTTTTGTAAATAATCGTGTGTAAATTGTTAATAGACAAGTGTGATAATGAACTTTGGTGTTTTCCTGTATTGAAAATATCTCTATAATCTTCTGTTACTTAGTTTCTATTTTATTACAGTGTAACCTCTTTATAACGTCCTTCGTTGTAACGAAAAACTCCCTATAACGTAGCCACTTTTACAATTTGGTTGGTTTACCTTAACTCATACATGAATACCCTCTTTATAGCGTAACAGCCATTCTCTATTACGAAGAAATAGGTTCATATTTAGGCGTCAGCAATTATTTACAGACGTAAAGAGGACGACTCTGAATCATCACCAACTTTTCTTTTTTCCCTCCATATAACGAAAACTCTTTATAACAAAAAAAATGCTCGGTCCCTTAAAATTCGTTATAAAGAGGTTACACTGTATTTGGAACTATCGTTATTTTGTTTCTGTTAACATTATAATTACTGTTACGTAAGTTTGAGAAGTACGTTTTTGTTTGTGCGTTTAACTATTTTGTTAAACGTTTATTATTGTAAATAAATAATTTCCACCACGGACTAGAGCAGTTTTGTTACAATATTATAATTACATGTTATAAAATAATATCTGAATGTCGAAAGCGCTAATATTAAATAAATATTTTAATAATAATTTGGAATGGGTTTTCTTTTAGAATTTCTGATTTAAAATAAGCAGTTAATAAGTCCGCCAGATGACGTCATCCCCCCTATTATCCAACGGAGTATGGCAACATCACTTTGATCATTTCTCTCGTCATGCGAAACTTCCAATAAGCCGTGTAAAGTGTAATGCAACAATTTTGGAAAAATTAAGCTTTTCACGCTTCCTAAAAAAGCTTGTTTAAAAAATTCCTTAACTGTTATGTATTGTGACATAGTCATTGAATGATCTTGTATTGGTATTGTATAATCACTTAATAATTTTTAGTTACAAAGGAATTGTATTTTTGAGTTTATATAAATCAAAACATTAAAATAAAACGTTTAATAAAATCATCGTTATATATATTTATTTAAAACATAGAATATAACATTAACCAAAATCTTATTTCTAGGTATGTATTTCGCAATAATTTGGACTCCCCCACTTTCATGAATTTGACATGATAACAGAAAGTCGAATAATCGGAAATCTACTGTACTAGATTTCCTCTGAAAAATATAGTTTAGCAACTAAAGCATAATTTCATTGTAACGAATGATGACAACTTTTATTTAATTACTGTATTCGCTGCAGAGGTTTATTTTTGTAAAATATATATACACTGATGTGTAAAATGACAAATTAAAAGCTACTAGTCCGGGAGCTGACGCGTAAAAAAAGCATGTCGTCCCAGAAAGTGGATTAATAATTATAAATCCACTTTCTTAGTAGTGGCTTGCGGAGAGTGCAATTGGTCAAAAATTTCTGCCGCTGGTATTTCCTGGTCATTTGGCTGTAACAGAACCTAAAAACGAAGCGGCAAAATTTTTGAAGTAAAACTTCTTTAGGCACGCTTGATTTGGGGAGTAAGCTGGTAAATGCCTGACGAAAGCGTTTACGGAAGTGCGTCATCAGACGAGGCGAACGGTGCGTGATCGGTTGAGGCGAACGGTAGTTGAGAGGGAGATATATGCACACGCTGAAAAAAAATGCCAAGTAACTATCGGTGCAGGACTTATTGACTGCCAAATTCAACTGTACAATATCATTTTCGACCATCGTTTTCTGGTACAGTTCAGTTTAATAATTAAGACAATAATAACTGGTCATATCTTGCGAATACAAAGGTCCTTAAGGAACATCGCCTTAGGAACTTTCACAAGTGTAATTATATCACTACATTATTATTTTAATAAGAGACACAAATGATACGATTTCATAGTTCATCGTATATAACTATGCTATGCTCAAATAAAAAATTCCAGCCAATTGGGCGACGGGACCATTCCAACTTCAAAAATGTTGACATTTGATTAAAATAAAGAAAATACATTATCTTATATCGCGTGAGGTGACGCGAGTAATGGCTAGTATTTAATATGATATTTGCTAATCGTTGCCATGGTTACCTACATAATATGTTCCACGTCATGTAAATATTAATCAAAACATGCCGAACTTGTTTATTTCTGACATCCATAAAACAAAAGAGCGACTTATTTTTTTTATTTTCAAAATATTTCCGAAACTATAAAGTTTAGAAAAAAAATTTTTAACGAAACTTTCTTGAAAAAATAAATAAAATAATAAGCCGTTATGAAAAGTATACCATTATTATATAAAAAACACCGTTTTAGCAAATATCTCTTCTGCGCATGCGCCGATTATCCCCAAAAACAATAGGGCTCTTCATATTTGTATACCAAACATCCTCCCTAAATTTGGTTTCGATCCGCTCATCCGTTTGACCTGTATCGTGTTCACAGACAAACAAAAAGACGCACAGAGATTTTCCAAAAAATATGTTTTTTGGATTCAGGGGACCTCAAAACGGAAAGATATTGTAAAATTTTTGAAAAGTGATTTTTGACCTAAACTAGTACCATTCCCCACTTGTGGGTTGGAATGGTAAAACAATCAACCTTCCTCATATTAAAGCATATTTGTAACTATTGATAGTTATTAAATGTTTTAATGATAATTTCATGTCTTCATGACTTCTTGTATCCACGGGTTGGCCGTGCAAATATTTTTATTTTTTTAATGAAGATATTTTATAATTGCAACAATTTAACAACAGTTTAAAAAATAAGCATCATCAGATTTACTTTTTCATAATTTATCTATCTGTAGACAGGCCCCTCTTTCCCACTGGGCACGTGCTCAGGGCCCCGCGATCGATAGGGGCCCCATAGTTCCAGCCATATCACCAAACGATAACCGATATTTATTACCGAAAAACATATTTATTTCGAAACTACGATGATTGACTACAATATCTACTTGCTTATTAGCTTTTGCATGCGCGAAGCTACTCTATTCTCGCCCGAAAATCAGGCTTTCCGATTTCAGCATGTTTAGGTAAATATATAAAAAAGCGAGTGTACTTTAGACCACACGACTGAAGTAAAACTTCTTCCTGTCTCAAAGTTTATCGAACACAATGTAACCTCACTCTACAAAGACGAAATGTTAAAAATATAATTTTTGATTAATTAATAGGCAAAATATGTATATATATTTATTAGCATAATTTATAATACATTTAAAAGGATTTATTAACTAACCTACATTATTTCTCGTTACAAAATGCTGCAAAATTCGATGAAATGTATTTTTGATACAAAAAAAACAGTTGTATTAATGCTCCGTCTTTATCGCACTCACTAACTTATATCTCCTTCTCAACTCCGATAATGCACTTCCGTAAACGATTTCGTCAGGAATCCCGATATGACTCCAATGTCCATAGCTCTCACTACTGTCCAATGGACAATGACTCAGCAAAAATAACTCCGTACGTTCAAAATTCACTAGTGTCTCTGTGGCCTGTGCTGTGTGCGCTCTGTAAATGTGCGAATGCAACAGTACAGAACAAGCTCAGCACAGAGCAATGGCGCTCGGAGTGAGTCATTCACAAGAAAATGAGCGACTCGCTCCGCTCCGTGAAAGGAGTCGTTTATTATGAACGACACGCTCAGGAGCGACACTTCACTATAGTAATAGTACAGTCAATCTGGCAAAAACCTCAACAAAACCAACCAAAAAGGTGAAACTTGGTGAGTCGTTAGAGAATGATGAAAAAAAGGTTACCTGGCAATGGCCACCTGGTACCTGTTCAAATACCTGTTCAAATAGTCAAAAAAAACTCAAAAATATTTTGAAATGCATTTTTCTCGAAAACTATCCATTTTACAGAAAAATTTATTGAACAAAAATGTAGAGGGCATCGTTATCTACAATTAATGTCATTGGTGCTATGTTGTACAACAAAAAATGTGCGCAGTAGGTGGCGCTTAAGTGCCAAAAAAAGTGTTTTTCCACTTTTTTGCCCTGAAATTTTCATTTTTAGTTACGATTTAAATGGAAAAATTGTTCCATTTTATTTTATAAACAACTTTTATTTCAACATTTTTTTGATACTGCAGTGGGAGCTCTTTGTGACTGCAAAGTCCATTGACTAAAACGTATAATTGTAAGTGATATTACGTTTATATTATGATATTGTTATTATCCTGCTTATAGATTTTGTATAAGCCTGGGGCATATCCAATAACATGATAATATACAGACAGACTTTAGCTATTGTTTGTAATAAAATCGAAAACGATTCAATAAACTCTCCGATAGGTATTCATTAATATTTTCATTCAGGTCCGTAATTTCATATTTCTATGTATCTTGAGCAGTGCAATATGTTAAGTGTTAGAAAATACATGGAGATTCATTATCTGTGTCTTTTACATAAACCTTTATTGACTGGGAAGCCCAGTTACTTGTCTAACAAAATTGTTAAACGGTGCGATACAATAAAAGATGTAAACTTGCGATCTATGAACTATTTGGTTATTCCTGACCACAAGACGTCTGTTTCAGTGTAGTTCTCTTATTTAGCACCATCTTTGTATAATAGCCTACCCAATCTAGTCAAAAACTTGGGTATTCATTAATTTAAAGTAAAAGTAAAAAACCTCTATAGGTAAATAAAATTATATAATCTAAATTATGTGCTAGAATATATTTTTCAATTATTATAATAAGTTATTGTTATTATTATTACTATTATTTTTATTTCTCACATATTTGTATCTTTTTGTTTGGCTTGCATTGTAAACCAGCTTTAAGCTGAATTCACGCCTTTTGATAAAATTCTGTTTTTTCATCAACAAAAGCATTATTATTATTATTAATTTGAAAAGGTAACTAAAATTGTAATTGGGATCCGTTGCATAATTTTTAATACAGAGTACACTCCATTTAACATCACTCGATTTAACGGCAAACCATAGAGATATAAGTAACTAGAGTACGCTAGTTCCTATGCTTGCCATAAGTGAAAGTATTCCTCAGTTTAGAGAGAGAACGCGGCAGAAAACCCAGAAAAGCAGATATTTGTTTACTCAAATCAGCATTGTTTTGTATCATAAGAAACTGTTCCCTCTCTAAAATTGCAGACACTTTCACGGCTCACTCGCGTACTCTAGTCTAATATCTCTATGCAACAAACTCTTTAAAACGTCGAAATTACTTAACTCTAGTTGGTTTACCTTCTTGCTCATACAATGATACACTCTAAATAACGACACACCCACACTAAATAATAACAGTACTTGTTTGTTATTTTGTTGCTTTGTTGTCGGCATCACGCGTACCGAAGATTCCAAGAAATCCGTTCTTTTGTTTGTTATCACGAACGGGATATAGGTATCTAATATGTTTTAATAAAATAGCTGATTTTCACTTAGTTTTCAAAATTTTTGACAGTTCAATTTTGAGCTATGAAACTGGTAGTATGACTACCCTTATTCTACTTTACGCAACTTTACAGCACTAGTGTGTACAGAGAGTGCAAAAAATAATTTTCAGTTAACTTTTTTAATGGTAGATTTGTCTACATAATATGAACGATATTTATTTTCAGAATGTTTAAAACCATTATGAATGTTCAAACAACGGTTTTTAGAACGTTTTTTACTGAATCCCATTGTTAGAAACTTTTCACTAAAAGTTTTAATCTACTTAATTCATAAATTCAAATCAAGTAAAGTATTAAAAACTCCACTTTGCGTCGATAGACATAATTACAAAGAATCTTTACAGCATAAGAGTAGAACAGTGTGTCTTTCTTGTTCAGCTTTGGTTACACTGGGACCGTTTCAGACTCATGAAAGCGATCGTGTCAACTGGTTAAAGTCTCGTTTTTTCTTAGATACCGGTTCCTTCAGCACCGGATTTATTTTTCTGGTGCCCTAAGTTTTTGTAGTGAACGGTGCCCCAGTTTATTTTACCATTCCAACATCGCAGTTGTCGAAATGCTACTAATTTTAAGTCGAAATTCACTTTTCAAAATTTTAAAATGCAAAAGCATGCTTAAGTTAATTTTTACATATGAAACAACATTATGCAACTATTCAAACGAAAATCAAATATAATATTTATTGA
Source organism: Xanthostigma xanthostigma (assembly GCA_963575645.1). Lineage (NCBI taxonomy): Eukaryota > Metazoa > Arthropoda > Insecta > Raphidioptera > Raphidiidae > Xanthostigma > Xanthostigma xanthostigma. Next base: position 8,315,895 of record OY754464.1, read on the forward strand.
AGTAAAACTTCTTTACGCACGCTTGACTTAGTAAAGTAGTAAGCTGGTGAATGCGTGACGAGAGATTTACGGAAGTGTGATCGGGCGAGGCGAACGGAAGTTGAAAGGGAGATATAAGTTAGTGAACATAGAAAGAGGTTGACAAATACTTCACTGGCTAGTGGCGTCATCAGGTGGCCGAAACAAATACTTCACTGGCTAGTGGCGCCATCATGTGGCCGAAACAAATACTTCACTGGCTAGTAGCGCCATTAGGTGGCCGAAAATATAAGCAGAACTAACAATAGAATGACACATACTTTACTTGCCAGTGGCGCTATCGGGTGACAGAAAAAAGTTTTATAAACCTACTTAACTTTCAGAGCTAAATAATATTTAATAAAGATTTCCGCTTAAAATCCAACTGCTTGGACTTCTGCTGGCCGCCAGGCTGGGTACGAGGCTTTAAATGACGTCACTGCGGGCTCGCGTACCAGCTCACGGTAGATTTTAAAATTAGAACAGGAGCTATTTTTCTTGCTAGGTCCTCTGCTTGCTCTGAGCACGAACCATTCAGGAAACAGTATCTTGTTACGCGGACGACGCGAGCAAACGCCCACAAAGCAACATGACGTCATTCTGCTCAAAGTCGGACAACAGACACGTTTTGCTCTGTGTTTATATTCGAACTGTTACTGCGCGCAACCAGATCTATCCACAAAACAAGCTTGAAAAGACGTTTCGTGTGAAGCGAGCACATAAAAACAATTAAGGAGGTTGAGCCGTTTTGCGAAGATAATGAAAAACATCTGAAATAAAGTTTTTTTAATAGGTTTTTTTATGACAAAATTTTCTGTAAAAAATCCAAAATCATTAGGAGATTTATAAAGTTAAAAATTAAAAAAAACTTTTACGTGTAGTCTTATAGAAAATATGTCAACCTACCATGCAAACGGTACATTTTAATTTTTTGCAAATAACCAAATAATGTCAGCAGTTTCGAAAACTAACTATGTCAAGCATCGATGTCTTACGTTATTTTAATATTTTTTCCAATTTAATTAGGAGATTTTAATCAATAAAAAAAATTATTAAACCTTAGCACTTTTCGATTATGGACTTTTATTCTTGACAATTTTAACAATTTTAATGAATTTTCAACTTTTTAATGATTTAATTTGAATTTTGATTACTTCTAATTTCTTTTTTAAATTATTTACTGCAAAAAATTTTTAAAATACAGATATTTACATAAATTAATTTTTTCTAACCTAAATTGGTACAAAAAATTCAAAAGTTGTAAAATACTGAAATAATTAATTAATATTAAAAAAAAATATTTATTTATGCCTTTATGACAATAATTTATTGGTATCTTAACCTTTTATAAAAATTTATTATGGAAAAGTTCCCATTTAGAATTCGACTTACTTTTGATTGGGACAGTAACACATCAACCTCCTTAAGAAAAACCAGCGCTAGAAAACCAGTAGCAAGTTATCTAGCGGCAAATCCAGCCTCGTGTGCAGCGACCTTTAGGTCTGAAACGTTTCCGGTGTGTGAGTATCGCGTTGGGTAGCGCCGGGTCCATTGGGATGGGGGATCGGTTGGTTGGTATGAGCAATAGGAGGAGCATCACCGCAATGACGTTTCACCTTATATAGCAAGAGACAGACGCCGTGTAGTGTGTGTATATGTATGTTAGTTTTTGCCCCCGGAAGGCATCTGCGTTTTCACAGCTATCTACGATCAGAGCCCTGGTATGTCCTCAGTTCTACTTCTAATTTGATACAAATGATACGAACAGCTTGCTGGAAAGGCTGGTTTACACAACTGAATTCCTAAATTTCGAAACAAAAAAAGTGTGCGTGTGAAAAGTAGATATTAATTGTCATATCGTCTATTAGTCAGTAAAAAGTTAAAAAATAATTAAAAAGGTTTTTCTTTGTTTTAAGGTTCCTGCGATTCTGAGACCCTAAGTGTAGAATTATTGCGCCTGCGTCCAATCACTGCTGATAAGGTAATTGCATTTATAAAATGTTTTATTTACTGTCAAAACATATCTATAGCTTATTTTTAATGTTTTAATCAAAGCTTTAGTGCATCAAGCGATAATCCTGTAAAAAGGGTTGTTAGGAGATCATTCAATAATGAAAATATAAGCTATGTTCATCAGTTAATATCTACTGATCGGTCTTACATTCATGAAAGTACTAACTTTGATGACATTTTTTCAAGATTTTATGACGACTATTTATTCTGTTTTAATACTTCTTTTCCGGCCAAGTTATGTAACACTAGAAGATTTTCAAATAATAACTGGATTACGCCAGGTACTTTGACATCTCGTAAAAGGTTAAGACAATTATATAATTTTAGCCGGACAAGCAATGATCCGCATTTTATAGTCTATTTTAAGCGATATAAAACGATTTATAAAAATACTATAAAATTGGCTAAATTAAAATATGAGTAAAACTATTCAGTTATTTAGTAACAAAACTAAAGAAACGTGGAAGCTAATAAATAATGATTTAAACATCAATAAAAGTTAAGTAGGTACCGACATAACATTACTTTCAATATAAATGGGAAAAAAATTATAAATTCTCTTGACTTGGCCAACCATTTTATTGATTATTTTAATAGTATTTGTGAATCACATGCTCATGCTAAGTGTGATATAAATCTGGCAATCAAATGCTTATCTAATGCAAGTGAGATGTTTATCCAGTAACTTGTATATTTTTCATATATTATTTAGTGAACCATAATACGGAAAAAAATTGATAATAATTTAAAAATGTAATATTATCATAAGAAAAAAAAATTAAATTTCACATTCAAAAATACAGTTTAAACTACTGTTCTGTGGTTTAAACAATCGGTTATGTTGGCGGGCTTATGTGACGTCATGATATATGGTGCATGTCAACCTTGATGTCAAATTGTCAATGTTCTAAATGAAGTTTATATGTTGTTTTCTCTAAATACTGACATAATCTTACTTTGAGACGACACAGTCGTCATGGAAACTGTTGTTGATATATACTCTGACGTCATGCTGCGTTTTGAAAATTCGAAAATAGCGCGTATTTTCTACATTTCTTTTTTATTATTTGTATTTTTTTTAGTGATTAGATTAATAAAATAACTATTACGATATGATCAGGAACTGAAATATATTTCGAAATAAAAATTTAAACCAATTTGGAGTCTCATGGATATGACCTATTGTTGAAAACGCAGCTTTAGAACGTATGTATCTCGTTCAACATAAGGAAATGTCAGAGCTTTCTCTGTGTTGTGTAATATAATGTTTATTTGTTGTTTTGTCGTCACAAAGCGCTCTGTAATCGCAATTCGTTTTGTTGTTTTCTTGTTGTTCAACTCAACTATCTCAACGTCAACTATAACCCCATTTTCCTATCAGCAATCTACTCTTATTTTTAGTTACTAAAAAGTTCCATTTCAGTTGTCTTAATCACGTAGAAAAATCGTTCCCTGTCGACTTTATTTCAGTTTAAAGTCAAGAACAATACGATGCAAAACCGAGCGAGCCTATTTTTACCCACGACGGAACGGAGCAGGTATATGAGTTTAACCTGAGAGATTGTTTGTTTGTTTGCATAGTGTTTGTTTGTGCACTCGATCAATGTCGCCATTTATCTGGAAAACGGTTTGATCAATTCAGATGCGGTTTTCTGTAAAGGGTTTGTAATTCATCTGCGATGGTTCTTCGATAGATATTACGATGGTAACGCCCCAGGGGGCGCTGCACTGCACAAAAAACCATAACAAACGTGCTACGCACGAACAGATCTAACAAGCGTCCGCGACTACTGCTTTTTACAGCATTACACGACCATTTAAAATACTAATAGTACATAACTCAAAAGTACTAAATCAACTATCTTTATAATTAGATATTGTACATCGATCTTTGGAAAGAGACAATCTGTTATGAGAGTTAACTCTTAAAGAGGTCAATAACTTTTTCCCATAACAGATAGTCTCTTTCCAAAGGTCGATGTGCAATATTTACCGCCGCGTACTCTAAGAAAGTTAAGATCCGTATCCGTATCCACGGATCTTGAAACCAAAAATCCGTATTCAGATCCGTTTCCGCGGATATACATTTTTAACGATCCGGCATATCACTTATACATACATAGATAAATACATACAAATGCAGTTAATAAAAGAGTGTAAAAAAGATTTTGGTGTAGTTTTTTTTCGAAGACCAAAATTCCCATGGTGGGAGAAACGGGACATTTGTGGTGGAAGTGACGAGACGAATACGGCAAAGCTATTAGATTGTGAGCATATTCCGGTATAAGAAATGCATTATACAATTTTAAATTTATTGAACTGTTGTCTAAGTTCTGCATGTTTTCAACGTAGTTTTTTATACTACTTCCATTTTTTAGCCCAAATAAAAAAGAACTAAAAAATTCCGAGCTGAATAATGAGATAAATTTTTCATTTATAGAACTTTTATTTCTTTTTTAAATTCCCAATTTATTTTAATTATTTTAACTTAAATAACATTTCAGAAAAACTGCATTGTTTGCAAGTATCTATACCTACATTAAATACATTTCTTTGTTAAAAACTATAAATATTTCAAAGAATGCGAGAATGTTTCACAATTTACTTTGAACTATTTGTATTCATGTAATGTTTTCTTGTTCATTTCAACGGAAATAAACATATTATATAGGCTATTCTATTTTATTTAAAAGAAAAACAAAAACTCTGCTTATTTGTTGTTAGGCTAGGCTTACAGTTTAGATGTCAAAAGATTTTTTAAATCAAATTTTATCAAAAACCGCTAGTCTTACGAAAAAAGTAACAGTATGTTTTTTGTAGGCAATTTTCTAAGCTACAAATTTAATAACCACTATTTTTTCATAAATGTCCCCTTTAACACGAGATTTTAGCGAAAAAACGTTTTTTGCGATCTTTTATCCCGCGTAATATTTTAAGCGGCACATGTTTCGGTGGAGACTTTTGGTATATTGTGTAGAAGCTCGAAAGGGAGGTTCATGCAAAAATCCAGCTTTCCCCTAAGTTTTCCACTTTGAAATGTCTCTATTTCCTGTATTATGAAGGAAAAACCTCGAAGAAAAATTTTTTTACGTGATAACGTCTTATAAATTGATGAATCACCAATCTTATAAATTGATAAAACACCGGCTGCATGCACGAAAAAGTGTAACGTTCCTAACGTTCCTAGCGTTCCTAACGTTCCGCCTGACCCTGTGCGTGCTTTTCTCGAAAACGGCCCTAACGATTTGGATGAAATTTACTGAAAAGGGATTTTGGGGGGCAAAAAATCGTTTTAGCTAGGTCTCATATCTCGAAAAAATCGTTTTCATACAAATTTTATCATTATAAAAATCAATTTTTTGACGTATGAAAATACTTAAATATTGTAAGTAGGTTTTGGAATTTTATATAAACAGTGAAACAATTGTTTTCAAAATATTATGACAATTAATCTTTGAGACTTAAAATAAATACGAAAGAAAGAAAGTTAAAAAAAAACCAATTATATTATAGGTGGTAAGTAATTTTAATAAATAAAATTAACCTAAATTTGAAGCAAAAGATGCAATATCATAGATTCGAATTATTATAATTATTATATAAATTTAGGTTATGTATTACGGAATACGTTATCACGTAAAACTATCGTCCGTAAACCGACTTTACAGACAACCAATTTTTGACGTGATAACGTCTTATAAATTGATGAATCACCAATCTTATAAATTGATAAAACACCGACTGCATGTAAGAAAAAGTGTAACGTAACGTTCCTAACGTTCCTAACGCGTAACGTTCCGCCTGACCCTGTGCGTGCTTTTTGCTAATTTCTCGCTCAATTTAAATCAGATCGGTTTGAAACCAGTCTTAAACGAAAGAGGAGAACATTTTACATAGATTTCGTATAACAGAATTTGCCTAAACAGTTTTTTTATACAAATTTATATAGAAAAATATTTTATACAAATTTATATAGAAAAATAGCTGTATAAATGCAATGTTGTCTAATGCATGGCGCGACGCGGTCGGTTGTCTTTGTTTGCCGTACATGGAAATTAGAAGCAAACGTATGTCTTGTCTTAACATGAAAACGGCTGCATTTCTAATGTTTAATTCAATTTTTTGACATGCAACGCCTTCTAAGTTAAGTATTGGAATAACTAATTATTATTAGAACATAATACTTTGTAAGTTGCAAACGTCACTTTTGACATTTCTTATCATTCCGACACCAAGGATAAGCGGATTGAAACCAAATTTTGGGAGGTTTAGGTTATGTATTACGGAATACGTTATCACGTAAAACTATCGTCCGTAAACCGACTTTACAGACAACCAATTTTTTTTTTTTAATTATTTTACATTAAAAATTCATGCTCAAACGTCAAAATAAAAATGAAACGTACGTGACCATCGTTCACGCACGACACTGACCTAACCATAACGCGTTCCGTTTGAAGTATGTTTAATATTATATAGTCGAGCTCTCCCTCCATGTGTACACGAATTATGTAAATAACAGTAATAATTATAACTAGATTTGCTTACACTTCAAAGCTTTGTTTTTGTCTGATGAATTTATGCTTCGGAAGTTTGTCACTTCAAACAGGACCGGTTTTCTTCGTTTGTTAAAAGTATTATGCTACCTGCAAACAAAAAATGCAAAAAATGATAGATTTGTCATATTTTAAATCTTTGATTAACGTCTGATTAGAACTCTGCAATAAATACAATTAGCGACCAGTTTTTCAGACAAATATGTTAACAAAAATTATATAAATTCAATACATTAACGTTTCGTTCTGGATTTGGAGCTTCTTCAGAACTGATCTAATTATTTATTATTTTTCAATATTTCAAAATTAAGAAACTTTAAGCGAATTTTATTAAAAAACTAATTAGAAACTAATTATTAATTCATTTTTAATCAGTTCTGAAAAATTTCTAATCCGGACCGAAACGTTAATGTATTGATTGTTAGTAGAAGTTTTGTTCCAAAATATGTATTGAAGGAGATTTATTTGGTTGAGGAACAATTGAAAATAAGCTTTACCAGTGTATCGCTTGTGGCCAACGTTTCGAAAAATATATTTTCATCATCAGGGCCTATGAACATGTATAATATTCGTTACATATATTATTATAATTTCTAACTTACATTATAAACATTATAGATAGATAATACTAAAAGCTATAACATACCTCAATGCAAGTTAATGTATTGAATTTATATATTTTTTGTTAATACATTTGTCTGAAAAATTGGTCGATAATTTTATTTATTGTTTTGTCATATTTTGTTTATGTATCTTGAATGAGTGGGGAAACCAACTCTAAAAAATATATACCTATCGGATTTGGTTGAAATTGGTTTCCCCACACATTAAAAATACATATGTTATTCCAAAATTCCTCACCGTCTTTGTCAAATGGGTATATTTTGTTTACTTTAAAAAGTAATAAACAATATAAAATATAAATAACTTTTAAATAGTTACATGACGCAATCTTGTTGAGTATAGGTATATTATGTATGTAAAAAGAGCTCCATGGAAGCAAAAAATTTAAGGGCCATTTATTTAAACATTTTTTGTTGTTTTAAATAGAGACGGTTTTTCAAAAAAAAAAAATATTTAGTTAACAATAGCGTCACAGTTTTAAAAACAAATTTTTAAAAAATTTTCAATGAAACTTTATTCTTTCAAATTTTTAAATTGTTATTTAATAGTATTAAAATAATAACAATTTAAAAATTTAAAATAATTTTTTTATAGTATTAAATTAATAGTATAAAAAAATTATTTTATGTGTTGCACTCTCTTGCCAGGCCGCGCGGAGCCCTATTCTTTTACGTTAAATTAAAACTATAAAAATAATAGAGATGGAGTTCCGGGGGTTGGACTTTAATAATGGAAGATTTCTCCTCGTTAAGAATCCTTTTTAAAATTTCCGCTATCGTTTATAGTTTTTGAGTAATTGCCAAAAATCTGAGGGGCTTTTTTTTCTTTTCGTTTTTTGTCAATAACAAATGCAATTTTTGTCGGCGAAAAACATTTTTCCCAGTTTTTAAAGAGCCACTAAATATTTTCATTTCAGTATTATAGTATTTGCTTATATAGGTATAATATATGTATATATCCGAGGACGACACGTCGCGACGGGAGCGGTGCGGGTGAGACGCGAGTGGAAACAGCTGAGGGATAGACATATGGTGCTCAATCATGGATCGATAGGACGATTTTTAAGGGTTTGTGTAATAAAATAATTTTGCATATGTAACTGGAGAGCCGCAACTTTACATCAAAAGAGCCGCATGCGGCTCGCGCGCCACAGGTTGCCGACCCCTGCACTAGAGTTTAAACATTTATGACAAACTCCTCGGAGTGAGGGCGGGCCTGTTGTTGTTGATGAACTTCCGCATTCCACGCAGCTGACGAATATTATATTTATTATATAATAATATGACGTATATGCCCGTTTGTTTGTCACCCTAACTCTCTACTACCAACTATCAACTCTGCGATTTCACTGGAGATACCAAGTTTATGAGAGTTTGGTCATTTTAAAACTGTTTTGTCCTACTAAAAATATAATATTTAAAAAAAACACTTTTTTATGTCAAAATTGTATTGAATTATACTAAAAAAAAATTTTTTTTAATAATGTAGGATCATAATTATAAAAGCGTGGGCTCTGTACTTTATGATCGCTTACTGGTCACAACCCACGCTTTTATAATTATGAACCTGAATTATTAGAACTTTTTTCCATTTTAGTACATTTCAGAAGAAGCTTGTCTTTAAACATTTTTTTTTTGTTATATTTTATTTTGTTCTTTTTGGTCTTCCAAAATATTTACTATTATATTATCAACTCATTAATTGATTATTTCATTCTAAAAATTATTGAATCATGTAGGTATTGTTATCGGGAAAAAATTTTAAATCGATCAGATATGATGATTGTGGCGTCCGCCATATTGGGTTTACAATAATGTCACACTGCTTACCTATTATATTTCACTCGTCAACCTCTTTCAATTGATACCCATATCAAGAGCGTTGTGAAGAAAAAGCTAATCCGCCATTTTGGCGCGTTCGCCATATTGGGTTTACAATGATGTCACATTGCTGATAATATTTCACTTGTCAACGTCTATCATTTGATACCCATATCAAGAGGGTTGTGAAGAAAATACTAATCCGCCATCTTGGCGCGTCCGCCATATTGGATTTACAATGACGTCACATAACTTTCATCGGTTCAAATGGGTTTGAACAACAGACAGCAATTAAACTTCTATCGACTGCTACCCAAGTTGGTCGTATCAAAATTAAGTCTGACTGTTTTTTTCGTCAATTATATTCAATAAATTAACACAGTGTCAAATTTCAACTTTCACAAAACACTAGTTTTTTACACCTTTTTAAGCGCCTAGACCGCTGACTTACCTGTTGTATGTTTATTGACATTCTAAATACAATAATTATAATTTGAAAAATATTAGCCCTTTCAAAGTTCTTAGAATTTTTGACCACGAACTCTTGGACTATGCGAACTAAAAAAAAATTATAAAACGCTTGTGTTATTGTAATCTGGTAGCTTCGACTGTACCTACGCGAAACTCTTCATTAAAACTACTCTACTCATAGAATGGAAGGTTTGAAAAGTGTCTTGGATTCTATACATTTAAATATAAAGCAATTTTATGATCCTGACTGAAATATTAAAATTAATTTAATATCCGGGCACTGAAATTCATAAATCAAATTTGAATTAAAAAGAAATTATAAATATATTATTTATTTCGTTAGGCAAGAGAGAAACTAATAGATAGAAAGCTACAAAAAGTATTAAGAGAAAATAATTTAAACATTTATTTAAACGGATCGCAGTACCAAATTCTCAGATAAATAAATGAAATGGATATACCTTTGCCCGCAACGAATCATATATTGCGTAGATCGGCGTATTATATCGCATCGCAGCACACTTCAACCCAGCCCTCTTTCACGCTTCAACTTACCCGTGGCGTCTTACCCGCACTCACGTATAATAGACAGTTTTATAACCGCTTAGAAGGCATTTAGACCCGACTAAATAATGTGGCTTATTTTTTATTGTTTATTTTATAAAACACTAAATTTGAAGGTATAAAAATTTAAAACTGACTTTTTTTGCAAATAAAATTTTGTAGAGTTAAAAATTCTAGTTTCCACTACCCTTCAGCCAGACCTTTGATTTTGTGTTCAGACAAAAGAAGTGTTACATTTTCACACTGTCTCAAATACCTACCAAAAAATGTTTGATAACTCTTGGACTATGATCTTGTCTTGTGAATCTACTGTTAAAGGGTTTTCTGGCACACCCCGTAAAAGACATTTAAAACAAATCGCGTTCGCTTATGATTCATTTTAATTATTTCCTCCGAAAGAAACATTGAAACGTTGTGGAATGTATTACGTAAATGGGGCTCTCAAAGTTTCTCGCGAGAGCTATTTAAAGTTTACAGTATTTGAGGTTATCTGTGATATATGTATGTAACTTTGACTACGGTTTTAATCCTAGTAAGTTTATTTTAATGTCTATATCTACACGACCTTAAAAAACAAAGAAACGAGGCTCAAAGAAACAAAATGACTGTCGCAGAAAAAATCAATGTGGTGGACATCTGGGTTTCGAATTTGAAATTATATGGAAAAGAGAATATTTCAATAAATAAAATTATCGACCAATTTTTCAGACAAATATAGGTATTAACAAAAATTATATAAATTCAATACAGCAACGTTTCGGTCCGGGTTTGGATTTTATTCAGAACTGATCTAAAAAATATAAAAATTAATTAATAATTAGTTTTTCGTCAATAATTTTATTTATTGAAGAGTTCTAATCAGACGTTCAAAGATTTCAAAAAACAATATTTTTATAATCCTAGTACACAAAACTGCCACTAACTTTAATGTTCTACAACTATACACTTAATATGTACCACATAAATAAATTCACAAGAGCAACTGTAGATATAATACTCCACGTTATAGGTTAGATACTATGATCTATGTGGCGGCCTTTATTATTTTATCAGGCGAATGAATATTTATACCCTGGAAGAAAGACAGAATACCTGCAGTAAACATAATTATGGTTGGTGAATTGAATTATCGCTATTTATTCGGAGGAATAGCTATACCTGAAGATCAAATGAACCACTTACGTTTGGTGAATATGGCCATAAATGTGAATGTTTAGCTTGATATAAAATGTTTCACTCATTATTTTTGTTTTCAGTTAAAATATAATTAGTGTGGAACACTCTTTTCATAATGAGTTATTTTGATAAATCCCAGCCGGGACGTTTTCCCGCCCTTCTGTAAACCTACATTTTATATATGTTACGGTCAATGTCCGGAATCCGGGCAATGTCGACAATGCCCGAGCCACATCGGGCAATGTCCGAAATCGGACATTGAGATATATTGTTTATTGCTCATAGTCACATCATATAAAAAATATAATTATTTATATTAGTAATGTCTTTTGTATTTTTTTATTCATTAAAATAAATAAAATGTGTGGAAATAAATTATACGTGGTTTCAATCATCAATAATTGTAATAGAAAGCTGAAAACTATATTCTTCAATAGTTGATATCAGTGATAAAAAAAGTGTTAATGATAACTTATCATTATAAAGATACAATCAAATGTCAGCGTTTCATGTTTATAAAAAATCTATTTTTTTAACCTTGTCCGATTTCGGACATTGCCCGATGTGGCTCGAGCATTGTCGACATTGCCCAGATTCCGGACATTGACCGTAACATATACACGTAGGCTTAAAAAGACCATCCAAACATGCTTTATTAACCAACATATAAATCAAAGAGATATAAAAACTACATCAGAACGATTTTAACATTGCTGTGCATAATTGCGACCATTTCAAAGTTCAAAAGATTTTATTGATAGAAAAACCTCATTAAACCTGCCAATAAAGACTAAGAATACGTGTTTCTAAGACCCTGTTTATTTCAGAAATCAGTTTTTTAGAGCCTGTTCATCAAGAGTATGCCCTTTTAAAACTGACTCTTCACGAAACGATGTAGCGTAGCGGAGAGAGAGAGGTACTGGGTTCGAATCCCGAACGAGTCCTCTTCCAGCAGACAACACCTTAGGTTTAGGACGAACGTCTCCCAAAGGAAGAACTTCCCTGCGGTGTGAGGAGAGGATCACCCAGCATCCCTCACCTTAAAAACCTTACAAGCAAACTGGCTGAACGCCTCGAACGAATCTTCTTCCAGCAGACAATAGGTACCTGAGGTTTAGGACGATCGTCTCCCAAAGGAAGAACTCTCCTGCGGTGTGAGGAGAGGATCATCAGCATCCCTCACCTTAAAAGCCTTACAAGCAAACTGGCTGAACGCCTAAACGAGTCCTCTTCCAGCAGACAACACCTGAGGTTTACGACGAACGTCTCCAAAAGAAGAAGTCCCCTGCGGTGTGAGGAGAGGATCGCCCAGCATCCATCACATTAAAAGCCGTACAAGCAAACTGGCTGAACGCCTCGAACGAGTCCTCTTTCAGAAGACAACACCTAAGGTTAAAGCTTCCGTCCCCTAACACCTGACCACCAAACGCATCCAAACAGACACCAGGATTGAAAGTAAATAAAACCGATTTTTTTCCTGTTGCACGCCTCTGGTTCCTGTCCGGCAAAGGTCAAAGTAGCCCTAAAGCAGACACGAATGAACTCCATAAAATAAGAAAATAAATCGAACGAACTGTATAACAAAATAAACAAATATTTTCCAATTAATTAAAAACAATGTGAGATGACATATTATCTGTTTTCACTGGCCGGACACATAGTAAATATTCGGGGACGCATTATAATGTATCGTTGATCCAATACTTGATTTGTTTATTTTACGATCAATTTTGATTAAGTAAACAGTCGACCGCTCTGCTGCCTAGTGGTCTACTGTGAAAACACGAGCATCCAACAAACTTTTCACACCCAACTTCATTATTTGAGGTTACAATTTGTGGACAAGGGAATACACATATTCAATGCGAAGTTCATTTAGTCATTCTAATTTAAACGAAGTGCATATAGAAATATATTTTTAACAAAAAAATTGAACCGACTTCACACTAAAAAGTAAAAAATAATTGCGTATTGAAATGTTTTGGAGTCGGTGTCAGCCAAAATGAAATCTATTCCGAGAACTACACCGACTCCAAAACATTTCAATACGCAATTATTTTTTACTTTTTAGTGTGAAGTCGGTTCAATTTTTTTGTTAAAAATATTTTATTTTTCTCTTTTTAGTGTTAATCTAAGCATACATAAAAAACATTATGCGTTTATTTGAAATTTGAGTATCCCTCGATTTCTCCGGATTCCACCATCAGATCCTGACTTGGTTCCGATGGGACCACCTCTGAGGTGCACTCTTTCGAATAAAAAAAAATTTTGAAAATCGGTCCATAATTGACGGAGAAATCGGTGAACATACATAAAAAAAAAAAATATATATATATACAGACGACACAGAACCTCCTCCTTTTTGTTGAAGTCGGTTAAAAACGTACCGTTTTCAAAAGGAAATGGCATAATTGAAGGTGCCAAAAAACAGATTTAAAATATTGAAAACATATTCATTGGAAAATTGTTTTAATCATTACTAGCGACCCGGTCCGGCATTGCCCGAATTTTCTCGTCTACTAGTTGCAACACTAGTCTTCACAAAAAAAGTTTTTGTTTTAACGCGATAATATATAGCTTACGTCCTGAAGGCCATTCTAAATGTTAGTGTAAAATTTTTTGAAATTGGATGAGTAGTTTCGGAGATTACCTCCTACATCCAAACTTACAAATGTATATAATATTAATACAGATTTTAGATTATGCAATCAATTTGCACAAAACAATTCGATGATAAAAATAAATATAGTTTAAAAAAAACTAAAAAACACGCTTTATATCGAACTAAAAAGTAAAAAATATTTTTTTTTAAATAAGCTTAAAACAATAATGAATAAAAAATACAAGAATTATTGTGAAAAAAGCGTGGCGCGCTCGATGTACGAAAATGTGGAACAAAGCGCCCCACGCTTTTTTCACAATAATACTTGTATTTTTTATTCATTATTGTTTAAGCTTATTTAAAAAAAATATATTTTTTACTTTTTAGTTCGATATAAAGCGTGTTTTTTAGTTTTTTTTAAACTATATTTATTTTCCACTTTTTAGTTCGATTTATTGTCAAAAATTTGCCGAAAAAAAAACAATTTTTTTTTCGGCGTGGACGGGATTAGAATCCACGACCCGTGATTCCGAGAGTTGACGTCAGCGAAGACCCGTGGCTTAGACCGCACGGCTAGCCAGTGTACCTACAGAGCTGGCATATTATACCACTATATAAACCACTTGCTGTAGTCCAAACGAGTTTACAAACATACATACTTATATACATACATATATGCATACATACATACATACATACAAACAAACTTACAAGTGAAACTAATATAAAGCGTGTAAAAAATGGGAGTTTCTATATTTAAAGAACAAAAGTCACCCTCTCACCCTGCTAGGGGGTGAGGTAGTGGGGGTGGGTATTGTGTCCAAACGGTTTCTCCCTCGAAACCCAACAACTTCCGTTCGAACTTTTTTTATTCAACCCGTTATTTATTAAAGAAAAGCGTCCAAAGTTTTCACAAAAACACGCGGTATATACAAATACGCTAATAACAAATTGCAAATAGTACCGAGTAAAAGGTGTAAAACTGAGAGCAGACGAATATAATATAGGTATAATATCTCGTTACAGTAAACACAAGAATATTCTGCTAATTAATAACCGTCGTGTCACTGAATATTATTTATTTTTCAGTTTTCAGTCACCGACGTTCCACAATCCTGTACAATCAGTGTAATACTTTGATTGATGGACCAATTAAGAATGAAATTTTTTAATTAAATCTGTATCATTTATTTTCGCGATGCTCTTTACACAAATAAAACGAGAAAATGTAAGTTACTTATGTTTTTCGAAACAATGTTTTGTTAGCAGACAGATTTTTTAAATGGTATTTTAGGAGCTTAATTTCAAAAGTAGTTCATGTGAATTAAAATTTCAAAGTTTGGTATGGAAAACCACATACTTACGTATTTTTAAATTCTACATACGTATTATAATTTATATAAATATATAAATATTTATAAATAATTTATATAAATTGATTACTCAACTTGAAAATTACTGTAAGGAGGCTAACAAGCCGTGTAGTCTACCCCTAGTAGTACCTCTGTAAATGGAACGTCAAGGGAGACGCAAAAAAAATTCGAGTTATAGAGTTTTCGACTTATGAAGAATATTGACGTAGGCGGATTTTGTAAGGAAATTATTCGACTTGTAGAGATTAAAATTCATTTTAAATAATTTTGAGTTGCTATGTTCGAGATACAGAGGTCCAATTTATTTTTTAGAGCTATGGAGGGAAAATATGTACCGAAATTGCTTGTAGAGACTCACAGATTATTTCGACCCATCGAGGGGTGAGATTTCGAGTAATAGAGGTTTTGGAGCTTGAAGGGAACAATACATTTTTTCGAGTTTTGGAGATTTTCGATTTATCGAGGTTCTTGTGTAGAATGTCTCCCAGTTCGATATAATTTATTTTTTTTAATAAGCCGTTCTCATTATAAGCTTATAACAAAAATAAAATTATTTCGAGTTGGGGGATATTCTATCGTTGCTGAACAAAGTCATTATATCGTTACAATCACCCCGTTGGGACAACAAAGGATTTCATGAGATAACAATCGATTCGTCATTCTGACAAAGACATACATTGTTACAATCGGCTCTCATTCCGACAATGAGACACATATTGTTGTGGGAGACAACAATCGACTTGATTGTTGTTCTAACAATATGCGTAGGTAAAAAGGGCTTTGTTTCCAAATTCCAGACAACAATGAACGCAACAAAGGAAAGATAGCTCACGATCGGGACAGTCATCCAGAGACAGACATCATACATCAGTCATGATACGACAATAGATTGTGTGAACAATCAACATAAATTAACAGTCAGTGAACACTGAATAGTGCTGAGGTAGCTGCTTAGTTACATAAATAAATGAACTGTGTAAAAAATAGTTTACGAAATAAATAGAACTGTATATAGACAAGTGTAAATAAGTGTACTAAATAAATTTTGGTGAGTTCCTGTCTTGTAAATAATCTTGTGTATATAGTTGTATGTTTTTTTATGTACATAATTAGTGACATTTTCTTCGTTAATTATTCTTTTATTTTATTATTTAGAACTGTCGTTTTGTTTCTGTTACGCTATAAAGAAGTACTTTGCGTTTGTGTGTTTAACTGTTTTGTTAACGTTATTGTTACTGTAAATAAATATTTTTCACCAGGGACTAGAACAGTTTTGTTACAATATTTAAAAATTATATTTCAAGTTTCAGTGCGCATTAGGTACTATAAAAGCGTGTTTTTTTAGTTTATATTTTTCTATAAAATTCAAATAAGTAGATTTATCATATTAAAAAACACGTTCCGATGTAATCAGTTTCATGAGAGCTCTGAAATCCGACAACCACTCATCTACACAGGTCCTTATCGGCGTTATTGTTAGTAGGACAACGCTTATTAATTACAAGAACCCACACAACACAGCGACAGGTTACAGGTATGGCCACTGTGGACAGTGGTGACTCGCGAAAATGGGTAAAAGTAATCAAATTTAAACTATTTTATTGAGATTTGACATTTGACCAAAATGTCTGACACCTCGAATATGTTCGACATATTCGAGGTGTCAGACATTTTAAATGGTTCATGTTATTTGTCAGAGAACATTTTAGTGTTTTGGTTGAAGTTTTTAAGCTATCCAATTAAAAAAACAAACAGTATCTATAAATTTTTACATGTCGTCAAAACGACATCTTTTGGAAAATTTAGAGGGAAAACGCCCCAAAATCAAGAAAAGTCATAGAGAAAATAGGTGTCAGACTAGGTCTAATGAAGCCATATACAAAGTTTGGGGAGAGTGTGTCAATAATTTTTTTACCGACGGGCACTGTGACCAGCGTTGCCAGTTTTTTTTTTTTTTGCCAAGTCGGGATTTTGGAGTGAAAACAGCGGGATTCTTTCGTCGAAAGCGGGACATAGTAAAAAAACGTATATAATCAGAAGTTTACAAATATTTATCTTTTTATTTGAATTAAAATTACGTTTACGTGACAATAGATAGCAAAAATAGTCATAGAAAATGTATTTTAATAAAAATATAATATTTTAAATCAGATTTACCCTATCGTTAAATAGTTGAGTCTTATTCGTCTTCAGAATAAAAAAGAAAAAACAGAAATCAAAATCAAAAAAGTTTTATTCATTAAAAAAATATGGCGTTTCAAACAATAGTCTGTGGAGTGAGTGTTACAAATTGCAACTTACAATAAGAGAATAATTATTTATAAGAATTACATATTCATGATATTTCTGTGAAGATTTAACTTCTTTTAAAGTTATCCCCGAAAAGCGGGACTGAGCCTGTCCCGCGCGGGACATTTAATTTTGATTTAAAAATCGGGACGTCCCGCCAAAATCGGGACGTCTGGCAACGCTGACTGTGACTATATGTGGAGTATACCTGATTGAAGTTAAGTATCATGGAGACCAATCAACAACAAACAATAGTTCGTGACCCTCGTCCCTCACCCCTCTGTTAACGGCTGCCGAAGCTATCGTTAATTTTTTTTCAGTCTGTGACATGAAAGCTCGGAATTTGCTGGCTTCAGAACAATAGTAGAGAACAAAATATGCCTACTGAAAAAATATTTTTAAAACGTCAGTACCTACCTACTTCAACAGAACCGGGCTAAAAAAATTTCTTCATTCTATCACTAAAAAAAGAGGTAAAAAAACTTTTAAGTCAAACGCTTTTATTGTACAATCGACTAAAAACTAGAACTTTTTAAGTTTTTAGTATGCTTTATTAAAAATGCGATTTGCATCCGGACGAAAGCCGAACCGGCCAGTTAGTTATTATAACAGTGTATTTTCATCGGAACTAAAAACCGTTTAACTTAAAAAGCTTTTTTACTCATTTGATTTTTAAGTTTTTAGTGTGCTTTATAAAAAGTGCGATTTGCAACCGGACAAAAGCTGGAACGGTCAGTTATTATAACATTGTATTGTCATTGGAACTACATACCTATGCAAAATTTCAACTCAATCGGATAACGGGAAGTAGTTGAAAAAGCTATCGCAAGATTTGAAACAAAGAAACACACACACACACAGAAACAAATAAATATTGGAAGTCAAGCTAAATAAAAGCGGTTAAAAAGTTAAGTTAAGGGCGAGCATCTAACAGTTTTTGGAAAGGTTATATGAAATTGTTAAATATATAAAACATGAAGCACTCACTATTGGGTTGCGTTGCATATTTGTTCTACTTAATTTTAATTTAACATCAAAGAATATTTGACATGCGTTTTTTTTTTTTGTTATATCGAAATAAATAACATAAACTCTTAGATTTGTTATCAAATATTTGGAAAAGAAATCCTTTAAACATTTTTATATCTCTCATTAGTGTTCGATTTTTGGAACTAAGTTCCTTATGGGACGTTATAGATATAAACGAGAATGGCTAGGTAAAAGCAGTGTAAGCAGGCATCGGTGGTTCAGTGGTAGAATGCTCGCCTGCCACGCGGGCGGCCCGGGTTCGATTCCCGGCCGATTCAACGATTATTTTTATTATTGTTCAATTGGTTTATATCTTTATAATAATAATTAATAATAAAATGTTTACTTTCATTATTAAAAAAAAAAATTCCTCTCAAACATCGTTAATTTATTTCATTGTGTCTGTTATTTGATACATAATACTTTAACGAAAAAAAATCATTCCAACCGGGTGTTCCACGACATCTCTCGTCTTTTTTTAAATTTTATTGTATAATTTCAACAGTATGTCGACATTTTAGATGAAATGTAATTTCCTTTATTCAACTCATGCGCGCTATTCATGTTTTATCATGCCTAAAAACCGAACCCTAAATAGCCATTTACCGACTGGTGACAATTACTTGTCATAACTCAATGAAGATTCCTACTAGCTCGGCCATTGTGGAGTAATGAAAATAAACGTAACTATTTTCTGAGTCGTAACGAAATAGTAGGTAACAACAACTCCGTTGTTACCCATTGATGCTAAAATTGAGAGGCCGAATGTTTTCGACATGGAGTTTATTCATAACCGGCTAACCTCAAACCAAAACATTGAATCGTGCTGTTTGGTGCTGTTAGTATTGACAGTTTTTTTTATAAAGAAATAAATAGATATTTACAACATCTCATTAATAACAATAAATAAAACATGAATAACGCGCAATTGTTGAATAAAATTATGGGCGTAACTTGTAGGCTAATTCATGACCTGTCATGAATGACTTAGACTACTAGTTACGCCAATAACTATTTGGTAATAAAATCTAATCTATCTAAATTCTTAACAATTACAATAGCGAAAAAAAATAATTTTCCTAAAATATCACCCTGTGAAAAGTATTTTTATTACAAAAATTAAGCTGCCTGCTATCAACACATAAAGAGGAGGCGGTAACTTTTTTGCTTCGTCACTTCTTTTATTTTCACTTTTTTATTAAAATGTACGTTGTTTGACGTAGAGACCGACTTACACAACTAAAATCTAAGCCGTGAATGAAATTAATCTTATAAAGAGATTACAGTGAAAACTGTGAATGTATACACTAACGGTCTAGACCGAAGTGAGCTTTGCTCAAGGGCTTAGATATGGGGGGGTACAGGGGGTAATTACACCCCCCCCCCAGGATTCATCAGGACCGCAGGCACCCACCACAACAAACAAAAAAAGGGAAATTACCACTTCCCCAGGATTTATCAGGACCGCAGGCACTGTAAGTGTAATAGTACTAAGCTTATAATGACTTAAACCATTCACATTGACGTCGTTGACAAAAATATAATATTATAACAATAAACATTATTATTGTTAATCTTTTATTATACTTTATAGTTTAACTGAAATGCGAATAATATAAGATCAGAATCATTTAAAATGAGCTCAGAGCTGAGTGTGTGTATTGTGCTGTGCAATGCTATGTAAGTATGTAACTCCTGAACATTTATGATGACAGTTCACACCTCTGCAGTCTGCACTCTTGTGCAGTGCGTACTGTCTAGTGTCGCTCCTTTGAACGACTCGCTTTGAGCGACTCTTTTTAGTGAGCGGAGCGCACGGTGCCAGCTCCCAATAAAGAGTCATGTGGACATTATCACTACACGGAACCCGAAAACTTTTATATATGAATAAATGAAAACCGTAAGTAAAAAACAATTCTATCAACTGCGATATATTTCTATGTTTATAAATGAAGTAATTAATTTTGCGATAGTGTTGGGACTTCCCAACAAACAAGGCGGCGCAGTCTGAACAATTTATCTCTGCATTAGTCATTAAGGAAACTAACATGTGACCAAAACCAGCCAGAGCCGGATTTAAAATAATCAATGCACTTTTTAAACTGCATCAACTAATGTTTATGGTGTATTAGTATTAGTATTTATTTGCCAAAAACCAAAAAAATGGTATAAGCTCGTCATACAAAGTAAAAATAATAAAAGCAATATTCACAACAAATTTCTATAAAATGACAATATTCAGAATAAATTTCTATTAATTTTTCTAAAGCAAAGAGTCATGTTACAGTAAGTTGTAATATTCCTCTAGACCAGAGGTTCCCAAACTGTTTTGTCTCGTAGACCACTTGCCATGTTTTTCGGTTTTGGGTAGACCCCCTGCTTATCTGATATTGATTTTTTGCAAATTCATTAATTTCAAATGTATTTTTGACAACCGGTATAGTGCTACTCACTTTGAACGATTTAAATTTATAACGGTAGTGAAATGTAGTGTGAAATGTTTAGTTTTATACATTTACTAATTAGATTCAAATTAAACGAATCAAATTAAAATTTACTTTCTGTTACATAAAATAACTAAGCAAAAAATAAATACTTTTAGTGTGAGGAATGAACCTGATGCTTTAATAATAAATTTTCAACATTTGGTATCAATTTAGTTAGATTTAATCTTAAATCTCTTCGGTTAACGATGTCCAGTTTGTTTCTTTTTTGTTAGGAGATTCACTATCGTTGACACCCATTTTCATTTCATGAACCCCCAATTTTTTTCCCGCTGACATGGACCCCTTGCAAGTTGTCGTCGACCCCTGGGGGTCGATATAGACCACTTTGGGAATCACTGCTCTAGACTGTAAAATGGTTCTGATATTAAAAATTCTTTAATAATTTTCTTAAAATAATTACAAGACAGTCCCTTGATTTTATCTGGTAAAAGTTTATAAAGCTTTTGGCCCATGAAGTGTGGACTATGTTGGCAAATTTTAATTCTGTGATATGGCACAACTATTTCATTACTGTTTCTGGTATCATAACCATGAAAATCAGCACCAATTGATGAACTATGATAGCCAGAGTGCCCGTCGGCAAAAATTTTATTGATACATACTCTCCCCAAACTTTGTATATGGTTTCATTAGGCCTAGTCTGACACTTATTTCCTCTATGACTTTTCTTGATTTTGGGGCGTTTTCTCTCTAAACTTTCCGAAAGATGTCGTTTTGACGACATGTAAAAATTTATAGATACTGTTTGATTTTTTAATTGGATAGCTTAAAAACTTCAACCAGAACGCTAAATTAATGTTCTCTGACAAATAACATGAACCATTTAAAATGTCTGACACCTCGAATATGGTCGACATATTCTAGGTGTCAGACATTTAAAATGAATCATATTATTTGTCAGAGAACATTATTTTAGCGTTTTGGTTGAAGTGTTTAAACTATCAAATTAAAAAAACAAACAGTACCTATAAATTTTTACATGTCGTCAAAACGACATCTTTCGGAAAGTTTAGAGAGAAAACGCCCCAAAATCAAGAAAAGTCATAGAGGAAATAGGTGTCAGACTAGGCCTAATGAAGCTATATACAAAGTTTGGGGAGAGTATGTATCAATAAAATTTTTGCCGACGGGCACTCTGACTAGAATGTTAGCTTTAAAATAACACAGTACATTGAAAATATATAGATCGAAGACGGTCATTATAGGTAATTCTATGAATTCGCTATGTGCGCGATGCCAGCGCCAACCAACTAAAGTAATAATTATGAACCTGTCATTTTTGACATTTATGGGAAAAGCAAAAGTGCACAAAAAATATTAAAATTATACATATTAAAAGTATTCAGAGATAATATTCATGTAATTTAGAACACAATGTATGTGTGAATAACGCTCTAATGTAACAAAAGTAAGTAATAGATTTGAGATATTTTGCAGTGGGCGTCGTAATTGGCCCCAGCAATACATCTCATGACCTTTTTCTGGAGTAGTGATTTTGCGCACCGCGTTCTTTGAGGAAACTCGCTCCAACCCTGATATTGTAGGCACAGCCACACGTTATAGATTCTTATATTCACTGTTTTGAGATCATTAATTTTATATGACAAAACTTTTATAATTTTTTTATCGCAATGAAAAACAACAGACTGCGCTGTGGATGCCTGGTTGGTCAATGTACAGTGAGCTGAACGATACAGGGTGAAAAGCAAAATATAAAGTCCTTTATCATTAAAGTAACCTTTTAGATAATTCTCCCGTGAAATGGCTTTTCTTAGGAATTTAATAAAATTGAACGTTAATAAAAGTGCCTTATATACCTATATAATAGCGGTCCCGCCCGGTTTCACCCGGATGCAAAGGAACGACGGGGGCGAGGAGAGACGTGAGTACGCGCATTCATCTTAGTTTACCGAGATAAATGTTGTGTCCAAATTTCATGATGATCGGAGTTACCGTTCAAAAGTTTTTGTCGGACGGACAAATTTTGAGTTACACTGCAACATTTTTCATTGATGCTCCACTCCTATTGGTCGTAGCGTGATATTATATAGCCTATAGCCTTCCTCGATAAATATGCTATCCAACAAAAAAAAAATAAATTCGAACCAGTAGTTCCTGAGACTAGCGCGTTCAACCAAACAAACGAACAAACTCTTAAGCTTTAAATATTAGTATATTAGATTTTTTTAGAATTAGATAGTTTTTTTCATTTTCTTCGTCGTTTTGCCAATGTTAAGTATCCTTATTTTTTTTAAGTCAGTCATTTATTTAAATAATTGGTTAACCCCCCTAAATTTTTCAGAATTTGTTCAGACGTATTACTTCATATAAAAAAAGAATCAAGTCATTTTTTTCCAAATTGCTATCTTGTTCGTACACCCTTAAATATACAACCCTTTTTTTATTTTGCGAAATGAAAATAAGGTGAATTAGTGACTGATTAAGTGATTGGATCATTCTTTCAGGAAGTCAAAAATGTATTTTGTTTACCGCAGTCCACAAGTCAAGTGTCGAGGCGTGTCCTTGACAATAATGTCGTCACGCCATTCCTGGAACGCGAGAAAAATAATAACGGGCCATTATTAAATCATACACAGACAGTCCTCCAATCCCCTCCACTCGCATCAGCTGTCCTATTTATAAAGCATATTGGTGGCAAGGCAAAGTAAGTTTAATGAGCATATTCACTAAACGTAAGTAATTAATTATTCGGTTAATTTGTTCTACAGGTAGCTATTCCTTCGTATAAATAGCGATAATTCAATTCACTAAACATAATTATGTTTACTATCTATTCTGGTGTTGCTTCGCGGGTATAAATATTTATTCGCCTGATAAAATAATAATGGCTGCCACATAAATCACAATACCTAACCTATAAACGTGCAGTATAATTTGTTTGTTAACCTTTTGTGAAGTGTAGCTGTAAAATATTAAAGTTAGTGGAAGTTTTGTGTTTTCTCGAAATATAAACCAGTATACTGGCCAGTGCTAATGACGTCAAGAATCTGACGCCATAATTGTACTGGTATGCCACCATATTGTACTGGTGAGACAGATTTGATGTCGCATAAATATTTAACCAGACGTGTGCTTAACAGACTTTGTGAAATTTTTTATTTTATTATTTGTTATTTGCAATACTGTCTGATCAACAAAGTAAACAATTACTTTTGGAGGACGCAACGGCGTAGATATTTTTTTCTGAGGGGGGTAAAGCAAAAAATCAATATTTTTTAAGATTTATTAGCCACGTATGACTTTTTTTAACAACCTAACTTGAAAATTTTTGTCGTGTGCATAATAATGGAGAGCAAAAAAAAAAACGAAACCTTTTTTTTAACCTAATAGCTTGAAAAATTTTGTCGTGTGTCGTGTGCACAAAAAAAAGTTCCGCAACAAAAAAGTCTTTTTTCGGTTGTTGTGACTGGGTGCCTGCGGTCCTGATGAATCCTGGGGGTTAATTACCCCCTGTACCCCCCATATCTACGCCCTTGGGAGGACGAGGGAAACAATACGTCAACGCGCTGGCCAGTATATTTCGGAACGAATCAACAGTATGGCGTCGATTCATGACGTCATTAGCACTGGCCACTATACTGGGTTAGGCATATTTCGGAACACACCCACAGTATCGACATTTGTATTTACGAAACATGATACGATATCTCTATTTCCTTTGTAATCTTCAATTTTACGTCGATTTTAACCTATTTTTCAGTGACTCACTTTAGCCCCTAGTAGTGCTCCCCGAGGTCTTTAAAATGACCCCCGAATCAACGTTCTAGCTAAACGCGTTTGCCCGCTACACAAAGCTAATTCGTGACTGTCACGGGCAAAACAAATCCTACGCGACAAACACGTACATTCGTAATCTATATATTGTTCGCACTTTAGTAGTCTCGTAGTTATTTGCGATTTAAATCTAACTCAAGAAAATTCAACCGGCTATCACTGTACTTAAGGAGGTTGAGCCGTTTTGTGAAGATAATGAAAAAAATCTGAAATAAAGTTTTTTTAATAGATTTTTTTATGAGAAAATTTTCTGGAAAAATCCAAAATCATTAGCAGATTTATAAAGTTAAAAATTAAAAAAAAAACTTTTACATGTAGTCATGGAAAATATGTCAAAGTAGCATGCAAACGGTACATTTTTATTTTTTGCAAATAACCAAATAATGTCAGCAGTTCCGAAAACTAACTATGTAAAGCATCGATGTCTTGCGCATATTTTAATATTTTTTCCAATTTAATTAGGAGACTTTTAATCAATAAAAAAAAATTATGAAACCTTAGCACTTTTCGATTATGGACTTTTATTCTTGACAATTTTAACAATTTTAACTGAATTTCAACTTTTTAATGATTTAATTTTAATTTTGATTATTTCTAATTTCTTTTTTTAATTATTTACTGCAACAAATATGCAAAATACAATTATTTACATAAATTTATTTTTTCTAACCTAACTTTGAACAAAAAATTCAAAAGTTAGTCCATTAAGTAAAATACTAAAATAATTAATTAATATTAAAAAAAAATATTTATTTTTGCCTTTATGACAATAATTTATTGATATCATCGACTTATAAGATTTTGTAAAAATTTATTATGGAAAAGTTCCTATTTAGAATTCGACTTACTTTTGATTGGGACTGTAACGCATCAACCTCCTTAAACGAGCGAATAGACGTTTTCATGTTAAAAAGTAACTTACGCCATTTCTCCTTGTGATTAACAATACAACAGTCAGTGACTGGCGAAACAAGCTGAGCGAATTACACTTTGTGCAGTTCTTTGTTGTTCGCTGTTTAGTTTAGTGTTTCAGAAAAAATACAACTAGAGACGATTTTTATAATTGTCAAAATGAGTGAAATTCGTTTAAATGTAACGATTGTTGGAGATGCGGCAGTTGGTAAAACGTGTCTTGTGATTCGTTATACGACAGACAGTTTTAATGATCGCACCACAGGCACTGTAGGTTTCGATTTGGTAACTATGGACGTGAAGACGGACACCGATAATGTTAAACTTATGATACGAGATACAGCCGGCATTGAAAGAATGCCCAATCAAGGGGATAAATTATTCTACAGGTACGTATAATCGAATTGCGTCATCCATTTTTTAAGACTAAAATCTACATTGACATATCTTCTATATACCGGGTGTTTCAAAAGTCCAGCCGGACTAAAAATGTTATGTTTTTTTAATAACTTTTTCCTGTCTCGAATGACAAAATTAGGCGACTCCTAATATTTAGTGCCCACCATTAAGCCCCCCCCCCTCCACTTACGCTCATGGTTCTGCCCATTAGTTCAAAAAATTGTCAAAACCAAATCGCCTTATGCCCATATTCATCGAACACTATTAAAGATAGAATCTTGGAACAGATTTATTCGTTAGACTAAAATTCACCAAGCAAAATATCAGCTATAGAAAAGCTAGTTAAAGAATAAATAGAATAAATATACACTGCGCTACACTCCTTGCTTTTTTTATTAAATATTTTGACGTTCACCCAAAAATCCGACCGATGGCGTTAGTGCAGGTAAACGTAAAAAAAAACAGTTTTATAAAATAATAATGTTTTATCCTAACACAATTGCACATGAAACTTCCACTAACTATAATGTTTTACAACTATACACTTCACAAAAGGTTAATAAACAACACATAAATAAATTCACAAGAGCAACTGTAGATATAACACTCCACGTTTATAAGTTAGGTATTATGATCTATGTGGCGGCAATTATTATTTTATCAGACGAATAAATATTTATACCCGAGAAGTAAGACAGAATAGATTTATACCTGCAGTAAACATAATTATGCTTGGTGAATTGAATTACCACTCTTTCTTCGGGGGAATAGCTACCTGAAGAACAAATGAAACACTTACGTTTGGTGAATATGGCCAATAGACAAACACTAATATAAACATAATTAGGCTAAACTCTAATTCTAACAAGAATATCATTTATGCGAATACAATTTTTAGAGGCGTGCATGCCGTTATATTTGCCTACAACATCAATTATGCTGCAAGTTTCAAGCGGGTACCCCATTGGATGGAATCAATGAAAAACAATTGCACGAGCGACAATGTAGTTACCGCATTGGTTGGTTTGCAATCAGACCGTGGATATCGTGAAGTTTCAGTGTTGGAAGCTAGCGAGTTTGCTTCCAAGCACGGCATGCTTTTTGCCGAAGTTAGTTCAAAAACAGGTGAAGGCGTCAATGATTTATTTAAAGCTGTGATTCAAAAGATTATTCAAAAACAAAGCCTTAATGGAACGTACGAATTGCTGCGTGACTCTAATCAAATACAGTTGATAGCTGATCAGAAAAATGATCAGGCTGGCAATCAGAAAGGAGACAAAAATATTAGTGCGAACGTTGCAGTGAATGGTTCGAAGATCTGCAGTTGTTAAGACTTTTTTAATATAATGTTTATTACAACTATGCAAATAGACAAAAAAGTGAAAAAAGCATGTGTCGTGAGACACACGACCGAAGTGAAATTTCTTATAATAATAATAATGGATTAACTGTTTTACACGATTTTATTTAACTCGTATAATTTTTATTTTTTACAGTAGATATGAACTAATTAAATATGTAATTGACTTCTTTCTTTACAACAAAAGCGTTACTATGGTTAAATCCCTCAAACACATTTCCGTTTCATCGTCAAGGCGGTGGCGCGTCGCTTAAGAAGTTTCACTTCAAAAATACGAGACGAAATTTAATTAACAACAAAAAACAAATATATTTTTCACGTAGGCTGTACAATTTCAGATGTGAATGGTTATAATATGCAAATATTAAATAAAAACATTAATGTTATGGGGTAATATTACGAAATATTACCATTACTTTGGTAATACATATTTCGTAATATTACGATTACTTTGGTAATATTTCGTAATATTTCGGTTAGCAACACTGTGGAGTAATATTACGAAATATTACCATTACTTTTGTAATACATATTTCGTAATATTACTCCATAATATTACGATTACTTTGGTAATATTTCATAATATTTCGGTTAGCAACACTGTGGAGTAATATTACGAAATATTACCATTATTTTGGTAATACATATTTTGTAATATGACTCCACAATGTTGCTAACCAAGAAATTATAAATTATGAAAAGGTCCATATTATTGATAATAAATTAACGATTTTGTTACGGAACAAAAACGTAAAGTTAAAAATAGACTAATAAATAGCTATGCAAAGTATGAAAATACACTTTATTATGGGAAAGTTTATTGTTTTTTGTTACCGTAGAATAAGTGATAATTCAGTTGACGCGATAGTAGAAGATTCGGACTGTGGCATTGTATGAGTAATAAATTTCTCTAATATTGCATTATAACGTGAGCAATAGCTGGTGTTTCATAATATAATAGCAAACTTTAGCTATTTATTTGTATATGTAATTGATAATATTTATTGAATCGAGAACAGGCTTTTCAAAATAATGTTCGCTAATAAACCAAACTTCAAACGTTTAGTTTTGATGAATGAAAACATATTTTTGTTGTAAAATTTGTTTAAAAAATCCATTTAAAATGAATAATTAGAATATTTTAAAATAACAAAAAGGCACGTTTATTATTTGAAATAAATGACAGTGGTTTTTTAATTAACTGCAGTATTTCAATAGATATGTTTTATGCATTTTATGTTGTTTTAATTAAAAAAATATATAATATAGTGCATGGTCACGTGATATAAACGTTTTTTTTTTACATTAACAATTTACAAATGATACTCCTTGGACATATTTTTATTAGGTTTCTGGAATCTAATCTTTTGCCTTTTAACTCCGAATTAAGTATTTTATAGTTATCCCAAAATTCTAAATTCTTCTTCTCCTAAACGGCTTGACCGATTTTTTTGAAATTATTTTTTTTGATTTATGGGGTCACCTATAGTTGGATCCGGTAGGTGACGTTGTCAAGATCCAGAACTTTTTTGTTAATTTCCGGACCAATTTTTTTAATATTTTTTTTTTTGATTTCTCACATAAAAAAAAAACATAATCCCAGAGTTTTAGCAACGCAACACCTCTCAGTCTTTTACAAATCCGGACGAAGCCGGGCCGGGCCACTATAGTAAATCTATAAATCTAAAAGAAAACAACAATTTAGTACGGAAACGCCTTATTTTAAATTTTTAAAAATTTTCGAGACTGTAAAAACAAGTAAGTATTAATATAATTTTTTTTTTATATAGTATTGACCACTTATATATTATCTCTTAAAATTCAAGTATTTAATGTTGCATTTAAAAAAGTTATTTTAATACTTTTATCTATTTTCTTCCTAGTTTTTCCTTATTGACATAAATAAAAGATTATATCAGTTATATTCTCGCCTAGAAAAGACATACGTCGTCTGGCAACTATACTCTACGCTTCTGGTCAACTGTCAATATGTTTTGAGGTTATGTCTAGCTGTTCATTGTATTCAAATTTGAGAGTCCCGTGGTACGTAGACTCGCGGTTTTTTGCATAAACTAAGTATGTACAGTGTACACCAACACAGTTCAGAAATAGATTTTTTTTAAAAGGCGAATCATTTTTACAAATTTTTAAAAATATTCGAGACAGTAAAAACAAGTATTAAAATATAATTTTACCATTCCAACCCACAAGTGGGGAATGGTAGGTACCTAGTGGTTTAGGTCAAAAAACACTTTTAAAAAATTTTACAATATCTTTTCGTTTTGAAATCCCCCGAAACCAAAAAACATATTTTTGGAAAAACGATGTGCGTCTGTTAGTCTGTGAACACGATACAGGTCAAACGGATGAGCGGATTGAAACCAAATTTTGGGAGGATGCTTGGTCTGCAAATATGAAGAGCCCTATTCTTTTTGGGAAAAATCGAAGCTTGCTATAAAGGTGTTTTTTATATAATAATGGTATACTTTTCATAACGGAGTATTATTCTATTTATTATTTCAAGAAAGTTTTGTTACACAATTTTTTTTTCTAAACTTTACAATTCCGGAAATATTTTGAAAATAAAAAAAAAACAGCAGTTTTTTGTTTTGTAGATCTGTCAAAACTAAGCTAAATAAGTGGAACATTTTATGTACTTAGTTAACAATGGCAATGAATAGCAAATATATTGAATACTAGCCGTTACCCGCGTCACCTCAAGCGATATCAGAAATTTTCTTTTCTTTATTATAGGTACTATAACAAATGTCAACATTTTGAAGTTAGAACGGTTCCGTCGCTCAATTGGATGGAATTTTTTTCTAGTTTTCCTTATTGACATAAATAAACGATAATCAGTTTTATACTCCTAGAAAAGACATACGTCGTCTATTTCAGTTAAAATAACTACGGCAGAAAAAGAAGTTGAGAGAGAAGGTCTGGTGTGTAAATAAACACACGTTTATGACGCTAGCATACATAGAGAACTATTTACATCGTAAATAGGTGTACATAAAAATTTCTTACATATACCACCTCCATAAATATGATGCGTCCGCTTCCCCAGCTTTTGTCTTGCTCCTATGATCCATCTCTCCTTCTTCTCTTCCCCAACACAATACTTACGCACAAAGAGTTTAGTCTTCGGTGATCCGTTTCTGCGAATATTAAATCTTAAAAATGCGTGAATTTACGATAACTGTGGCGATGGTCGGTGAAAATTGTGTCGGAAAAACTGCTCTGTTGCTTCGCTTTACTGAAAATGACATTTCAAAAGTGAACGTAACAATCCTTGACAAAAAATCCACAAGTTTTATGGTTGACAACTACCGAGTAAATATGACCATTAAGGATACTACTGGTGGTGAAAAATTTCGATGTTTGATTCCGGAATTTTGCAGCGACGCCGAAGGTCTAATCTTTGTCTACGATGTCAACCGATTAAAAACATTTGAAGAAATACCGAATTGGATGTACGAAATGAACAGTCATTTCACTGTCGATAATGCAGTAATTGCGCTTGTTGGTACCCAAATTGATGTCGGACAACGCCAAGTAACAACCAGACAAGGCGCCCATTTTGCATCCAACTACGATATGATGTTTGCTGAAACTAGTGCTGCGACTGGAGAAGGTGTTGACGAATTGTTCAAAAACCTTGCGAGGAAAATTATTTTGAAACAATTTAAAAATTGTAAAAGACCGGATGGAAAGGAACCTAGAAACACACGTTTTAATACGAAAATCGAAGCAGACCAATCAGCTGACCAAAGTGGACATGGGAATATTAATGCCAATGTTACCTTGAATGTGAACTGTAGTATTTGTTAATTAATCGAAATGTTTACTTTTCTTTCTTGCTTATCGACCAGACTAGATCCACTTAGCATATCTCCTTTTTCTCGTAAGGGAAACAAGTCTACGGGTAACCTTTACGCGCAGTTGAAGTAAAACATGCAAACAATACATTAGCGGCAATAGAAATTATAGTGATGTGCCGGATCGTTAAAAATGGATATCCGAGGATACGGATCTGAATACGGATATTTGGTTTCAAGATCCGCGGATACGGATACGGATCTTAACTTTCTTAGAGTACGCGGCGGTAAATATTGCACATTGACCTTTGGAAAGAGACTATCTGTTATGGGAAAAAGTTATTGATCTCTTTAAGAGTTAACTCTCATAACAGATTGTCTCTTTTCAAAGATCGATGTACACTATCTCATTATAAAGATAGTTTTTTAGTACCTTTGAGTTATGTAGTATTGGTATGGTACTCACTACGATAAATGTTTGCAATATAAAGGTGCCAAATACGATTTTAAAAAATAAAAAATAATCTGAATGGAATTTAACAGTTTCTCATTATTACTTAATCACCTATATATGTATATAAAATTTCATCTATGAATTGAAAATTAATAAGGTAAAAGATCCGTAAAAGATCCGCCAAAAACTAACGGATACGGATCTTTTTTCTTCCTCGGATATCCACAGATACGGATACGGACATCACTAATAGAAATACACACTCTGAAAATTTCAAGTCTCTACCTATTATGGCTCTTGAGATACAGCCCGCTGACAGACAGACGGACGGACAGCGGAGGCTTAGTAATAGGGTTCCGTTGAGCGCCCTTCGGGTACGGAACCCTAAAAAAGAGCGCTTGTTCTAATTTTAAAACCTATCTTGTGAGCTAGCAGACGAGCCCGCAGTGACGTCATTTCGTACCCAGTCTACCGGTCAGCAGAAGTCCAAGCAGTGTTTCTATAGCTTCGTGTGCAGGGGCCTTTACATTATTCACACGCTTTCCCCTCCACACTAATAGATAATATTTCCCCATCTATATATTTATGCCTATTTCACAAGCTTATGTATGTTCTTCCGGCACAGTTGATTCGTTGAAGTTCTTTCGTTGTCGCAAAATATTATTTCTTACACGTTGGTGTAGACACCCTTAATTTCATAAATATTTTTCATCTTAAAAATGCAAGAGTACAAGCTGACAGTGGTGATAGTTGGTGAAAGTGGTGTAGGCAAAACGTGTCTAATGCTTCGCTTCACTGAAAACAATATTTCAAATCCGAAAATAACAATTTTGGACACGAAATCGGCAAATCTAGTTGTTGACGACTGTCCAGTAAAAATGATCATCAAGGATACGGCCGGTGGTGAAACTTATCGATCTTTGACCCCGGCATATTTTAGGGACGCCCAGGGCGTTGTCTTTGCCTACGATGTCAATAGATTGAAATCGTTTGAACAGATACCGTTTTGGATGAGCGAAATGCAGTGCCATTGCACTGTCGATAATGCAGTATCCGCCCTCGTCGGTACGCAAACAGATGTTGGAAGCCGTCAAGTGACGATCAGTCAAGGCAGTGCGTTCGCATCTGCGCACGATATGCTGTTTACAGAGACCAGTGCTGTGAACGCGGAAGGTGTCAACGAATTGTTCAAAAACCTAGCGAGGAAAATTATAGAGAAACAATATAAGAATTGTAATAGACCGGGTGGAAAGGAACCTGCAACCATACGTCTTTACGGGAAAATCAGAGCAGACCAATCGGCTGATCAAAGTGGACATGGAAATATCAGTGCCAATGTTACGTCAAATGCAAATTGCGGTTGTTAATTACCGTATTTTTCGGATTATAAGATGCACCTCACATACATAAGATGATTTTTAGAAAAATATATTTTAATGTTTTTTTCGGATCATATTTTTAAAGTGAAACTTTTATTCTATCGCCTCGAATTTTTCTGGCCGTCTGTTGCATGTCGCATTACAGGCGGCCGCGGAGTAGGGGTAAAGTAAAAGGCGTTCGGAGTAGGCGCTCTGTAGAGCAGCCAAGGCAAATATGGCGGCGCCCATGGTTAGCATCAGCTGACCGTGTAGTATGTATAACACATAGTCAGTCTGTCATGCGGGCAAGTGCTGTACAGTGTTTACATGTTTTTATTCGTGTATTCATGTGAATATTGTTGTTTACAATTAATCGTGATGGATAAGTGTCTACAATCCAATAAAAGTTTCACTTGCGTCGTGGTTTCTTAAAACCACACAACTTTTTTTTTTATTGTTAACATAAATTTAGAGACGATTTATTAAGAAAATATTTTAATGTTACCTTCATAACACGCACCCAAAATTTGAGTTAATTTTCCTATGTAAAAAGGTGCGTCTTTAGTCCGAAAAATACGGTATTCAATATGGTGCAATTCTATTTTATCTGATGAAACATTACATAATAGTATTAATATATAAACAATTTCTTTTTTAATGCGAAACATCCAATGGCACGTTTGGTTGGGAGTAAGATCGTGCAATTGGCGCGACACTTTTATGGGACGACGTTACGTGTGTGTGAGTTAAATTAATAGGCTTTTGTATAGTTAATATAGTTTTGTTATATCGGATAAACTTGACCTATTGGTACCCAATTACTTGTATCTAACTATCTACACTAATTCGTGATCAATAGTGTTTTCTCTCTCTATAAAGCACGTTAAAAAAAATCGACTAACGATTCGATTAATCGAAAATCGATCTTTTAATGCTCGATTTAATTGAGAATCGATTCTGACACAATTGATTTGAATCGATTTGGATTTTTTTAAAGGCATGCCTAGTTCCTAAGCGGCACGCCAGAATGTATTCTCAGTAGCTGTGTTTATGTTTATATATCTATTACAGTGACCTTGGTCAAAAATAGCTTCTAAATATATGCTTTTCAAACTGTTTCCGAATCATCGTCGATGTCAGGATTTATCTGACTCTATGGAGACGATTGACTCATGTCGACTGTTAAATGGAACGATGCGATAAAATTATCTACGGGTTTTTTTATATCAATGTGAATAATTTGATAATTTATACTATAATATATTACATTTAAAACATATGCTTGAATAAATATTAAAATGTTTTGATAAGTTTTAAAAATGGTTCACATATTTTTTTTAAGGTAGTACGAGCACCAAGGCAACTTTAAATAAAAGGCTTGATTTTTTTATATTTCGGTAGATGGATGATATGTTTTCATTGATTTCTCCAAAACTAATCGGTGGAAATAAAACAAAAACTATTTAAATTAAAGCTAAAACCTTAATAAATTATTAGTCTTCGACTAATTAAAAAGATATTTAATATTTTTAATTAAATATCTTTTTAATTAGTCGGGCACAACGGGTTTTTTTTTGTTTTCAATAATTTATTGAGGTTTTAACTTTAATTTAAATAGTTTTTTTTTAATTTTCACCGACTAGTTTTGGAGAAATCAATGAAAACATATCATCCATCTACCGTTTAACCATAAATCTAATGTTAAATATGGCTACTTTTGAAGTCATTTATTTATTTAAATAATCGGGCGCCCCCCCCCCCTAAAATTTTCAGAATTGGTTTAGACTTAGTCCAAGTTCATATAAAAAAATCAAGCCTTTTATTTAAAATTGCCTTGGTGCTCGTACTACCTTAATTCATTATCAACCAGTTTATTATATACTATACTCGGTCCGACTTCGCCCGAATTTGTAAATTGCCACCGTTTTTTCGTGGAGCTCTTATTCTAACGCGATTTTACATAGCCTATGTCCATCCTGAAAATCCATTCTAAATACTGGTTAAAAAAATTTGAAATCGGATGAGTAGTTTCGGAGATTACCCTCTAACTCACAAAATTGGCGAAGAATGCTGGCCTTTTGATGCATTTTGAATAATATTTTTTGATGTACCTACTTTTTATCTTAATCTATCTTATCTACTATTTACCTTAATTTCTTTTTTAATACATAAAACGTGGATATAAGGTAAGTTATTACCTTTATATTTAAATAAAATACATTAATTTATTGAAAACTAGCTGCTCCCCGCGGCTCCGCCCGCGATTGAGATGACACACGACAAAATGTTTGTTCAGTTCACAGAGTTTATGATGAAACGAATTCCCTACTTTTTATTTTTTTTAATCTGTTTTTTATTTTATTTTTTGACGTGATAACGTCTTATAAATTGATGAAATACCGGCACGTAAAACTATCGTCCGTAAACCGACTTTACAGACAACCAATTTTTTTTAGCCTAAGTTACTCCTTAGAACATCAGATATCGGCCAGTAAAAGTCCTGTCAAAATCAGTACAGTCGTTTCGGAGATTAGTCGGAACAAACAGACAGACACACAGACAAAAACTTTAAAAATTGTTTTTTTGCTATACGTACCGTATATACTTTTATTTGCATTTAGTAAAAAGCTGTTATTTTGACATTACAAACAGACACTTCAATTTTATTTTTCTGTATAGATTATTACAGTATACATATTCGACTTAACCTCATTTTAACAGTTGAACCTATCTTATCTAAACGCGTTTTACATACTTGAGTGTAACTGATTTTATAAATATATTTTTGGGTAATCAACTACAACCGAAACAAGTTTTTTATTAAAATCTGTACAAAACAACTGTTTTTAACATATTCTAATATACGAAATCAATATAAAAATGTCCTATTTTTCGAGCTGATTTGACTTTCATTGAGCGAACTATGAACAAAAAAAAATACTGCAGCTTTTTTTTTAATTTGCTCCCCTCAGAAAAAATTGACCAAAAAATTCTTTAAAATCGGTTGAACCGTTTGGGCTGTACGATTGATACAAAAAAGCAAACTAGGCTTAATAATTTTAAACGAAGTTCACATATAATTCACATTGTAAAATCGGCTCTTAATGTTACTTTATTTCGTGGTAAGAATACATAATTCGATTGTAAAATATTATTTTAAAGATCGTCTACTAATCGGTATTCTAATAAGATAAGATTTCTGTCAAAACCGATATTAATACGAGCGAAACCGATGTAGAACTAGTCTTGGAGATGGTGAAAAAACAAACACACGTGCTCCCCTCCACACTAATCTACGCTGTACATTCCCCCGGCTTTTAGTTTGTATCAAGACAAACGTTGTGTACAGCCCAAGCATGTAAAGTAAACCATCTGATTTAGTATTTGTTCAGTCGTTGTCACAAAGTATAATTTTCTAACCAAAAAAAAAATGCAGGAATACAAATTAACTGTGGTGATAGTTGGTGAAAGTGGTGTTGGTAAAACGTGTCTGATGCTACGTTTCACTGAAAACAATATTTCAAATCCGAAAATAACAATTTTAGATTCAAAATCTGCAACTCTAGTGGTTGACGACTCTCAAATAGAAATGATTATCAAGGATACGGCCGGTGGTGAAACTTTTCGATCTTTGACGCCGGCATATTTTAGGGACGCCCAGGGCGTTATCTTTGCATACGATGTAAATAGACTGAAATCGTTCGAACAGATACCATTTTGGATGAACGAAATGGAACAGCATTGCACTGTCGATAATATAGTGTCCGCACTTGTCGGTACGCAGACAGATGTCGGAAACCGTCAAGTGACGATCATTCAAGGAAGTGCGTTCGCAGCTGCGCACGATATGTTATTTACTGAGACCAGTGCTAAGAACGCAGAAGGCGTCGACGAATTGTTCAAGAATCTAGCGAAAAAAATTATAGAAAAACAATATGTGGATGGGAAAAAACGAACTGGAAATGATTCAGATACCATACGACTCGATGCAAATTTAAACGCGCGACAATCGGCATCTCAAAATGGAGATCGAAATATTAGCGCCAATGTCGCAACTAATGTTAATTGTTTTTGCTAGTTAACCGAAATTATGCAGTTCCATTTGAACTGCTATAAATATTAATTGCGCAATATTAATTGCCTTTGGCGTATAAATATCTAAATACTGAGATATAAAACAGCTGATTTTCATTCATGTATATATTACGGTTAATACGAGAAACTAGTTTATTCGCGAATTAATCGGCTAATACCCGAATTAACCAATACAGCCGGTTATTACCAAAGAAAGAAATATGATTTAGCAATTTTCGCAAATTATTCGGTTAAAACGCGAATTAGACAATATGATCGGTTATATCCGATAGCTCTTGGCTCTTTCGCGAATTAGCCGGATAATATGTTAAGTAAGCAATTAACCTCAAATTCATAGACGTGCGTATAAGTAGTGAGCTGTAATTTTTATTAAAATAATACAAAATAACAAATGTTCTCCAAATAAAATAAAACAACACTGATACAAATAGTGTTACCAGCCATGTTGACAGTTGATAAAATACTGAGACAATAAACGTTTTATACGGTTGCTTTTGGATAATTCGCGTTTTAACCTGCTTGCACTTGATAATAGGCGAAAAAGCGAGAAACTAAGACATATTCGGCATTTATCCTTGACGCCGGTTAATTCGCGAATAAACTAGTTTCTCGTATTAACCGTAACATATATACCGTTTAGATTACATATTTCTGAAGAAGATCCAAATCCGGATCGAAACGTCATTTATTGAGATATTGAATTATAATTTTATAATTTTTTGTCAATATACACTCTGAAAAAATTGGTTGATAATTTTATTTATTTAAAACAATTGTGGTTATTTACCAGTGGCAACAATACTGAATAGTTGTATCGTGGGTTTTTGAAGATTACTAATGTCGAAAATATTCAAAATATACTGTAAATGAAGTGAAAAACAGCTGTGTTATAGAGCAGGGGTGTCGGCTGCATTTTCTAAAGGGCCGTTTATAAGATTTAGTGGGCCAGACTATAAATAAAAAAAAAAACTAGAACACATACTAGATTAAGATCTTTATTTATTTCGTTTAAAATAAAGTGGGAGAATTATCTTGAGCTTGAGGATCCAGACACCTGAGGTCTCTTGTTTTTGATAAGCTCATTTATGTCAGGTGTCTAAAATTCTCACTGGATAGATTCTGGTCGCGGGCCGTATTGAGATGGCTTGAGGGCCGTATATACCTCTGTTATAGAGGGTAGTACAAAAAATTTAGTATATAACTCGGGCGCAATGATATTATAGCTCGTGTGACTTAATCTCGCTATGCAAGATAATGTCACACATTGTCGATAATATATTTCATTTGATCCAGGATACATAAAATACTATTTTGATATAATTCATGAGTCAGAAGTCAAAGGTGAGAAGCAAGCTAAAACAATGTTCGATTTTTTCAAATAAATAAAATTATCGACCAATTAAACTATATGTATATTGACAAAAATAATAAAATTATAAATCAATATTTCACTAGATGACGTTTCGATCCGGATTTGGATCTTCTTCAAAAATAATCTAAAAAATATAAAAATTAATTAGTATCTCTATTTATTTTCTAATAGAATGGAGTTTGAATTATCGATAATTTTATTTATTTGAAGAGTTCTATTCAGACGTTAATCAAAGATTTGAATGTTCGATTTTGTCAGTGACAAATTCTAATTTAATAGTATAGCTTGCGCACCTCAAGATGTCCTTGTAAGATATACTGCTAGAATATCAATATCGTTCGAATCGCTCGAGATAACGCAGCTTCACGATAGAAAAGGGAACCAATCAGGAGCTCGGAAAGCCGGACGAAAATGGCTGCCTACATGAGGAGAAACGGCAACTTCACTCTTGTGTTTTCCTTTTTCTGTTTTAGATTTGACTTTTTAGGAGAAACTATTTATGAACTATAAATTGTTTTGACAACGAACACAGGAATACGATATTAAAAAGTTTCCACCTAGGCACCTAGTTCGTGGATGGAAGATAATTTTCTCGAGCAAAAAAACTAAAAACTATACCTTTGAGAAATTGAGGCGAACCCGTTTTGAGTTTTCCTCATTTACCTTCTCAACCGTTACTTGTACGAAAAAATTAATAAATTTTTATAGCTTAGCTGATTTTTATAATTTTTAGATCTCGTGGTGCAGTTAATCCGTTACACTCTGATCTTATATTGGAGTTTACAATATGCATTAATTTTTTTATCATTCCAACTCCATGGTGCTAAATTAGATCAAAACCCTTTTGTCAAAATATTTTTATAACTATATTTTTTTCATTTTAAGAGACCCCGAGTCCAAAAAACATATTTTTGGAAAAAGTCTGTCTCTGAGCACGATACAGGTCAAACATCTGAGTGAATCGAAGCCTTTTTTTGGTAAGATGCTTGACATATAATATAAAGAGTCTTAATTTTTAGGGAAAATTGGCGCATGCGCAAAAGAGATGTTATGACGTTTTGTATATAACAATGTTACCGATACTTTTCATAGCGGTTTATTATTCTATTTATTTTCCGAAGAAAGTTTTGTAAAAAATATTTTTTTCTAAACTTTAGGTATAGTTTCGGAATATTGTGAAAATAAAAAATCAGCTCTTTTGTTCTGAAGACCTGTCAAAAAGAAATCAGTTAGGTAGCTATCAAGCATGCTTAGATAAATTTTTAAATGTGAAATCATATTATGTAACCATGCAAACGAATAGCAAATATCATAATAGTTAATACTAGCCGTTACCCGCGTCACTGCGCGCGTTAACAGAAATTTTATTTTATTTATTATAATACCTATGTTAAAATGCCATAATTTTTTAAGTTGAGTTGAATTGGCTGGAATTTTTTTATGTATAGTTCAAACAATTTTTTTTACACATTTAAATGCTTGGTTTATTCGGAAGTATAAAAAAAAATATGCAAATTCTCCAGTCTGTCTGAATTTAGACAACTCATCAGTTTACAAAATTTTACTAGACTTACTTACTTATACTTTTATATATTTTTTATGAATAATAAGTTTGTGATAATATTTCTTTTATAATAAAATTGTGAAAACAAAATGTTTAAATTTTTTTTTCTCAAACTGAAAATTTCATTCCTTTATAAAATTAATACTTTCAAAAATTATTTAAAAAATTAAATATTTTTTGTTTTATTTGCCATTTAATTTAGATATTAGATTTTAAGCTAAATCGGTTCAACACATCTAAAGGTATTAACATATAGGCAAAAAAATCTAGATGATGAATTACAAATAAAATATTTGTTTTTTTTTCTAAAATGTGTAGATTGTGAGAAAAAAATATTGCCGAAAAAATATTACTCGACAAACATTGTAGTTTGACCAACAAACTCACAATCAAATTTTAGCACAAATGCCAGATTGTCTCTAGATATATTATGTGTACAAAACATATAGCCAACAATTTAAAATCCAATTCCTACGCCACTGTCCATTCTCAGTATTACACCATTTTGTATACAATGGTCGAGTTAAAAATATCTAGAATAAATATATGTCTTAGAAACTAGTTCCGAACCAAACCGTATACTTTCGAAAAAGAAAATAAAAACTAAAAAGAAGCCACTAAAAAGGTAAAAATAATAAAGTTTTGAGGTCGGCTCCAAAACTCAGTACTTAAATTAAATCTCTGTGGATTTCTGAAAAAAAGTTTTATTGCGGTACCCTTCGTAACTTATCATTGGATCATCGGAAATCAAAAAATCAAAATGATTTTTTTTTAGTTGAGATAACATCAAGTTTTTTTTTGTTTATTTTTCAACTTTTTACAGAAGTCAAAATATAGATTTCTCATTAAAAATTTAAAAATATAATAAAAAATATTATTTTAAAATACATGAAAATAAAAAAAAAACTCGACATCATTACCCCGTTATTAATGTAAAGAAAGAGTGTGGAAAATTGAAAATTTCAAAAGGATCGGTGCAGTAGATTTTGAGCTACCGACTTCAAAGAAAAACTCTTTAAAGTTTTTCAGGCATTGGCGTAGCAAGAGGGGGGTCAGATGGGCCTGGCCCACCCTAAATATTAATTGTTCACGTACAAATAACAACATAAATATACAATAATCTACGTTATCTTTGGCGTCAAATTTCTCCAGAAAATCGTGTTGATCGAATTCGCTTCTATGAACAGTTTTCAAATCTATACTAATATATAAAGCTGAAGAGTTTGTTTATTTGTTTGAACGCGCTAATCTCAGGAACTACTGGTTCAAATTGAAAAAAAATTTTTTTGTTGGATAGCTCATTTATCGAGGAAGGCTATAGGCTATATAAAATCAGGCTACGAGCATTAGGAGCGGAGCATTAATGAAAAATGTTGCAAAATGTATCTCAGAAATAAGCTTCTATTCAGGTGAAATGCACTAACTAATTATACTCATATTAGCGTTGCCAGAATATAACGCCGGCTAGCTCAATCGGTAGAGCACACGACTGTCAATACCAGAGTCGTGAGTTCGAGCCCTATGTTGGGCGAATATATTTTTATTTATTTTTTTTTTTTATTTTCTACATTGCTCCGATCATCATGAAATTTGGACACAACATTCATCTCGGTAAACTAAGATGAATCATGAATGTGTGTACTCATGTTCCTCCCTTCCCCATTCGTTCTTTTACACCCGGGTGAAACCAGACGGGACCACTAGTTATGTATAAGTAGCAGCTGATAATGGTAGGTTGAGTTGAAAATTCCCCCCCCCCAGGGTAAAATCGTCGCTACGCTTATGTTTGCAGGTATAGAAAACCGGCCTTGAGCAACGGACGCTCAAATGCTCATAGCTCCGTTAATTCTGCTCAAATCGACTTGAAATTTTGACACAATATCTTTGAGATATACATTCATTTAAAAAAATGAAAAAATAAATTTAAAATCTTAAGCCCCCTTCTTAAATTGTGATTTGTTGAAGTGTACCATTCGAAGTTTCACTGCAATGTATGTTATAACAGCATAAACGATTATGAACTAATTTTAGAACATACAAAAAAACAAACATTAATTCCACGTGTTCCCCTCCACGCTAATCTATGTATGTTGTTTGCCAGCATTAGATTATTGTGTACATTACATGTAGTGCAGTTTTAGTTCATTCGTTGTCGCAAAATATTATTTTTAAATCTTAACAAAAATGCAAGAATACAAACTGACAGTGGTTATAGTTGGTGAAAGTGGTGTTGGAAAAACATGGCTAATGCTACGTTTCACCGAAAATAGTGTTTCAAATTCAAATGTGACAATTCCAATTGACGCTAAACTCGCAACACTGGTAGTCAATGGATGTCAAGTTAAGATGCTCATTAAAGATACAGCTGGCGGTGAAACATTTCGATCTTTGACACCCGCGTATTTCAGAAACGCTAATGGCGTGATCTACGCGTACGATGTCAACAGAGTGAAAACATTTGAACAGATTCCGTTTTGGATCAAAGAAATGGAACGTTTTTGTAACGTCGATAATGCAGTAGGTGCACTAGTCGGTACCAAAACCGATGTTGGAAACCGACAAGTGACGATCAACCAAGGCAGCAACTTTGCTTTTAGTCATCATCTATTGTTTTCTGAGACCAGTGCTCTGAATGCAGAGGGTGTCGATGAACTGTTCAAAAATCTAGCGGAAAAAATTATAGAAAAACAATTTAAAAATGGTAATAGACAGGGCGGAGAAGATCACAGAACCATACGACTTGATTCAGCAGTAACAGCAAATCAGTCAGCTGATCAAAGAGGAAATGGCAACGTTAGCGCCAATGCTACAACTAACGTCAATTGTTTCTGCTAGCGATTTGAAAATATCGTTTTATATTCGAGATTAGGCGTGGGCCACTCCCCGTAATAGTGTGATAAAGGCGGGAGCAGACACATGCCAAGGCTGGCCCAATAAACATTTGGCAAATATTGGTTTTAAATCTCGTCTTCCTTTACTCCGATGACTTCGAGCTGGCTACACATTAACCAATCCTCCAATAACGTCCTGCAGCCTCGAATATTTGACGATCATTGTTACAGCGGCCCCATAATCAGTCCAAGATCCCAGAGCCTAAAGACCTACATCATTTAAATACTGTAAAGATTTTATCAATCATGTATATTAATACGCTAAGGTTTAAGATGTTTGCCTCCCTTTTTAGAAAAAACCTCACAATTTCTCCACATAAATTATATATCATTTTACAGATAATTGCTTGCTCTACTGACATCGCCAAGTAAAAAATTTATGATTGCTTTTGTTTTTGTAAATTAATTAAAATACAGCAACGCTGAACAACGTCTGCCATCTGACGGCTTTAATTTTGAAACAACGTCAACACTTCGATCTGTCATCTGACCTTCATATTGTAATACAACAGACACAATACTGCACACTGCCATCTGACGGCTTGAATTTTGAAACAGCGAGCAACGCTGAACAACGTCACAGCAATGCTGCATGATGCCATCTGACGGCTTAGCTCAACGCTTTTGCTACTTGCGCCTCTATATGACAATTTTAGTAAAATATTTCTTTGATCTGTCATCTGAGCTTCATATTGTAATACAACCAAAAGAAGAACGTTATAAGCAGTGTGCAAAATTAGAAACGAATTGAATACCTGCAATCATATTTAAAAAATAGTTTTTTAAAGTGATAATTATTATACTTATTTAGTGCGAATAATTCGCACAGGTCACTCTAGTAAATGTGTAATAGCTAACAAGTAAGCATGCATTTTTAACTGAATATTACACATTTTGTGATAAAATCTTAGCAGTAGTAAAATGATGTGGGTTGGGGCTCTGGGATCTTGGTATATAATCTTTATT
The DNA here is from genome assembly GCA_963575645.1 of Xanthostigma xanthostigma. Lineage (NCBI taxonomy): Eukaryota > Metazoa > Arthropoda > Insecta > Raphidioptera > Raphidiidae > Xanthostigma > Xanthostigma xanthostigma. The sequence continues at coordinate 8,359,921 of OY754464.1, forward strand.
GGACGATATTTGGCCAGCCTTGGCATATGTGTGGCCGCGTCTTAAGCTGCTAACGATGGATGATAGAGAGGCCAATGTTAGCGCCGTTGCCTAAAAAGTGTAATTATCGAAATGGCTTCAAAATTGAAATCTAAGCCATTTGTAAAAAGGAGCTGAGTTCAAATATCATAACACTAGTTTGCGGATAATGGATTACTCAGTGAAGGGTGCCACTGCCAAAATCCTCTATGTATCAAAATAATGTAAATTTTAATAAAGTTTCTAGTGAAATTAAAGACCTGCCTCTATCACCTTTTAAAAGACAATTAAAAAAATGTTTAATAGAAAAATGTCTTTATTGTATGACGAGTTCTAATTTTATCTGTATTTTAATTATTATGTAATGTATATTGGCATATTTCACAGCTTTTATGGTATTCTCGAAATAATTAATAAATCAATATATCTATTTATAATTTGATACAAATGTTGAATTAATAAAATTATTACTCAATATTGAAATCGAGAAAAATATGTCTTAACGCATTCAATATATTGTTTTTTCGGCAGGGTTCTGTACTGCGACCCAAGTTTTATTTATTTTTTTTAATTTTGCTGTCATGTAGGTAGTACCTATAAATCAGCGGTCGACAACCTGCGGCCCATGACTGTTTTATAAATAAAAGTCTTATATACCTACATAAATAAATTAATTAATTAATTTTCACAAACCCAATCATTTACAAATGAACGTGATTGATCTCCAGTCTAATGATACTTTCAAAAACTCTTTCTTTGAAATCAAAGATCTTGTTAAATTTTATGGAAGTTTGCCATCTAATTTTGACGAATTGAATAGGTTTGCTCTGCAATTAATTACAATTTTTGGTAGTACTTACTTATGCGGACAAACCTTTTCGATTCTCAATTACAGAAAAAATAAATATGCTTTTCGTCTCACAGATGAACATTTGAGAGCTATTCTACGAATTGCAACTACAAACCTGGAAGCTAACATACAACTTAAATACAGCCTCAAACGTCACAGAAATTTTTGTAAAATAACAGTTCTATTTTGAAGTTTTCAGTTAAATTAATAATAAAATTCAAATAAAATGTTTTCGAATTTTTAATATCACAAATATACCTATTATTAAAATTATGAACAAGTGCGGCCCGCCTTTATTTCAATTTGCCACTATGTAGCCCCTTGCTTGCCAAAAGTTTGCCGACCGCTGCTATATAAATAATAGCAAGTAATTATGTCTGTGGTAAAACTTGGGTTTACGGTACCGGAAGTCAATTGGCTTCAATGTGTTGGTCAAAAACTAAATTTGTTATCGTGAAGTTATAAACATTATCTATTCTAATGTGTTTAAATATTTGTTATCAATACGAAAATGAATTTCTGTGCATAATTCTGTGAATGGCGCAAAACAAAAAATAGATATACTGTTAGCAAAATACTTACTTGAATGATAAATAGGAGCTTTTGTACAGTAGGTAAATTAAATATTAATTTTTTTAAAGAAATTATTTTTATTAAAATAGTATTTATAAGATAAAATAAATAAACAATTTGAATTGTTGAATTCTGTTGCCGTTTGTGGTTATAACAATATATTTGTTGTAATTTTATTTTACCATTCCAACCCACACATGGTACTAGTTTAGGTCAAAAATCACTTTTCAAAAATTTTACAATTTCTTTCCGTTTTGAGGTCCCCCGAATGCAAAAAACATATTTTTGAAAAAACTCTGTGCGTATGTGAACACGATACAGGTCAAACGGATGAGCGGATTGAAACCAAATTTTGGGAGGATGTTTGGTATGCAAATATGAAGAGCCCTATTGTTTTTGGGGAAAATCGGCGCATGCGCAGAAGAGATACATGCTATAACGGTGTTTTTTTATATAATAATGGTATACTTTTCTTAATGGCTTATTATTCTAATTATTTTTTTAAGAAAGTTTTGTTAAATTTTTTTTTTTCTAAACTTTATAGTTTCGGAAATATTTTGAAAAAAATCAGCCGGTTTTTGTTTTATGGATCTGTCTGAAATAAACTAGTTCGGCATGCTTTGATTAATTTTTACATGACGTGGAACATATTATGTAGGTAACCATGGCAACGAATAGCAAATATCATATTGAATACTAGCCATTACCCGCGTCACCTCACACGATATCAGAAATTTTATTTTTTTTATTATAATCAAATGCCAACATTTTTGAAGTTGGAATGGCCCCGTCGCCCAATTGGCTGGAATTTTTTTTAATTTTTAATATTTTATCTATTTATTGAATATCGCTACAATTAATTTACTGAACTTTCTATATGATGTATGATACCAGCTTTACTTTGTTTATACATTTTTTTGGAATATATTGTATGTAGAAGCTTGTTTTTTTCTTTTCTTTCTATTCTTCATAGAAGTTACCAGCAGTGTCACTTCTCTCGATGTCTTTTTTCAATTTTTTTGACAACCCTTTCTGCAACCAAGCATTGTTCTTACGCCTTTAAGGACGTAGTCCTATGTTCAAGCTTGTTTCTAAACATTTTTTCAGAATTTTTTTTAATAACAAAATAATGTACAATCATTTCAATTTTGTTACATGTTTTTACTGACATCGTAAGCTAAGAAAAAAAAATTTTTTTTGCTTAATTTTACGCCATTTTATAATTGTTTTTTTAACCTAAAATAGACCACTTTAAATGGTGGTAGGTGGGTAGCGCGGGTGATAACGTCACTTGGAGTTATCTGAATTATAAAAATTAAATTGGTTATTGTTTTTTAGGCTTGTGGCTCTATTCCGTACTAGAAATAAACATTTTTATTGATAGATAACAAAATGGCGGATTTTTAAAAAATAAACAACGAGAAAATCGTGATTTTAACGTTGAAAATCGGTTAAAAAAATAGAAATAATTTTTATAATTAAGTAATTCTAGTACCGCACGGAACTATTGTTGTGTAGAATACCCTGTGCAAAATTGAAAGCAATCGGTTGTATACAATTGTTTCAATCAAAAACGTAGTTTGAGAAAAACGCGTTTAAAGTTTTGATTTCAGATTTCTTACAAAAAAATAAAAATGAATATTAACACTAATCAACTATGCCTGGTGTATAGTAAACCTTCCGTTTCTTCAAAAGCATCGTTTTCTGCTAATTTTTTTGCTCTACTCTGCGAGAGTATAAGGGCAACGTGATAAAAATTGAGAGGTAAGAGCAGGTAAGAGTCTTACCATAAGACCGTTGCTATATAGCTTTGTAAATATTTAATATTTCGGTCTAAAATTTTTACAGTATTTTCTCAATATATTATACTTACTATAAATGTAAAAAAAATAAATTCGATTTTCCGGAACCCGGACACCAGACTACGTCCTTAAACAGAGCCAGTTGCTTCGACAGTACCTACTGCGCCATCTAATATGCGTGGATGATATCAATGAACGGCAGTGCCGGATTAACCTATAAGCAAATCAAACAATTGCTTAGGAAATCACTTCTCAGGGGGCACCAAGAAGCACCGTGTTAACAATTTTTTTTCTTTTTGTCATGTTCTCAAAAATTTTATCTATACTGGTATATCTTTAGAAGTATAAATGTTAAAAATAAATAATAATTTATTTTTGAAAATGAAAACGAAAAAAACATTATTTCTTAAGGGTTCAATTTTTCTCCAAATTTTCAATGAGAGCATTGATTGTAAAATTCAATTTTTTTCCTAACAATCTATCGTTTTTAACTTTTTTCTATCAATTAGATTTTTTTTTATAAACTGAACATATTATAGCCAGAGTGCCCGTCGGCAAAAATTTCACTGACACATACTCTCCCCAAACTTTGTATATTGCTTCATTAGGCCTAGTCTGATACCTATTTCCTCTATGACTTTTCTTGCTTTTGGGGCGTTTTCCCTCTAAATTTTCCGAAAGATGTCGTTTTGACGACATCTAAAAATTTATAAATACCTACTGTTTGTTTTTTTAATTGGATAGCTTAAAAACTTCAGCCAAAACGCTAAAATAATGTTCTCTGACAAATAACATGAACCTCGAATATGTCGAACATATTCAAGGTGTCAGACATTTTAAATGGTTCATATTATTAAAATTTAGAGGGAAAACGCCCCAAAATCAAATAAAGTCATAGAGGAAATAGGTGTCAGACTAAGCCTAATGAAGCCATATACAAAGTTTGGGGAGAGTATGTGTCAGTAAAATGTTTGCCGACGGGCACTCTGACTATTAGAGATGGGGCCTGTAAGCAAGAAATGCTTAGGGCATCAAGGAGTTTTAAATCCGGCACTGAGGAACGGTAAATAAAAGTGTTTCTAAGGAAATAATGCAAGCAAATGTAATTCAGTATCAAGTGTCGAGTGTCATTTTTTTCTTTTATTTAATGATGATAATAATTGATAAGTAATCTGTTTTTTTTTTACTGTAGATATTTACGTTTTATGTTTGATAAATTAATTATTTATATGTTTTAAATAACATTTCTGTCGTTTACATTTTTGTGGCAGTTTTCCTCAAAGTGTTACAAATTTTGAGATGTTTTCCTTTTTTATTTAATCTGAAGTATGTAGAGGAAAGATGCCTATTATTATAACCGTTATTTTGTTACCAATATTATTTACGTTTAATCAGCGCCTGCTTGTCTAAAAGACTTATTTTATTTTGTTCATTACCTAGACGCTGAACAAGTAAGGTCTTCAACCATCAACATCTATGAGCGGAAATGTGATTCGAACCCACGACAGTTCGATCCAAAGGCCAGCACGTTAACCGGCACATCAAGCTGTCTTCAGGGCAGAAGAAAAATGATGACTTAACGAAGACACCTTTTTTACCGGCAGCGAAAACCGAAGAGATGAGTTCAGCAGTCTCTGTTTGTATTATATACTCCTATATTGCTAGTTCCCGTAAGTGGTAGTGTTGCTCACCAAGAGAGACAGCAACTGCATAATTCTCTCTCACTTATTAATTATACTCGATACGTTATGCGCAAGCGTTGCGACTGTAGTGGGAAAGTGGGCAAGTGCACTATCCATTCTCGGATATGCGCAAAACATATGAGGCCTAAATGACGGAGATAGACATATGTATGTCTGCACCGTTGGGTCGTCATCCTTTTCCAGACACCTACTAGCAATATAGGTGTATTAAGTATATGGTTTGTAATTAGTGATGTGTCGCTCCTGAGCGAATCGTTCATAATGAACAACTCCTTTCTCGAAGCGGAGTGAGTCGCTCTTTTTTGTGAATGACTCACTCTGAGCGCCATTACTCTGTGCTGAGCTGTTCTGTACTGTTGCATTCGCACAGAGCGCACAAAGCACAGGCCACAGAGGCACTAGTGAATTTTGCACGTACGGAGTTATCTTTACTGAGTAATTTAATGTTGAATGACACACTGTAAGTGTAATAGTACTAAGCTTAACAGTGACTTAAACCATTCACATTGACGTCTTTGACAAAGATATAATATTGTAACAATAAACATTATTATTGTTAAGCTTTTATTATACTATATAGTATATCCGAAATGCGAATAATATAAGATCAGAATCATATTAAAATGAGCTCAGTGCTGAGTGTGTATTGTGCTGTGCAATGCTTCGTGACTCCTGAGCATGGCATCATGACAGTTCACACCTCTGCAGTAGTGCGTACTGTCTAGTGTCGCTCCTTTGAACGACACCCTCTGAGCGAGTCTTTTTAGTGAACGGAGCGAACGGAGCCAGCTCCCAATAAAGAGTCATGTGGACACATCATTAATATGAATGTTCTTTCATAGCTTCTAAAATATTAAACTGAATATGACAAATAAAATATCTGTCGATTCTTCTTGATAACGTGCTCGTTATAGGATTAAATATGGCGGATGAAAAACGCAAATTATTGAATATGAAAATAAGAAATGAATTAATTCCAAAACTATAAAAAGTTCTAGACAAAAATAAAAGTTTATAAAATTAAATCTCGACTACGAAAAAGTATCTGACATTTTTCTAATATGAAATACATTATGCAGTAGGCTACGAAAACCAACGTCTTTTTACCCGATTACTTATATATTGAAAGCGCGTTTTTTAAGTTTACGTAGTCGGGTTTATATCTGTTTTTGTTTATTCTTAGTCCAACCTGAAATCAGCACGGCAATCCTCGAGGTGGATCCCAGTCACATCCATCTTAAAAATTATTCAGGTTTCACTGTTAATCGCTTTATTTGTTTAGAAATTATTTTATACAAGTATCTTGACAAATAGGTATAGGTACTAAAAATATCGTTAATAATAGTCATTCAAAAATAGGCATCTTTCCTCCAGCATTGTTTAAGAATAATTCATATCTAGCAACATTCACAGACATCATACTGTTTCCGAACGGTTTCAAATAAAAACATCAACGTCATTAACAAGTTCAGTAGAATTTTATTGGAACTCCAAATCTTCTTGGTTTCCGGGCTTGTATGCCGTGGTCCATTGGTATTTCTACCTGACGTTTAGTCTACAACTGCGGTAGACATTATCAAAGGCGATGTGGTAGCGGGCGAAGAGCATACTACGACCGAGTAGAGAACACGAGCACCGCGCTGACTATAAAAGACGGAAGTACCGCACTTGTCGACACACTTACCTGTGAGCAGCCTAGAAGGACACTTCGCCCGCTACCACATCGCCTTTGATAATGTCTACCGCAGTTGTAGACGAAACGTCAGGTAAAAATACCAATGGACCACGGCATACAAGCCCGGAAACCAAGAAGATTTGGATCAACACCGGCCGTGAAAGCCTACACACTTTATTGAAACTATTTTAAAATCAGTACACTAGCAAACATAAATAAAAAACGTCCAGCTAATTTATATCAAATTATTATTTAGTATTATAGTTATACTAAGTGTACCAGAAAAACAGTTGAATATCAAACATATACACTAGCTGAATATAGCGCCTACTTCGGGTGTAGAACCAGGGCCGGCAGATGGTATTCATTCCGAGTGGGTAGTTGACCGGAAAATATATATTTTCTCTTTTCCGGGAAAGGGATATTTCTACTCATATTCATCAGACGCCATATGCGTGAGACGTCATATTCGTGAGACGTCATATTCGTGAGACGTCGTATTCATTAGACGTTATATTTGTGAGACGTTATATTCATCAGACGTCATATTCGTGAACTTCATATTTATCAGACGTCATATTTATCAGACGTCATAATCATCCGACGTCCTATTCATCAGATGTCATATTCGTGAGACGTCATATTCATCAGACGTCATATTCATCAGACGTCATATACGAGAGACGACATAATCATTAGACGTCATATTCATCAGACGACATATTCATCCAACGTCATATTCATCCGACGTCCTATTCATCAGACGTCATATTCGTGAGACGTCATATTCATCAGACTCATATTTAAAAGACGTCATATTCAACTAACGTCCTATTCATCAAACATCATATTCATCAGACGCCATATTCATCAGACGTAATATTCGTGAGACGCCATATTCATCAGACGTCATATTCGTTCGACGTCATATTCATCAGACGTCATATTCATACGACGTCCTATTTATCAGACGTCATATTCATCAGACGTCATATTCATCCGACGTCCTATTCATCAGACGTCATATTCATCAGACGTCATAATTATCCGACGTCCTATTCATTAGATGTCATATTCGTGAGACGTCATATTTATCAGACGTCATATTCGAGAGACGTCATATTCATTAGACGTCATATTCATCAGACGACATATTCATCCGACGTCATATTCATCCGACGTCCTATTCATCAGACGTCATATTCATCAGACGCCAAAATCATCAGACGTCATATTCGTGAGACGCCATTTTCTTCAGACGTCATATTCGTGAGACGTCATATTCATCAGACGTCATATTCATCCGACGTCCTATTTATCAGACGTCTTATTCATCAGACGTCATTATCATCCGACGTCCTATTCATCAGACGTCATTTTCGTGAGACGTCATATTCATCAGACGTCATATTCGTGAGACGTCATATTCATTAGACGTTATATTTGTGAGACGTCATATTCATCAGACGTCATATTCGTGAACGTCATATTTATCAGACGTCATATTCAAGTAACGTCCTATTCATCAAACATCATATTCATCAGACGCCATATTCATCAGACGTCATATTCGTGAGACGCCATATTCTTCAGACGTCATATTCGTGAGACGTCATATTTATCCGATGTCCTATTTATCAGACGTCATATTCATCAGACGTCATATTCATCCGACGTCCTATTCATCAGACGTCATTTTCGTGAGACGTCATATTCATCAGACGTCATATTCGTGAGACGTCATATTCATTAGACATTATATTTGTGAGACGTCATATTCATCAGACGTCATATTCGTGAACGTCATATTCATCAGACGTCATATTTATCAGACGTCATAATCATCCGACGTCCTATTTATCAGATGTCATATTCGAGAGACGTCATATTCATCAGACGTCATATACGAGAGACGACATATTCATCCGACGTCATATTCATCCGACGTCCTATTCATCAGACGTCATATTCAACTAACGTCCTATTCATCAAACATCATATCCATCAGACGCCATATTCATCAGACGTCATATTCGTGAGACGCCATATTCATCAGACGTCATATTCGTGAGACGTCATATTCATCAGACGTCATATTCATCCGACGTCCTATTTATCAGACGTCATATTTATCCGACGTCCTATTCATCAGACGTCATATTCATCAGACGTCATATTTATCAGACATTTTATTCATTAGACGTCATATTCAAGAGACGTCATATTCGTAGGACATCATACTCGTCGGACATCATATACGTCTGACGTCATAAACGTTGGACGTCATACATGTCGGACGTCACATACATCGAACGTCATTCTTATCGGTCGTCATATATCTTGGACGTCCGACGTGTATATGTCGCCGGGATATTGTCAAATCCGTGATATTGTAATTTCACTAGTGAATTCATAATTGCACGATTGACAAAGAGTCATGATAATATCATAATTTCACTAAGTGAAATTATAATATTACGGGTTTGACAATATCCCTGCGACATATATATTAAATATATATTTATATATTATTATATTAATTACTGTTACGAAAACTAGCACAACTCAAATAACCCATGTTATTCTAAATAGGAGTGCTGTAGTACCTACTTTCCCGGTGTGCTATAGTTTCTATATATCACACCGGCCGTGAAAGCCTACACACTTGGTAGAAAAAAATAGTAATGGTGCGAATGGCGTCTGTTATGACATAAAGACGAGAAACGGACGTTAAACGCATTATTATTATTATATTAAACTAACGCACTTCCCACTGCTACTAGGTATAACCTGTTAAGAACCAATTTTATGCCGTTATAAAAACGACACATTCCTTCGTCCCCTCCATGTATTATCCATATAGAATGTTCTCGCACAATTATATATAAAGTTTTCCTTTTGGTTTTATCCATTCGTTGTTCATAAAATTCAAGAATGGATGAATATAAGTTAAACGTGGTGATGGTTGGTGATTCTGGTGTCGGAAAAACATCTTTATTTTTTCGTTTCATCAAAAATGATATTTCAAATCCAGATCCGGCAATTGTGGACACGAAATCTGTAGATTTCGTAGAAAACAACTGTCAAATAAAAATGGACATTAAGGATACAACGGGGAATGAAGAATTTAGTTTTTTGACACCGACATACTTCAAGGACGCTCAAGGAATAATATTTGTATACGATGTCAACAGATTGTACACACTCAAACAACTCGGGTTTTGGATGAATGAAATGAAGAAATATTCAACTGTTGATAATGTAGTTGCCGTACTTGTCGGTACTAAAATTGATATTGGAAGACGTCAAGTATCGACTGATCAAGGCAGCGAGTTTGCATCTAAACACGATATGCTGTTTTTTGAAACCAGTGCTTTTAATGCAGAAAGTGTTGATACATTGTTCAAAAATGTTGCGAATGAAATTATAAAGAAACAGTTTAAAATATAAATATCAAGTTTTCATTAAAGAAGTGAACATTATTATTATTATCAGTTCACAATGTATTTACAAGGTATGTTTATGTGGGTGATGTATAGAATCAATGGTATATTCCAATTCTTTGTGTCATAATCTCTCATCTTAGTCTTGATTTTTATGATCAACAAGTCGGGGAAGTTGATCCCAAAAAATCAATTAGAATTTATTTAATTTTACAGCATCGGTATGCGATTTAGCTAGGCAACCCATGTGCGATTTATCAATGTATTATCTAACATAATATAATCTTTGTCGTTATCAAATAACAGATGATGGTATATATTTCTAATACCGGATCTCAGACTAAAAGCTTTATTGAAAATTAACCGTCTTTCGTTCGGTTTACTTACGATTGATCGATTTAATAGTTCAATAATCTCATATAAAAGCGATAAATCTATACAGCCACTAAGCAGCTGATGAAATCCAATATCTCAACTGCAGAGTAAGCAAATTGCAGTAAGAAGTACCGAATCAACCGATATTATACCGCTGTAAAAATATCCCTTACTCTGTAGGATGTTAAGGAGAAAATCTGAGATGTAGGGTTTGAAAAAACTAACAAGGAAAGCTTCCGTTTTATATTTTATTTTGTTCGTTTTACTTGATCAGTTTTCATTATTTTCTATACTTACTAGCGTTCCCGCCCAGTTTCACCCGGGTGCAAAAGAACGAATGAGGTGGAGGGACATAAGTACGCGCGTTCATCTTAGTTTACCAAGATGAATGTTGTGTCCAAATTTCATGATGATCGCGAGTTACCGTTCAAAAGTTTTTGTCGGACGAACAAATTTTCAGTTATATTTTTCAACATTTTTCATTGATGCTCCGCTCTTATTGGTCGTAGCGTGATATTATATAGCCTAAGCCTTCCTCGATAAATGGGCTATTCAACAAAAAAAATGTCCGTTATTTTGCCATTTTGCAACCTTATTGCGAATCTGTGGATGAAAGTTAAAATACTAATATCGCTATTAAAAATGGGGGTTTGTGGTAGAACGGTGTAAATTTAGGGTTATAAGTATTTTTAGTCGCAAATCATAAAAAAATAAAAAAAAATGTTTGGCCAAAAAATAAATAGTATCATTTTTGTGTAGTCGGGATGATTGTTTTTTTTTTTTTTTTTAATTAATATTTTTTTGTATTGGCTGCCTTAAAATGTACAAAAGACATTATCTCATATTGAAATAAATATTTGATTGTTGAAGATACAAGGTTTGGTGTAGTCTACAAAGGATTCGAAGAACGTTTGGACCGTAAATTTATTAGCCAACAATTTTGAGACCAACTCTAGACGTGTAAAAATGGGAATATGAAATATTATTTGATGTTTTTTTTATATTATTCATCTAACAATAATTAATACATTTGAATGATTGTTAATTGTTTGTATTACTAAATTTTTATTGTAAATTAAAAGGATTTTGTGAGAAAACAAAAACAAATTAAAAAAAAATTGGTTGTCTGTAAAGTCGGTTTACGGACGATAGTTTTACGTGATAACGTCATAAAGAAACATTGATGAACTCTCTGACGTCACGCGAGAAGAGAGAGAAATGCGTACAAGCCGACGCTTGGACCGATCGTGCCTCTCTATCGCTTATACCGCGCTCTCGCTTGCACGCGCAGGCTCAGGCGGAACGTGACACTTTTTCGTGCGTGCAGCCGGTGTTTCATCAATTTTTATAAGACGTTATCACGTCAAAAAGTATTTTTCAGTTATTGTAAACCGTATGAAAACCTCTTCGTCCGTATGGTCCTCTACTCCTAAAGTGTCAAATTTTAATAATTTGGCTGTTCGGAATGAATTTTCATATTTAACACGTTAAGCGCCATATGCATCCATAAGGATGCACAATTAATTTAATTATTAGGCCGCCCAACAGTCCAACAGATAAAACAGCCAAACCAAACAGCCAAAAAGCCAAGCAGCTTTTATAGCCCAGCAGCCCAACATTCAACTGCCAAACAGTCCAACAGCCATAAAGTTTGTATCATTGACTAACGACTGTTAGATTTTAATTAGAACGTAACTATTTCACAGTCCCATTTTTCCCGACACAATATCACCGAACATTTGTTCCGTAAACAAAACCTAAACGTTGCGCATTGTTGATTCATCCCTTGCTTACGCAAATAATGTACGAGCCGCACACCGGTTGCTAACTCTGGTAGAGTTGGTAGCGCGGCGTGTTGCAACTGTACCGTCTTGTAAACGAGCGTTAATATCAAAGTAATGACTTGTGATTGCCTCCAGCGAATATTCCAACATCTACTACACTAATTGTTAGGGCCAATTCTCAACCTCGCTCCCTCCTATTAAACACACTATGAATAACAAAATATTATTTTGTATAAAGATTTAGCTCTACATAAAATTTGTAGGTACATATCGCACGTTGAAAACAAAAGTGAAATTTGGCAAAAAATTACATTTTACAGTAGAGCACTTTTTAATTTTAATAATATTGTTTTGTCCTAAAAAAGTTACTATTAAAATACTGCTTATAGAGATTCTTTTGTTAATAATGGGACAATTTATTATTGTTTTAATTTATTTGTTGACCACAATGTTAAAAATAAAATTATTAAAAATAAAATATAGTTTAAAAAAAACTAAAAAACACGCTTTATATCGCACTAAAAAGTAAAAAATAATTGTTTTAAAATAAGCTTAAAAAGCGTGGGGCGCTTTGTTCCACATTTTCGTACATCGAGCGCCCAACGCTTTTTAAGCTTATTTTAAAACAATTATTTTTTACTTTTTAGTGCGATATAAAGCGTGTTTTTTAGTTTTTTTTAAACTATATTTTATTTTTCACTTTTTAGTTTGAGGATCTATAAAAGAATTTATTAATCCTGGGGGTCCTAATAAGGATAATGGGAAACTGTTATCAAATTATTGCATTGTCATCGGTCCTTGATACGTATGCAAAGTTTCAAATTAATCTGAGGATCTATAAAAGAATTTATTAATCCTGGGGGTCCTAATAAGGATAATGGGAAACTGTTATCAAATTATTGCATTGTCATCGGTCCTTGATACGTATGCAAAGTTTCAAATTAATCAGACTTCGGGAAATTGGTGAAAATAAAGCGTTTACTACAGAGGATCTATAAAAGAATTTATTAATCCTGGGGGTCCTAATAAGGATAATGGGAAACTGTTATCAAATTATTGCATTGTCATCGGTCCTTGATACGTATGCAAAGTTTCAAATTAATCTGAGGATCTATAAAAGAATTTATTAATCCTGGGGGTCCTAATAAGGATAATGGGAAACTGTTATCAAATTATTGCATTGTCATCGGTCCTTGATACGTATGCAAAGTTTCAAATTAATCAGACTTCGGGAAATTGGTGAAAATAAAGCGTTTACTACAGAGGATCTATAAAAGAATTTATTAATCCTGGGGGTCCTAATAAGGATAATGGGAAACTGTTATCAAATTATTGCATTGTCATCGGTCCTTGATACGTATGCAAAGTTTCAAATTAATCAGACTTCGGGAAATTGGTGAAAATTATGCTCAAAGATTCCGTTACACATAGTTACATACATAGTTAGATACATACAACATACATACAACATACATATTTACAACCCAAACTAATATAAAGCGTTTAAAAAGACCTTTTAGAAATAATTTTTTGTTTAGTGTCATTGTTGTCATAACCAATAATCAGTAAATTGGAGACTTCAACTGCAAAAAGTGTCACTAAACAAAATGTGTCATTTTATGTATTTACTTACTTGCATTAAGTTTTGTAGCAACTGTACTCAGTAAACTGTCATTTAACAAAATGTGTCACTTTTTCACTTACAGCGACGTACGTACCATACAACTGCTTTGACACAATAAAAATAGTGTCGTTATATCATACGCGACCATGGGCAATTCTTTCAAAATATAAAGTGACACTAGCTCAATCTAGCGGAAATAAGTGGATTTATGAGCAAACGGAAATTTTCGTATAGTGACACTTTTGCAGTAAAACATGAATCTTACAAAAGGGGAAAAGTTAACTTTTTTGTATAGTGTCACTATTGTTTTCAACGTGCGATATTATTATTTTACCTGAAATACAATACGCGCCAAGAATCTAAAAGGCTCGGAAGTCAGATGCGAATGCGGGCTTGCGCTTGTACAGTCTGTTGAAAAACTACAAACTCGCAACTCAACAAAACTAAAATAACAATAACAACATGACAATAGCGTACTCCACTGTACTTTAAAGCAGGAAAGTGACAAAGGCAACGAGCGATCATGGCCAATCACCGACGAGCGCACGTTCCGTACAGGTAGCTGGGAGGTGGTGGGAGCCTCAACGGCTCTAAAATGTGCCTTTGCGACGCTGTTTGTGACTAACTTCCGAACCTTTTAGATCCGTGGCGCGTTCTATACACAGTAGACTAGCTAGTGGTAACTTATCAATTAGAAAATCACCTTTTTTATGTCTAATGAATACAAACCTAAATCATTGTGATGAACTCCTAAAGCTTGATTTTTGTTGTGGTTACAAACCTAAATGAAAAGCTATGTAAAAACGTAAATAAGAAATCAAAACTTCATGTTTATAAAAAAATTTCATAGCGTTTAATTATTTGTCTAAAAATGTACAGTATTATAACAAAAACGTCATTATATGGAAATATAATAATATTATGCTAAAACTTCGTAAAAAAATAACTAAGAACTGATACCTATCTCTGATTAAAGTACACTTAAATTCTACGTTTCAATTAAATATAAACTTGGTAGCAATAGTTGAGCGGTTTGGCTGATTTTCGGCGCTCTTTAAACGTGAGCAACTTGTTAGCTGCAGTTTTGTATTGCAGTTAAATTTCGGTATCTCTGGTAGGAAGATGTCTGTTAGAACTAGAGCTGTAAAAGTAACGAGATATTGTGTACCCGTATGTATTCGTTACTTAAAGAACCAGTACCCGTTACTTTCGTATCGTTACGTTACTCGTTACTTTTAATACGATATACAACCGTGTACTAACAGCATCAAGCATGTACCATCGCATCGAGGCGCGTCTTATACGTGATACGGTATGACTTCGTTCGTATAACGTATAACTAGTCGAACTGACATGGATACGACAAATGCGAGTAACGAAATGAGTTTGTAAGTAACGATTCGTTACTTCGAGTCAGACGATGTACCCGTTACTCAGTAACGAATACATACGGTTTGTTACAGCTCTAGTTAGAATCTATGTCTTCAAAAGATCGCGTATTTCTATGGAGTATTAAGTTAGGGATTTAATTTGATGCAGACGTTTGGTTGATACTAAAATTGTAATTAAGAAAAAAAGAATCATTTTAAGGGGTGTGTTAAGTAGTGAACAAAAATAAACTCAAGTTCACGTAAAAAAGCCGCAATGCCTATTTTCCCGGCAGGGTATGACACTACGACCCGAGATTTTATTTTTTGTTATAGTTTCTGAAGTACTTTAATCAGAGATTAATTGATCATAAATAATTAATTTATGAAGTACATTATAAATTAATAAACTTATTTTTAGTAATTAGGATATACACATTATAGTCCAGGGAATGGAGACAAAAAATAAGTCAAACTTCGGAAAAATTAGGGGCAAGCTAGATTTTGGTATGAACCTTCTTTTCCTGGTTCTAAACAATATCCCATAAGTCCCCACCAATACATGTGCCGCAAAAAATGTTACGCGGGTCAAAGGTCACAAAAAACGGTTTTTTTAACGGTAACTTTTGTAGAAAAAATAGCAATTATCGAATCTGTATCTTAGAAAATTGCCTACAAAAACATAGTATATAACTTTTTTCCGTAAGACTAAAATAACTAATTACGTACGACGTACGAAGCATGCTGCATGGTACTCGTTCTCTCACCTCGCATTCATTCAATCGCTTAGTGAACCGTTCCAGTTCACACATCCGCATGATGTATGTCGTTGCATTGTATTCGTTCGTATAACCACATCAAACGAATCGAACTGACATAAGAAACATAAACGTTACAACCTTTTAAATCAAATTTATCGAAAACCGTTAGTCTTACGAAAAAAAATAATACTATGATTTTTGTAGGCAATTTTTTAAGCTACAAATTTCATAACCACTATTTTTCCATAAAAGCCACCGTTAACGAGATTTTTGCGAAAACCCCTTTTTTTGCGACCTACCATCCCGCGTAACATTTTTAGCGGCACATGTATCGGTGGGGAGTTTTGGTATATTGTTTAGAACCATGAATGGAGGGTTCATGCAGAAATACATTTTTCCCCCAATTTTTCCACTCTAAAATGTCTCTATTCCCTGTATTATTATAAAAACTACAAGGACCAGAAATTCTGTCTAAAATCAAACCAACAAAGACCTGGGACTATGAAATGTACCTAAAGAAAAATACTTAGTTGTGTGCGATAAGTTATTATGGTGGCACTTCACATGGCTATTTGTGTTCGCTATTGGGTATTTGTTGTATTTGGCAAAATATATGACGTTCAAGACAAACATGCAAATAGAGGCAAATACGACAATCCACACATGGCAGTCAAATAACAAACACACAAACATTTGGCAGCAGAACGCAAGCAAACTTCCAGTAATTTTAGCACTGTTTCATTGTCCCAATTCATTTTCAATAGTAATTGTTCCAGTTCTCGCTCACAGCACAGACACAAAAATACTGCATGTCCGTACAGGTTCACGGCGCGTGCGCTTCTGAATATGGCCATTGTGTGGACGGTTTATTTGCGTATTTGCCTATTTGACTCCTTTGATGTGCCTCGAAAAACCGACAAGCGCACGGTAACGCGTATTTGGTATTGTCCTTATTTGTCAAATAGGCAAATAAGGCCAACACTTTGTCAAATAGACTGTCCACACATGATAATTGTTTGCCAAATATGCCAAATACAAATAGCCATGTGAAGTGCCGGCATTACAGAATATTTTAAAGAAAGATCAACAAACATCGACAATAAACGTTAATTAATCAAATTATTAAACCCCAAATTCTCAAACTAATTCACTTATTATGGGTATGTTCTGAAATATAACCCAGTATACTGGCCAGTGAATCCGACGCCATAGTTGTACTGGTGAGACAGATGTGACGTAGCATAAATATTTAACCGGACGTCTGTACATCAGACTTTGTGGAATTTTTTATTTGCAATAATGTCTCCTCAATAATGTAAACAATTACTTTTGGTGGACGAGGGAAATAATACAACAGTATGGTGTCGATTCATGACGTCATTAAACTGGCCAATATACTGGATTATATTTCGGAACACACCTTATATTACAGAATTATTAATTTCTCGTGTTGGCAATGCAAAAAACATAGACGGGACAAACCATAGTAACGAACTATGCACAGTTTTCTTATTTTTCCACCGCGAGCGTGACGTCCGGAAACAGTTTAGCTCCACCCACTTGCACATAACTCATATATTTTTAGAAAAACTGGACCTTTGATAGCATATTATGATATTATCACATTAAAATTATAAGTAATCACAATAATTAAAATAGAAAAATATATCATATTACAATTTTAAAATTATTTACAAATTAATCGATTTCATGGAAAGTCTTTCCTCCGTTCTCAGCTTAAGAACAATAATTTGCCAAGTATACAGAGTGTCATAAATGTTTCGATGCGATTTTCAAATGGCTGTCATTTTGGTTGTAAAGAGTGTTCCTTGAGAATTTATTGCGGCATCCCTATCCTAGGAAACCAAGGCTAAACAAGATATATACACAGGGCCGTAACGTGGATTTTGTGGGCCCTGGGCAAGACCTTCAAATTGGGCCCCCCTCAATAAAAAAAAAATTGAGAAAAAACTTCCCATGGTTATAGTTCCTGTTCTTTCACATTTTTAAAGTTTAGTAGGTATATCACTTATTAAATAAACACAAAATAAGGAATCTTTAAATTGGTCCTGTCCATATTTTTTGTAATTTTTTTTTTATTTTATATTTATGAAGAAAAGCGAATTAAAAATTTATTTAAATTGCATTCTTCTTGCTTTTTTCTCCACAAACTGATCAATTATATTATTAAAATCTATTTCTTGCTCTATGTTAGATTCAATTGATATAATAGACAGGTTCGACAAACGCTGTTGAGAGAGCGACGATCTTAAATAGTTTTTAATTAACTTCAGTTTACTAAAACTTCTCTCGCAAGAAGCGGTGGTGACTGGTAGGGTTAGAAATATTCTTAAAGCAACAACGATGTTTTGGTACGATTCGACTAATTCGAAATCATGTATACCGATGAAGCAGATGACATTGATGACAGTTACGTTAGTTTAATCCAAGATTAAGTTTTAATCTTGTTTTATAATACCGGGCCTAAGTATTGAGAATTAAATAAATATGTTTTTTTTAAATAAAAATTCTAATAGCATATTCTGGCTTTTTTGGGCCCCGTCTATCTGAGCCACCAGTGGTGTTACTTATACAGCGTGTCCCATTTTAATGTCCCACCCCGGATAACTTTTGTCAGTGACCTTGAATGAAAAATTGTTTGGTACAAAAGTTGTACAACTTGGAGGGGGACATTCGATGGCACTAATACTTTTGACCTTGGGTATAAGGTTCAAGGTCATTCAAGGTCAACTTTGTTTTTTTTAATGGAACGTCCTATTTTTGACATCGGCAATCGATTGCGCGTGAAAAAATATGAAACTTTTGTCTGAAACTTTTTTCGAGAACGGGCAAAACACTGTGCGTCTGTTAGTCTGTTAGTCGGTTATTCGGTTAATCTGTGAACACTATACAGGTCAAACAGATGAACGGATTGAAACAAAATTTTGGGAGGATGTTTGGTATGCAAATATGAGAAGCCCTATTGTTTTTGAAGAAAATCTCAACATTCTCGAGTTGAAAATTCAAAAATTTTCAATTTTGAAGGCTAAATTAATTGAGAAAATTTGCCCGTTTTCAAAAAAAGTTTCAGACAAAAGTCTCATATTTTTTTACGCGCAATCGATTGCCGATGTCAAAAATAGGACGTTCCATTAAAAAAAACAAAGTTGACCTTGAATGACCTTGAACCTTATACCCAAGGTCAAAAGTATTAGTGCCATCGAATGTCCCCCTCCAAGTTGTACAACTTTTGTACCAAACAATTTTTCATTCAAGGTCACTGACAAAAGTTATCCGGGGTGGGACATTAAAATGGGACACGCTGTATATGTGATTTGTAATATTCATTAAAATACGAATGAAAATAATTGAGATAATTTTTATCGGGGTCTTCTTAGGCCCCCCTGTGCCCTGGGCCCTGGGCAAGTGCCCCTATTGCCCCTGCCTAGTTACGGCCCTGTATATACACTTAAGTTCCGCCGTACATCTATTAGACTAGAGTACACGAATGAGCCGTGAAAGTGTCTGCAATTCAGAGAGAGAAAAGTTCCTTATCTCTATGGTAACTAATGAAACAAAACAATGCTGATTTGAGTAAACAAATATCTGGTTTTCTGGAATTTCTGCAGCGTTCTCTCTCTCAACTGAGGACACTTTCACTTACGGCAAGCATACGACTAGCGAACTCTAGTTACTTATATCTCTATGGTTTTTATTATTTACTATGTTACATAAGAAAATGTTTTTATGTAACAGGTTTTAGATGACATTTTACGAAAATTAACATTACACTAAATATTATGTTAATATTCGTAAAATGTAAAATTTTATCGAAAAATATTTTGTTATGTAACATAGTATAGAACGAAAACAAATACACAGTCAATCTGAATAAGTGAGAACTGGGTAAGCGAGAAAACTCTCTAAGTGAGATAATTGCCAGGAACCGTCTTTGTAACCTTCTAAAACCTCTATATAAGTGAGAAACAGAAATCTCAGGGCCGGATTTAGGATGGGGCCATGTTGGCCCGGACTCATAACGGCAAATTTTTAGGGGCAGCAAAACGGCAAAAAAAACTGCAATTCATGTCTTTAAGTACCTTCCCATTACAGAAATGTAACCTCGTATTCAATATCTCAGCGAAGAAATACAGAAATTCCTTATGGCGACAAATTTGAGGACACTTTGTATATTTGGCAGTCCGGAGGGAAATGACGTTTTTTACCGGTATTTGCCTTCGGCTATTGGTAAACAAGAAACGCCGTCAAGGAAAATGATTTTCTTTCGATCATCAATGAAAAGCGATGCTTATCGATACGTCGCAGTTGTGCCAACCTGCAACAAAGAAATTTATATTTTTACATTTCCACAAAATCAACAAAAACTTTCACGAAAAATACTGCCAATCTTTTTCAATATATTCAGTGCTGCTGAGTTAAAAATAGCAACACACGGACATTTTAAAATACAAAAAAATAGAAATGTTACTCCAAATCTTCTTGGTTTCCGGGCTTGTATGCCGTGGTCCATTGGTATTTCTACCTGACGTTTCGTCTACAACTGCGGTAGACATTATCAAAGGCGATGTGGTAGCGGGCGAAGTGTTCTTCTAGGCTGCTCACAGGTAAGTGTGTCGACAAGTGCGGTACTTCCGTCTTTTATGGTCATCGTGCTCGTGTTCTCTACTCGGTCGTAGTATGCTCTTCGCCCGCTGCCACATCGCCTTTGATAATGTCTACCGCAGTTGTAGACGAAATGTCAGGTAGAAATACCAATGGACCACGGCATACAAGCCCGGAAACCAAGAAGATTTGGATCAACACCGGCCGTGGAGAAATGTTACTAGCGAAGGGCATCTCGAGGTTTTCCCTTTTTTGAGATATAGCACATTATTTAGTGTGACAAACTAAGATATAAAAACGATTGGTTTTGCACCACGTCTCGGGCATCATGACGTGCAGTGCAAGGATATCAAACTTTCGGCCAGTGCGGTGTATACTATTTTCTTCATACTTCGGTCGTAAGTACGCTAGTTAAATACATTAATTAATTAATTACTTATTAATTACATCAAAACACAGATATATCCCAAGCAAGCAGCTTTGAGGTTATACGTGAAAACATGAATGACAGCTGTTCGAGACTCGTTAGGGTTGCTATGAAAACGACATCTAAACAACGGTCGATGGGTGATTTTTTGTTAACTGCCGCCCGAACGTACGTACTTCCCGCATCAGTGCATGTAATCCCACCAATGCGTAAATGTTAGACTTTCTGCCTTACAATTGATGCCGAAAGTATGTACTTTCGATCGAAGTATGAAGGAAAATACTTAAGTACAGAATTTCATAAAAACAAGAAAAAATATAACAGTTGTTTTGTAACTTGTTCGTAAATAAAGGTCTTATACGAGCAAGTGACATTATGATAAAACGAGAATTATAAGTCACCCGAGTCTAAATATTATCACGTGCAACATACATAATACATTTTTTTGCACGTACGTATAAAATAACTGATTTTCTCTTCATAGTTATTACTATAATATATTTATACTAATGTGACCTGTGCGAATTATTCGCACTAAATAAGTATAATAATAATCACTTTACAAAATTATTTTTTAAATATGATTGCAGGTATTCAATTCGTTTCTAATTTTGTACACTGCTTATAACGTTCTTCTTTTTGTTGTATTACAATATGAAGCTCGGATGACAGATCGAAAAAATATTTTACTAAATTTGTCATATAGAGGCGCAAGTAGCAAAAGGATTGAGCTAAGCCGTCAGATGGCATCATGCAGCATTGTTGTGACGTTGTTAAGCGTTGCTCGCTGTTTCAAAATTCAAGCCGTCAGATGGCAGTGTGCAGTATTGTGTCTGTTGTATTACAATATGAAGGTCAGATGACAGATCGAAGTGTTGACGTTGTTTCAAAATTAAAGCCGTCAGATGGCAGACGTTGTTCAGCGTTGCTGTTAATTAATTAATTTACAAAAACAAAAGCAATAATAAATTTTTTAGTTGTCGATGTCAGTAGAGCAAGCACTTATCTGTAAAATGATATAATATAATTTATGTGGAGAAATTGTGAGGTAAGGTTTTTTCTAAAAAGGGAGGCAAACATCTTTATAGCCTTAGCGTATTAATATATATGATATATCTGAGTCTGACAGTTCAATGTTCAGCCATATTGGAATCCATTTTGATTGTTTACGAAAATGGCGACAAACACATCACTTTTGGATTGGTAAAATCTTTTTTTGTTTTATTTTACGCACTAGTGTAAAGAGAATCGGTTAACTACCACTATACAGACATGAAAAGGTGTGAAAAAAATGATTTTCTAGCTTCTACAAATTGTTATAATAACGAAATGTTGTATAAGTTGATGATGACTCCAATTCAGACAAAATACGCTGATTTCTAATTTTTTTAAATGGTAAAAAAGAAATTTTTTTGAAGATATAGACTCGTGAGGTTTTATTACTTATTAATGTTTTTTTTTTTTTAATATTACGGTCGCAAAGTTTTCTCATTCCCAAGAAGGGGCAGTACATCAAGCACTTAACTGGTGTAATAGCATTCAAAAGAATCACTTTATTACTTTCATAATTTCTAAATGAATCAAATTATTCATTTCGTGGTTTTAGCACTCGCAAAGTTTTAAAGAAGAGATGAAAACGTGAATTATTCGAGGAAATATTTTATTTATAGAGAAAATACTGTCTAATATAATATGTAAAAACTAGCTTTTGCCCGCGACATCGTCCGCGTGAATAGAATTTTTATGTAGTTACTGGTCACATAGAGTTAGAACTTTTAGTTGCTTTTTATGGCCATATTCACCGAACGTAAGTATAGTTATTTATTCGGTTCATTTGTTTCATTCCTCTGAATAAATAGCGATAATTCAATTCAACAAACATGATTATGTTTACTACAGGTATAAATCTATTCTGTCTTACTTCAAGGGTATTAATATTTATTCGCCTGATAAAATAATAATGGCCGCCACATAGATCATAATACCTAACCTATAAACGTGGAGTATTATATCTAAGTTGTTCTTGTGAATTGTTTATTAACCTTTTGTGAAGTGTATAGTTGTAAAAAATTAAAGTTAGTAGAAGTTTTGTGTGCAATTGGGCTTTTGAATGAAATTTTTTTTTGTCATAAATGGAAAGATCGTATCTATATAAGTTTTATAACAAAACTATTTTTCTTTTTTTTATTTTCATTATAATTCAAAAGTTATATCAAATTAAAAATAAATTTTTGTACCCAGTTCCGAGAACGCGCCGACATTTCCCGAACATAATGTGACGTCATAATGTTTTAGTCAATACATATGTAGAAGCCATTGATAGTATACTGCGTATATACATTTTAATTATGACGTCACAACTGTCAAAAACAATTTTAGTGCGTTTGCAGTCACGTGATTTTTTTAAATATTTTATCAATTTTAAATTGCTTATAATTAATTTGAAAAAAGTTTTTTGAAAGTTTTTCGCATCGATTATCAATATTATTTATAATAAAGTTTTAAAATACAATAAAAAAATCGATAATTATTTTTTTTTCAAAAGCCTAATTGGGTAAGAATAAAACATGATTATTTTGTGAAACGCCATCGCTCGGGTTTTTTGGTGAACGTCAAAATATTCAACAAAATGAGCAAGGAGTATAGTGCAGTGTATATTTATTCTTTAACTTACTTTTCTACCTTCTATCTTTAATAGTGTTCGGTGAATAAAAGATTTTACTCTAACTTTTCTCAGCATATTGATATAATTGTAAGGAAAATTAGACAATTAAAATACTTAAAAAATGTATTCGTTAATTTCAAATTATATCTGAATTTTGAGTTAAAACAAAATACTGATAATCTTTTTTACCTGACATTTTGCTTGGTGAATTAAAAGTAAATTTTATTCTAACGAATAAATTTGTTCCAAGATTAGTAACTTCTATCTTTAATAGTGTTCGGTGAATATGGACATTAGGAATATATATTGCCGTCTTAAATAATGATCAAACAGTGGTTGTTGGATCGAGTTCTCGCAGGATTGCCTAGGATTGAACTGGATAGATTGTAAATTATAGACGATCAACAGCTGAGGTTATCAGGGTCTATGTATTAGAGCGGGCCTGGGTAAATGGTGGCCCGCTAAGCATTTTATAAATATAAGAGCGAAAATAGTTTGCCAATATAATTTGGCGCATTAAAACATTTTAGAAAAATAGTAAGGGCCACAGCAAACGAAAAAAGACTTTTTCGTTGCGGAAATGAAAGGACCTTTTTTTTGCTCTTCAAAATTTTTGTTTCGGAAATGAAAGGACTTTTTTTTTGGTCATATTTTCATCAGGAATGTGGCCCGACGATCAAAAGATTTGCCCGCCCCTGTATTAGAGAATCTGAAAGCCAACTGTTGCGAGCTTCGGTTCCTACGCGCAAACTCCCAAAAAAAAAATATGTTGTCTGTAAAGTCGGTTTACGGACGATAGTTTTACGTGATAACGTATTCCGCTCGAATATCATATTTAATAATACATAACCTAAATTTTAGTAGCTGTCAAACTATACTTTTACCGACTAATAATTTGATTAACCAAAGCAAAATACATATTTTTAAGCAATTATAAAAGACATTTAAAAGAATGTATATATATTATATATTATTTGTTAACAAACCGTATAATTTATCTGGCCATCTGTCAGATGTAGCTTTCGCTGGAACAGCCGAAAAAAATGTTGAACGCACACTACTCTCTGACGTCACGCGAGAAGAGAGAGACTATCGCTTATATCGCGCTCTCGCTTGCGGAACGTTACTCTTTTTCGTGCGTGCAGCCGGTGTTTCATCAATTTATAAGACGTTATCACGTCAAAAACGTTTAAATTCCAATATAAGTCATTATAATGCACTATCTTTTCTGAAAGTTTCCATAAAATCAGAACCATTTTTACGACCGCCACTTGGACTAATTTGAAAGTACAAAAAAATTACTATAATTTCGACATAAGTCAGCTTGCCTTGTGATAACGGACATAAAAGGAGTGACTCATTACTGAAGTAATTAAAACTTTTAAAGAGTTTATACAAGTAAAATAACGTTCTATTCATAATGTCTGTACATATATACAAAAATGTAAAATAAAGAAACGGAAAAACTTCTTTCTATTTAAACTCAGTGACGTATGAAGTATGAACACGTCTAGGTTGATTGCAATTAAGAGTATTCGTCCCTCTCCCGACGCTATTTTTAAAGCTAGAGGGTTCTGGTAAACGCCAAATGAAAGACAAAGAATCAGACTACAGATCCTTCAGGCGAATTTTTTGAAAAACAGTTTCGCCTACGTGTGAAATATTACGTAACTTATTATTTTTTTCAAAAAGTTGTAAGTTTTTTCAGGAATTTTTTTTTCAAAAAATTCGCCTGAAGGATCTGTAGTCTGATTCTTTGTCTTTCATTTGGCGTTTACCAGAACCCTCTAGCTTTAAAAATAGCGTCGGGAGAGCGCGAACCGTTTTTAGGCGAGGGGAAAAGATTTGAGATGAAGGGTGCAGGGGGTATTTGCAGGGACGAATACTCTTAAAAAAACAATTATTTTAATAAAAAAAAGTTGAATACAAAACTTTTCATTTTTTTTAATTTTTTTGTAATCAATAATTAGGTACAGATAATGGGCGCGTAAGAAGTCAAGATTTTCATTCAATTACCTGCTTGCTTCAATCGTCGCTTCCGATTGTTTTTTAGTTACTGCCCAGTTACTTTTATAATAGACTAGCAGTCCCGGCCGGTTTCATCCGGGAGCAAAAGAACGAATAGGGGGGAGGGACATGAGTGCGCACGTTCATCTTAGTTTACCGAGATAAATGTTGTGTTCAAATTTTATGATGATCGGAGTTACCGTTCAAAAGTTTTTGTCGGACGGACAAATTTTGAGTTACATTTTGCAACATTTTTCATTGATGCTCCGCTCCTATTGGTCATAATATATAGCCTATAGCCTTCCTCGATAAATGAACTATCCAAGAAAAGATTTTGTTTTCAATTCAAACCCGTAGTTCCTGAGATTAGCGTGTTCAACCAGACAAACAAACAAACTCTTCAGATTTATACATAAGTATAGATAGAAGATAGGTACAAAAAATATAAACAGAAAAAAGTGATGAAAACTGAAAATTCGCTCTAGGAATCTTTAAAACAGTTCAATTACAGACTAAGTTACGATTTTATTTATTTGAATTAATTGAGCTAACGTCTGTATAATTCATTAAAAAAACAACTCTCACACTAAGTGGATTTTGTAATCCGTTACTATATATACAGATACCGGACAACCATACCATATTATATGTAAAATATATTGTAAACAAACTATTCAGGTTTTTGTATTAGTACAGATTCGAACACGAAAAAGATGGTTAAAAGAACACATATAAATCCACCTCTGAAGTGATTTCGTTTCACTAAAAATGTAAGGCATACATCTAAAATGTGAGTAGCACGCCACTGGATCAGAGGCAGCCCTGATTTATACAGCTGGGACAGAAAGCTGATTGAGTGAAAACAGTTCTTCAAACCGTAAGACTTTTTTAAATAAGACGACTGAAATTATCCTTCTAGTTGGCAGCAATCGAGTCGCGAGAGAAGAATTATGATAATGTTGTCAATTTATTCAACTCTCAAACAGAGACTATGTGTCGCACTACTAGAATAGAACTAAAATTGGAAGAGGCTAAAAAATACAAACACAATGACCGCAAAACCGCTTATAGTGAGAGATGAAGCCAGGCACGTCATCAATAATATGCTAGTGAACGCCTACTTGCCCGCTGACAGTGGCGTGTGGAATAAATTCGACATATCCATTTATAGCGGTAGATATAGCGATAGAATAAAAATGAACACTCGACGCACATGGATCTCCGAAATAGCCAATAGCAAGCTAGAAGTGTAACTTCTTACGCGGATTTGGACCCTTTTAAGTTTGCGTTAAATATTCAACGCTCATTTTGAGGAAAAATACAAAACATCTATCAAGACAACAAAAAGAGAATATAAACAAATTGAATTTACAAAAAGTTAATAATTTTATTTTACCCACCGAATATCTTTTTAACAGAGGTGCGTATAAAATTTTGTCGACATTTTTTAAATAAAACTAACAAGAAAATGTAACTCAAAGATGTAACCGAGCGGGAGGTACCGGGTTCAATCCCGGCGTGGGCAGATGTAGCTAGGACTTTTTCCTGCTGCTTTTCGCCGAGAAACGGTAATTCCTGTGCCGGCCATCTTGTTGAGGTTTTCCACGGTTTCCCTCAATGATTCTAGATAAATATCGAGACGGTTCTTTATTCTAAGCCATGGCCGATTACCTGTCAAACTCCTACGCTCGAAATTTGCCTACCCCTAATGTCCTAAAACTCTTTCATTCGCCCATTGCTATTAATTAAGTGGAAGTTTAAAAATGTAGAAAATAACGGGAAGTGTGATAGATGGAAAATAGTAATGGTGCGAATGGCGTATCTTATGATAAGTCGAGAAACGAACGTTAAACGCATTATTATTATAATATTATAACTCAAAAATGTAATTAAGATATTTTGGATTAATTTTTACAAAATGTTGAGAACTTCTGACAAAAATAATGACTTAATAAGAAGTGCATTAATTCAATTCGTGTTCTACTATACAACAGTAATTATATATACCTATAGAGCCACGTTTATATTGTAACAATTGAGGTGCTATTTGGCAATGTAAATAAAAATTATGCAAAACGGCTTGGATTGTTGTGTGTAGTGTTATGTTTCGGTGTAGTTCCGTGCGCTGTTGTGCGCACGACCCTTTCAAATAGAGGAATAAACCCGTCATTATGTGATTGTTGTGCTAATGTGGTAAGACGGTGTGTACACAACTTGTGCAGGGTTGAGCAATAAACAAAATAAACAGGAAGAATTTTACAATCGATGATGAACAGACCTTTCCATCGGTTTAAAGTCGTGTGCAGTAAACGTGCTGACAGGACCTAGACAATTATTATTTATCTATACTAATATATAAAGCTGAAGAGTTGGTTTGTTTGGTTGAACGCGCTAATCTCAGGAACTACTGGTTCGAATTGAAAAACAATTTTTTTGTTGGATAGCCAATATATCGAGGAAGGCTATAGGCTATATATTATCACGCTACGACCAATAGGAGCGGAGCATCAATGAAAAATGTTGCAAAATATAACTCAAAATTTGTCCGTTCGACAAAAACTTTTGAACGGTAACTCCGATCATCATGAAATTTGGACACAACGTGCATCTAACTAAGATGAATGTGCGAACTCATGTCTCTCCGCCCCATTCGTTATTTTGCACCCGGGTGAAACCGGGCGGGACCGCTAGTATAATATATAAATAATAATTGTCTAAGGTCCTTCCGTCGTGTGTACGGCGCACGTCTTTTTTTGTTTGGTGGTTTGAATCAGAAATCGACTTTATGTTGACACATATCTATACTAATATTACATACTAGCGGTCCCGCCCGGTTTCACCCGGGTGCAAAAGAACAAATGGGGAATGAAGGCATATGAGTACGCACATTCATTTTAGTTTACCGAGATGAATGTTGTGTCCAAACTTCATAATGATCGGCGTTACCGTTCAAAAGTTTTTGTCGTTAAAAAGCAGTATTTATACTTTTTTTAACTAATAAATTTCTTTTGATATAATAAATATTTAATTGAAAACACTGTAGGAAAATTATTTTTATATATAGGTGCCTATAGTTGTAACAGTTTTCAAATGAGCTATTAATTAAATTTATTTATCTAATTTTAATTAGTCGTAATATAATTTTAAAAAATTGAAATATAGCCTTAGAAGAAAGCAATGTACAATAAAAAAAAATATATATTCGCTGACGTGGGGCTTGAACCCAAGACCCTGGCATTAAGAGTATTATACTCTACCGACTGAGCTATCCGGGCTTGTGAACGTGACGCGCTAAAATTGCAATATTTAGTTAAGGCATTTCACCTGATAATATTTGTCGGACGGACTAATTTTGAGATACATCTTGCAACATTTTTCATTGATGTTCCGCTCCAATTGGTCGTAGTGTGATATTATATAGCCTATAGCCTTCCTCGATAAATGGGCTATCCAACAAAAAAAAGTTTTTTCAATTCGAACCAGTAAATTCTGAGATTAACGCGTTCAACCAAACAAACAAACAAACAAACAAACTCTTCAGCTTTATATATTAGTATAGATTTGTCACTTTTGGTAAGAAAAAACTGACGTTGTCAGCCCTGTAACACAATTTGGTTTCCGTTTCGTTGGTAAGCCACTGTGTCAATACGAACCGGCAAGCTAACAAGAGAGGTTTGGGGTTAGGATTGGAATCTCTAAGTGGCATGGGAGCTCTAAGATTGTGGCCATTCGCCAGTCGCAAGCCCCAAATGCAAACGTACACAAATAGGTCATTTGTAGTCCATTTATATCACCCAATGTCCACATTTAAATGTGTATATTCTATACATATAAATATTACATAAAACAGGCGATCGAGAAGTTTCTCTTCTGTACCTGTTCAATAATTATTGCAAAAATTCAAAGACCATTCATAGTGGCGGATTTACACATTTCCCAAGTATAGGCTTTTAATTTTTGCCGCCCTTACCTCTACATTTATCAGTTCCTAACTTATTTTTAGAAATCTAATAATAGGGTTATTGACAAAATTTCAAAAAGTATTTAAAATTAAAGAATAAAGGTATATGTACCCGTAAAAAATATTTTTTCTCATAAATATAACAGATTTGACTCATTATTAGTTGTTTTTTATTTTGACTTTAAATTTTGCGCCAAAACGTCAATTGACCTTGACAGCCATGTTTACTGATTGCCTACGTCACAGTAGGCAATCAGTAAACACTAAGCAAGCGGGTACAACGTGACATATAGCATTATAACCAACAAAGTGTTGTATTTAATATGATTGACAGAGTACAATGAATACACCAGAGAACATACACTGAACAGAGATAACGAATACACATGGCAGTCAGTGGCACACAGCTACCGGCCATGTTGACTGATTAATGACGTCACGCGCTGTGATTGGTGTGAAATCACGTGACACATAGGTTAAAAATCGTAATTTTATTTATTTTATAGTTATTGGCGTAACTAGTAGTCTAAGTCATTCATGGCGTGTCAGCGCGATGTTTTCAGCACGAGTCGTAGTTGCGCAGGCACGAGCGAAGCGAATGCATACTGCGCACCGGAAACTCGTGCTGAAAACATCGCGCTGACAGGTCATGACTTAGCCTACAAGTTGAGCCCATAATTTTATTCAACAATTGCGCGTTATTTATGTTTTAATTATAATGAGATGTTGTAAATATCTATTTATTTCTTTATAAAAAAAAACTGTCAATACTAACAGCACCAAACAGCACGATTCAATGTTTTGGTTTGAGGTTAGCCGGTTATGAATAAACTCCATGTCGAAAACATTCGGCCTCTCAATTTTAGCCTCAAGTAATTGTCACCAGTCGGTAAATGGCTATTTAGGGTTCGGTTTTTAGGCATGATAAAACATGAATAACGCGCATGAGTTGAATAAATATATTTAACGCACTTATTTAATAAAAATAATAATTCTAAACGATATTTTAGACCATAAACTTTCATTATAACACAGTTTTATATTTAATTTTAATCACTGTCAATAACCCTATTTGGTTGAAATTGCACAAGAAATAGTTTTTGGGTATATTTCTGAGTTAATCAAAGCTTAACCACGTACGACTAATAAAGCGGGTAATGTATGCTACTTACACAACAATGTACCTACATACTATAAACGTAATAAAATAATTTTTATTTGTCGCCCCGAAATTCTGCCGCCCTAGGCTCAAGCCTACTCAGCCTGCTGGTAAATCCGCCACTGACCATTCATTATAATATTTAAATAAAGAGAACGTCACATGAGAATGTGCAAGTTTTGTTAAATTTAATTTTAATCTTTTCTCTAGAAATACTACTAGTCACACATACAGCACAAGAACACGAACAAATTTTAGACTAGACTACACGTCATTAACTACTGTGAACAAAGGTTCTGTTAATGCTATGTTGAAAATTTTCAGTAAGTTGCCCCCTGAAATTTAAATCTACCGGCTACAAAATTTAAACAAAAATTAAAATCTATTTTATTAGAGACAAATTTTTATTCTGTTGAGGAATTTTTTAATCATAAATTTTAATTTTATATATGTAACTGACGCATTCTACACTGTTCTGACAGTATTAACAGAATTAAAGTTTCTTATCTATCTATCTATCATCATCAGCACACTGGATCGATTCCGCATGGCTAGAGATAAATTGCAAGTAGTGTCTGACCGGAGCTTTGGCTTCGGCCAAAATCGGCCGAAGTTTTGTCCGAAACTGAAGGTTTCTAAACAAGCGCCGAAATTGAACGAACTGTTACGAATGAGCGAGAGCGCGATGGACGTGGTGACTTCTAGAGATGATTAAAATTACCTTTTTATATTACTTATATATAGTCAATGTAAACCTTCAATTTAAAAGTTTTAAAATCATTCATATTATTAACTATAGCGGTCCCGCCCGGTTTCACCCGGGTGCAATAGAACGAATGGGGGGGAGGGACATGAGTAAGAAGATTCATCTTAGTTTACCGAGATGAATGCTGTGTCCAAATTTCATGATGATCTGATAAAATTATACGGGATACAAGGCTAATATAAAAACCATTTTTATTCACTAGAACATCATTTATTAGTCAACGTTTCAGCAGAAATTCTTCAGAACCTATAACAAATAAATAAAACCCTACACATCTAAATCATAAACTTAAAAATTTCTTAAAATTTTTTTATAGAATTTGTATATCAAATAATTACTTATTTGGCTTACCTTAAAAATGTCTAGTAAAAAGTCATAAAATTAAAAACATAATAATTTAAAAACATTATTGTCAAACATTAAAAATATATATCCTTTCTTTGTAAAAAATTTTAAGATTATAAAATTAAAATCGTATTATTTGATATACAATTATGTATTTTTTTAACCTTTTTAACCTTTATATTAAATTCGTCCTTCAAAAATTAAAAATTCAAAAATTATTGAAATGTCTGTCTACATTGGTTATTTTATTTTAGGATGTTGTCATAAACATTGCTTAATTTTTCGATGTCTGCTTTTTTGTTAACTGCATTGTTATTTGTTTTAATATAAAACATTTCTAAAAATAGTCTTTTAGTTAAATTTCTCTCTATATTTCTGCCGAAACGTTGAATAATAAATGATGTTCTAGTGAATAAAAATTGTTTTTATATTAGCCTTGTATCCCGTATAATTTTATCATACCATAATACCAAGGTGTCTTATTTTATTATGATGATCTGAGTTACCGTTCAAAAGTTTTTGTCGGACGGACAAATTTTGACATACATTTTGCAACATTTTTCATTGATGCTCCGCTCCTATTGGTCGTAGCGTGACATTATATAGCCTAAAGCCTTCCTCAATAAATAAGCTATTTAACAAATACTTTTTTTTCAATTCGAACCAGTAGTTCCTGAGATTAGCTCGTTCAACCAAACAAACAAGCAAACTCTTCAGCTTTATATATTAGTATAGATTGTTAGCTTGTAGCAGTTGTAGCCAATAAGTCTTCGTCTTCGGCCCAAGGGTGTGGCGATAGTCGATTAATCGGCTTCGGCCAGAAATCGACCTTCTGTCGGACACTAATTGCAAGCGACCGACTGCCGGTCCTTGCTGGTTGCAGGTGCTGAACTATGGTGATCTGTTAAATTACATGGGTACCTTCACGAACAAGCTTTTTTTTTGCTTCGTGCTGTGCAGGTCGTGCAGGTTTATGCTTGACAAGTGTGCGCGGTCTTTAATTTTTTCTGTATCCACCTACGTCTCTGACTGAAATTAAACGTACGCCTGAATATGTTTTTGAAAAATTTATTATCATTACTGAAGCATGAACTTCAGTTCTAAATCATGACGTAAAATGAACAGTTGGTATTACTGTATAAATATTCAGACTTTGTGCAAGCGTACCAACCGATGTGTGGTTTTGTGTATATGTGGAATATTTACAACTTAATTATAAAACTAAAGCATAGCTGTTTACTTTGACTTTTATTGCAGTAGTTATGTTTCATTATTCAAATTATTTTATCCAGATTTAATTACAATGCATATTGTTTATTTTGTAATACGAATATTTTCATTATATAAATTTTATAATGATTGATGAATGTATCAAAAATTCCATTTAAAAACTTTTTTATACAACATAAATACAGCAGAGTATTGGTTTTATTATTTCATGAATATTAAATTGAAAAAAAAATATTTAATAATTTTGGAAAAAGTTCAAAGAATTCTAAATCCAGCGTCTCACAATCTAAAAACAAGAAGTTTGACCCTGGCAATCTCTGGAACTTCCCGTTATTTTCGAGTGCAAAACTCTTTAAAATGTATAAAATATTCGCTATGTGCGCGATGCCAGCGCCAACCAACTGAAGTAATTATTATGGACCTGTCATTTTTTACATATTTATTGGAAAAGCAAAAGTGCATAAAAAATATTAAAATTACATATTAAAAGTATTCAGACACAATATTCATGTAATTTAGAACACAACGTATGTGTGAATAACGCTGTAATGTAACAAAAATGTTTATTTTTTATTCTTACGAATTTTTCATTCACGATATCTCGGGAACAAATGAACCGATTTTGATGTGATTTGCGGCGATCGACGCAGTTTTTTTAACCTAAGAAAGTAATTTATTACAAAAAAATCGATCTGATATGAATTTTACGAGTAATTTTAAAATAACACTTTTTTACACATTTTTCGTTCACGATATCTCGTGAACAAACGAACCGATTTTGATGCGGTTTGCGGAAATCGATATAGTTTTTTAAGAAGAAAAGCGGATTAGATTTTGGAGTTAATCGGTTTAGTAGTTTAGAAAATATTGCAAGAAATCAAATTTCTAAAAATTTTTGAAATTTGTATTTTTGAGATTTCTCAAAATTTATTGAACCAAATCATTCCAGATTTTCAGGAAATCTAAGTTCAGCAAAGTCACGTCAGATGCCGCAAACCGCGTTTCAATCGGACACTCCGTTCAAAAGTAATAAGAGGTTTACAATTATACACACACACACACACACACATAGCCCTACGGACACCATCGCCAAAATAGTCAGAATAGCTTCCCAGGACCTCAAATCGTCGAGATCTGACGAAAACTCAATTTTTGAAAATCGGGGTGAAAACAATAAGTTCCCGATTTTTTTGAAATCATCTACTAGACTTCGCCCTGTCAACTAACGAAATTCTAATAACTAAATATTGCCCTGTAGGTATCTAAAATTCACCTTGTAACTAAATTTTGCCATGTAGTTGTCGCCTTTAACGAAAATCAAGTTATAATCCAACGCATACACAAAGCAAGCGTCACGCGCTGTCATCTAACGAAATTACCAGTAACTTAATTTCGCCCTGTTATCTAGATGTCGCCTTCAACAAAAGCCATGTTAAATCCAACGCACACAAACGGCCTCCCATAAAAGTGTCGGGCCAATTGCACGGTTTTACTCCCAATCAAACGCGCTATTAGATGTGTCACATCAATACATTTTTAGTATTGCAATGCAATTTCGATAAGTCAATTATAACCTTTGTTGAGCTTTTTTAGGATACTTTTATTTTATAAATAACGTCAGATTTATCAGGTGGATAAATAAGATTGGAACACGTGCGAAGAACAATTTGCTATGAAATGTACAGAAAGTCGAACAGTAAGATGTACCGTAGTAATCGACAGGACTGTACTAGCACAATTGAATTTATATTAATAGCTCAAGGCGTGCGTAAAATAGATTTTTCAATAATTTTTTAATGTGTTATTATAAGTTTGGCGGTTTTAATTCGGCATTTATTTACTGAATAATAATATAAAGGCCCCTTCACACGATGCTGCATTTCGAGCTCGCTTGCTTGCTTGAAGTCTTGCAGGCTGCCATGAATGGTATCCTGCTTGGTGGTTGGTTGGGAGCACTGCTAGTTTCGCTTCATACGCAGCTTGCTTGTTTGCTCGCTGTTTTGCTAGATTGGCAGTTATATTTAAATTTAAATATGGATGTAATGGTTATGCAAGAAATAATTCGTCATAGACGAATTGCTACTGTGACTTTAATAATGATTGAAAAGCTTCAGGAGAGAAGAGAAAAATCAAAGCGAAAACTTATTTCTGGTCGAGTCCATTTTCATTTTGATTTTACAACTTTTGGCCCCATCGCTGTTCACTTGTAACTTTTTTCAAACAACACCATATTTAACGAATGTCACACGATATCACGTGATAAAATATGACTCCATAATTGGTCAGATTCTCAAACTAGCAGGCAGCGTTGCATGAAAAATAGCACTGAATCTATCACCTAAATATAGCAAGATAGCGAGCAGCGGACCAATGGCTGAGAGATAGACATGGTATTTAATCATGGATCGATTGGACGATTTTTAAGGGTTTATATAATAAAATAATTATTTTTTGCGTATGGAACTGGAGAGCCGCAACTTTACATCAAAAGAGCCGCATGCGGCTCGCGAGATGCAAGTTGCTGACTCCTGCCTTAGATAATTCTATTTGATGTCTTCAGCATAAAGTAGTGTTGATCCAATAGAATGTTACGATGAAGGAAGGTTTTGGTTGAGGATCATAAATAAGCTTTACCAATGTTACGCTAGTGGTCAACGTTTCGAAAAATTTATTTTCATCTAATACATTTTTCGAAACGTTGGCCACTAGCGTAACATTGGTAAAGCTTATTTATGATCCTCAACCAAAACCTTCCTTCATCGTAACATTCTATTTGATATTTTCCAATAATTCACTCGAAGTTTCATGTTTCTTTAGTTATTCTGCAGACATTATTAAATGTTCAAGACTGACCTGGATGAAGGAAGATTGGAAGGAGCGAGTTGTAGGCAGTAGAAAAAAGAAATTGTGGAATTAGTAAGTGACGCGTCATTAATCCAACAATCTATCTTCCTTAGCTCGGCCTCCAGATCTGGTGTCGGTTATATAGGCTACTACGGCTGTAGCCATCAGACGGTGTGATTTGTTGTTGTGTAGTGTAGGTAATGCAGGTCGCTACTCCAGTTTCTACCGACGTATTTGGCACTTCTCTCGCATTTAGACAAGAATAACACGAGGATGCTTTGTTATCCGCAGGTATAGTATATTCAATTCCAATTGAGCCAAACGATTAGGGAAATGTTCAAGGTCGACAAAAAAATTATAGAACAACCATTTGTCTTTTTGGTGAGTAATGTTCTAGAATCTAAATGACAAGAAGTTTGAATATGACATTAGACAGGTCTTGTTGTATGGAAACTGTAAATATGTGATCACAATCAAATTTTTTGACAACTCTTTCTGCAACCCAGCATGTATGAGATAAACAGGTGTCCCACGACATGACTGCCATAGCCTGGAACTGTGTTGCTGGGGTGATTTCAAGTCAAAAATGTCTAATGAACATATACCCGGAACGCTATCCTAACTGAGCTAGAAGCATTTGAAATTTTAGATAAGTAAGCCCACTAATGCGGGTATTAGGTTCGGCTGTTGGTTTTGTTATTATTAAAAAAATTGGTTGTCTGTAAAGTCGGTTTACGGACGATAGTTTTACGTGATAACGTACTCCGTAATACATAACCTAAATTTTAGTAGCTGTCAAACTTGGGCCGAAGCATACTGCGCTCTCGCTTGCACGCACAGGGTCAGGCGGAGCGTTAGGAACGTTACACTTTTTCGTTCGTGCAGCTGGTGTTTCATCAATTTATAAGACGTTATCACGTCGAAAAAGTTTTCGTTAACCAAATCACAAACATAATATATCCATTCTTTTGGATAAAAACAGTCGCATTTAAGGCACAGATCCAATTATGCGAAATTTCCCCGAATTTTTAGTGAACATGCCTGCTAGCGACTAAGCATATGTAGTACAGCAGCGTAATTTGGGTTGCCTGCATATATTTTTTCACAAAATTAATAGATTGTTTGAACGAAAGCAAATGAAATTATGAACTACCTAACAACAAAATAATTTATGTTCTATTTCTCCTATCTTCTACATATAATAATTATAATAATTCGAATCTATGATACTGCATCTTTCGCTTTAAATTTAGGTTACTTTTACGTAATTTGGGTTGCCTGCATATATTTTTTCACAAAATTAATAGATTGTTTGAACGAAAGCAAATGAAATTATGAACTACCTAACAACAAAATAATTTATGATCTATTTCTCCTATCTTCTACATATAATAATTATAAAAACTCGGGTCGCAGTGCGAAACCCTGCCGACAATATAGTGTATTTGCTTTTATAAGCATTGTGGCTCTATTGTATGAACTCAACTTTGTTTTTGGACAAAATAAAAAAAATTATCCTCTAATACACCCCTTAAAACAACATTTTTTTACTTAATTTCAATACTACATACCAATTCAACATCTGTACCAAATTATATACACCCTTCAGTATGTAAATCCATATCAGTAAACTTGCGTTTTCATAAAATTTGTAAGTCCGGTCCTGTCGGGCCGATTTTATTTAAATTTTAGCAGCACATTTCAATAATTACTAAAGGGTTAAATTTCAAATTTGAAGTGATTCTGAGAATTTTTTCCGTATTTTTGGGCCCAAAAACATTTTTCAACCCTTAAATACCCCCCTTAAAATGGCCCGATCGGGCCCATTTTAAATAGGCTTCTTGCGATGATGGATTCCAAGATGTGGACCAAATTTCGTTTAAATCGATTAAGTCTGTCGAGAGTTATCGTGGTCACACACATATATATATATATATATATATATATATATATATATATATATATATATATATATATATATATATATATATATATATATATATATAAATATATATATATATATATATATATATATATAAATATATATATATATATATATATATATATATATATACATATATATATAAACATTTCCAAAAATGGTGCCAAACTTCTTAGAAACTTATGAAACGTCGAGAAATTTTGGTCCGACCCCTAGGTCCCGCCATCCGACCGACGCCAATAGTGTAAGTGCCTTATGGCAAATACACTAATAATTCGAATCTATGATACTGCATCTTTCGCTTCAAATTTAGGTTAATTTTATTTATTAAAATTACTCACCACCTATAATAATAATTGTTTTTTTTAACTTTCTTTCTTTCGTATTTATTTTAAGTCTCAAAGATTAACTGTCATAATATTTTGAAAACAATTGTTTCATTGTTTATATAAAATTCCAAAACCTACTTACAATATTTAAGTATTTTCATACGTCAAAAAATTGATTTTTATAATGATAAAATTTGTATGAAAACGATTTTTTCGAGAGATGAGACCTAGCTAAAACGATTTTTTGCCCCCCAAAAACCCTTTTCAGTAAATTTCATCCAAATCGTTAGGGCCGTTTTCGAGAAACGCACGCACAGGGTCAGGCGGAACGTTCGGAACGTTACACTTTTTCGTGCATGCAGCCGGTGTTTCATCAATTTATAAGATTGGTGATTCATCAATTTATAAGACGTTATCACGTCAAAAAAACAGGTGACTGTGAATCATCAATTAGTATTTATTCGTGCTGATCCTGATACTCTTCGCAGAGCTACCACTTCAATTCTAAGAAGCGCTAGACTATGTATACAGCAACTGGGTGGACATTTTGAGCAACTAATTCAATAAAGCGATTTCTTTTTAAATGGTTTTTAAATTTCAAATGCTTCTAGCTCAGCTAGGATTGCGTTCCGGGTATATGTTCATAAGACATTTTTGACTTGAAATCACCCCAGAAACACAGTCCCAAGCTATGGCAGTCATGTCGTGGGACACCCTGTATATCCATTAATAATCTTGCTGAAATTTTACGAAGGTATACCATTCCATTTTATATTTTTTTTAAATAATTTCGAACAACCTCAAATAGTACAATAATCTAAACATTTATTTCCGCACAAATATTAGATAATAACTATGCTGAAGAACACAATGTTGGACGGTGTTGAACCAATCTCCGAGATGAATTGAAAATAGTAACTGCTGGAAGGAATGTATTTAAATCGGTAACAGTACTTGTACCTCGGTTCGTGTTTCAAAACTACACATTTGGTGTAATATGAAAGAGATGACTATCTTGTAATAATATGTGGAGTGGAAGTAACAGGCAAACAGAAAGCTAGACAGAACTGCATAGACTATAGCGTCAATGAGATAAATAAAATATCTTCAACGGTAACCGCGCCATGAATTAGGAATACATTTGGAGCTTCTTTCTGAGCTCATTCTTTATTCGTTGTCTTTGTTAATTTGCTAGTTTATTTAATAAACACGCAGTTCAGTTTAAGACCGAATTCAAGGCAAACTTCCGAAATATATTTTGCTTAGCTATCAAATAAGCCGTTGCCAGGAACCCAGGCACATAGATAAGGTGTTTACCTTACCTCACTGGGAACAACATTTTAAAATTCAAGAAAATTCTCACGTCGTAGTTCAGTATTTCCATACACAGTGGAGGAGTCTCTCTGGGGGTGGTTTTTCGCGGAAAAGGTGACGTAATTATTTCTGGGTTTTAATAAAATTGGCAATCAGCGTAATAGAAATGCGATAAGAAAAATGCGCCGTTACCAGGAATCCAGGCTTTCAAATAAGGTTTTTACCTTGAAAAAACATTACTAACATTTGTATTTTCTTTTATTGTAGATCAATAATTGAAAACGTATCTATGACTTTTGACTTTTTGAACGCCAAGCTAACGGCCACTTAAATATCTTAAACAATTTTGATAACATTGATTTAAAGATTCTTTCATAACAGCAGCGTGTTCAAAGCCAACTAATATTAAATTTTTATACAGGGAAAATATATAATAAAAATAAGAATTTAATTTCGTAACACTTGAACCATGCAAGCAAGCAACAACCGAGAGAGCAGCACGAAACCACGCCCAATTCCGAGCTCTGTGAGGCGCGTGCTTCCGTACAGGATATCCTCGTTAAGAGTGTATATTACGATCGGGAATTCAATGCATATGCATTTTTAGATATATTTACTGATTGTTATTAAATAATATATTGATCAAAATGGTAAGTGTACTTTCGTACAGGATACTAGATGAGTTGCATATTTATAAATCTATAAAGTATTTATAAATCTATAAAGTATCACAAGATCACAAAATTTGACAAGAAATATGTTAATTATTAACAAAAATATTAGGAGCACTGTGGTTTGAATCTAATAATAATGTTATTATGTTAACTATTATCGATTATTCGTTACCTGCGGCTGCGCCCGCGATTGAGACGAAACACGGATGCATTCCAATTATTTGGCATAGTTACTTCTTTCTCGACGTAAACTCCCCTAATAAATTTCAAAATTGATGACATTCACGTGATCAACGTCCTGACAAACCTTGAAAATGACACCAATGTTGATTTTTAGACTATTTACATTTTTTCATCCCCTGAAGAGGTTGTTTTTGAAAAAGCATGAAAAACGTATTTATTTGTTGACAGGAGTAACCTGCGCATTTTCGAATTGATACATCTTATATGATTTCTCCATGCAAATTTTGAATCCCCGTTACACCCTTATAGGGGTTGAATTTTCAAAAATCCTTTCTTAGCGGATGCCTACGTCATAATAACTACCTGTGTGCCAAATTTCAGTCCAATCCGTCCAGTGGTTTGAGCTGTGCGTTGATAGATCAGTCAGTCAGTCAATCAGTCACGGTTTCCTTTTATATATTTAGATTATTATGGTCCTGGAGGGGGGAATTACCCTCTTTACCCCCCATGTCCACGCCATTGTGTCATGAGATCACTGCAAATATTTTAGCTCGGTATTCCTGAAAGTCAAAAGAAGTCTCCGGCTATGTGCAAGGAGACGGAGTTACAAATTTTTCGATGATTTTTAGGGGAAACTTCAACCTCAAATTTTTCGTATGTCAGTGAGCAATTTTTATTAAAAGTGAAAATAGTTTTTATGAAGTTTTTTAATTACAAAGAAAACATTGGCAAAACTAAGCGACCTGGAAATGCTTGTTGTGTTCCGGGCTGTTGCGCTGGTGGCGAATTAAGTAAAATAAAGACCATTGGCGCCATAATTTGACGTTCCGCTGTCAGTGTAAACACATTAATTATTTATATATTGTACGTCATAATCGATAAATAAATAATTCTCACATACCTTTTATGTTATGCTATTTATATAATGGTTTACAATCTGAATGTTATGGTACCTATCTGTATTAAAATATGGCCTAATGTTTTGGGGAAAATCT
This sequence comes from Xanthostigma xanthostigma, assembly GCA_963575645.1. Lineage (NCBI taxonomy): Eukaryota > Metazoa > Arthropoda > Insecta > Raphidioptera > Raphidiidae > Xanthostigma > Xanthostigma xanthostigma. The sequence goes on from OY754464.1 coordinate 8,401,360, forward strand.
ACAGCACACAAACGAGTATCCATACTGCAAAAAAAAATTATTAGAAGCATATTGCAAATATCGAAATATGAATCTTGCAGAGAGTATTTCATTAACCACAATATTTTAACTCTATATAGCTTATACGCGTATGAGACAATAATTTTTGTAAAAAACAATTTAAATAGCTATAAACGAAATTTAGATATTCATCACCATAACACAAGAAAAAGAAACAATATAATATATCGACAATTTTAACACGACGTATTACAGTAGAGGTGCAAACTGTTCCGGAATGTACCTATATGTATAATGACCTGCCTATCGACATAAAAAATACAAGCAGCATTACTTCTTTAAAAAAAAAAACTAAAGCAATATTTGATTAAAACTTGTTTGTATGATCATGTAAAATATGTATAATTTTTGATTTTGACGCTTTGTATCCGAATTGGCTCTACAAATAAATTATATCTATCTATCTATATAAAATTAACATCAGTTTTCCTTATTACATTTTTTTTTGACACAGCATGGCCAATTATATCACCATAAAAACAAATCTCGATTTCCATAAAAAGTGAGTTAAATAATTCTCTATTACGCACTAGCGGCGCTAGTAGGCTTCGTGCATACAGCCTATAGATAATATCATAATAGTATAGAACTCGGAAGCTGTTGTTGTTGAACAACAGTTTCCGTCTTAAACAGGACACCCGTTACCGGCGTACGTGTATGAATGACGCAAACTTGGCACCCTCTAATTACGGCCGTAATTAAATATATAACATAACGGGCTAACAACAACAGTCAACCCCTCGTTTTCCTGCTTTGGCCCGTACGTCGTGACTTGTTTCCCGAACATGTTTTGAACTAGATTATCTCGACAGATAATACTAAATTATTATACTGAAAAAATTATAAACGATATAAACATACTATGCCCGTCTCGCTCACTTGTTTTCAAGCTGGCAAATAAAAAATAACTGTTTTTATTTCAATGAAAAGTTCGCTTCAGATTAGTAAACAAGATTGGAGATTATATAACTAGATCGGAAATATGGTACGAATTTTTGTTATATACTGCCCGCGGTGAGAGTTGAAGCCAGGCACGTCATCAATAATATGGTAGTAAACGCCTACTTGCCCGCAGACAGTGGCGTGTGGAATAAATTCGACATATCTGTTTATAGCGGTAGAATAAAAATAAACACTCGACGCACATGGATCTCCGAAACAGCCAATAGCAAACTAGAAGGCGGGCTCAATGCGTTCACGTCACTATGACACGGTGGCTTCATCTTTCGCCGCGCGTAGTATACTACAACGACATTTTCTTTTCAACCGACTTAAAAAAAGGAGGAGGTTTTTTATTCTTTTGTATTTTTGTTTTGTATGTCTGTCCGTCGATATCTTCGACGGCTGTGAAGCGATTTCGATGACCATTTTTTTATTCGATAGAGTATGTCTCAAAGTTGGGCCCGTATAAATTTTAGCAAAATCGGTTCAACCCCTTCGGACCTGAATTTTATATTTTTGAAACACGCAATATTTTTTAGGGTGTTAAGCTTATTAAGGGTGAAATTAAAGCATATTCAGTGAAAAACTAAATTTAACATTTACAGAATTTTGGAAAATCCTATGTCCATTGAAATGGATAATAGGTTACAAAAATATTATTTTTTACGGTAATCACTAGCATAGGATGTTTACTTTTTAAGTATAATTATTAGTAAAGTTAACATCGTAAAATTAAAATAAATATCTGCACAAGAAAAATAGATTACATCATGAAAATGCATAAGTTATACTAAGTAATACATAATCAGAATGTACACTTTTACCAGCTTTGCGAGAATCCATGACTGCGGTCAACACTTGACTCGCTATTTTGACCCACACACATAGTATTGCTTTGTTTTATTTGGCATGTCTACATCTCAGATAAGCCCCAAGCACAATTAAATGTTTATATTTGATATTTAATTACGCTGATTTAAATTACATGCGTTAGAATAAGTATCTCTATTGAAATTACCACCATAGGACCGAAGGGGGTTAAACAGTGTGTTCTAGATAGTTTTGTCTCACCTATTTGACGCATAAAAAGTGACAATTTTATTCTACTTTTATGCAAATAAATATAAACGTTAATTTGTATGGCCATTATATTTTATTAAAATTAATTATTTACTGTAATCTCACAAGATTTATTTTAAAAGACACGCGATCTCACCATATATAACCGTTGTATCTATGACCTGTTCATAATTTTTATGATAAAATACTGTGCTTTGATATTGTACGACATATTATACTGAGTTACATAATGCATTGCAAGAAAATCTGATCGTGCCAGACAGTTCGATCCTCAGAGAAATAAATGAAAAGGATTTACCTTTGTGAAAAAGTATCGATATATCGATATTTTTAATTAAAACATCGATATTTTTAGCCGATATATTTTGATCCAATATATCGATATATCGATACAAAATATCCAATATCGAAAATTGTATCAAAAACGATATATTTTTTTATTTATGTAACTAAAATCACTAGAATCAAAATAGTGATTTGCCTAATACAATAAATAGGTTTAAAAATATTAGAACATAGCTTTTTAGTTTTTGATATTTTTTTAAATTATTATGTTGCCTAATAAAAAGAAATACTGGTAAAAATACCTTCATTTTTATTGAGATTTTTGTACATTAAAATAATGTAGGTAAGTACATTTTGTATAAAAATCACTATTGGTAATATTAAGCTAAATACACTATTATTTTAAAAAGGCAAAATCTTTTGAAAATTTGACCGATATATCGATATTTTTTCCTCGATATATCGTTGTCGATATTGATATTTTTATAAATATCGATACATCATACATTTTTTTTCACTTCCGACATCCCTAGTTTGTACTCGACACTTTATTACTATTCTTTTTCTCTGAGCCGACATTTTGGTAACGTTGAGATTTGGCAATCTGAAGCAGCCAAATTACCATGTAGACCACGTTAATATTGTTTATTTTTTTCAGAGACATTTATTTGTGATTTTATTGTGAATAAATAAGTGTGTTTCGGTGCATTTTGAACATTAAGAATAGGCATTTAAGATGGTTAAATAATGTAAATAAAAATTAAAAAAAAAAAAAGTAAAGTAAATCACGATATAATTATCCCAATGTGTTATTTCACCCAGAATATGTTTTTGACTAAAGTTTTATCGATTTAAGATTAAACAAATTAAAAAAATTATTTTTATCAACAATATAAGATTTATAAAGCTCATTAATTGTCGTTTTTATATCCCTCAAAACTGCACATCTAAATGTAATCGGTATTTTGAAAAAGACGAATTCTTCTCTCAAATTGGATGTTGTCATCACAACATTCCATTAACTAAAATTGTGAATGCAAGGTCCATTTACATTTTACGTCTTTGGTTCGATCAATAAAAATTCACATTAGAAATGTTTGGGACTGTTGCCGAACTTTTTAATATCTTCATTGTGTGACATTAAAATGTACAGGTTAACACATTTTTGTGATAACCATATATTTAATAATTTACTATATGAATCATTATCTATCTACTCAATGTGCGGTGAGCGAAGGCAACAAAGCGTATCGAAAATATATCTGCGTCTCTTTCTTCGATGTAATTCCTTGATTTCTCCGATGACAGGATTGGTTGATATACTTGGATTCAATATGAAAAAAGTATCTCTGTTTCAAAAACTTTGTCTTTTTCTATGACATGGGCTAACCCATGGTTTTGGCCCAGGAGGGGGCAAATTAGAAATTTCTTAAGCCGAGTCCTCCGTGCTTTTTTGCCATCCTGGATACGCCAGTGCTTACGGCGTAAAAAAGACAGAAGTATATGTTTGCACCCTAATGGTTCGATTGCGATTTTATTCCTATGCTCAGTATAGAATAAAAGTATATGGTGATAACGAGTTTTGGAGTCGACTTGAATCGGGCTTTACACAAATTGTGACGGAGCTATACATACATGTTATATACGTGAGTTGAGAGCTATCGGCAGCATTATCCCCGTGTGCTGAGTTACTTCGGACAATGTCAATACTGCATCTGATAGTTCCCCCAGGCTGACCAGTCATACGACCGACAGTCGAGTTTATAATTGATTGAACACTGTTCCCGGAATTCCCCGATCACCAATACGCGTCCTGTTCTCTGACATACGTACCTATACGAGAACCGTATGACGTGTACCAGTGCTTCACAAAATGTTATTCTGAAAATATTCGAGCTCGTATTAGTCTAAGATCCGGTATTCGAAATATATACCCTCATCTATTATTTGATGATGACAAAGATTATATTATATGCATTGATAATTCGCACATGGGTTGCCTAGCTAAATCGCGTACCGATGATGTTAAATTAAATAAATTCTAATTGACTTTTTTGGATCAACTTCCCTGAATTACTTATCATAAAAATGAGAGAATATGACACAAGGAAGTGGATTATACTATTGATTCTATACATAAGCATAGATCATCCACATAAACATGCCTTGTAAATAATTGTGTTCTGTGTACTTTGAATTTATTTGTTTTGTTAACATTTTATTTGTGTCATAGCCTCTTATCTTATGCTCGATTATTATGATTAACAAATCCAAAAAAGTTAATTAGAATTTATTTAATTGTGAAAAATAACTCTAATAATTTAGAGTGATGATTATCCTGTTTAAATGTTAGAAGATTAAAGGATGAATCCTGCTGGCATATGATCGATGAACTAAGCAAATACTGAAAATTAATTCTTCGAAGATGGCATAAAGTTTGCCGAAACGTCAGACAATAAAATTCAATAAAAAAACCTTCAATATTTGCTTAGTTGATCGATTCTATGCCACCAGGATTCATCCTTTAATCTTCTAAAATTTATTTAATTTAACAGCATCGGTACACGATTTAGCTAGGCAACCCATGTGCGATTTATCAATGTATATACAGGGTGGGCCAGAAAGGCGTGCGATTTTAAAAACACTCTTGCGTTTGAACCTTATGAGAGGGGGCTGCGCGGGTGGTGGGGTTGAGAAGCTCGGTTCTCGGAAATTTAGTCGCCACCCTTTATTACCTAACATATAATTTTTGTCATCATCAAATAACAGATGAGGGTATATATAACTAATACCGGAACTTAGACTATTATTACACAACTCGTATTCGAACCTAGAGTCTTGTAATACTAACGCTCGTCTATCCTCAAGCTTTTATGAGGGTACTGATTATATTTATAAAAAATCTACTTTCCAAGATATGAAAAATTTAGTGTTACCATTGATTGAGAGCCACTGAATCACGGCACAATATACTCATATGTATATGTATATGCCCAGTCCCACACAATAGGTTCACATTTCAGTACTTCTGGTACTTATATCATGCAACCTATAATACATAACCTCACTTCACCTAGGCTATCAAACATTTTATGGTCGCATTCCAAAAAAAAACATTTGTACTATTTTCAATAGAAAAGTCGTTAAAATAGTAGAACAATTCAGTTACAAAATCTACTAAAAATATAAAACTGTCTTTTTATTACAATTATTTTTACTTTATTTCAAACAAGTTGAAATTTTTACTTTTTAATCTGTCTTGGCCACGGAGCCAGTGCTCTTATTATTCTAAAAGTTGATTTGAATTTGGAAAAAGTCTATATTAACAAATTATTTAATTATAATTATTCAATTAATTAACGTTTCGATCCGGATTTGGACCTTCTTCAGAATAACAATTATGCTTTGCCTATTCTTCTATTTTTTACTCCTTTTTCTACCACGACACCAAAAATTATACCGTGGATTCCCACAAAAAACAAACGTCAAAAAGATCCATCAAAAAAGCGTAAAGATCCATCAAAAAAACAAGCGTAAAGATTCGCCAAAAAAACAAGGGCTAAAAAGAATAATCTCATGACTATATACTTATTAGAATTTTGTACGCATATGTAAAAAATTAATATATAAAGCTGTCTAAAAAAAAGCACAAAAGTTTGACATGAAACATGCTTATGAATTCAATGGATATCCCTATATCTAAAGTCTCGCTAAACATATCTGTCGCTAAAAATCTATTGGTTTTTAGGCTATGCGCCCATGGACACTTTTTATTAGTGACCTTTAAACTATTAAAAAAAACATTTTCGATCAATTTAACCGAGAACCAAATCCCATAAGGTTTATCGGAGGTGCTTTGAACACCCTCAGTATAATTTTGAAAATTTTCAAGATTTTTCAAAAATGTGAAAGCAGGCTTCTCTCGAGAAATGACGTAATTTTTGGTAGGAAAAAATTCTCATGATTTCAATTATCGAGTCCCAGTGGGGGGAATTTGGAAACACTGGTCGTAATGTCCAGTCAGACTGTCAACAGTGCATTTCACGTGGCAACCCTCTTGACAATTCACTGTTAGATCAACGCATTAGGTGAGATCCCGGCCTTTAAAAACAGAACTGATTCACAACGAAATGTGCGTTTTTTGACACTCAAAGAAAATGTTTATGCAATACTCAAAGGTTGCACAGTAAATTTTTTTTTCGTATAATATTCCCCTTTAAAATAGCTGTTTTCTATCTCTTTCTTTTTACTTCATCCGTTGTGCGCAAGTGTCGCGTCTGTAGTGGGGCAATTAGTAAGTGGAATAGAGCAAACCACCTCCCTTTCACAGCTTGGTTCAATGTGCAAACTGACGCGCATCCATTCACGGACATGCGCATGAGACTCAGAGTATAATAAGTGAGGCAGACGTATAAATGTCTGCACCGTAGTGTTTAAGTATTTCTCCCGATCTTTACTAGCAATATAGAGGGTATTAACTATTAAATATGTGCAACTGACGCGCATCCATTCACGGACATACGCATGAGACTCAGAGTATAATAAGTGAGGCAGACGTATAAATGTTTGCACCGTAGTGTTTAAGTCTTTCTCCCGATCTTTACTAGCAATATAGAGGGTATTAACTATTAAATATGTGCAACTGACGCGCATCCATTCACGGACATGCGCATGAGACTCAGAGTATAATAAGTGAGGCAGACGTATAAATGTTTGCACCGTAGTGTTTAAGTCTTTCTCCCGATCTTTGCTAGCAATATAGAGGGTATTAACTATTAAATATGTGCAACTGACGCGCATCCATTCACGGACATGCGCATGAGACTCAGAGTATAATAAGTGAGACAGACGTATCAATTTCTGCACCGTGGTGTTTAAGTCTTTCTCCCGATCTTTACTAGCAATATAGAGGGTATTAACTATTAAATATGTGCAACTGACGTGCATCCATTCACGGACATGCGCATGAGTCTCAGAGTATAATAAGTGAGGCAGACGTATCAATGTTTGCACCGTAATGTTTAAGTCTTTCTCCCGATCTTTGCTAGCAATATAGAGGGTATTAAATGTATGGTTGTGACCTATTTCTATCCATTTCTCTACACGCACGATTGAGGTTAAGATACCATTTTGAGAGAGATAGAAACTCGCCACAACATCGGGCTATCTTTTTCTTCGGAGAAGAACACTTTTTACACCGCTAGGATACGTCCAGGAATGTACTTCGATAACTGATACACGTCCCTGAATGAGGAGGATAAAGTTTCGTTGTGACCTATTTCTATCATTTTCTCTACACGCACGGTTGAGGTTAGGATACCGTTTTGAGAGAGATAGAGATGACCACAAGATCGGCCTATATTTTTCTTTCGGGGGAGAACACTTTTAGTACCGCTAGGGCATTTCCAGGAAAGCACGTCGATGGCTATTTGCTATGTGTAAAAACATACGCAGTCTTCCCATTTCACTCGCCGGCTCTCTTTTTACTTCACTTCGTTAAATATTTAACGTTTTTATTAAACGGCCTGAAGTCTCAAAAGAAGTTACACTTCAATGACACGCATCTCAAAAATGGATCGTCGGAAAAGTTCACAAACGACATTTTCAAAACGAATTTATGAAAACGTTTTCAGCAATTCTCTTTTATTAAAAGAATTATGTAAGAGTTTCCAAAAGTTTAAGTCAACAGACGGGATGATGATGCTATAACATTATACAGGTTAAGTGCACAGAACTCTCGTTATAAGACTGTGACTTTTCTATGCCGTCATACCGTTCAAACAATCACATTCCATGTGGCACATTAAAATATCTTTATGCTATCAACTTTTTAAACTGCATTCCTTAAAAGCTTTCAGTTTAGATTTCACATTATTACAGTTATTTTATTACTGGCTTGCATTTAACTAAACTTACCGACAGTGGTAAGCATCCATTTGGTTAAACATCGTCAATTTTTACGAACTACGGCATATTGTAGTTTTTAAAATATACAGCCAATAGTCAGGAGTGCAAATCACAATTAATATTTAAATAATTTATACGAAAACAAGGCAACGGCGCTTGACCATTTATAGCAGGGGCGGGCAAATCTTTTGATCGCCGGGCCATATAGCTGATGAAAATTTGACCGCGGGCCAAAAATTAAAGGTCCTCACATTCTTTTTCCGCATTTGGAGAGCAAAAAAAAACATTCATTAGGTCCTTTTTTCGTCTGTTCTGGCCCTTACTATTTCTTTATTATATTTCTAAAATTTATAAAATGCTTCGCGGGCTGGATAAAATTGTGCTGCGGGCCGCCATTTGCCCAGACCTGATTTATAGTAACTTTTCCGTGTACGATACATTGGTGATTCTAAATGTTGCAATGTTTATTACTAGTTGACGCTCCGAGACTCGAATAGATATAAACGAAAAAATTCCAGCCAATTGGGCGACGGGACCATTCCAACTTCAAAAATGTTGACACTTGATTATAATAAAGAAAATAAAATTTCTGATATTGTGTGAGGTGACGCGGGTAATGGCTAGTATTCAATATGATATTTGCTATTCGTTGCCATGGTTACCTACAAAATATGTTCCACGTCATGTAAACATTAATCAAAGCAAGCCGAACTTGTTTATTTCTGACAGATCCATAAAACAAAAGAGCGGCTGATTTTTTTTATTTTCAAAATATTTCTGAAACTATAAAGTTTAGAAAAAAAAATTAACGAAACTTTCTTGAAAAAATAAATAAAATAATAAGCCGTTATGAAAAGTATACCATTATTATATAAAAAACACCGTTTTAGCAAATATCTCTTCTGCGCATGCGCCGATTTTCCCCAAAAACATTAGGGCTCTTCATATTTGCATACCAAACATCCTCCCAAAATTTGGTTTCGATTCGCTCATCCGTTTGACCTGTATCGTGTTCACAGACAAACAGACTAACAGTCAAACAGACTTTGACCTGTATCGTGTTCACAGTCAAACAGAGTAACAGACAAACAGACTAACAGACGCACAGAGTTTTTCCAAAAATATGTTTTTTGGATTCGGGGGACCTCAAAACGGAAAGATATTGTAAAATTTTTGAAAAGTGATTTTTGACCTAAACTATAGTACCTACCATTCCCCACTTGTGGGTTGGAATGGTAAAATGTGCATTTACATATATTGGGAATAAATACAGAAGTTTTGTGACTATACCTAATTAATTAAAATGCAAAAAAATAATATCAAAAAAAGACAATATTGCAAGGAAAAATTAGTGACGGATCCAATTTATAATAAACGAAACACTGTTGCAATATTTTCTCTACTTTTCGTCACGAATGACGTCATAGACTTGTTCTGACATCTGTTTTTGTCTATAATTAACTTGATAAATATAGAAATTTGTTCAGAAATGTTAAAACACTAAACATTTTATTACAATGGTAATATTTTGAGAAAATCTACAGTATTTTACAAAAATTAGTCATTTATTCCTATGTAGGTATAAGACCGAATTTAATTTATTTCTCACAAACGGTATACTCAATCAAGTAGAAATTTTAGCAGTGAGCATTTTTTTTATCCATCTTTCAATGATAAAAATTTCAAAATGCTGGTATTATTTTGGAAATAGGTCTCGAACCTCCTTAATCAAAGTTCTAAAAATAAAGAATTTTTGTTAAAAGCAACACAGTTCAAATTTGACAATGCTCCGCGCTTTAATATTCAGGTGACGTCACGCGGCACAAATGTCATATCTATTGTTACTTAAGTTATGAAAACAATAGAGCATTAACAGTTGAACATAGATGTGAAACGTAATGTTATGTCAATTAGGACGTTTGAATATCAGAAAAAAAACAATAACACGTCATAATATAGGTATATAAAATCTAGACGAAATATTTTTTTTCTGTGGTGACATCGTAAAGCAAATTGGCCGTCAATACTCACAGCTCATTACCCAGAGTGTGAAGAAAATTCAATTTTTTCGATAAAGCTTATATTCCATTATCTTATAGTTCTTTCTTTCGTATTCACCTATCAGAAATCTTCAGGCCACTTTGAAAGCAAGAAACAGGCGAAGATGGAATTTGCCAATATAATGTGTGTATAGTGTTGCCAAAGGCAGCGAATTTTGCCTTTTTACGGAATTACAGTATGTATCCGAAAAAAAAACAGATTTTTATATTAATAATGTCAATGGTAGATTATTTTTGTATTACCAAGGATTGTGCTTGTGCTCTTAACATTTAGAATGTTTCCGAGCCAAATAGAAATCATTAGTCAATCAAGAACGAATATATGTTTCAAAGATTTGCGGAATATGACAACAATGTACCTACTATGTCAAAACGAAAATAGTTTATTCGAATTTTTTTGAACCATGAATAAGTAAAAAATAGAGAATAGTTACTTCTTACCACAACAAGTTTATTAGTGGATGTACATTTCGAGAGCTATGCTCTCATCTTCAGCAATACACTAAACTAAAACTAAAACGTTTTAGTTTAATACACTAAACTAAAACTAAAACGTTTTAGTTTAGTGTATTGCTGAAGATGAGAGCATAGCTCTCGAAATGTACATCCACTAATAAACTTGTTGTGGTAAGAAGTAACTATTCTCTATTTTTTATTAGATTCAAACCACAGTGCTCCTAATATTTTTGTTACATGAATAAGTACTGAAAAGTATCTGGTTAACAATTATAAAGACGAATGAGTAATAACTAATAGTAAGTTGTTGTTTTTAGAGGAAGAAGGATCATAGAAAACTATCAAGACGAAATTTTTATTTTTCGCAACGTTTCGTGTTGTAATTAACACTTCATCAGGCGATCTACAAACATTAATAATAATGAATCACACAAATAACTACAAAATCGTTACAACGTTATCTTAACCTTACCATAAAATACTAGATCTTGACATAGTCAAAATAAAAATATTATTGTCATATCGTAATGTAAGTTGAAATAATGTTGGACAAAATTCTTGCATCAATGAAATTTTTATGTTCAAAAACACAATCGAAGATTGGTTTTAATTTATTATTTCATTGATGCAAGAATTTTGTCCAACATTATTTCAACTTACATTACGATATGACAATAATATTTTTATTTTGACTATGTCAAGATCTAGTATTTTATGGTAAGGTTAAGATAACGTTGTAACGATTTTGTAGTTATTTGTGTGATTCATTATTATTAATGTTTGTAGATCGCCTGATGAAGTGTTAATTACAACACGAAACGTTGCGAAAAATAAAAATTTCGTCTTGATAGTTTTCTATGATCCTTCTTCCTCTAAAAACAACAACTTACTATATCATCATCCAGGATCTTACACACTTAAATATGTAATAACTAATATTTTAGTAATATTAGTTTTTAGTAATAAGAAAAAATCTCAGGTATTTTAGATCGATTTAGGTATTTATAATATAATATAATTTTTTCTCGACTTTGTCATAACAGACGCCATTCGCACCACTACAATTTTTTTTCTATCACACTTCCCGTTATTTTCTACAATTTTTAAACTTTAGCGAATAAAGGAATTTTTAAGAAATTAGGATAAGGTAGGCAAATTTTGAGCATAGGAGTTTGACAGGTAATCGGCCATGGCCTTGAATAAGGAGCCATCTCGATACTTATCTGGAATTGTTGAAGGAAACCATGGAAAACCTCAACAAGATGGCCGGTACAATAATAACCGTTTTATTAGCGAGAGGCAGTGGGAAAAACTCTCAGCCAAATCTGCCTCCGCCGGGATTCGAACCTGGTACCACCCAAATGCGAGTCTAGTGCTCTCACCGCTACGCCACCCCGCTTGGTAGATTTAGGTATTTATTATACGACATTTATACATAAATTTACACTTTTTCAAGAACTGCAAAACAAATAACAATATAATAATTATTATTGTTATTTATTACTACATATTATAAATTTACATTTCGGATTTGATATTTGTTTTTTGAATAGTTATTTTGTCGCAATCAATATTTATTTGTACAAAAAATGCTTCAAGGAATTTTAGCTCCAAAAAGAGTGTATTTAGCACTCATCTTGTGAATTTTGGAGAAAAAAGGTTACATCACTATATTATTCAAACAACAAAAAAAGAGAAAAAATAACATGTTGTGGAAGTCTCGGTGTTAGTGGTGGGAGAACGGGTCTCTCGCTATTGAAAATTTTCAAATAAATGAAAGTTATTGGTCGCTCCAATTTTAGAAAATTGAGTTTAACTTGGTTTGGTTATAAATTTTATCTGCGTTTCCGGCGAGTCTCTCCTTTATCATTGTATTAAAAATCACACATTTAATAATTACTTAAAAACTAGCCGTCTAAAAAATCAACACAAATATTAGCTGAATGTATGAAATATCCATAAATAACACACTTTTAAAATCTCGCCTGGAAACCGAATAGATATTATTAATTATACATGAACGTTTAACCGAGCGGTGTGGCGTAGTGGTGAGAGCACAAGACTTGCATTCGGGAGGTACCGGTTCGCATCCCGGCGGGAGCAGGTGTGACTGGGACTTTTTCCTGCTGCCTCTCGCCGAAGAACGATAATTCCTGTACCGGGCCATCTTGTTGAGGTTTTCCGTGGTTTTCCTCAATAATTCCAGATAAATATCGAGGTGGTTCCTTATTCGAGGCCATGGCCGATTACCTGTCAAACTCCTACAAAATTTGCCTATCTTATTCTAATGTCCTAAAATTCCTTCATTCGCCCATTGCTATTAATTCAGTGGAAGTTTAAAAATGTAGAAAATAACGAGAAGTGTGATAGATGGAAAATAGTAATGGTGCGAATGGCGTCTGTTGTGATATAAGTCAAGAAACGGGCGTTAAACGCATTATGATTATTATTATCATTAATATTATATATGAAGGTTTAAGATATTCCTAAAAAAGTCATAAGCTTGACTTTTGACCCACCGTGCGGTAGTGTGACAAATTTTTCAGCAACAAACGACGAATGTTTCCTAAACTGCATCGGCTATTGTTCAATTTCACACATAACGGTGCAATAGAAATGAACTTTTACTGCTCTTCTACCAATAAAAGTTTTCACAGATAAATTTGTGCTAAGAAACGAAATAAAATCAAAAATAAAATAAACGACTATAGTAAATTTCACTGTACTTCTAAAATGCTTCGGGTATGTTTTATAGAGCAAAGAAATCAACAAAGATAAAAGTACCTACACACTAGCACATAAAATCGATGAGTGACGTTTTACTGTAATCGGTTCATATGTTGAATTAATTTTATTTGAGTTTTGAAATTTCTTCATTTTCTTTTAAGATTCGTAGAACGAATATCTTTTCAAATTTCAAGCACGAGAATCGTTTTAAACTTTAAAATACAGTCGCAGACAAAAATATGTCCATAATTGCATATTATGAAACTAGAGTGACCTGTGCGAATTATTCGCACTAAATAAGTATAATAATTATCACTTTACAAAATTATTTTTTAAATATGATTGCAGGTATTCAATTCGTTTCTAATTTTGCACACTGCTTATAACGTTCTTCTTTTTGTTGTATTACAATATGAAGCATAGATGACAGATCGAAGAAATATTTTACTAAAATTGTCATATAGAGGCGCAAGTAGCAAAAGCGTTGAGCTAAGCCGTCAGATGGCATCATGCAGCATTGCTGTGACGTTGTTCAGCGTTGCTCGCTGTTTCAAAATTAAAGCCGTCAGATGGCAGTATGTAGTATTTACAATATGAAGGTCAGATGAAAGATCGAAGTGTTGACGTTGTTTCAAAATTATAGCCGTCAGATGGCAGACGTTGTTCAGCGTTGCTGTTAATTAATTAATTTACAAACACAAAAACAATGATACATTTTTTAGTTGTCGATGTCAGTAGAGCAAGCAATTATCTGTAAATATATAATTTATGTAGAGAAATTGTGTGGTTTTTTCTAAAAAGGGAGGCAAACATCTTAACCTTAACGTATTAATATATATGATAGCTCTTATCCTTAGGAATGAGAGCGATGCTTGAGATAATAAAAGTCCTTGAAATACAACATAAATTAAAAAGTTGTTTATCAAAAATTATAAAAAAGCGAGTGTGTTTTAGACCACACGACTGAAGTAAAACTTCTTCCTGTCATATATAATAATGATACAATAACATTCGACAATATATCATCATATTTTGATTAGACATCCTGATTTGACGACACAATATAACCTCACTCTGTACCACATATCTACAAGGACGAAATGTTTAAAATATAATTTTTGATTAATTAATAGGCAAAATATATCTATACATTTATTAGCATAATTTATTATACATTTAAAAGGATTTATTAACTAACCCGTTACAAAATGCCGCAAAACTCGATGAAATATATTTTTGATACAAAAAAATTGTTTTCATTTTAAACGTCAAATAGTTGTCCAAAAAAAAAGAATTTCGATTAATGCTCCATCTTTGTCGCACTCACTAACTTATATCTCCCTCTCAACTTCCAATATACGACACGTAACTCTCTCTCTTACTATTTTCACTAACTTATATCTCCCTCTCAACTACCGTCCGCCTCGAACGATCACGCACCGTTCACCTTGTCCGATGATGCACTTCCGTAAACGCTTTCGTCAGGCATTTTACCAGCTTACTCCCCAAGTCAAGCGTGCCTAAAGAAGTTTTACTTCAAACTTTGAAATTACATATCAATTTCCAGCTGTGTGTAATTCTATATCTACGCAGTTATAAACCTACGATAGTTTGCAAACAAACTAATAAAATATATTTTAAATCAAAACAACAGCCTTCAAAATACAACATTTATACAATATAAAAAAGAAGCACATAACAAACTCGGTAGATATCTAAAAACAAATTTCACAAAAAAAAATTGAAAATACACCTGAAGAAAGAAAAACAAAAACGAACCGGCGAACAAAACAAAATCAATGACAATTTTATCTCACGTTCACTATATTATAATTTCGAGCAAGTTTCCAAGCAAATAATAAAAGAAAGCTACACGTACAGTCCCACATACAAGTGAAGTACAATAAAATCAATAGATATCAAAGTTTCGCTGTATTACAACCACTACGGGTTTTCATCACGTGTCCCAATTCTCCCATTTCTCATTAATGGGAATGGTGGTCACTGGCCGGAGTTAATGCAGCATCAAATACAATGGACACCTGGAACAGCATGCCCATTGTCTCTTTATCTTCTACAGAGAACATCTATAAGGGAGGGGGGGCAAGTTGTAACAGGGGCAAGTAGCAACGCGGGTTTTCATTTTGTTACAGCTTGCTCCAAGCCTGTTACGACTTCCCACTTAAATTAAATTATAGATTATAGACGCTCAACAACTGAGGTTATAAGCGTATTAGAGAATCTGCCAGCTAACATACACGAGTCGACTTACACGAGCTTGAGTTCCTAAGAGTGCTAATTCTCATAAGGGGCCATTCTTACGTAAGCAGAATTTTAGTAATTTTTGAACACCCCCTCCCCCTTGTCAGCAAAAGTAAGCAAAGTTCTTACCCTTCCCCCTGTGATTACGTAAACATTGGTATATTTTTGAAATCTGTTCATGTTTCTATATTGTTATAAATATAAATATTGCTGACGTCATCACCATCTAGACCCCCCCCTCGTCATCAAAAATAAGCTAAGCAAAGCGGTGCTTACGCAATACTTGAATGGCCCCTAAAACATTGGAAAGCTAGATACATTTCTTCCCACTTAAACAGTCTGTAAATACCCTACAAAAGAGGTCAAAATGAATTACCCCTTTTGCTATCTAAAGAAAATCGAGTTGATAGTATCCCTAGTGCCATCTTTATAAATGTCCAGAACAATTTTATTTTCAAAAGGTAGGTTATGTAATAAAATTATACTGCGATTTTGTCCAAACTCTTTAACGCAATTCGTTCAAAAGACAGGATTAGTGGAGGGGGGGGGGCACTTTAGACGCGTAATATTCTAAATATGTTTTACGTATTTATAAATATAAAACGTTTAGTAAATATTTTGCCGAGGACAGCGTGGTGTAATGGTCAGCGTGTTGGCCTTTGGATCGCACTGTCGTGGGTTCGAATCCCACCTCTGCTCATGGATATTTTGTGATTGTCGTTTAGACTCAGCTTTACATACTCAAAGTCTCAAACATACTGGCCAGATACTAAGAGGTAGTGCCACCCCCCCAAGTGATATTCTCTTGTATATGTGCATATGCTCTATATATATTGTGGATATATACAATTGGATATACCTTTAAAAAAAATATATATATATATATATTTTGCTGGACGGCTGGTGATCTAGTGTTATAATGTCAAAAAGTCAATGTTTCGTCTGAAATTTTGATCAGTGTATACTGTATAATTAAAGCCTAACTAACGGGTATTCCCCAAAGAACTTATGTTATACAAGTTTCCAGTTGTAGTTCTTTTTCTTTACTTGTTAATAATTTATAAGCTTTAACATCATTGCATAATTTAATATCTTAGAAAAGTTTTATAAATAAACTTTTACAAAACGGGGTATTCATAACTATGATTAAAATACCGTACTGTAATCCATACTTGATATTATAAACTCGAAAGTAACTCTGTCTGTTTGTTACCTTTTCACGCCTAAACCGCTCAACAGATTTTAGTAAAATTTGGCAAGAAGATACATTGTATTCTGACATTGCTTTCTTCTAAGGCTTACATTTAAATTTATTTTAATTTCATTTACGACTAATTAAAATTAAATAAATCTAATTAACAGCTCATTTGAAAACTGTTATAACTATATCTCCATTCGTTCTCTTGCACCCGGGTGAAACCGGGCGGGACCGCTAGTGTACATATTGGTTTCTGGTAAAATAATCAAAGTCTATAAACATTGTGGTGAATGGTGAATGAAAACTAATTTTTAATTTGCATGCAAATAATTTATTGAAATTAAATAATAAAAGGACTATGCAGTGAGATATTATTGCTATCAATCACTATTGTATATAGTTCATAAGCACATAGAGGTACATATACTTTTTATTACCCAACTACGGCGAAGCCAAAAGGAAGTGTTATGAGTTTAACAGTCTATGTATGTTTGTATTTACGGATATTCCACCGTAACGCCTAAACTATTCATCCGTTTTCATAAATAAGGTGTCAATCGATTCGTTATTATAGTCCGGGTACTACATTTATTTTTGAATTTTGGTCCCAGAGAGGAGCAAATTGAAAACAAATAAGTTCAAAAACTAAAACCCGACTACTGAAAATTATGAAACAAGAAAATATTCTCATCATATTTTATTAGAGGCTCCTCTAGATGTACAGCGTGATGCACTTTGCCCTAGAGCTTATGATCGCTTACTACTGTTAAAATCTAATGTTTTGTTAGGGTAGGTGACATAATATGACCACAGCTATTCTCAGATGAGAATATTTTCTTCAAATCTTTGATTAACGTCTGATTAGAACTCTTCAATAAATAAAATTATCGATAATTGGTCGATAATTTTATTTATTGAAGAATATTTTCTTGTTTCATACTTTTCAGTAGTCGGGTTTTAGTTTTTGAACTCATTTTTTATTCGTATTGAAATAAAACATCACCTAACATATTCACTCTTTTACATTTTGGTTAGCTGCGCCGCCGCCATCAATCGAATTTTTGATAAACGTGCTTAAAATCAATGACAAAATGTTCAAGGCGTATGGTTTAGCGAGCAACTTCATCCTGTTAGCTTTTATGTTACAGTAGGCAACTTCATCCTGTTATATATGCCATCAGTCGAATTTTTGATAAACGTGCTTAAAATCAATGACAAAATGTTCAAGGCGTATGGTTTAGCGAGCAACTTCATCCTGTTAACTTTTATGTTACAGTCGGCAACTTCATACTGTTAATTATATTGTCACATTGTGCGCGCGCATCTTAAAAATGCATTCTCATCATTTTTCCATAACGCGCCAAAATACCTTTAAAATATATTTGTCACTGCTGTTAGATATTATTTATAATTTCTATTCACTAATACAATGTTGTATTCGCAATTTCTCAGATACTTACACTGTTTTGCATTATGATATAACGGCTTTAGAGAGAAACGTCAAACTCTGCGCTGAACCTTTGTCAAACAAACTGAAAAGCACATCACGCAGGGGACACAACCTGGGTGAAGACAGATTCCACCTTTGAATTAATAAATATTGATACCCGTTTAATATTAAACAGCTACTGCTTGATACTGCAATTTTAATAGGTTGATCCGACAACGCCATTGTCATTTAACGTTTCTGTTTTAGGAGGTTGGGTCAAAAATTCAAAATGACTAACATTTCAAAGAGATGCTCTTCTCAGTGATATAATAATAATATTAATAAACTAGTGTGACCTGTGCGAATTACTCGCACTAAATAAGTATAATAATTATCACTTTACAAAATTATTTTTTAAATATGATTGCAGGTATTCAATTCGTTTCTAATTTTGCACACTGCTTATAACGTTCTTCTTTTTGTTGTATTACAATATGAAGCTCAGATGACAGATCGAAGAAATATTTTACTAAAATTGTCATATAGAGGCGCAAGTAGCAAAAGCGTTGAGCTAAGCCGTCAGATGGCATCATGCAGCATTGCTGTGACGTTCAGCGTTGCTCGCTGTTTCAAAATTAAAGCCGTTAGATGGCAGTATGTAGTATTGTGTCTGTTGTATTACAATATGAATGTCAGATGACAGATCGAAGTGTTGACGTTGTTTCAAAATTAACGCCGTTAGATGGCAGACGTTGTTCAGCGTTGCTGTATTTTAATTAATTTACAAAAACAAAAGCAATAATAAATTTTGTAGTTGTCGATGTCAGTAGAGCAAGCAATTATCTGTAAAATGATATAGTATAATTTATGTGGAGAAATTGTGAGGTTTTTTCTAAAAAGGGAGGCAAACATCTTTAACCTGAGCGGATTTATATATATGATAACAAATAATAAATAGGTAATAAATAATAAATAATAATGCGTTTAACGTCCGTTTCTCGACTTTATGTCATGACGACGCCATTCGCACCGTTACTATTTTCCGTCTATCACACTTCCCGTTATTTTCTACTTTTTTCTACTTCAACTAATTACTTAATAGCAATGGGCTAATGAAGGAATTTTAGGACATTACGATAAATTTTGAGCATAGGAGTTGGGCAGGTAATCGGCCATGGCCTTGAATAAGAAACCATCTCGATATTTATCTGGAATTATTAAGGGAAACCATGGAAAACCTCATCAAGATGGCCGGTACAGGAATTACCGTTTCTCGGCGGAGTCAGCAGGAAAAAGTGCCAGCCACTTCTGCCCCCGCCGGAATTCGAACCTGGTACCTCACGAATGTGAGTCTAGTGCTCTCACCACTACGCTACAACGCTCGGTCTTCTCAGTGATATTCATCATATCTCAAATTTTGAACATTATGGACAGTCTCATTGCTTGAAATATCTAATAATTAATAAAATTCAAAATATATTTTTAATGCCTGCAATCAAATGACAGTCAATGAATGAGTGTCATAAAACAACAGAAAACTCATAAAATCTCGTCATGACAGAATTAATTTTAAAAATAACTGCTATGAACTACCTCTACATTTTCAAAGTTAATAAAATAAAAAAAACTAGAACTTTCCTTGTACTAGTAATAGTCCAAGAGATGGCTGCAGAAAATGTGTCGTCATAAGGTGGACGAACGAAAAAATTAAAGATTTTCGCCGGCAACCTTAGCGATCTTTTTTAATTATGGTCTTAACTATCATCTCTAATTTTTTCGTTCGTCCACCTTATGACGACACATTTTCTGCAGCCGTCTCTTGGACTATAAAGAGAAAACTAATTAAATAAACCAGAAAGATCCCGATTTAGTGAGTTTTACATAAATAAGTAAACGGCAACCATATATAAACTTGGGAGGCTGTGTATAAACATAGAGTTTTCTTCGCACCACGCCCCCCGCACAAATGCCCCTACCCAACATCCTTAAGAAATTGATATTTGAAAATTGAATATTCGCATTTGCATTCGGCGCCAGATATTCGAATTAAAATGCATTAACACCACTAATCGGTAACATTATAAGACATAAAATTTTAGTAAATAATTACTAACGCTAGATTACACAAAACATTTTTCAGAAGTTGTGGACAAACAAAAATTCTAAATATAAATCTATAAAATCAATTTTCTTTCCGCTTTTAGAGTAGTAGATTCAGAATATCTCGGACCCAATTTTTCGACTCCATAATCGTTAGTTCATCTTCTTATGGAAGTAAAATTTGAAAACACTCACTTCTTTTTTTTCTAAAATCATTAAGCTTTATTAAATTTAGTTTAACTGCAGTATTGTTTAATACTTATATTTCTATAGGTTGAATTAGACAACACAGCAAAATCGGTCTTCTTGTTCAATATAAAATAACTACGATGACCCTTATGCTGTTACTTCTTTAAGTTGATTCATACACTAGATATCCATGATGAAGCCATGACAGACGACAGAATCCACCTTTTGAATTAATAATATTGATTCTCATTCAATATTAAACAGTGCCTGCTTGATACTCCGCTTCTTACGCGTTAGTTCATCAATATCGATTGTCATAAGACTTATTTTTTAGATTCTAGCGGTGAGAGCACTAGACTCACATTCGGAAGGTACCGGGTTCGAATCCCGACGGGGACAGATGTAGCTGGGAGTTTTTCACACTGCCTCTATAGTCGAGAAACGATAATTCCTGTACCGGCCATCTTGTTGAGGTTTTCCATGGTTTCCTTCAACAATTCCAGATAAATATCGAGATGGTTCCTTATTCAAGGCCATGGCCGATTACCTGTCAAACTCCTATGCTCACAATTTGCCTACCTTATCCTAATTTCCTAAAAATTCCTTCATTCGCCCATTGCTATTAATTAAGTTGAAGTTTAAAAATTGTAGAAAAG
The DNA here is from genome assembly GCA_963575645.1 of Xanthostigma xanthostigma. Classification (NCBI taxonomy): domain Eukaryota; kingdom Metazoa; phylum Arthropoda; class Insecta; order Raphidioptera; family Raphidiidae; genus Xanthostigma; species Xanthostigma xanthostigma. Next base: position 8,422,711 of record OY754464.1, read on the forward strand.
TAGAAAGTGTGGTAGAAAAAACAATAGTAATGGTGCGAATACCGTCTGTTATGAGATAAAGTCGTAAACGAACATTAAACGCATTATTATTATTATTATTTTTTAGATTCTGAGAATGTGGACAAAATTATCCACGAAACGTCGAATAGGTACATTAAAAATATGAATATATATTATTAATTCATCTGTTTGTTTATTTGGCTAATTCCCGGTTAATCTTCACTATCTAGCATAAGACTTATGTAGTTTCTTTCTATATAGGTGACGAGTAATTGCTCGTATTCCTCTCGGGAGAAGAAACTATAACTAATTTGGAATGATTTAACTTGGGGGTCGAAAATGCGTCATTTTTTATGATAATGACACTTCTGTGAAGAAATTTTATTTTATTTTTTTAATTTATTATAATTTTTAACACACAACGTAAAATCTAACATTAAATTACTTGGTTTTTAGCTTTAAGAAGGTTGTCAATTAGTAAGCTATCAGATCATGAAAAAATTCAGGCCGAAAAGCGATAATATTTTTTTTTAATTTTTAACTCCCCAAATTCGGATTTTTGTAAAAAGAAAACCGAAGTAGATTGTCTCGAAAATGACGCATTTCCGACCCCCAAATGATAGATGTTAAATCATTTCAAATTAGTCATAATTTCTTCTCCCGAAAGGAATACGAGCAATTACCGGTCACTCTGTAAATAAAACAAAGTCCCTCCGTCGCGTCTGTCTGAACGCGATAAACTCAAAAACTACCAAACGAATTTTCCTACGGTTTTCACTAATAGAAAGAGCGATAAACGAGGAAGGTTTATGTCTATAATTTGTAAATATTCTGTACACAATGGCTTAAATATGAAGTGTTTTGTCAAAAAAAAAAAACTGCTTTCGTACGCTAACACGGCTGCATACACAAGTCATTTACTTATAAAATATAAAAACTTGACACCTTCTTATAGATCCCACCTCTTTTGTTCGGCAAAGCTGGTAAACTCACTTGCTCTTTGTATCGAATATAACTCTTTCTTCACATTTATGTTTCTGTTGGAATTTCAATACATTTGTAATAGTATTAATAGACGATCGAACTTGGTACGGACCGGACAGCGGATATGGTCCGCTCCGTACCAAATCTGCTCGTCTAGACAGTAGTCTGCGTGCTCGCGCGGTTCCATGGTTTGCAGTACTTAGTCCGCTTCGTACTTATATCCGTGCGTGTGTATACAAGTACGATTGAACTTGATACATATAACCATATAACGACGTCATTGTAATTCAAAACGTTGTGCAACATGACAGAAGTTTTGACAGAACGCGAAGTTCTTGGTGAAGTATTGCTATTATATAAAGATTTCCCATGTTTGTGGGATCTATCAGATAAGTTATATTGTAACATAGAAGCGCGTAACAACGCTCTAGAAATTCTTCGGGAGTGTTATTCAAAATATGATCTTCGCTATCAAGCGATTTTATTAACTTCATATGACTAAATTCATCGCGATCTTTCAAATAGAATTTTGCCCACTCCTTTCTTTTCTTCCTTGTTGTTTGTGGCGGCATTAACGTTGCCGCTAGAACAATCGCAATTTTCGCGCACTTAATCGGAGGCATGATGTTCGCGAGCTGTGTACACAAGGAGACTGACAGATTCGGTCGTCTGTTGTAACCAGCGAACTTGATCCGCCGTACCATGTCCGTTCCCGGCCCGTGCCAAGTTCGATCGTCTATTAATACTATAAAGTTATGTTCTGACTCATTTTACTTGGCCGACGCACCCCGCCCGCTACGATTGCTACCGAAAAAGCAGATCGGATCACCGTTATGTCAATGTGATGCGTAAAATGGTCAGATTTTTGTTATACTAACCTGTTGTCGGTTACGATATCAAGCAACGCTTTCTCAGAGAACACGTAGATATACATAAATATGTAGTCTAATACAGAGGTCAGCTCGGCCGATGCCTGGGAAATGAGCAGATCGTTGAGAAGTTGCTCATTCTCAAGTAACCAGTTGGCAGTTACCTACTGAACCTGTAAGTACTATAAACTTCATACATATGAATGAATGTATACTTTTTTTTAACTTTTGAGAGATCTAACGAAAATTATTCCTGATGTTCGAACGGACTTGAAGTCAGCTTAAATCAATCGCTTACTAGGTCGGTTAATTTGGTGTAGATGTTGGATTGATAATAATATTACAGTTAAGAAAATTAAGGGGTTAATTTTTTATTTTGTCAGAAAACAAAGTTTAGTTCACATAATAAAGCGACGCTGTCTGTATTAGAAAATACACTATATTGCCGGCAGGGCTTGGCATTGCGACCCGAGTTTGAAACGAGTTTTCGTTTACAAATATATTCGAAAAATGCAATGAAGGTGTATTTAAAAAATCATGACAATACCCCAAAAATCTATATATATAAAAGTCTCGTGTTACAGTGTTTGTTATCGAACTCCTCCGAAACGGCTTGACCGATTTTTAAGAAATTTTTGTGTATACTTGGTAAGTCTGAGAATAGGACCGCTAGTAAGTATATAAAACAAAGTCCCTCCGCCGCATCTGTCTGTCTGAACGCGATAAACTCAAAAACTACCGAACAAATTTTCATACGGTTTTCACTAATAGAAAGAGCGATAAATGAGGAAGGTTTCTGTATATATTTTGTACAAAATGGCTGAACTATGCCATATGCTCCGCCTCAGGCATCATGGCGCGCAGGGCAGGATATCACACTTTCGGCCCTTGTGATGTAATATCCTATAATTTCAAATAGGTTAACCCCCAATCAGAGCCGGGTCTGTGCGAGCCACAAGTATACAAAAACTAGTGATGTGTCGCTCCTGAGCGAGTCGTTTATAATGAACGACTCCTTTCTCGGAGCGGAGCGAGTCGCTCTTTTTTTGTGAATGACTCACTCCGAACGCCATTACTCTGTGCTGAGCTGTTCAGTACTGTTGCATTCGCACATTTACAGAGCGCACACAGCGCAGGCCACAGAGGCACTAGTGAATTTTGCACGTACGGAGTTATCTTTGCTGAGTCATTTAATGTTGAATGACACACTGTAAGTGCAATAGTACTAAATGACTTAAACCATTCACATTGACGTCGTTGACAAAAATATAATATTTTAACAATAAACATTATTATTGTTAAGCTTTTATTATACTTTATAGTTTATCCGAAATGCGAATAATATAAAATCAGAATCATATTAAATAGAGCTCAGAGCTGAGTGTGTGTATTGTGCTGTGCAATGCTACATGACTCCATGATGACAGTTCACACCTCTGCAGTCTGCACTCTTGTGTAGTGCGTATTGATTAGTGTCGCTCCTTTGAACGACCCGCTCTGAGCGACTCTTTTTAGTGAGCGGAACGCACGGAGCCAGCTCCCAATAAAGAGTCATGTGGACACATCACTAACATGTACGGCTGTTTTAGAGCATTCTGCAAACACATACTTTTTACGACGTGAATTTCTCCTAGTCGTAAATAATTCAGGGTCACCTCTGCATTATGTATAAATATCTGTGTCTTGGGTCAGCCTGATATGTTAAAAACAAAAACCGACATGCATTTCTTGAAGAACTTTACCACCTGCAACTCAAAGCAGATAAATTTCACTAGGAAAAATTACGAGACGGCAGTGCGAAAAAAAACATATATACCTCCTGATAAGGCTTCAGCTCAAATTTGTCCAAAATATAACAAAACTTAAGGACGTAGTCTGGTATTCAGACTCGTTTTCAACCCTTATTTCAGATTTTTTTATAACAAAATAATGTAGGTACAATCATTTCAAGTCTGTTACATGTTTTTACTGACATCGGATACTAAGAAAAAAATTTTTTTTTCATCTAATTTTACGCCGTTTTATATATTGTTTTTTTAACCTAAGGTAGACAACTTTAAATGGAGGTAGGTGGGTAGCGCGGGTGATAACGTCACTTGGAGTCATTTGAATCAACAAAATTAAATTGATTATTGTTTCGTAGGCTTGTGGCTCTATCCCGTACTAGAAATAAACATTTTTATTAAGAAATAATAAAATGGTGAACTTAAAAAAAAACAATGAAAAAATCGTAATTTTGTCGTTGAAAATTGGTAAAAAACAATAGGAATTATTTTTATAATGAAGTAATTCTAGTACCGGACGGAGTTATTGTTGTGTAGAATACCCTGTGCAAAAATGAAAGCAATCGGTTGTATAGGTACACAATTGCGCCGCTTACAAAAATGTAGTTTTGATTTCAGATTTGTTACAAAAATATAAAAATGTATATTTACACTAATTAGATATGCCTGGTACAAATAGTAAACCTTCCGTTTCTTCAAAGGCATCGTTTTCTGCTATTTTTTATGCTCTAGAGGTGCAGAGGCGGACAAATCTTTTGATCGGCGGGCCACATAGCTGATGAAAATTTGACCGCGGGCCTAAAAAAAAGGTCCTCACATTCTATTTCCGCATTTTACTATTTTTCTAAAATTTTCTTAAATGCTTCGCGGACCGGACAAAATTGCGCGCGGGCCGCCATTTGCTCAGGCCTGCTCTAGAGTATAAGGGTAACGTGATAGCATTTGAGAGTTTATCCATAAGACCATTTGCAGCTCTCGACTATATGCTATAGCTTTGTAAATATTTCATATTTCGATCTAAAATTTTTACTGTATTTTTTCAATAAAATTATTATTATACTTTCGAAAAATGTAAAAAAAAATAATTCGATTTTCCGAAGCCCGCGTTAACACCAGACTACATCCTTAAAAAAAATTGAATTTCCTTCAAGAACACTAAAAAGAGAAAAATAATAAAACATGGCGCATGTTTAAAATTTTTAAATTATTTTCTTTTTAACGCTAATATCGCAACATTTAATGTGCAATTAAAAACATATAATTAGCAGCTACAATTAAAACTGTAAAATAACAAAGTTATTGAAACTTTCAGTAAAGTTTATAAACATTTCTGTACGGGTTAATTAGCCACACGCATATCATTGTAATTAGGCAATCGAAATATCACGTGTTGAAAGGTTTATAATAACTTCCTCAAGTACGAAGTGTCACTGAGCTTTACATATATAGACTGACCCACAACTAATTCCTACGGTTTTTTTATCCACGATTTTCGATTTTTTTTATTTTAAAAATATTTCCGACACTATAAAGTTAAGAAAACATTTTTTTACAAAACTTTCTTGTAGAAATAAATAGAATAATAAACCGTTATGAAAAGTGCTATTAAAAAACAACGTTATAATATGTACCTATCTCTTTTGCGCATGCGCCGGTTTCCCCCAAAAACAATCGGTCTCTTACTTGTCATGTCATACATATTATCAAAATTTGGTTGCGGTTCGCTCAGCAACAGGTTGGGCCGCCATTTTCTTTTTCGTTCTTTTTCCTACTATACAGGTCAAACGGCTAAGCGAATCGAAACAAAATTTTTGTAAGATGTTTGCCAAGTAAATATGATGAGCCCTATTATTTTTGGGGAAGATCGGCGCAGGCCCAAAAGGGATACATGCTATAACTTATTTTATACTAGCGGCCCTGTACGTGCTTCGCTACGTATAAAGTGAAATAATAAAACAATTTAATTGGAACATCTATCTATCTATCTATCTATTTTATTAATTGCTAGCTATTTTAAAATATACATGGGCGTATATGTGTGTATGTCGAGCACTCCGGCTGCGCCGTCGTGCTCGAAAAAAAATAGCGTAAAGTATTCGTAGATAACTGGTCTTTAAAACACTTGCTCTATTTCGAGTACTTTGGCTGCGCCGTCGTGCTCGATACCTTAACCTCAGCGACACGTGGTGGTTATGCTATTGAATTGTAGCTTATATGAAACGTTACGGCATCTATTGAATATTCACTCAATCCAGTCAACAGGTATCGCAATCTGTTAGAATCCTTTGGAGCTGAGCACTCCGGCTGCGCCGTCGTGCTCGATACCTTAACCTCAGCAACACGTGGTGGTTATGCTATTGAATTGTAGCTTTTATGAAACGTTGCGCCATCTATTGAATATTCACTCCATCCAGTCAACAGATAATTATGACTGTCAAGGAATAGACAAATAATTTGCAATAAAATAATATTGCGACTATAAATTGAAATGTAAGCTATCCTATCTTTCAAGTTGGGTCGAATTGCACACGGTGTGCAAATCAAATTTAAAATCGGTTCAGTAGTTTAGGAGTTCATCGCGAACAAACATGTGACACGTAATTTTTATATATAAAGATGATAATGGTATACATTTTTCAAACGGTTTATAATTGTATTTATTTTACAAGTAAGTTTTACAAAAATATTTTCCTTGTAAATTTTAAAGTTTCGAAAAAATTTTGAAAATAAAAAAAGCAGTTTTGAAATTGAAATATTTCCGAAGCTATAAAGTTTATCACGCTATTTTAGTCCAATAGGTCATATGCATGTATTTTTTATATTTTAATAGATTATTTAGTCAACCATAATACGGGAAAAAATTGATAATCATTTAAAAATGTAATATTATCATAAAAAAAAATATTAAATTTCACATTCAAAAATAGACAGTTTAAACAATCGGCCATGTTGGCGGGCTTATTGTGACGTCATTATATATGATGCATGTCAACCTTGATGTCGAATTGTCAATGTTCTAAATGACGGTTTTTGGTTGTTTTCTCTAAATACTGACATAATCTTACTGTGAGACGACACAGTCGTCATGGAAACTGTTGTTGATATATATTCTGACGTCACGCTGCGTTTTGAAATTATGAAAAAAGCGCGTATTTTCTACATTTCTTTTTATTATTTGTATTTTTTTTCAGTGATTAGATTAATAAAATAACCATTACGATATGATCAGGAACTAAAAAATATTTTGAAATAAAAATTTAAACCAATTTGGAGTCTCATGCATATGACCTATTATTAGAACAGTCCTTACAGAGGCCCTATCAGAACGTATACTTTATTCTATTTTTTTGGTCAGTTACAAAAAATTGTGGTTATATGTATATTATGGAGATGTTAGGGTAACCCAACCTAAATATTTACTCGTCTCTTGACACGTTCTTAAAAACTCAGATTATTTGTTAAAAAATAATTATTTAAAATAATTTTTTATTCAAAATTTACTCAGACAAAGAACCAAACTTTTTCAGAATCGAAGTAATTTCTATTCATCAAAGTTTTTTATTCTCCATATTTTTCCTAATATAAGTGATTTAACGATTTCGTTACACAGAAGTTCGACTGTTTAATAAAAAACGCATCAGCAATTTTTCTTTGTTATATTTTATCAATTTGATCTTCGCTTTCACTGTTCAGTAATTTAATAAAAAAAAACGTGCTTTAATACGCAGATAATATTGAAACATTTAAATATTAGTAAAAAAAATATCTACTGTCCTTATTTACCTGTTTATAAATAGATCAATAATGCCGAATCGACTATCGCGCTATCCTTGTTTTCTTTTTTAACATCTTAATATCATTAAAACATCTCGCATGAGAGAACATCGAGTCGAACAAAACACCAGCGCAGAGAGGAAACGGAAGAAACGGAAGAAAAGTATCGAAGAAGTATTAAAACGAGACGGTTATATAACGACTCAAACTGAAAAGAACTATTTATAAGAACGTATGAACATAAAAAAGTTGAATCAAAGAACGTTTCGATGATGACTCTATAAAAGAGGTCGAGAAACCTCTCACCTTTATGATATACGAGGGCCGTTCCAAAGACGCGAGACGGTTAAAAGTCGTGTCTCAAAATTTTTGTATCGATAATTTCGATGTTGGCAATATCACATTTTATAAATATACTAGCGGTAAATATCATTCTGCAAAGTGTATTTCGTTTGCGGCCGTTCAAAGTTTAATTAATTTTTTTTTTTAATTTTATTTATATAATTCAAAAGCCCGGTTTAAACATCCGCAAAGAAATTGTAAATGCAATCCCAATAATTCGCCCTCATTGTTACTACAAGCATTTACAGAAGCATGACTACGACGCACGCATTTTTGTGACCAACAAAACGGAGACAACTTCCAACAATTTCTGTAATACTTGATAGTGACATAACATATTTCCATAGTAACATAACATAACATCAGGACCAACCTCAAAATCTGATAAAATTTAATAACACTTTGAAAGTCCGTTTCTCTTTCATTTTTGAGTTTTGATAAAAAAGTTTCTTGAAATATTTGTTCATCTATTTGATTTCACAATATTCCCCTCTCCCCTGTGTCTCGTGACCAATTTAGTAAGAAGTACAGTGGACCCCCGGTAATCCGACAAACATTTTGCAGGGCAGTGTCGGACTATCGAATTTGTCGGATTATAGAGTACTGCCTAAGATTTAGGCGGTCTAAAATATCACATTTTTCTTTAATTGTCACTGTTTTGTGCTTTCGCTTCTGAGCTTGTGACGACATTACATCAGAATCAAAACAATACCCTACGCGTCGAGCACAATAATGGTGGTGCGTACAAGTTATAACTTGTTCAATCATGCATTAGCAAAGATTGTCAAAAAAATATATTCAATAATAAATAACAGACCATGTCGGATTACAGGGGGTGCCGGATTAGACAGGGGCCGGATTATCGGGGGTCCACTGTATATAGGCGTTTCAGTTTTCGTTACGCTTCCATGCGAACTTACACTACCGTGACGTGTTACATTTCACTTCAAAAACATAAAACAATTTAACGTTCTATCGAATTAATAACCGCATAGACATAAGTTTAACGCCAGTCAAACTAAACTAAACTAAACAAACATCGGGAGAGAGAGATATAATCGATATATTCTGTTCGGTTGAATGGACAGTAAAGTGTTAGTAGGTTGTGTTTGTTGTTTGAAGTAAGGTTCGAGGTGATGTAGAGAGAGGTAAGTAGTAGTTCACCACCGCAATCAGCATGATGGCAATCGTACCACATCAAAAGTTACTAGGTAAAAGGCACTTAGACACTTCTCTCTTAACTGATGTTACATGTTCCAATGAGTTTTATGTATCTTTATTGTAAACAGCCAATGCACCGTTAGTCGTACAGCCAACACGAGATGACCTACCACAAGGGTTTCCATACACTAATCTTACTTCCTGCGAAAAATAGTGCGCCTGCGTACATGGTATAAACAGTATAAACTGCCAATGTGTGTTTATAGATCGCAGTACGAACCGTTCTCGTATACTCGATATGGTGTAATAGGTAGCGTACCTGGCTCTCACCCAAGAGTTTCGGGTTCGATTCCCGGTACCGGAATGATTTTAGTTTTCTTATTTTTTTTTTCACTTTGAGACTGATTTTCTAAAAAAATATATTTTTAATTGACTGTCAATGAAATATACATTTTTTAGAAAACTCAGTTCTATTCAAACAATTGACTATTTAATTCGCATACCCCGTTATCGTTCACTCCGGAATTGTTTTTTAAAAACTCCACATTTGCCCCTTCCCGTTTCACTGCGAGACAATTCGCCTACCCCTTTATAAAAAAAAGCGGTGGTTTTCAATCTTCATGAAAACGTGAGTTTTAAGTTGTAGTCTCAAAGTGAAAAATAAAAAGTAAAAACAAAACTCATTCCGGTACCGGGAATCGAACCCGGGCCTCTTGGGTGAGAGCCAGGCACGCTACCTATTACACCATAACTGAGTATATCATAATAGCTTTGTACTAGAAACACATTTGCAGGTTATACTGTTTATACCATGTACGCAGGCGCACTACTTTTCACAGGAAGTCAGATTAGTGTATGAAGACGCTTGTTGACCTACGCTGCAGCCCATACCGGTAGCAGTCAGTAGATAAGTACAATCTATAGTTGTTATCGTTGTTTTTAATTCAATGGTATTGATTGTTAAATCTAGCATACTTTTCGATATTTTTTATTGTTGAATGTTTAACGAAAAAACTTTTTGAAGTAAAACTTCTTTAGGCACGCTTGACTTGGGGAGTAAGCTGGTGAATGCCTGACGAAAGCGTTGACGGAAGGTGCGTGATCGGACGAGGCGAACGGTGCGTGATCGGGCGAGGCGAACGGAAGTTGAGAGAGAGATATAAGTTAGTGAAGATAGAAAGAGATAGAGAGTTGAATGACACATACTTAGCGCCATCAGGTGTCCGAAAATATAAGCAGTAATAACAATAGAATGACACATACTTGGCGCCATCAGGTGGCTGAAAATATAAGCAGTACTGACAATAGAATGTCACATGCCTGGCGCCATCAGGTGGACGGAAATATAAACAGTACTGACAATAGAATGACACATACTTGGCGCTATCAGGTGGCCGAAAATATAAGCAGTACTCTTTACTTGCCAGTGACAACGTTGCAACGTATTACTTTTGTTTTCATTATCTTTATATAATATTCTACGTTTAAAGTGAATAAAATTGTAAATGCATTTTAAAGTTGATATTTTGTGAATTTTCGGGTGAATAATAACAAATTATGGCAGGAAGAAGTTTTACTTCAGTCGTGTGGTCTAAAGCACACTCGTCTTCTTTTTAAAAAATTGAACCTACTTTATATTATAAAGTCGCTAAAAAGCGTAAAATAATAAAGTTTTGAGGTCGGCGATAATTTAATTAGTATAACTTTTTATGCGCCTATGTACTTTCATTAAATATTATTTTATGCTTTTAATGCCCATATTTACCGAACACTATTAAAAATAGAAGTTAGTAATCTTGGAATGTTCGTTAGAATAAAATTTACTTTCAATTAACCAAGCAAATTATCAGATAGAAAAGAATAAATAGACACAGCACTATACTCCTTGCTCTTTTTGTTGAATGTTTTGACGTTCACGTAATATCCGAAAGATGGCGTTAGTGTAAACGTCAAAAAAAAGTTTTCACAAAATATCCTAACCCAATTGCACACAAAACTTCCACTAACTTTAATGTTTTACAACTATACACTTCTCAAAAGGTTAATAAACAATACAAATAATTTCACAAGAGCAATTTATAAGTTAGGTATTGTGATCTATGTAGCGGCCATTATTATATTATCAGGTCAATAAATATTTATACTCTTGAAGTAAGACAGAATAGATTTATATCGGCGGTACGCCGTACCAACGCAGTTAAGAACTACTTCTAAAAATAGGTAAAGGCACGTTGTTTTGTTAAACCTCAAAAAAGACAGCATAAAAAAAAAAATAAATTTCATATAACAATAAAAATTAAAACAAAAAATATATGTTAATACCTAGTGTTTTTGTTTCTTTTCTTCTCAAAATGCGTCTCGTTTGCTTCTCGACGATGTCATTCTCTTCTCGAAGCGCAAATTCTCGAAAATCTCGTCTCGATTCGATATAGCCGTATTCGGTTGTCATAGCGTCATAAGCTTACGTTTTCTGTAAGAAAGCAGTTCAAGGATTACATAAGTTTATTTTTCTACTAAATCAGACTTATACGGGTCTATAAGTAGATACTAGTTTTCATTTTTTTTTTAATTATTTTAGATATAATTTGACCATCCAGCTAATAGCCAGAGTGCACGTTAGAGATGTCGACAAAGTAACGATACGATAAGAAACTACTCGTTACTTTAGAATACCCGAAGTAACGATTACCGATTCGAAAAGTAAATCGTTACTTTTGCTTGAATGATTACTTTTGATTATTGATTACAATGATTACTATTGATTATTGATTACTATTGATTATTGATTACTATTGATTATTTTATTATGCGAGTATAAGAATATTCATTAGCGTTTCGGCCGTTTCGCATTTCGGACTGTATTAATTTATGCTATTGATTAGGTACTTTATCTGATTATTCGGGAGTTTTATTATTGTCAAGCGAGCCGATATAAGTCAAATTAATCGCCGTAAGTTCCTGCGAACCTTACCTTTTATCTTAAGTTAAGTTTCGTTTTTGATTTAAAACAATATTAGATTATTTTTTTTATTTAAATAAATAACTTTTACATAACTAAAGTTCGTTTTTTCCTACAGTTTTGCTTTACATCGCATTCGCAACACATACTTCCTAAAAAACGATAGCTCACGGCCGCATGCATAAAAAACGATTACCTATTATATTTAATTAGACACGACGTACTACATTTTATGTATGTAACCTAAGTATAAGTAATCAAAGTAACGAGTAGTTGAAATGATTACTTAATACCAAAGTACCGAGTAGTAACGAATACTTAAAAGTAACGATAATCGACATCACTAGTGCACGTCGGCAAAAATTTTACTGACACATACTCTCCCCAAACTTTGTATATTATGGCTTCATTAGGCCTAGTCTGACACCTCGAATATGTCGAACTTATTCGAGGTGTCAGACATTTTAAATGGTTCATGTTATTTGTCAGAGAACATTATTTCAGAGTTTTGGTTGAAGTTTTTAAGCTATCTAATTAAAAAACACACAATATCTATACATTTTTACATGTCGTCAAAGCGACATCTTTCGGAAAATTTAGAGGGCAAACGCCCCAAAATCAAAAAAAGTAATAGAGGAAATAGATGTCAGACTAGGCCTAATGAAGCCATATACAAAGTTTGAGGAGAGTATGTGTCAGTAAAATTTTGCCGACGGGCACTCTGGCTATAATATTCACAAATAATTGCGATGTTATATTTTTTATATAGGTTTAAAGGTTACTGCCATCATTGTTTCAATTGTGACAATAATTTTATAAATCTAAAATAAACTTAACAATTCTAACAATTAACCACTATAAATAAAACATTTTAACAAGTACCTATTAGTGACACCATGCGTTCACAACTCTTCTACGACAATATACTGATATGTTTTGAAACTCTGAAGATGGTAAAAGAGACCCCCCAGCAGGCGGCGACAAAGAATTTCGTCAGACAACAATCGGCCCGTCATTCAATGACACACAGATTGTTGTGGGACAAAAATCGGATTGTTGTCCCATAACAATCTGTGTATCCTTGTTAGAACAACAAGCCGATTGTTGTCCCACGCCACACTTGAAGCGTAACGCCTCACCAATTGATTTTACTACTCATAAAATTTCCGTACCTTATTATAACTCAAAATCGTTTCTTCAAAAAATTAGCCATCGTAGGACGCCTGGGAGATGTGAAACATACATTTAAGCGAAATCCTAGTAATTAAATCGGTTTAAATCGGAGAAGGGGAAGCGTTTCGATTTTCGTCCGATCCACACCAATTTGCCCTACCGCGCCAAAAGAAGTTTCACTTCGAAAAAAATGTTCATAAATATCAATTCTGTGAGAACTAAATACTATGATAAATATTCCTAAATGTAGTGCTGAATTAATTCAACTGTAAAATATTTCCCATAATTGCGAATCCTTGTGCAGTAAACAAGATGGCGGGTCGCTAGTGAGTTCACACAACATTCTTGTAACTGAACAACTTAATTAGATTTGACAATGTTTCATCAAAAACTAATTTACAAGTTCTGTAAGTTTGTTTGATTACCAAAACATATAGGCGATAGGTGATTAAATCCGAACGTACGATACTAGGAGTGGTCAAACTATGGCCCGACGTAATATATAATTATCTTAGTGAAGATTCCATATCGACAGTTATTCATAATTTTAAATTTTAACTCCATAAATTGGCATCACTATTATATTACACTATAGAATAGCTTGGTATCAAAAGATTTATCCAAGCCTCCTGTCAAAATGTTTTCTGACTGATTTTTGGTTACACAAAAGGAACGAATGGTGCAGCAAAGGAAGGCTCGAATATCTTGTTCCTTTTCAATAACCTCCTAACTGTATCTAAAAGTTGCAACGCGGTCACAAAAAAGATTTTTAAAAAACAATACATATGAAAAATAGGCGGAATTCTAATAACTAAATTTCGCCTTGTCAATTAACGAAATTCTAGTAGGTAATTAAATATCGCCCTATAACTAATTTTTGCCTTATCTTTGTGATGAAACAATGTTATATATAGTCTTTTCCCGCGGCAATTTAATTATGCTATTAGGTATAACATAACATAATTATAAATAATCTATACTAATATATAAAGCTGAAGAGTTTGTTTGTTTGTTTGGTTGAACGCGCTAATCTCAGAAACTACTGGTTCGAATTGAAACCATGTTTTTTGTTGGATAGCCCATTTATCGAGGAAGGCTATAGGCTATATAATATCACGCTACGACCAATTGGAGCGGAACATCAATGAAAAATATAACTCAAAATTTGTCCGTCTGACAAAACTTTTGAACGGTAACTCCGATCATCATGAAATTTGAACACAACATTCATCTCGGTAAACTAAGCTTAAAACCTCCATTACTTAAAACACAAAACCTCGGTAACTTAAACAAATGTTTTGAACGTTGGCCCTCAATAACTTAAAATAATATTTCATGCATAACTCAAAGTATTATCAGTGAGTCATCGTGATTAAGTATACAAACAAAAGGTTTTACCAAGAACTTTTTTAATTTTCACTTCAGTCTTTCACTAAATCGCTTTACGCATACAAACCTTATTAGCAATTTATTAGAACAGTTGAACCTCGTTAAGTTAAAAATTTGAACTTCCAAAACCTCTCTAACTTGAACTCTCGATAAGTAAAAAGCTCGACAACTTAAATTTTTCAACATTTCCTTTGAACTTTAACTTATCGAGGTTCTACTGTACTAACACACCTATTATTTTTGACGTGATAACGTCTTATAAATTGATGAATCACCAATATTATAAATTGATAAAACACCGGCTGCATGTTCAAAAAAGTGTAACGTAACGTTCCTAACGCGTAACGTTCCTAACGCGTAACGTTCCGCCTGACCCTGTGCGTGCTTTTTGCTAATTTCTCGCTCAATTTAAATCAGATCGGTTTGAAACCAGTCTTAAACGAAAGAGGAGAACATTTTACATAGATTTCGTATAACAGAATTTGCCTAAACAGTTTTTTTATACAAATTTATATAGAAAAATATTTTACACAAATTTATATAGAAAAATAGCTGTACCTATAAATGCAATGTTGTGTAATGCATGACGCGACGCGGTCGGTTGTCTTTGTTTGCCGTACATGGAAATTAGAAGCAAACGTATGTCTTGTCTTAACATGAAAACAGCTGCATTTCTAATGTTTAATTCAATTTTTTGACATTAGTATATTGTGAAATGCAAAGCCTGCTAAGTTAAGTATTGGAATAACTAATTATTATTAGAACATAATACTTTGTAAGTTGCAAACGTCACTTTTGACATTTCTTATCATTCCGACACCAAGGATAAGCGGATTGAAACCAAATTTTGGGAGGTTTAGGTTATGTATTACGGAATACGTTATCACGTAAAACTATCGTCCGTAAACCGACTTTACAGACAACCATTTTTTTCATACATCATTTGAAGGAATCATTCGATTACCAATAAAAATCACTCGAATAGCAAAAATCATTCGATTTATTTTGACAGTACCGGGGGCTGTGCTTTCATGAAACCTTATAAACACGAATTATTTCCATTATTCTGAACTCAAGGTTACCTGCTGTATTCAATCATTTAAAAGTGAAAATTCTGTTTTTTTACACAGACACAAGCGAGTTTACCGTAGCTAACTTTGTTTCATTGACACGAGTCGAATCCATAATAACGTTACATAATATTTCTAAATTATTGATTGACTGATCGACTCCGGCGCAAAGTTTGCGCTGCGTAAACACGTTGTTAAGTGCGAAAATCGGTGACTTTGTCTAGGGATACGTTCAAACTTAGAGCTATTAGTCAGAACCTTAGAACATATACTACTGGAGTCGTTTTCATCTGTACCAATACACACAATTCTTTGTATGTTTGAATGGACTTAACTTAAAAACTATTTAAAGTAGTTTGACCCTGCAGGCCATCCCTTAACTTCCCGCTATTTTTGAGTTCCAAACGCTCAAATATATATAAAATATAGCAAGAAGTTTATTTTTTAGCTCTTCGAGCTCAAAAAAAAACACTTTGTTACGAAATTATATCATGAACAAATGAACCGATTTTGATGCGGTTTGCTGCAATCGACGCAGTTTTTTAACCTACAAAAGTAATTTATTACAGAAAAATCGATCTCATAGGAATTTTACGAGTAATTTAAAAAATACACTTTTTTACAAATTTTTCGTTCACGATATCTCGTGAACAAATGAGCCGATTTTGATGTGGTTTGCGGCGATCGACGCAGTTTTTTTAACCTAAGAAAGTAAATTATTACAAAAAAATCGATTCGATAAGAATTTTACGAGTAATTTTAAAAAATTACTTTTTTCCTAATTTTTCGTTCACGTTATCTCATGAACAAATGAACCAATTTTGATTTAATTTGCGGCGATCGACGCAGTTTTTTTAGCCTAAGAAAGTAATTTATTACAAAAAAATCGATCTGATAACAATTTTAAGTCATTTTAAAAAAACGATTTTTTCGTTCACGGTATCTCGTGAACAAATAAACCGATTTTGATGCGGTTTGCGGAAATCGACGCAGTTTGTTAAGGAGAAGAGCTGATTAGATTTTGGAATTAATCGGTTTAGTAATTTAGAAAATATTTTAAAAAAACAAATTTAAAAAAATTTTTGAAACTTGTTTTTTTAAAATTTCTCAAAATTTCTGGGCCGAATCATTTCAAATTTTCAGGAAGTCTAAGTTCACCAAGATCACGTCAGATGCCGCAAACCGCGTTTCAGTCGGACAGTCCGTTCAAAAGATATAAAATGTTTACATACATACATACACACACACATACAGCCCTACGGACATCATCGCCAAAATAGTTTCAATAGCTTCCTAGGACCTCAAAACGTCGAGATCTGGCGAAAACTCGATTTTAGAAAATCGGGGTGAAACCAATAACTTCCCGATTTTTGAAAAAAAAATTTATTTTTATTTTTATAGCGGGAAGTTAAACGTTTTTAGATTTCATCTCAAAAAAGCCTACTTAGACCACTGAAAAATTTGCTTCTGAAGATGCATTATTCTAAATAAGGAAACCTAATGAAGATTGCATACAAAATAATTTTCTTGCAATAAATGAATCTATTTTAAAAGTTTTAAAAGTTATATAAAAGAGACGAATGTAATTGTTTCTTAAAAATAAAAATGAAACGTATTTCATCTCATTCTGAACGTAACCCTACAAATGCAGTATAAAAGTCAAAACACCCCTCTTTACACCGTAACTCCGTAAGTTTAGTGTAGCTAATAAAATAAAACACGCACTTTTTGACATTTTGATACATTTGAAAAGGAAAAACTTTTCATCATAACACTTTAAAGTTATATTATTCACACGTAATAAACAGAGTGGACGAAATTAAAATTTAGTTGACAAAACAAATATTAACGGAGCTATTTTCCTTCGTTTTCGATTAGCAATTTTTCTCTTTAATTTGTTTTAAATTATTATTTTAAGAATTTTTTGATACATAACATAAATCATTTTTTAGTGAAAGATTTTTTGTTTTAAGTTATTATGATAATTTTAATGATTTTTATAAAAAAACAATTCTGAAGATGAACTAATTGTCCGAAAGCGCTCAAAAATTAAATAATTAAAAATAAAAAATTTGGAAAGGATTTCTTCTCATTTTCATCTAAATTTCCAAATTTATGGCATATTTGAATAATTATATAAATCATTTGTTTGACAATATCAGTATTAGAAGAAAAGTCTATTCTTCGTTTCGTTAAATTTGATAAATTGATCATGTCCGCCGAGATTTTTTGGAGATCCATAGTTGAAATATTTGTAAAAATGAAACCAACTAAATTTTTTTCCGTCTTAGAAATATTTATTTCATTTGATAAATCAAATTATGGTATATAGAGATCTGAAGATGTAATACGGTTTATTACGAAAGCGGCTTATCAAATGAAATAAATATTTCAAGAAGGAGAAAAAATTTTGGAGTTGGTTTCATTTTCACAAATATTTCAACTCGTTAAATTGGATTGAAGTTTACTTTATATAAATTAAAGTTGTATTTGACAACTAAATGTTGTTAAAATAATGTGCGTTTGTTTTTTTTTTGACGTGATAACGTCTTATAAATTGATGAATCACCAATATTATAAATTGATAAAACACCGGCTGCATGTACGAAAAAGTGTAACGCGTAACGCATAACGCATAACGCGTAACGTTCCGCCTGACCCTGTGCGTGCTTTTTGCTAATTTCTCGCTCAATTTAAATCAGATCGGTTTGAAACCAGTCTTAAACGAAAGAGGAGAACATTTTACATAGATTTCGTATAACAGAATTTGCCTAAACAGTTTTTTTATACAAATTTATATAGAAAAATATTTTATACAAATTTATATAGAAAAATAGCTGTATAAATGCAATGTTGTGTAATGCATGGCGCGACGCGGTCGGTTGTCTTTGTTTGCCGTACATGGAAATTAGAAGCAAACGTATGTCTTGTCTTAACATAAAAACGGCTGCATTTCTAATGTTTAATTCAATTTTTTGACATTAGTATATTGTGAAATGCAAAGCCTTCTAAGTTAAGTATTGGAATAACTAATTATTATTAGAACATAATACTTTGTAAGTTGCAAACGTCACTTTTGACATTTCTTATCATTCCGACACCAAGGATAAGCGGATTGAAACCAAATTTTGGGAGGTTTAGGTTATGTATTACGGAATACGTTATCACGTAAAACTATCGTCCGTAAACCGACTTTACAGACAACCAATTTTTTTTGTTACGAAAAAAATTAAAGGATACATGTAATAGTAGGTATATTGTGCGACTAGTGAGAGAAGGAGAAGATTCCATGAGCGTGAAATTTGGCGCACGAGCGTAGCGAGTGCAGTAACACGTGAGTGGAAAATTCTCCTTCGATCAATAGTCGCACATAATACTTTATTCAACTAGCACGAGTAATATGTAATCGGGGCCCTGCTAAATTCGGGAGAAATAATAAATCACTTCATTGATTGACGTACCCACCGCCCTCGATGCACACAAGATGGCCCTGACTTTCGCTGAATTGCGATGCTGTTTTCATATATACAAATCGCTACCGCGATCCAATATTGGCCCAGAAACTATGCTGTAATATATTACCGTAAGGTTTCGGCTCATTATTCGCACTACGCGTCAACATGAAGTAATTTATTATTACTCCCGAATTTAGCAGGGCCCCGAAATTATTTATTACTCACGCGTGTTGAATAAATATATTTATTATCCGGAAAGGCTCGAAGCAAAAAAGGTTTGGAAAGCCTGATCTAGCTATACTGGATTAATATAATTGAAGTTCAGTATGGCACGGAGCCACGTGGCTCACCTGTAAATGGACATACACAAAAAAGCGATATGTGTATTAAATGTATATGTATATACAGTGTGATTACTTAAGTGTGCAACATATGGGAAAATTTTTAATTAAATGCACAACCAAAATACAAATATTGCCAAAAGTTGGTGCATGTCCGATAATCATTTTAGGTGCTCTTAGAATTGTTGAAACTCAAACAGCATACAGGGTGTTTAATATCGTTGCAACAAACATAAAGTTTGTGATTCCATAAAAAATTAAAAATCTAAGTTAATTTTACAAATATGCCTGAATTTGAACAAAGTTATGCGAAATTGATTTGATTTTGAATAATTTATTAGGCCTAGTTTATATGAGAGGCGTTCAACGCGCGTTGGGCCAACGCGCGTTGAACGCCTCTCATATAAACTAGGCCTTAGTGTGTTTAAGGTATAAGTATAGAAAAAAAATTTCAAAAAAATTATAATTTTGGTTTTTCAAAAAAAAAAAAAAACAATTTTTTTTCTTAGAAGGCCATGTTTTGGTATTTGGGCATAACTTTTAATTCTAAACAACTTTTTCTTATAACATTTCGCTGAATTTTTTGAAATAAGGGCACTTTAATTTTGTACAATTTTTATATTTTTGATCCACTTTGTATGCTGTTTGAGTTTCAACAATTCTAAGAGCACCTAAAATGATTATCGGATATGCACCAACTTTTGGCAATATTTATATTTTGGTTGTGCATTTAATTAAAAATTTTCCCATATGTTGCACACTTAAGTGACCACACTGTATATATGTATATAAACATTGCGAGTTGATTAATATGGTTTTAATGCGCGTAGTGTTTTCGGCATAACATATATGTAAAGTGACGGCGCTAATTCCCTCGATACAACTGCAGCACACCGTTTGTGTACACTAGCGGGTAAACTCATAGATGTAAACAACAAAATGACCAACCCATGATGCTTTTGATCTATGTTTGTAATCCCGTTTGGGCTCTAGCGTTGATTTTTTCTGCGGATATAATTTTTAAATCTACACTAATATATATCTCAGAAACTACTGGTTCGAATTGAAAAAATGTTTTTTTTTTGGATAGCCCATTTATCGAGGAAGGCTATAGGCTATATAATATCATGCTACGACCAATTGGAGCGGAACATCAATGAAAAATGTTGCAAGATGTATCTCAAAATTAGTGCGTCCCACAGATATTATCAGGTGAAATGCCTTAACTAAATATTGCAATATTAGCGCGTCACGTTAACAAGCCCGGATAGCTCAGTCGGTAGAGCGTAAGACTTTTAATGCCAGGGTATTGGGTTCAAGCCCCACGTCGACGAATATATATATTTTTTTTATTTTCTACATTGCTTTCTTCTAAGCCTTACATTTCAATTTTTTAAAATTTTATTGCGACTAATTAAAATTAAATAAATCTAATTAATAGCTCATTTGAAAACTGTTACAACTATAGGTATACCTATATAAAAATAATTTTCCTACAATGTTTTCAATTATAAATTTATTATTTTAAAAGAAATTTAACACTTAAAAAAAAGTATAAGTATTGTTTTTTAACGACAAAAAACTTTTGAACGGTAACTCCGATTATTATGAAGTTTGGACACAACATTCATCTTAATAAACTAAGATGAATATGCGTACTCATGTTCCTCCCCCCCATTCGTTCTTTTGCACCCGGGTGGAACCGGGCGGGACCGCTAGTTTGTTATAAGATTGGTAACTTCTATCTTTAATAGTGTTCGGTGAATATTAGTCGAGATTTATATTTAATTTTTGCCGCACTTGTACCAGTGTCACAACATTCATACAAGCGAGTAACGCGGAGCGAGCGAGTCAGCGGCGCCGAGCGATATGACCGGGAAGGGACGAGAGAAGGGCAGCAGTAATATTTTATGTTACTTTGACATATTCGTTCTGGGCACGTGAGCAACGGTAAAGTGTTTAGATTTATTACCATATTGATATCGGACTAGACCTATGTGTATGTGTGGATAGCGTGCGAATGTACACGATGTTGCGCCGTTTAACAGTGCCGTCCAGCGTCTAAAAATACAGACAAATATGACTAAAAAAATTCCAGCCAATTGGGCGAACTGTATTGTACATACATTAGGTAAGCTAGTTACGTTATATCAATTATTGTAATGTTAAACTGCAAGGTATGTTAATTAATAGTATATTGTGCAACTAGTGCGACAATGCCGCACGTGTTGCACATACTATTTATTACGAATTAAATTAAATTATAATTAAAATTTTATTACGAATTAAAAAAAGAAATTAGAAGTAATAAAAATTAAAATTAAATCATTAAAGAGTTGGCAATTCAGTTAAAATTGTTATTGTATTGGTAACTATGGTAACTCTGAATTTGCGTGCGGCAAACAATAATTTCAGTGCGACAAATAAAGTTTCCGCACGCAAATGAAAATAGCTAGTTTTCAACCGTAACAGCGTGCGTAAACATACCACTTTTCCCGCATGAGTAATAAAAAACAATTAACAATATAGTTTTCTAGTTAATAATGTAAGGTTTGCATTTCTATTGATATATAAATATACCTACTTAATAAAAATACAAAACAAATATTGGCTTAGCAAAAAACGTCAGGCAAAGTTAACAGACTATAGGTATGTGTTTGGAATAAATTAATTAGGTGAAATTTGGTTATTTTTCTTTCTTCCCTTCATATAACGAACGAAAAAAAATGTTCGGTCCCTTGAGATTCGTTACAATGAGGTTACACTGTATTGACATTTGATATGGAATAATAAAGAAATAGAATTTCTAATATCGCGTGGGGTGACGCGGGTAATGGCTAATATTCAATATGATATTTTCTATTCGTTGCCATGATTACCTACATAATATGTTCCACGTCATTTAAAAATTAATCAAAGAATGCTTAACTAGTTTATTTCTAACAGATCTATAAAACAAAAGAGCAGCTGATTTTTTCTTATTTTCAAAATTTTTTCGAAATAATTATGATGTTTAGAAAAATAAATTTAGCGAAAGTTTCTTGAAAAAATAAATAGATAAATAAGCCGTTATGAAAAGTATACCATTATATAAAAAACACCGTTATAGCATATATCTCTTCTGCGCGTGCGCCGATTTTCTCCAAAAACAATAGGGCTCTTCATATTTACGTATCAAACATCCTCCCAAAATTTGGTTTCAATCCGCTTATCCTTTTGACCTGTATCGTGCTCACAGACAAACTGACGCACAGAGTTTTTCCAAAAATATGATTTTTGGATTTGGGGGACCTCAAAACGAAAAGTTATTGTAAATTTTGAAAAGTTATTTTTGACCTAAACTAGTACCGTTCACGTATAAATTGGAATGGTAAAGTTAACTGTATTTTTATAGTATCATTTATTTTTCTATAAAAAATTGAAAAATACCTCACGGCTACACGCGTAATAGTATATTATTATAAATAATATTATAACACGTGTTATGAAGTTAATACGCCTGTATGTGTGTAATAACACGCGTAAGTGTGTCAATTTTACACACTTCGGATTTGCAGTGTATTCAGTCCGAGTACGCCACTGGTTTAATCACGTGCAGCCACAATAACATTCAGATTCCATTCACTACATGATTTTTTTTACAATAAAATGTATGATGCAGTGTCGATTAGTACTGCAGATCTGCCGCACCACGGTCTGTGAGACACCTAAAAAAATAGGATGTAAACATTCATTTGTTTTCATTGTTAAACGTGATTGGAGACTGCTACGACCAATATAAAATGTACATACATTTACGAGCAGCGATTTTTTAACGATTTTACTTGTTTGATAATTAGGTTCGAGTAGTGATGGGACTGTTGATTTTTTGGTCGGTTATTGTCGGGAAAAAATAATAACTCGGGTCGCAGTGCGAAACCCTGCCGACAATATAGTGTATTTGCTATTATAGGCAGTACGGCCCCCTTATATAAACTTAACTTTATTTTTGAACAAAATAAAAAATTTAACCCCTTAATACACCCCTTAAAATAATATTGTTTTCTTAATTTTAATATTACTATCAATACAACAAATTCAATTTACCCTACATTAAATAAATCCATATCTACAAACTAACGGTTTCATAAAATTTTTAAGTCCGGTCCTGTCGGGCCGATTTAAATAAAATTTTGGTAAAACATTTTAATCATAACTAAAGGGTTAAATTTCAATTTTGAAACGATTCGGAGAAGTTTTTTGGTATTTTTGGGCCCAAAAATATTTTTCAACCCCTAAAACCCACCCTTAAAGTGGCCCGATTGAGCCCATTTTAAGTAGGCTTTGTGCGGTGATGGATTCCAACATCTGGACCAAATTTCGTTAAAATCAATTAACTCCTTCGAAAGTTATTGCCCGCACACTTTTTTTTGACGTTTACACTAACGCCATCGGTCGAGCTTTTGGATAAACGTCAAAATATTCAACAAAAAGAGCAAGAAGTATACTGCCCTAAAAAGGCAAAGTGACATTTGTTGAAAAATGAGTTCATACTGAAACCAACGCCAGCAGTAAGTGCTGCAGCAATAATTTTATTGTCTTTAAAAAATGTTTCCCCCATGTTTTGGTTTCCATAGTCTAAAATTCTGGACGGTCAATACATTTTTAGTAAACCTTGATTTACTCAAATTCATAAGTTGGTCACTTACTGCCTTTTGCCTTTTTACGGCAGTATAGTGCAGTGTATATTTATTTTTTAACTAATTTTTCTACCTGATAATTTGCTTGGTGAATTGAAAGTAAATTTTATTCTGACGAATAAATTTGTTCCAAGATTCTATCCATAATAGTGTTCGGTGAATATGGGGGTTAGAGAGTTTTCTCGCTTACCCAGTTCTCACTCAATCAGGTTTGACTGTATAGAAAAATAAATGTCATTCGCTCATTTTGTATGGGAAATTATAAAACGGTCGAATAAAAAAAAATTTGGTGACTGATGATGAGATACTGTTTTAATAACTTGAGATATTAAAATAATAGTTGGGTGACTAAATTACTAAGTGAGCGACTAAATTACTAAGTGAGCGACTAAACTACTAAGTGAGCGACTAGAATGCCTGCGGTAGTTTTGAAACAGATATCTTCTTTTGTTTTTACTTTTAATTTTTTTTTCCCTTTGAGATTACAACTTAAAACTCACATTTTCATGAAGATTGAAAACCACCGCTTTTTTTGATAAAGGGGTATGCAAATTGTCTCGCAGTGAAACGCGATGGGGCAAAGTTGGAGTTTTTTAAAAAAATAATTCCGGGGTGAACGATAAACGGGTATGCGAATTGTAATTCCGGGGTGAACGATAAACGGGTATGCGAATTGTAATTCTGGGGTGAACGATAAAAAGGTATGCGAGTTGTCTCGCAGTGAAACGCGATGGGGCAAAGGTGGAGTTTTTTAAAAAAATAATTCCGGGGTGAACGATAAACGGGTATGCGAATTGTAATTCCGGGGTGAACGATAAAGGGGTATGCGAATTGTCTCGCAGTGAAACGGGAAGGGGCAAATGTGGAGTTTTTAAAAAAACAATTCCGGGGTGACTGATTTTTGATCTTATATTTTTGAGCCCTAGTTGCTGAGCGTTTTATATTTAAATTAAAAAAAAAAATCCAGGGTGAACGATAACGGGGTATGCGAATTAAATAGTTAATTGTTTGAATAGAACTGCATTTTCTAAAAAATGTATATTTAATTGACAGTCAATTTAATATATATTTTTTAGAAAACGCAGTTTTATTCAAACAATCAACTATTAACAACTTAGTAATTTAGTCGCTCACTTAGTAATTTAGTCACCCAACTATTATTTTCTCGTCACGCGCAGACAGTCGCTCACTTAGTAATACAGTAACCCAAATTGATTATTTTTGTCACCCAAAATTGTAATTTACAGTCATTCGTTTAAATACTACCCATTTTGTATTGGAAACGTGCATATGTTATTTTTCATACGGCGTAATAATTTAGAGCTTTATTGTAAATATCAAAATATCAATCAATTAAAACGGACATACAATAAAATTAAAAAAATAGTACCGTTTCTGTTTATTTAAGTAAATAAGCATAAATGTGATTGAATGAATTTAACAAATAAACAACAAATCATGTCCAATTATTCCGTAAATTAATACCACTGATAAAACAGCCAGAGACGTGCTATTAGGGGAGATTGGGGTCAGCTAATTGCAGGGGTACGTAATGATGACATGCGACAGCAAATTGCATTGAACTGGGTCGTTTTTTTATTTCATTTTTTTTTATAAAAAGTTAAAATCTTGTAAAAATCGGTTTAATTGATTTTGAGGTAATCCAGAACAAACTTACATACAGACAAAAATAATATTATGAAAAGTCTAATAATGGTCTAAGAGCTGGCTACGGAGAAAATGGGTGATTCGGTGCAGAGCTGAAAATTTGCAAAATAATAGGAGATAGTACAAGTAAATAGGGAAAAAATTGCCAGAAGGCTATGCGGAAGATAAAGAGCCGCTAGAAGGCGCTAATGTTGCGAAAAATCAGTGCACTTCTGGCAATTTCTATACTTATTCTGTAATTCAAAACTAGATTATATATTATATATATTATACATTATATAGGGCATACTGAAAATTCAAACATGATATAATAATTACATTCGACAAATATTCAAAATTATTAATGTCGTTTTGATAGAAATAAAATTAATCATCCTAATATATTTTCATTAATAAAATTACGTTGTTATAACAATGTAATTTTATAAATTTATTTAATTTTATTTCTATCAAAATGACATTAATAATTTTGAATATTTGTCGAATGTAATTATTATATCATGTTTGAATTTTCAGTATGCCCTATATAATGTATAATATATATAATATATAATCTAGTTTTGAATTACAGAATAAGTATAGAAATTGCCAGAAGTGATAATTATTATACTTATTTAGTGCGAATAATTCGCACAGGTCACTCTAGTTTTAGTTAATTTTCTTAAGTTCTTGATTTGTTAATTATTTCCTAGTTTAAAAAGCAAATTAATGCTGAAACTATGTTCCTATCATAAAGCTAATAAATAAAGAACTGATATCAAATACTATTTTATTCATATTGTAAGTAAACAAAAAATAAACATATTTTAAAAAGGCCTACTATAATCGGCCACGCGAGCACTCATGTAAAAAAAAAACAGGCGCGTGTACTGTAGTGTTAAAGGAACAATTTTATTTGCATGTAAGTACTCATTTTTTATATTTGTAAAATGAGTAAATATTTGAGGTAAAGATTCATTTTATTAAAAAGACGCCCATGTTTCCAATTTCTGATATCAGTTTAATTAACAGATCTGACTTGATTTATAAAAATAAGTCAACAGTACATGTTCACGCTTCAATTTTCAATTTAAAAAATATTTTTTTTGTTTGTTATAACATGAAAAATAATATTCATTCGTTCAGTTTTCCTATAACCAAAATTAAAAAACCGAGAATTTTTATTAGAAGAGTTGTTTGTTTTAGCGTGAAGAAAAGTATTAATACAGGCGATTAAAAAATAAATAGCCAGTAGTCATAAGACGATTTAAAAGTTTTGAAGCTGTTAGTTCACTATACTTATTAACAGTTATAACGTTTGGTTGTAAAAAAATGTTATAAGATTTTATAAATTATGGCTCGACCCGGCTTCGCCCGAATTTGTAGATTCTCACCGTTTCTTTGTCGACTTACTTAGCAAAATCGGTCTCCACGAAAAGCGCTTTTATTTTAACGCGATAATATGAAGCCTACGTTCATCCCGAAGGTTCATTCTAAATCAAGCCTGGGCAAATGGCGGCCCGCAGTAAAGTTTTGTCCGGCCCGCGAAACATTTTATAAATGATTATTAAGAGCGAAAATAGTTTACCAATATAATTTCGCGCATAAAAAAAATTAGAAAAATAGTAAATAGCAAAGGCCACAACAGACGAGAAACGACCTTTTTTTTTGCTCTCCAAATTTTTGTTGCGGAAATGAACTTTTTTTTGCTATCCAAATTTTTGGTCCACGATCAAATTTTCATCAGCAATGCGGCCCGACGATCAAAAGATTTGCCCGTCCCTGTTTTAAATAGTGGTGAAAGAATTTTTTTAAATAGTTGCAGTGGTTCCGGAGATAATAACAACAAATAAAATTTGAATTTAAAAAAACTCGAAAATAAACTTTTTTATGAACTAAAAAATGCTAAACAATTTGACTAAAAAAATAGCTCTAATATAAAAAAGAGTAGGGTGTTTGATTTAAGTAGTCATAAGTTTTTCATTACTAGCTATTTGTTAAAGTAGAGCCATTATGAAAATTTAAGTAGAGAGCACCCCACGCTTTTTGAAGTGAAACTCCTTTAGGCACGCTTGACTTGGGGACTAAGCTGGTAAATGTCTGACGAAAGCGTTTACGGAAGTGCATCATCGGACGAGGCGAACCGCAGTTGAGAGGGAGATATAAGTTAGTGAAGATAGTAAGAGAGAGAGTTACGTTTCGTATATTGGAAGTTGAGAGGGAGATATAAGTTAGTGAGTGCGACAAAGACGGAGCATTAATCGAAATTCTTTTTTATTTTTTGGACAACTATTTGACGTTTAAAATGAAAACAATTGTTTTTGTATTAAAAATACATTTCATCGAATATTGCTACATTTTGTAACGGGAAATAATGTAGGTTAGTTAATAAATCCTTTTAAATGTATTATAAATTATGCTAACAGGTATATATACATATTTTGCCTATTAATTAATCAAAAATTATATATTAAACATTTCATCTTTGTAGATATGTGCTACAGAGTGAGGTTATAGGTTAAGTTCATATTTTGTGATTCTTCGGATGAATAATAAGAAATTATGGCAGGAAGAAGTTTTACTTCAGTAGTGTGGTTTAAAGCACACACGTTTTTTTTTAATTATGTTGTCAAATAATTTTTCATGCACAAAAGTTTTTCTTAATTCTAATTTTGTTTCAAAGATACTGAATTTGTAATTAAAATAATGAGTATTTAATTTAGTCACGTTATATAAATGAAAGTTCTTTATTGCGTCTCTTTATTTGTATTTAATCCATACACAGTAGATATTTTGTCTAGATTTAGTCTAGTTGTAACGATATTGCTATGACCACAGCCATTTCCAGTCATGCCGTTTGAAGTTTACGAGGTACAATTAGGTGCAGGCAATCGTATAGTTTTCGTTTACAGTTTGCCCAGTTTGAATACAACCTACGAGCATTGCGTGTCCGGCTGTCCGTCGTATAGAAATGAACAATCCACATTCTCCACCGCTTTCAAACATGTTTTTCGTAGCGACGCCATACCCGTTACCGCCACCGTCATAGGAATGAACATTTCACATACTTCACCGCTTTCAAACATGTTTTTTGTAGCGTCGCCATACCCGTTACCGCCACCGTCATAGGAATGAACATTTCACATACTTCACCGCTTTCAAACATGTTTTTTGTAGCGTCGCCATACCCGTTACCGCCACCGTCATAGAAATGAACATTTCAAATTCTCCACCGCATTCAAACAAGTTTTTCGTAGCGTCGCCATACCCGTTACCGCTACCGTCATAGGAATGAACATTTCACATTCTCCACCGCTTTCAAATATGTTTTTCGTAGCAACGCCATACCCGTTACTTCCACCGTCATAGGAATGAACATTTCACATACTTTAGCGCTTTCAAACATGTTTTTCGTAGCGACGCCATACCCGTTACCGCCACCGTCATAGAAATGAGCAGTCCGCATGCGAAAAATCAAACTTAAAAATAAATAGATACTATTTTTTCGATTTTTTATATATTTTATAGGTTTAACTACGAATTATGAATATTATTAACAAGAAATTTTTTGAATGGATGTTCCAGGTTTACTCTAAGAGCTGTAATTACGCCCACAAATTGGACATCGCAATTGCAACGCGTCTGATAGAAATGCTTACCACGTCATCATTTTGAACCGAAAAAGTTAAGAATTTTTTTTAACTTTAAAAGATGTTCGATAAAACCCAATTCATTAAAATATCATAAAAATATAGTTAGTCTAAAAATGAAATGTGTGAACACCACGTCTTAAAAAGCCACGCCGCCACTGGTTTACCATGTAAATAAACAGAGGCAAGATGGCAACGGAGCGTATGAACTAGGAACGAAGTAGTGTTCATGTTAAAAAACATAAATTAATAAATGTGTTGAATTAAATAATATTCATGTTACAAACTTACGTTAATAAATATGTTGAATAAAATAATAATAATTGTTACAAATGTTTGAAATAAGCGGTTTTTTTTGAGCTGTTACACTAGGTGCCCCCTTAAAATAACAAAAACTTATATGTTTTTACGTGAACGATTGTCTTTGGAATAACATTCGGACAGTAAACGTGATAAAAGTATGAAAAGGAGAAAATAAACGTCAAAAATGTTTGAGAAACGATGGTGCACAGTAAAGCAAAGAACGTGGGTATAACGTGAGGCAGTTGGAGCATGGCATGTTTCAGTCGTATGAGATTTAATTATACCAGAGCTCAACACGTGAACACACAAATATTCCAACGAACCTTCTAAATTTCTAATGTGCCATACTCAACTAGAACACACGATTCACTCGACTCAACTTATTGAAAACTATTTTGAATAACCGAAATGCATACATTTTTTATAATCACAATCCCTATTGTTTTAATATAAATAACAATCTATACAAATAAATTAAAATTTAAGTGGCAGCCAGTCTTGAATTCCTTTTTAGTGATAGTTTTTAAGTTATGATAATTTTAAAGATTTTTATAAAAAAAAAAATTTCTGAAGATGGACTAATAATTGTCCGAAAGCGCTTAATTAATTAATTGAAAATAAACATTTTTGGAAAGGATTTCTTTGTCATTTTCATCTAAATCTTTCAAAATTTATGTGCGAATTGTGAGACCTCTGGTGAGAAATGCGCCAAACTGTCCTAAGGGGGGTTTTTGACAGGTAAACATTGATTTAGAAAATCATGATGGGGAAGGCTAACCTAGCTTCCGTCATGGTTTTCTAAATCAATGTTTACCTTATGCCTTCATAGTTTACCTTCAAAAACCCCCCTTAGGACAGTTCGGCGCATTTTTCATCAGAGGTCTCACCATTCCTTTGGATTCCGAATACTAATATATAATGCTGAAGTGTTTGTTTCTAATATATTTTACATATAATGTGCTACTGTTGTCCGGTGCCTGTATATATAGTAACAGATTACAAAATCCACATACTGTGAGAGTTGTTTTTTTAATGAATTATACAGACGTTAGTTCAATTAATTAAAAAAAAAATCAAATCGTAACGTAGCAGGTAATTGAACAGTTATAAGATTCCTAGAGCGAATTTTCAGTTTTCATCACTTTTTTCTGTTTATATTTTTTATACCTATCTTCTATCTATAGTACTAATATATAAAGATGAAGAGTTTGTTTGTTTGGTTGAACGCGCTAATCTCAGGAACTACTGGTTCGAATTGGGTAGTCCATTTATCGAGGAAGGCTATAGGCTATATAATATCACGCTACGGCCAATAGGAGCGGAGTATCAATGAAAAATGTAACTCAAAATTTGTCCGTCCGACAAAAACTTTTGTACGGTAAACTCTGTCTGTGCTGTGAGCGAGAACTGGAACAGCTACTGTTGAAAATGAATTGGGACAATTGAAACAGTGCTAAAATTCCTGGAATTTTGAACCTTGCGTTTTACTGCCAAATGTTTGTGTGACTGTCACGTGTGGATGGTCGTATTTGCCTCTATTTGCATGTTTGTCTTGAACGTCATATATTTTGCCAAATACAACAAACACCCAATAGCGAACACAAATAGCCATGTGAAGTGCCACTTTTACACGAGATCTCACAACTTTTTGTAGCGGAAGAACTGCGTTGCAAAACTTGGATTTAATTATCTATCTAATATCTGTCGAGTACTTTACTGAACCGAATTTCCTAAATCCGCCTCTGCACTATATGTGCATTTATTACAGTTTACGGTAAATTAAATTATAATATTATCTCAAAACCCATCGTTTCAAAGAAACTGAAAAAAATAATTATTTTTAAAAAATTAAAAAGTCACATTGATGTCTGACCTTTAGCAAATTCATGTCAAAACAATTCCAGACAACATTTTCTGCGTAGTTGAATGTTTTCGCAGTTCATTAACTATTCATTATGTTGAAATAAACAAAATGTTTTCAAAGCTTTGTCATAAAACACGACATAAATTATTTAACAGTTATTCATAAGCTACGAATAAAAAAATAATGTGACAGTTTTTTTTTAATTAGCTGAATTTGTTCAGCATTTAAAATAATATCCCCTTACATTGATGTCATATAATAAGATTTTTGTATTTTTTTTACACATACCATTTTATTGTCGTTTGCGCGTCAGAACTGAGTTTCGTTCACGCAAGAAGTTATATCTAGGTAGATTTCGCACGAAATCCATTTAAATTGTAGCCGGGATTCCTGTTTTTTTAAATAAATAATTTTTCGTTCCATATTGAACCTAGAGATCAAATAATGCATTATAGGCTATGCGCACGAAGCCTACTAGCTAGCGCCGCTAGTGGGTAATAGAGAATTATTGAACTCACTTTTTATGAAAATCGCGACATGTTTCTAAGGTGATAAGTCAAAAACTTTAGTTGGCCATGATGTGTCAAAAAAATGTAATAAGAAAAACTGATGTTAATTTGTTTACACTGACAGCGGAACGTCAAATTAGGGCGCCAATGATCTTTATTTTACTTAAATCGCTATCAGTGCAACAGCCCGGAACACAACAAGCATTTCCAGATCGCTTAGTTTTCCTACGTTTTCTTTGTAATTAAAAAACTTCAAAAAATTTAAACACTGCTCACTGACATACGGAAAATTTGAGGTTGAAGTTTCCCCTAGTGCTCACCACAAACGCTCGCATCGAAAAATTTGTAACTTCGTCACCCTGCACATAGCCCTTACAATTGAATTCAGGATATTATAATCAAACAAATTTATATAAAATATGTAAAATCGACTAAGTTGAATAAAGACGATAATTTAATTTCCAGGTAATTATTTACAACTTTAAGATAGTCATCTAATTAGATAAGTTAATTAAATAATTAAATTTCTGCGAGTCTCCGAACAAATAAAATTTATTGTGTGACAATATTAATAACGTCGCCCTCTCTATGTAGAGTAATCAGAAAGGACAAAAATCATAAACACTTAAAAAAGAATAGAATATATTTGTACACAAAATATATTATACATAGGTACAGTGTGAAGCCACCAATAAGATACAATATTAATTAAAATTGAGAGTCAAAAAATTCCTCTATGTTGTAATAACATTTAGTAGTGATACACACTAAGTTGGCTAATATTTAGGACATAGCATGTCAAATTAAACATTTACAAAATTTTGTTACATTACATTTTTGACTCATTTTGAGATCAGATTAGTAATTGCTGAAATATTTGAGATCAAAGTTAGACAAATAACTATTTTAGTACAGTTCACTTTAGCTTATTTTATTATACGAAAATTCTTCTGAACCGGTCGGAAAAAAATACAATAAATAATAATGAATTTTAATTTAAGGCTATGAGCGCTAATCTCCGGAACTACTGGTTCGAATTGAAAAAATGTTTTTTTGTTGGATAGCCCATTTATCGAGGCAGGCTATAGGCTATATAATATCACGCTACGACCAATAGGAGCGGAACATCAATGAAAAATGTAACTCACAATTTGTCCGTCCGACAAAAACTTTTGAACGGGAACTCCGATCATCATGAAATTTGGACACAACATTCATCTCGGTAAACTAAGATGAATGTGCGTAGGTACTCAGTTCCCTCCCGCTATTCGTTCTTTCGCACCCGGGTGAAACCGGGCAGGACCACTAGTACCTATATTATTAAAAGTGCTGGAACATATTATATGCTCGAAAAAAACCGTAAAAAAGAAGTCACGCGGTGCTTTGACCTCTTAATAAAAAAAAGTGCAGACTCAAACTTGGCCCACGAGGGGTTGATAAATAGACGTACAGCAAATACAAGGGGTGGGTAAATGAGCGCTACAATGGGATGGGGTAAACGAATACTGTAACGTTCAATTTGCATTACAAATTATTTCATTTCGCTCTCATCCATCCTCCTTGTACGACTGTCTCTTTCTGATGCCGAAACTAATTACTGCTCGTCTGCTTCTTAATTAAATGAATCATTCGTTGCCAATTTCAGTTCGTATAAATGGTTGCATGACGGGACTATCATATGCTATGAACATATATACAGACGATTTGGGTATATTATCAGACGTTCCGTGATCTGTACAAATTTCTCTAAATTATCTACGCTGTTTCGAGGTTTCGTATATGCAAATGGTTTGTCACTATTCTGTCTGTTTGTCCGTCTGTCTCAACTTTGTAGCTTCTATCGATGCTGTGTCGACCTCAGTTCTAAAATATTGTCGTTGGTTCTGTAATGTCTCTTATGTGCAAAAAGTAAAATTTGCAGAAAAGGCCAAAAAGTGGTTATTTCAGCAATGGATGGTAAGAACTAGCAATTTCAGAGGTATATTACTAATTCATACTTATCTTCACTATACATGTTTAATTAAGACGAAGTATTTTCTTAAAAAATATTTAATGTTAATTTTGGATGTATTGGCACTTGGGAGGAATTATTTGATACAACTTTTCACATAAGAGTTACTTCCCCTTGTTGGTTACTGTAAAATTAATTTGGAGGTATTACTAGTGTATAGAGCTCTGTTTCCTGAATCTTTTCATCTAAGAAACCTAAAATCTGCCAACTATGCACATAAGAGCTATTACAGAACCAACGACGATATGTAATCGTTACTGTTACATACATAGTGAATTTTAGTTAGCGATGGGATAAAAAATATTTAAATAAAATAACAAACCATAAAAACACTTGAAAATTCCACAAATATTTTCTCTCTCGACGATCCCGTGTACGGCGAGCCTTTGTGGCATTTTATGTGGAACGATTTTCTGTAGACTGTAATGCACTAATGATTTCCGTACCTACCAAATCAACAAGATGTTAATAAACAAACGACAATCAGCTAGCTCTGGCGTCAGAGCTCGATTAAAGTGTACTGACTGTTTTTTTTTCTCAAAATAATAGCGCTTACGAAAATTTAGTAATTATAAGCTTTGACTATTAATGATCAATTAAGGTATTGTACCATGTAAGAAAAATCTAATATAACATATTCTTGATGGATTTTGTAAAAAGCAAATGAAAAATGTTGATTTCTATTCATAATAATGCATTATAAATTTTATAATTGAATATTAAGAATTGCATTTTTTAATTTGTTCTTCAAAAGTCTAAAACGCTGTTCGCCATGTTGGATTCCGACGTGACGTCACTTCGTCTGTATACTACCTACGTTTATGTTATGCTGTGTGTTATTTTGAAGTTATTTCAAGTTATTATCATGTTTATAGACCTCTGTTCCGTATTTTATTGATTTCGCATCATGGAATACGGTTTCGTAAAAGCAGAAAGTACTAATCTACTAAGGATAAATATGTTTAATAAATAAATAAAGTTTCACTAGCTTGTATAATATTTACTTAGTCTGGTCATAGCATATTTTTAATTGTACAGTGTTACTATGGTTACTGTGCACTATCGTTATTATTTACTACAGAGTAGCTACTGTTTGCTACAATTGTTTTTTTTTTTCTATGTTAATAGCGTTGTAACAATGGGTATTTCTTAACAATTGTAGCAAACAGTAGTTACTCTGTAATATATTATAATAATTACTAACTGTAACTAAACTCTTCTAAAAAGTTATTATTTACAATCATAGTGACGTCACGAGTCGTTTGCGCGCGAAAATTAACATAATGACAAATTAAAAGTCGTTTTTAGGGCACTAATCGGTTATAAAATATTATTATAAAAATTGTGGTGCTTCTTTATCACTTTAGGATTCATTTAAAACAATTTTCAAAAAACGGCGTAACAGCCTATTGTCAGCATATTAAAAAAATAGATATTGCCCCGCATGAAAATTAAACATTAACCTACAAAATGTCATATAACATAAAAGTAAACGAGATCCCTAAAACCGTTCATTAAGGAAAATATTAACACCCAGAAAGCATATCTGATCTGTAAACAAATTTGTTTATCAGGCGCGATGTTCGGCTGTTCTTTTAATTAATACGAATTTTAATTAATCACAGCTAATAAAGGTCTAGTCCATGGAAAGAAGCGTATGATAGCACTCCTCGTCCTTATATATATTTGCATATTTATACGGATTTTAAAATTAAAATTTGTTTTCTACTTTACAAGGCGTATGCAAATAAATAATGAAGATCTGACACTCCGACGGAGAAAAAAATAAACATACACGTTGGTCCAAAACTATATATAATACTAGCGGTCAGCACGTTTTCGCCCAGGTGCAAAAGAACGAATAGAGAAGGGAGGCACATTAAACTTAGTTTACCGAGATGAATGTTGTGTCCAAATTTCATGATGATGGCAGTTACGGTTAAAAAAATTTTGCCGGACGGACAAATTTTGAGTTACATTTTGCAACATTTTTCATTGATGCTCCGCTCCTATTAGTCGAAGCGTGATATTATTATAGCCTTCCTTGATAAATGGGCTATCCAACAAAAAACAAATTTTGTTCAATTCGAACCAGTAGTTCCTGAGATTAGCGCGTTCAACCAAACAAACAAACTCTTCAGCTTTATATATTAGCGGTCGGACCCGACTTCGCCCGAATTTGTAGACTACCATTTAAACAGACATATTATGCTGCCTCATACTTTTTACCACGTTTTATTTATTTCGTTTTGTTGTGTGTCTGTCCGGGTGGACAGATACATATAATTCATTCTTACTTATTTACCGTTGTAAGGCACATAGCAATCACTAGTCTGTGGCTTAATTGGTTAGAGCGTCGTGCTAATAACGCAAAGGTCGCGGGGGTTCAATCCTCCATTGGACATTTAATATTTTTATTTTTTTGCGATGTACCTATTATTTGTTCATTCTTTTTTACTACGAAGTACCTATAGAAATAATAAAAGAAATAAAAAAAAATTAATACTTATACCTGTTTTTGAAACGAACTAAAAAGTATAAAATATTTTTTTGCAGATAGATTTTTAACTTGTAGAATTTGAAACAAAACTCAATTAAAACATTAAAAATCTGTCTGTAAAGAAATTATTTTATACTTTTTAAGTTCGGATTATTATTTTTTTTAAATTTTTATAGAATAGTAGCGGAGTCGGTAGGCAAACGGTCAGTTTTGAATGAAATTAATTTTAATTTTATCTTGTGTGTCTGTCCGGGTTGATATATACATATAATTCATTCTTACTTGTTTACCGTTGTAAGGCATATAGCAATCACTGGTCTATGGCTCAGTTGGTTAGAGCGTAGTGCAATAAACACGAAGATCGCGGGGGTTCGATCCCCTATGGGACATTTAATATTTTTTTTCGATGCATTTTTTTATTACTAAAAAGTATAAAAAAAAAATAAAAGAAATATAAAAAATAATATACCACGTTTTTAAAACGAACTAAAAAGTATAAAATAATTTCTTTACAGACAGATCTTTAATTTGTAGGATTTGAAACAAAACTTAAATAAAATTAAACTTTAATAGATCTCAACCCTGAAAAACGTACCGAATATTTGAATAAAAATTGGAGTTACCCATCACCGAAACGAAGTTTTTTATGAAACTGCATGCAAATGTATGTATGCAGGGTGTAAACCAGCTGTCATTATGTAGTCTGAATACGGCAGTACCAACATAAAGTAAATATTATGTGAAGACATAACTCCCAACTAGCGAACATGACCTAGTTAATCCAACCATCAAATGATAGCTACAGAACTCTTTTGGTTCTACGTCAAATCATCGCGCGACAATACGTCGCGCGACAACTCATAGCCAACAATTCATCGCATAGCGACAATTTATCGCTGAACGACCGTCTCTCGCAACAGGATTTTTATTGTTGATATGCATAACTATTTTAATCTATACTGATAATATATAAAGCTGAATAGTTTGTTTGTTTGGTTGAACGCGCTAATCTCAGAAACTACTGGTTCGAATTGAAAATTTTTATTTTGTTGGATAGCCCATTTATCGAGGAAGGCTATAGGCTATATAATATCACGCTACGACCAATAGGAGCTGAGCATCAATGAAAACTTTTGAACGGTAACTCCGATAATCATGAAATTTGGACACAACACTCATCTCGGTAAACTAAGATGAACATGCGTACTCCTGTCCCTCCCCCCATTCGTTCTTTTGCACCCGGGTGAAACCAGGTGGGACCGCTAGTAACATATTTATTCATTGAACCAACTACATATAATATCAAAAACAGACAATAGGCATGATGACAGATTTTGAAATCCGGTTCTATTTCCGAAAAAAAAACATAATTTTAGCAATAAATTCCATTTTTACGCAAATTATTGCATTTTTATCTTTCTATTTTGAAGTATTCGCGAAAACGCTTGTGACGTCACGCCATAGTGACAGCTGACATTAGGTGTTTTATTTATGGGTGTAGAACTGTAGTTCAGAGATATTTTGTAGAAAGATATGTAAATTTATTTAATGGTATGATTTATATTAAGTATTTTCTAACAAGTAAGATAAGATAAGATAGGTAGTAGTACTTAGTAGTAAAAATAGTATGGCTTTCTTTAGTTACAAGTTAACTAACCTCAAAAATAACCTATGACATAAGTGTTATAAAATAGCACAAAAAAAACGAATAAACAACAAAACAAAAGTTCATGATCGCAGCAAAAATTTAAGCGACACGGTGATTATTTACTTCAAGTGTTTATATTCTCTTTGATTTAAGAAGGCGTGACGTCATTCGGCATTTCAGTCAACATGGTCGATTGCAGTATTTTATACTTTTATTTTATTAAAAATCTTATTAATCTCAATGTTTATATTACCACTGGGTCATCCTTTTAACATATATTTTTCTTTAAAACCATTTATTCTTTGATTCTTTTAATACTATCATCACATATTATGAGCCGCATTCGACTGCCAATAAGTGGTGCAGTCATATTATAATATGAAAACATCTTGTGTCATAGGATCCACTACATGCACACTAAGATAGTGTAGATATAGTGCAGGAACTATCTGCACTACGCAGATGTATCATACGATTTGCAAGTTCACAACATACATACATGATTCCTGAATTTACAATTCAATCTGCCCGTCTGGAGAGTTTCCCGTAGTAGTACAGTGCTATAGCACTGGAGGCGCCTGGACGATATAAACACATATCACCGAGCGAGGTGTGAGAAAGCGTGATAGCAATAGATACATGGAGATACTTATGTACGACATCAAGGGTTGTTATACTAGGGCTTGCAAAACTAATACCGAATCGAGTCGTATTATCAGGGGTTGTTGAAGTAAAACTTCTTTAGACGCTTATAGTTTTTGAGTATTTGAGTATTGAGTATCTGAGGGCCTTTTTTGACGTGATTCTTATAAATTGATGAAACACCAGCTGCACGCACGAAAAAGTGTAACGCCGTAACGTTCCGCCTGACCCTGTGCGTGCAAGCGAGAGCGCAGTATAAGCGATAGAGAAGCACGATCGGCCCAAGTTTGACAGCTACTAAAATTTAGGTTATGTATTATTAAATATGATATTCGAGCGGAATACGTTATCACGAAAAACTATCGTCCGCAAACCGACTTTACAGACAACCAATTTTTTTTTGTTAATAACAAATGCAATTTTTGTCGGCGAAAAAAATAAAAAAACGCCTTTTCGCAATATTTTTCCGAATCGAATAAGCTATTGCTCATATTTTTTGGATCTATTATTTTCAAGAATCTCAGATCTTGACTAGGCTATAGTATTATATAGTTAGAGTAAAAGTTGAGTTGAAACCAATCATATTCGGAAATTCTTATGGTGGCACTTCACATGGCTATTTGTGTTCGCTATTGGGTGTTTGTTGTATTTGGCAAAATATATGACGTTCAAGGCAAACATGCAAATAGAGGCAAATACGACCATGCACACATGACAGTCAAATAACAAACACACAAACATTTGGCAGCAGAACGCAAGGTTCAAAATTCCAGGAATTTTAGCACTGTTTCATTGTCCCAATGCATTTTCAATAGTAATTGTTCCAGTTCTCGCTCACAGCACAGACATAAAAATACTGCACGTCCGTAAAGGTTCACGGCGTGTGCGCTTCTGAATATGGCCATTGTGTGGACGGTTTATTTGCGTATTTGCCTATTTGACTCCTTTGATGTGCCTCAAAAAACCGACAAGCGCACGGTAACGCGTATTTGGTATTGGCCTTATTTGTCAAATAGGCAAATAAGGCCGACACTTTGTCAAATAGACTGTCCACACTTGGTAATTGTTTGCCAAATATGCCAAATACACAAATAGCCATGTGAAGTGCCGGCATGAGATGTTTTTGGAATGTATGTCAAAAAAAAATTCTATTGAAATCAAAAACTTAATTCTATTATTAATTTTAATTATTAGTGGGCCACCTCAAAATCTTTTTTAAAAGTTTTCTTTTTATATAAGCTAGAAATTGTACCCCCAAGCTAAAAAAGTACAAAAAAAAATGTTTCGACCCATGCAAATAGTACCAGAATACGTCCCTTCTAAAACGAATAATTGCCCCATCCCTAATCCTTACACAAACTTAAGCGACTGAAGCAACAACGCGATGTTTACGCTATGCGTCCCAAGCGACACTCAAAAATTGCATTCGGTTTGAAATATGCGCGGTAAGCTCGCGCAGGCGTAAAAGTACGCCTCCAGTCGGCGTAACGTACGACGAATAACAAGAGTTCGCCATACCGTCGCCTGTCATTTCCATACTGGGACGAACTTTACGGCCGAAACATGCATGGCAGTGGTGGAAGAAACGGGTACACGATATGGTGGGAGTACGGATCAACAACATTTATATGAGGTAAGGTATGGTGTGCTCTCTAAACATGAATTAGTGAAACTTTCACTAATTGCGTAAATTAAGCTGTATTCACTTGATAATCAGTGATTTTCACAACAAATTAGTGAATTTTCACTAATAAATTTACTCTCTTAAAAGCGAAATAGAGAAAATCTCAATATTTGAAATAGTGACTTCTGATTAACTTCCGGAATAGTAAATTCAAGTAAAATTCACTGTCAGAATAGTGATACCACTGATCTTATAGACGGAGAGCTACGGAGAAAATGGGTGACTCGGTGCAGAGCTGAAAATTTGCCTTTTCAATTTAAAAGATTACAACTTCCAATAAAAACTGATTTGGGAATAACTATAAACAAAGTCCAAGGGCAAACACATAAAACCATAAAAACCATGTTTTTCACACGGTCAGCTGTATGTGACTTGCTCACGTGTATCTAATCCACAAAATCTTTATTGTTTGCAAAAGATGGTAAAACAAAAAACGACGTCGGCCCAATTTTCTGCCGCCTGGTACATAAACTATTTAAGTAATTAAGAGTATTTTTTCTTATATGGTATATAGGCGGAATCTGGATCCATTTTAAGATAAGGGGGATAAAAAATGTCAACGATGGTAAAAAAATATTAAAATTTAAAAAACAATCTGCCGCTTTGTTTTTATGTTATGTTAAAGCCAAATGACCAGGTAATACAAGCGGCAGAAATGTTTGACCAATCGCAGCTTCCTCAAGCCGCTCCTTAAAAAATGTATTTATGGATTTTTACAGGGCCGTCTCAAATTAGAGTCTTGCTTGAAATATACAAATTTAATAAAATTGTAATAAATCAACTTTTTCCGTAAACGACATAATATATTTTAGAACATAAACTTCTCTTGTTTCAAACAAATAGTCATATGGCAACATATTTTGAGACAAAGTGAAAATAAAAATCAAATGTTTTCCGTTATATTTGAAAATATTTTCAACGAACAGTCTGGAAACTCAAACACATATTTTTGAAAATAAAAATCAAACACATAAATATAGTCCGTAAGACAGTAACATATATGTTAAAACAGTCGGAATGTACATATGCACATAGTAATATTTTTTGGAGAATGTACTGCAACTTTCTGTAAACGATAAAAACAAGTCATGTCATAAACCGTCACAATTTATGAAAATCACACATTCTATAATAGTATATATCATCTATATTTCTTATAAAACATTCTCAAAAATTGCATTTCACATCCGCCACTCTACCAAGCATGATGTTACACGTTGTTTCCGGCACGGTAAAGAACTTTGTCACGCATAATTGATTCAACCGCGACGGGCGACAACGACATAACGTCTTGCGTCGCACAAATTAAATAATAATAGTATATTGTGCGACTAGTGAGAGAAGGAGAAGATTCCATAAGCGTGAAATTTGCCGCACGAGCTTAGCGAGTGCGGTAACACGCAAGTGGAATATTCTCTTTCGATCAATGGTCGCACATAATATTTTATTCAACTAGCACGAGTAATATTATGTAATCGGGGCCCTGATAAAAGAGGGAAAAATAATAAATCGCTTCATTGATTGACGTACCTACCGCCCTCGATGCACACAAGATGGCCCTGACTTTCGCTGAATTGCGATGCTGCAGTTTTCATATATACAAATCGCTACCGCGTTCCTATTGGTCCAGAAACTATGCAGTTATTATTCATTATTGTACGGCTTCCGCTCGCTACTGCGTTCCTATTGGTCCAGAAAATTCATTATCGTACAGTACGGCTCATTATTAGCACTCTACGCGTCATCATGAAGTAATTTATTATTTCTCTCGAATTTAGCAGGGCCCCGAAATTATATATTACTCACGCGTGTTGAATAATAACTATTTATTGCTTTAAAAATTTTGTTTGTTTTTATAAAATATGTTTCTTAATTTACTTAAAATATTTTCTTAAAAGTAGGTACTTAGTAGTAAAAATATGGCTTTCTTTAGCTGCGAGTTACCTAACCTCAAAAATAACCTATGACGTACGTGTTATCACAAAAACACGAATAAACAACAAATCAACTAAATAAATGATGCAGAAGTGTATGATCGCGACAAAAAATCAAGCGACACGGTGATTATTTACTTCAAGTGTTTATATTCTCTTTAATTTACATAGGCGTGACGTCATTCGGTGTTTCAGTCAACATGGCCAATTGCAGTATTTTATACTTTTATTTTATTAAAAATCTTATATTAATCTCAATGTTTATATTAACACTAAAACCAATAATTTATTCTTTGATTTGTTTATACTATCATCATGTCTATTTTCGAATTAAGTTCAACAGCAAAACCACCCTTATTTAGTAGACTATGGGAAAACTAGAAACCCTGAGAAATATTGAAGGAGGTTTGTTTGGTTGAGGAACAAATTTGAAATAAGCTTTACTAGAGTATTGCTTGTGGCTAACATTTATGGCAATATAATTAACAAAATTTAACAATTCTTAACTTGCAAACAAAATGTAGCCTGCTTAGAAAGCCTTTCTTATACATAAGACACTACAATATTTATTTGCACATTGGACAGAACAATTTTATTAAAACACTGTTTTATGATATTTTTAAACTTAAAAAATTGTCGAAATTCATAATAAATTGATCATGTATATTAAAATTATTTTCACAATTTACCATCTTAACTTGCATTGAGGTATGTAATAATGTATAATTTAATCTGATCTAAAATGTATTTACTATAATTTAGAAATCGATATAAGTAATATTAAATGTAACGATTATTATACATGTTCATAGGCCCTGATGATGAAAATATATTTTTCGAAACGTTGGCCACAAGCGATACTCTGGTAAAGCTTATTTCAAACTTGTTCCTCAATCAAACAAATCTCCTATTTTTGGAACAAAACTTCTACTAACCTGAGAAATATCTTAAAAAGCCTACGTTTAAAGTCGATGAGCCGTTATTCTGTAGACTGATTTCACATTTACAATTTTTGATTGATTAAAAAATGATTAAATCAAGTCAGACACGGTAACGTTCAGTTAAGACAATGTTCCAAATGTAAGGTTATGTAACACAGCGGTTCATACATATACACATACATATAGAAGACCACTTCATCTCTCCAGACTTTAATCTGGCTTCGGCCCAGAAAACAGCGGGCGTTCGCATCCTCTATACTAGAAGCGGGGCTGGCAGCACCGCAGCTGCTCGAAAAATAAACGCTGTTGCGCAATCACGTCAATTTATGATGCAAGTTGGCAGTACTGATTACTTAAAATCATAATAAAAATAAAAATAGGGAAAAAATTTTGAGTTAAACGCTTTTATTGTGCAATCGATAATGTATTAAAAACTAGAAAATAAATTTTAGTCACCATAGGGGGCTTTGATTAAACTAAAATAAAATCGTGGGGGGTCAGCCATTTCTAGATTTTAGGCTGAAATTTTTACCAGATATAAAAACAATTTTATTCGTAGTTGAACCTACTTGTTTGGTAAATTATTGTTATAAATTTTATTTAAGTATAAATTTTTTATGCAAAAATCGAAAAAAAAAATTCAAACTTCAAATTAAATTTTTTTTTTTCAATTTTTTATATATTTTGTAGGTTTAACTACGAATTATGAATGTTATTGACAATAAATTTTTTGAATGGATGTTCCAAGTTTATTCTTAATGCTGTAATTACGCCCACAAATTGGGCATCGCAACTGCAACGCGTCTGATAGAAATGCTTACCACGCCGCCATTTTGTACCGAAAAAAATAACACATTTTTTTAAGAACTTTAAAAGATATTCTTTAAGACTTAATCCATCAAAATATCATAAAAATATTGTGAGTCTAAAAATAAAATGTTTGAAATAAGCGTTTTTCTTGAGCTGTTACACTAGGTGCTCCCCTTGTCGCTACTCCTTTTAGTAACCCGCTGCTAGTAACTTTCTCTAAACATATGTAAGTTGGTAATACTGATTAATAAAATGGGGATTTCCCCGCGTATACAAATTCGAGAAAATGATATCCCGTAATCCCTTATACATGCCCAACTCACTCTTTTCATGTTGATTTAATAGTAACATATTTTTATTTCTTTTATTGATCCAACCCACCTATTCATTTCTCACTACCTACTTCTGCGATACGATATTTTCTGTTCAGATGTGTTCAGGTTGGTAGTAGGTACTAGTG
The DNA here is from genome assembly GCA_963575645.1 of Xanthostigma xanthostigma. Taxonomy (NCBI): domain Eukaryota; kingdom Metazoa; phylum Arthropoda; class Insecta; order Raphidioptera; family Raphidiidae; genus Xanthostigma; species Xanthostigma xanthostigma. The sequence goes on from OY754464.1 coordinate 8,467,294, forward strand.
ATGTGTCGCTTCTGAACGAGTCATTCATAATGAACGACTCCCTTCTCGGAGCGGAGCGAGTCGCACTTTTTTTGTGAATGACTCACTCCGAGCGCCATTGCTCTGTGCTGAGCTGTTCTGTACTGTTGCCTTCGCACATTTACAGAGCGCACACAGCACAGACCACAGAGGCAGTAGTGAATGTTGCAAGTACGGAGTTATCTTTGCTGAGTCATTTAATGTTGAATGACACACTATAAGTGTAATAGTACTTAGCTTAACAGTGACTTAAACCATTCACATTGACGTCGTTGACAAAGATATAATATTGTAACAATAAACGTTATTATTGTTCAGCTTTTATTATTATATTTTATAGTTTATCCGAAATGCAAATAATTTAAGATCAGACTCATATTAAAATGAGCTCAGAGCTGAGTGTGTGTATTGTGCTGTGCAATACATGACTCCTGAGCATGCATGATGACAGTTCACACCTCTGCAGTCTGCACTCTTGTGTAGTGCGTACTGTCTAGTGTCGTTCCTTTGAACGACTCGCTCTGAGCGACTCTTTTTAGTGAGCAAACCGCACGGAGCCAGCTCCCAATAAAGAGTCATGTGGACACATCACTAGTAGGTACCTACTGGTTATTAAAGAATTCTAAAGAAGGATTTTATCTTCGAGAAAATCAATTCCGGTAATCCGTACTCTTTTTTTAACCAAGCCGATACATTATTTTCACACTTATCTAATATACCAGACCGGTACGACATTTAATCAAAGTCTATTACCCAAATTTTCTGTACTTAGGCATCATGGCGCGCAGGGCAAGTATATCACACTTTCGGCCCTTGTGGTGTAATATACTATTTTTACATTTTTGAAATCTCCAGTTTTCTCTCTATAAATTCATATAAAATTTTCATAAGGTTACATAAGAAAATATTCGAGAAAAACGTATTTAATTAAATAGGTACACAATAATAATTAATTAATTATTAATATTATTAGTAAACACATGTGTGGAGTGATATGTAAAATAATTATTACTGTGTACTTTAATAAATTGATAACGTTTTTCTGGAATATTTTCTTAGAGCATGCAAAATGTTACTACATGTAACAATTCCGGTTGAGCAGTGCCAGATTGACTCCTTGATGCCCTAAGCATTTCTTACCTATGGGCCCCCATCTCTAATAACAGTCTAAAAAAATTCTAATATTATCTGTCTCGGTCATGTTGAGTTTACAAAAAAATGTTTTTTCCAAATTGTGAATGTCAAGTTTAAAATTGAAAGACAAAGTTAAAAAGCATAGAAAAAAATGTTACAATCAATGCTCACTTTCAAAATTTGACTGTCTATAAAATCGGTTATTAGGTATTTTTATAGATTTACTTAATAATAATATAAGGTAGTACGAACACCAAGGCAACTTCAAATAAAAGGCTTGATTTTTTTTATATTTCGGTAGATGGATATGTTTTCATTGATTTCTCCAAAACTAGTCGGTGGAAATAAAAAAAAAACTATTTAAATTAAAGTTAAAACCTTAATAAATTATTGAAAACAAAAAAAAACCCGTTGTGCCCGACTAATTAAAAAGATATTTAATCTTTTTAATTAAATATATTTTTAGTTAGTAGGGCACAATGGGTTTTTATTGTTTTTAATAATTTATTAAGGTTTTAACTTTAATTTAAATAGTTTTTTTTTTTATTTATTTCCACCGACTAGAACTCGGCTATTACTGGACTAACGCTTTTAACCGCTCGGCCATTCCGATATCGCAGCTTGCGTTGTTATTGTGGTATAGAAGTGTAGCAGTTATTCTACATAATACACTACATTTACAATAACAGTAATAGGTATTTTTTTTAAGGTTTTTTATTTTAACTATTAGCTGTCAAAAATAATAAAATAAATCTGTTTATAAAAATTAAACTATTGAGCACATTTATGTGAATTTAAATAGGGTTCTGGTCTGATACTAAACAAAGTGAATAAAATATAACCCAAGGCAATCCGACCAAAATTGCGATCTGTAGAGTCGTGACGTACATACGTACAGACCAACCGACAACTGCTGTTTGTAATTTTCAATTACAATTTTAATAGTATTTATGAATTCGAATTTATTTAAAAATGGTTCTGTTTTATAGATCAGAATCTCCTCTTTTCAAAAAGCTTCAATTTGAATGGATTTCGTGTGAAATTAACTTAGATATAACTTCTTATATGAACGAAAGTCAGCTCTGACGCACAAAGCGATAATAAAGCACATACCGCTAGTTTAGCGGTATGTGCAATTTCATCTATGAATTGAAAATTAATAAGGTAAAAGATCCGCCAAAAACTAACAGATACGGATACGGATATCCGGCACATCACTAATACACACATATAGATTGTATATCTTTTATTCATTTAAAATAATAAACAATTTGCTCTAAATTATTACAAGTCAATCTTAAGTCAATTACCTCAAAATACCTTAGTAAGATAATCACCTGTTACATCTATAATGTCTGTCCAGAGCCATGTTTTACTAAGTGCGTTAGCAGCAATGGAATCATTATTAGTATAAGGTATTTTCCAATCGTATCTTCTTCCCAATGCGTTCTCATGACCTAAATAATCAGGACAGTCATCTGTTTCTGTACAACCCTGACGATGCTTCCAACTCTCTGATGAGCCATGAACACTTGGATATAACGCCTGAAATAAGGTTCTGAGAATTTATATTCTGGTGGTTACAAGGTTATCATAACCAGCGTTTAAGACCAAATTACAAGGATTTAATTGCTAGTAAATAGCAGCGCACTAAATTTGATTTGATTTTTTAACCGACTTCCAACAAAGGAGGTTATACAATTCGAAGTGCATTTTTACCCGACTACGGTGAAGTCAAAAGGAAGGGTTATGAGTTTAGCAGTCTATGTATGTTTGCATTTACGGATGTTCCACCGTGGCGCTTAAACTATCCATCCGATTTTGATAAATAATGTGTTAAACGATTCGTTATTATGGTCCGGGTAACATAGGCTACATTTATTTTTGAATTTTGGTCCCAGAGGGGAGCAAATTGAAAACAAATATAAATTATTTAAATAAAAAATACTAAAACCTGACTACTTAAAAGTATGAAACAAGAAAATATTCTCATTTGAGGATATCCGTGGTTGTATGCCATCTCATAATAGATATGAGGCCCTTCTAGATGTATAGCGTGATGCACTTTGCCCTAGAGCTTATGTACAGTTAAAATGTAATGTTTTGTTAGGGTAGGTGGCATATGACCACGGCTATCCTCAGATGAGAATATTTTCTTGTTTTATACTTTTCAGTAGTCGGATTTTAGTTATTGAACGTATTTTTTATTGCACATACCGCTAAACTAGCGGTATGTGCTTTATTATCGCTTTGTGCGTCAGAGCTGACTTCGTTCATATAAGAAGTTATATCTAAGTTAATTTCACACGAAATCCATTCAAATTGAAGCTTTTTGAAAAGAGGAGATTCTAATCTATACAATAGAACCATTTTTAAATCAATTTGAGTTCATAAATACTATTAAAATTGTAATTGAAAATCACAAACAGCAGTTGTCGGTTGGTCTGTACGTATGTACGTACGTATGTACGTACGTACGTATGTACGTCACGACTCTACAGATCGCAATTTTGGTCGGATTGCCTTGGGTTATATTTTATTCACTTTGTTTACTATCAGACCAGAACCCTATTTAAATTCACTAAAATGTGTTCAGTAGTTTAATTTTTATAAACAGATTTATTTTTTATTATTTTTGACAGCTAATAGTTTAAAAACAATTTGTAAATATAGTGTAATCCATAAAACAAGTGCTACACTTGTATACCGTGATAACACCACTACCGTATTAGGCCGCCGTGGCGCAATGGTTATGCCGTTGGATCCCCAAGGGCAAGGTCCTGGGTTCGATTCCTTACGAAACCATTGATATTTTTTTTCTTTTTTTTTCTTTTTATTTTGTTTTATTTTATTCCACTTGATATTAATTATATATTATATTATGTATAGTTCTTAATTTTTTTTATTTTTGCAAACTTAAAAAAAAAATTTTTTCAATTTATTTCTTTAAATTTTTAAATCTTTTTAAATTTATTAAAAATATTTTTTAATTGTTATTTTTTTATCATACAGTGGAAAACTTGCGGGATGTGCACTTTTGGTTTTGCCAACTATTTAAATTTTATATAATATATGTATCGCGATATCTCTGCCAGTTATGAAACTGTTTTGAAAAATTTCGGTGCCATTTTGTTCAGAATGTTCTCGGGTTGGTGCCATATAGTTTTTCTTAAAATCAGTTCAATCGTTTTTAAAAAAAGGAGATTTTTTTAATATACATTATCTATCTCATACCTCCAGCCTTTCTGAACCGATTTTGATGATTTTTTTCTATTTAATAGGACATACCTTCAGAGTGATCTCACATCATTTTTAAACACATCAGTGAAACATGTTTTTAATGTGTGGTTTTAAGTTTAGTAATCAAATATCAAAAAAAAGATATCCGTTATTGAATAATGCGCATACTACGTATTTCAAATATACTTAAAAGTAAAAAATAAATAAATTTAAAATAGAAACAATATTAACCTCCTTCAAAAAAGCCTCTAAAAAAGGAACAAAATGATATTTTGAGGTTGACGCCTAGTATCTATATACTTTGAAGTTTTTTTTATTGTATATATATACTTAGTTTTACCTATTCTATATGGTTACACGTTAACCCCCCCCCCCCCAGCTAATGCGCCAATGCTTTCTGTAGAATGTTCTCGACGACAACAACAATGAATGCATAGAAAAGACCAGAACATTCTAGAAAGCGTACCCAGCGTACCCAAGCGAGCTGAGTGATTCATTCATTCTAACCGCTAGCTAGCAGTGAGTTGTACAGTGGTAAACAATTAACTGTGATATAAAGTATTCAGTCAGTACAATAGTATCGAGGTAACTGTGAAGATAAAAGATAAATAAACTTTAGTGTGTTTATGTGTAAAATAAATATAAGTGCAGTGTGATTGATTTCAATTATAATAAGCTGGTTTAACATAAATAACTTCTTGTATATAGTTAATATTAAGTGTACAAAGATAGTGATTTATATTCTTTAATTTTATTAGCAAGAATTTGTTGTTTAGTTTCTGGTACGTTTTGAGAAGAACTTTTTCGTTTGTGTGTTTAACGGTTTTTGTTAAACGTTTGTTTTGTAAATAAACATTTTCCACCACGAACAAAAATAGTTTTGTTACAATATATACTTACTCTAGAATGTGAAGAATAAGCCGAATGTTTACTCATTTCGTCCTTATGACCCACATCCATATAATCATGCCTCTTTGGGAAGCGAAAAATACTTCGATATAACCCCTGAAATAAGATTCTGAGAGTTTGAATTGCACCAGTTACAAGATTGCCATAACCAGCGTTTAAAATCAAATTAATTAATTAATTGTTAGGAAATAGCAGCACACTCGATTTTATTTTTGTAGATGCAGTGTAACCTCTTTATAACGAATCTCAAGGGACCGAGTATTTTTTTAAAGTGAAACTTTTATTCTATCGCCCCGAATTTTTCTGTCCGTCTGTTGCATGTCGCATTACAGGCGGCCGCGGAGTAGGGGTAAAGTGAAAGGCGCTCGGAGTAGGCGCTCGGTAGAGAAGCCAAGGCCAATATGGCGGCGCCCATGGTTAGCATCAGCTTACCGTGTAGTATGTATAACACATAGTCAGTCTGTCATGCGGGCAAGTGCTGTACAGTGTTTACATGTTTTTATTCGTGTATACAGATTGTATCAAATCAAAACGGTCATAGGACATTCTGTGTGTAAGACAGATACGATATATAAAGATCTAAAGCAGTAAGTAAGAATGAGATAAATGATCGCTAATATAATTACTGTGGTTACGTAAATAAATAATTACATACACTGTAAATCTTTTTCCCAATTCATCAATTAAAACAACTACAAATAAAATTATGTTGGCGGTTGAATTACCACCATAAAACCATTTTTTATTTTTTTCCCGAACAAATAGCCATTTTATCAATAATTTCACTAGTGAATACTGACATTTTGATAAAATTGTGATTTTTACTGTAGAAAGCAAAGACGATACTATCAGATTGTATAACCACAGTAACTATTAGCGATCATTTATCTCATTCTTACTTACTGCTTTAGTGCTTTATATAATATCGTCTCTGTCTTACACACAGAATGTTCTATGGACTGTTTAAATTTGATACAATCTGTATATGTGAATATTGTTGTTTATAATTTTTTTCGTTATAAAGAGTTTTTCGTTATAACGAAGGACGTTATAAAGAGGTTACACTGTACTTTCTTTTACCTATTTTATACAGCGTGGGGACCATATGTAATGAATAAATTCATTTTCTCAGTTAATATTTATAGAATTAAGAAACCCTGAAACAAGTTGATTTTTCATTTTTAAAGTTCAGTCCTCGCTTCAACCTCCTCTTACCACCCTCAAATTATCAATTTGAAGCGAGGGTGAACTTTTTATTCTAAGACTAAGTTAAAAATTAAAAATCGACCTCTTTAAGGGTTTAATTCTTCAAATATCAACTGAGAAAATGAATTTCTTCATTACATATCACTATACTTACTTGTGGAGCCGAATATGTTGTTATAGCCATAGCTAATAACAAACCGTACGTTAAGAACGCCATCATAATTTCAAAATATATAAACTAATATTTGAATATAAATAACCGAACGCCACAATGAACTACTTGTCCGTACTGATTTCTGTTTAAAATTTTCTCTTATTTATACAAAAATTTTGTCAGTAATAATTTTAGTTCCGCAATAAAGTTTTTAAAATTAATCCATTGTTTAAAGTGTTTTTTATTATGTAAGTAGTTTTCTTATCATACCTAATTGATAATAAAATAGTAAATTGCTTTTGATCGACTTTTAAGTCAGTTTTACACAAAAAATACTTAATGAAAATTTAGTAAGATTGTTGCCAATTTTTTCTATATTAGACAACTTGCTTAGATGTTCATTGTTTTCATTTTAGTATTGAGCATAAGGGCTTCTTATTAACGACCGTTTTAGTCAACGAGTAACGGGCCGACGCGAAACGGTTACCTTTGTACACGATCCGCTAATATACGTGAGCGCGTCCGTTGTTATCGATATCAGTTCTATACTTGAAGGGCGAAGAAGTGCAAGTACATTATGTCTTGCTTGTTATTATGTCTTGTCCCAACACTGGCCTATTATGAACAAGGCTAATTAATAAATCCATATCAATATCAATTTTAAACTCCATATTCACAATGAGCAGTGCGAGGTAGGTAGGTAGGTATAGGTAAAAACGTGCGCGCACATCTGTCGTCGTCAACAGACTTCTATGAAATGACGTGGTCAACTGCATCGGACCGACCGCCGTCGCGCCGAGCGGCGACGTGCGGGTATCTGTTGAGTTTTGTAACAACGGTTACATGCCCGTCGCGTTAACAAACACCCACACTAACCTATTGAACACTGCGCGTCGGCCCGTCGCCCGTCATAAAAATCGGGCCGTTATCCGTTGTCGTTAACAAGAGGCCTAGCGCGCAGAAAAAAAGGATAAGCAACAAAACTTAAAAAAAATATTGATTCAAAAAACTCGGTCAATTTAAGGCTATACTTGCACAATTTATGTTTTCTGCCATTCTCCGCCCACCTGTGTGTTCTATAGCCAAATTTTGGTGCTGCAGTTATATACAGAAATAAAGAATCAAATTGTATAGGTATAGAATTTGATCGAGCTAGAATTTTTCAATGCTAATAATTAAGTTTAAAGAATAGCTTCTGTTGCTACATTGTTGAAACACCCATTGTTACATGTCTATATTAGAAAAATTTATTTCTCAAACAATGTCACCATCGGGATACGAACCCCGAATCTTTCCACTATCGCGGCGGACTGAGTTACAGCTAATAATTAAGTTTAGTTCAATCGACATCTAATTCTCGCTTAGTTGATATGGGTAGGGGACAGCATTTTTTAAGCGTTTTTCCCAAAAAAATTATTAAAAAATTAAAAAATTAAAATACAATTATGCTGTTTATGGGTGTGTTTAGCATCCTCGAAAACTAGTGGCATCGGAGTTTTCATGTTTTTTTCGGATTCATACAATCCACTAAAATAAGAAATATGGAATGAAACGTGAGCTAAACCTGTCAGGATTGCAACAAATTGAAAAATTTTTGGAATAAACAATATTTTCTTTGAATTCAAATCTTTGATTAACGTCTGAATAGAACTCTTCAAATAAATAAAATTGTCGACCAATTTTTTTCAACTATATATCGACAAAAATTAAATTAATTTTTGTAAATATATGAAGAAAAACATTGGTAGTTTTTTTTTTTTTTTTGGTTGAGGCGTCTCCGAAATATCAAAGTCACCTCCACTTTTTTTAAAAGGAATCCATATTTTTTTATCTCGGATTATTGTTCTTTGGGTCAAAGAAAATAATAAATAAAATTGTCAACCAATTTTTTTCAGACCATATACCTATTTACAAAAATTAATTTAATTTTTGTAAATATATATTTTTACCCCCTTGTGACCCTACCGTGATATTTCCCCATATTGACTAAAATGGAACACCAGGTTTTATTAATGTTTTTGTGTAAAACTGTCTTAAAAGTTGACCAAAAACTTATTAAATATTTTATTATCAATTTAGCTATGATAAGAAAGCTATATTTTCATAATAAAAAAATACTTTAAACAATGGATTAATTTTAAAAATTTTATTGCGGAACTTACTATTACTGACAAATTTTTTATATAAAAACGAGAGAAAATATTAAACAGGAGTCAGTACGGACAAGTAGTGCATTTTGGCGTTCGGTTATTTATATTAAAATAGTGGCTTATAAATATTACATATTTCGAAATTATAATGGCGTCCTTCCTGTACGTTGTGGCATCAGTCATTGCTATAAGTACAATGCTTAGCAATGTGTACTCATTAAGGCTAGTGCAGATACCAAATAAGATTCCACTTCATCAACTGGATTGTACAGATCCTGATGACTGTCCCGATCTATTAGCTCATCGGCTATTCGCAACAGATTTGGCTCCACAATCGAGAGTAAGTATATATATATACAGTGTAAACTCTTTATAACGAAACTCAAGGGACCGAGCATTTTTTATCGTTATAGAGAGTTACCGTTATATGGAGTGAAGAAAGAAAAACAACCAAATTAACAATAATCTTCAATGTACTGTATAATCTCTTTATAACGAATTTTAAGGGACCGAACATTTTTTTCGTTATAAAGAATTTTCGGGAGGAAAGAAAAATAACCAATTTTCACAAAATTAATTTATTCCAAACACATATACATATAGTTTGGCGTCATCAAGTGCTTGTTGAATAGATGGTGATGGTTCAGAATGGTCCTCTTTATGTCTGTAAACATTTGCTGACTCCTAAATATGAACATATTTCTTCGAATAGAGAATGGCTGTTACGTTATAAAGAGGGTATTAATGTATAGGTTTTAAGGTAAACCAACCAAATCGTAAAAATTTCGACGTTATAGGGAGTTTTTCGTTATAACGAAGGACGTTATAAAGAGTTTACACTGTATTACGGTCTATATCCGAATTCGGTCAATGACCGAAATAGCGAATATTGCCCAAACTCGAAATCTTACATAAAAACGGGTATTGAGTGTTATAAAATGAACAAAGCTAGTTCTGGACAAAATTAGTTCTGTCCATTTTTGAACGGACAGTACTAGTATGGCATCGGAATCTTCTTTGCGTTTTTTAATTAACTTTTTCTACATCAATGATACTTATTATATCAAAGTGATTTATTCTTCTGTATTGTTTAGCAGACAGAGGTTTTAATTCAGCTTTCAATAAATTTGCTTTCTTAACCTCACTTAGTGTAGTAAGGTAATTATGTTTCGTCATAAAATTATGTTTCAGAAGCCTCCAATAGGCGAACTAGTTGAGACTAGAATTCATCTTGCATTTTTACTTAATTATTACACTGAATATACTACAATTGTATTAATTATAACATTCAGGAAAACAATTCAATAGATAGGTACATAAACAAGAACATAACCCTACTTTTGTTCAGCTTCGGACGTTGATTGAATGAAACAGGCAGAACTAGTATTGTCCGTTCGGAAATAGAAAAAACTAGTTTTGTCCAACTGAAAATGCGCAAAACTAGTATTGTTCATTTTACAACACTCAATACCAGTTTAAATGTAAGTTTTCGGGTTTGGGCAATATTCGTTAAAACTAGTTTGCGCATTTATTTCGGTCACTGACCGAATTCGGGTATAGACAGTAACATATACAAAAATCAAATCAAATCGAGTGTGCTGCTATTTCCTAGCAATTAAATCCTTAGAAATTTGGTCCTGAACGCTGGTTATAGTAACTTTGTAACCGGTGCAGAATTTAAACTCTCAGAACCTTATTTCAGGTGTTATATCCAAGTTTTCGTGGCCTATCAGAGAGTTGGAAGGATCGTCAGGGCTGTACAGAAACAGATGACTGTCCTGATTATTTACGTCATGAGAACGGATTGCGAAGACAATGGGATAATAGTCCATATTAAGAGGTCTCACAGATTTTTTGATGGAGGCGGGTAAAAAATGAATGAAGCAGTAAAAAAGCGTTAGAACTAATAAAGAACAAATTTGAATCACATTATGAAAACCAGTTAATAGGAAACAACATTTGATATTATAATTATAATTTTACGATGGAGTCGGCTGGTTCAGTCGACTGAAGATAAGCATTTACAAAGAATATCAACAATTAAAGTAAAAAGTTTAATTATTAATAAAATATAAATTACACAAAAAGGTGAGCAAATTATTTATTACTGAAAGCAAATTATTACCATTATAATATTATTTAAAATTCAAGAAAAAAAATACAAAATCTATTAAAATTTATGAAATTATTTATTATTTAGAGCAAATTGTTTTAATTTAAATTTAATTATCCTTTAATAAAATTGATTAATATTTATTTTAAAATTCATTATTTTGTATGTAAAACTAATAATTATAATAGGTATTAAATATAACACTTGTAACACCAATTTTTTATTTATTTATTTAATTTAATTTATTTAAAACCAAAACAGATGCAAATTGTTTTTCGAAAATGCTGACTGACCAAAACGTGGTATTTTTATTAAGTATAATGTGTGCGGAAAGCATATCGTATTTTTCCAAATTTGAAAATGCTTGAGCCAATTTAGAGCGTAAATTAAATAAAACTGTCAATATTCATTTGTTTCAACAAATTTTGTTTTACATGGTACACTCTGATCAGTATAGATAGCGTCAAAAAGCTATTTTGATCAGTTTTGTAACTTTGTTTTTGTTTAGATATAGGATATAATATTATATCAAAATAAGTAGAATTCGAATATATCTAAAAATCCAAAATGGCGTCCATAAGCAAAACCAAAGTTCATGTCTATATCTCATTATGCAGTTGATATAAAATAATTATCCCCACGCCACTAAAAAGACCTTAAAAAGTTATCAAAAGATGGTTGAAGCAATTTTCAGATATCTTCATAAATAAAAAAGTTATGGTCAGTTTTCAAAACGGCAATTTTCACTATTTTTTAAATAAGTTTACAGGCTGTTTCATCCGGGTGCGATAGGTATAATTCTGCAAAATGTATTTCGTTTGCGGCCCGGCGTCTGAACTAATATCTTTGAGCAAATCCTATCAGATGTCGCTACTAGGTACTAAACTAGTTGTTTTTGTTTGCTTCTGAACTAATAGCTTTGAGTAAATTAAATAAGATGTCGCTGCATGTTACTAAAACAGTTTTTTTTTAGAAAACACTAATTTTGTACAAAATAGTTAAAAAACTGTCCTATAGCGTAAGTTGGATTAAGCAAGACACATTTACATAATTTCATTAAAATCGGTTCAGTGGTTTCGGAGATTAGCGCGGACGAACATCGGGACACGAGATTTTTATATCTATACTAATATATAAAGCTGAAGAGTTTGTTTGTTTGTTTGAACGCGCTAATCTCAGGAACTACTGGTTCAAATTGAAAAAAAATGTTTTTGTTGGATAGCCCATTTATCAAGGCAAGCTATAGGCTATATAAAATCAGGCTACGACCATTAGGAGCGGAGCATTAATGAAAAATGTTGCAAAATGTATCTCAAATATAAGCTTCTATTCAGGTGAAATGCACTAACTAAATATACTCACATTAGCGCTGTCGGAATACAGCGCCGGCTAGCTCAATCGGTAGAGCACACGACTGTCAATATCAGAATCGTGAGTTCGAGCCCTACGTTGGGCGAATATATTTTTATTTTTTTTTTATTTTCTACATTGCTTTTTTAAGGCTTACAATTAAATTTATTTTAATTTTATTTAATTAATTAAAAAAAAAATATTAGTTAAAAAAAGTATATAAATACTGCTTTTTATCGACAAAAACGTTTGAACGGTAACTCCGATCATCATGACATTTGGACACAACATTCATCTCTGTAAACTAAGATGAATGTGCGTACTCATGTCCCTCCCTTCCCCATTCGTTCTTTTGCACCCGGGTGAAACCTGGCGGGATCGCTAGTATATTATATAAAGATTATATGCTTGCACTTCCCATATCCGAGGCGAGACAGTTATATTTTTCTTTTGTGATCTCAAGTATATCGCTGAGCTGTCACTTGTTCCTTGGCGTCGTGTGTCGCTTGTTTTGTCATGCACAGGGTGTTGTAGTCTGGCGGACACCCCAGCGGTCACGTGTTCGATAAATTACGGAACAGAAGTGCTGCAGTGCAACTGACGACAGCTATGATATGTTTCAAGCATATAATTGGACTATTCCTACTTCAAAAATATTGGCATTTGATATTTATACTAATACTAGCAGTTCGTTCCGATTTTATCCGGGTGCAAAAGAACGGTTGGAGGGGGGGGGCATGAGTGGTAGAGTATAGAGATGACACAAACGGGTCTTTTTAGTGATCTGCATCTTTGCATCTGGATCCCATATGTGAGCCGGCTCGCTGAACCGGTTCAAAAAGAGCCGAGTTCTGAATATGTTATTCGAGTCAACTGAGCCAACTGAGTTAGTTGAGTCAAGTCAATCATATCACCTAATATCATGCCCACAGAACAGTATATCTGTGATCATGCCAGTGACTGACTCACATATTATAAGGCGGGGTTTTACAGATTCCCACGCATTTGCTCAACCAATCACATGCTAATAGCTAAATATATTATTTATTGAATTTGAATTCAAGTTCAACCATATACTTACACACAAATTTAAAGTATTGTTTGGGTATTTTTCAATAATATTTATTGAAGAGTTCTAACCAGACGTTAAACAAAGATTTGAATATTGTTTGGGTATCATATGCGTTCATAATAATTTTTGTGATCCGTGATTGTTAATAATACATTATTTAAAAAATGAGCTGCCGGAAATATAGTGAAGTGTGGAACCATTTTGAAGATTTAGGCGAAAGTACTGCAAAATGTAAATATTGTTCCATTGTGTGCAAAATTTCAAAAGGATCAACAGGAAATTTAGCTCGACACATGAAAAATAAGCATCCCTTAATTATATTACGGTATGCAATACAATACTTTAAATAGTTGTGACTTAATTAAGTGAGACACTGTCGTATTGGACCGCCAAGTGCATACTGAGTACACTGTATAGTTGTATAATGTATACCTATTGGCTATTATAGAATGCATAGCCAAACATATGCATGAGTCATTTGAGCTGACAGATACTTCTGGTTCCGTGTGTTAAGTGTTTAACTGAGTTATGCGGATCCGTTGAGCCGTCGGCTCATAAAAACGTGAGCCGGCTCACACGGATCTTCTGTCGGAGTCGGCTCTTTGAACCGGTTCAGATCTGAGTTACCCAAGCCTAGTAGAGTATAATACGCGCCACGAATCTGAAAGACTCGGAAGTTAGATGCGAATTCGGGCTTGCGTTTGTAGTCTGTTGAAAAACTACAAACTCGCAACTCAACAAAACTAAAATAGCAATAACAACTTGACAATAGCGTACTCGACTGTACTTTAAAGCAGGAAAGCGACAAAGGCAACGAGTGGTCACGGCCAATCACCGACGAACGCACGTTCCGTGCAGGTAGCTGGGAGGTGGTGGGAGTATCAACGGCTCTAAAATGTGCCTTTGCGACGCTGTTTGTGACTAACTTCCTAACCTTTTAGATTCGTGGCGCGTATTATACGCACGTTCATCTTAGTTTACCGAGATGAATGTTATGTCCAAATTTCATGACGATTGGAGTAACCGTGCAAAAATTTTTGTAGGACTGATAGATTTTAAGTTTTATATATGGGTTGTTTCAAAAGTCTCGAAACGGGTTAATATCTCTTATCGGATAAACCGGATTAAAAATATCAAAATGTTTTTTTTAATAACTTTTTCCAGTCTATCGAATGGCAAAATTAGATTTTGGATCCGAGGACACTAAAAGGGTCCCGTAGAGTCTAACTTTGAAATTTAAGATGGGAACCATACTTTTTTATTTCATATTCGGATTCTTCGGAAAGTTATACATACGAATACGTGTTAGTATTTTTTTTTATCCTCGGGTCCTATGTAGAGCCCCTATGAAAGACCTAAAATTTGACCCTGTCCAATAAATATCTAAATTTGAAATGACTGACTTACTTTTACCTAAAATATTCGTTTTGAGGAGAAATTTCACTAATCGATACTTCATAGGTGTCTAAAGCTCGATTGACAGGTTGATAAATTAAAATTTTAGGGCGGGTTCAGTTTTGCCTTTATGATGCCGCAGCATAAAAAATGCATAGGTAAATAGTAAAAGTATCTTAGTATTTACAAGATACTAAATAACAAAATAATATATCTAAATACAAGATACAAAATGCTAGATTCAAAAAGTATTTCAGATATACAAGATGAAAATACGTATTTTGTATCTAGTATCTGTATTTCAAATTCTTGTATCTAAAGGTGGCATTTCACATGGCTATTTGTGTTCGCTATTGGGTGTTTGTTGTATTTGGCAAAATATATGACGTTCAAGACAAACATGCAAATAGAGGCAAATACGACCATCCACACATGGCAGTCAAATAGCAAACACACAAACATTTGGCAGCAGGACGCAAGGTTCAAAATTCCAGGAATTTTAGCACTGTTTCATTGTCCCAATTCATTTTCAATAGTAATTGTTCCAGTTCTCACTCACAGCACAGACATAAAAATACTACATGTCCGTACAGGTTCACGGCGCGTGCGCTTCTGAATATAGCCATTGTGTGGACGGTTTATTTGCCTATTTGACTCCTTTGATGTGTCTCGAAAAACCGACAAGCGCACGGTAACGCGTATTTGGTATTGGCCTTATTTGTCGAATAGGCAAATAAGGCCAACACTTTGTCAAATAGACCCTCCACACTTGGTAAGTGTTTGCCAAATACACAAATACAAATAGCCATGTGAAGTGCCGGCATAAGATAAGTCACATCTCTGCTGGGCATCCCTGCATTATACCGCAGAGTGAATCAATATCAAATCAAATACGTCACGAATACAGCGAATAGCGAATACAGGCCACAGAGGAATCAACACTGGTTCGGGCACCAGCTTGCTGTACAACACAGATCTAAAGTTTCGAGTTTTGAGTAAGGCACAATGCTATCGACACTCAGTTTCCCACAGAGACTTATATACCTTATAAACATGTCTCCTTATGGCTTGTATTCACAGTCTTATGTCATCTTGATACGGGTAGCTTCACCATGCTGACAGGTTATTTCCCTAAATAAATGCATATCATTTTTTTTTCGAAACTGAATCAAATATATATTACACTAGCGGCCCTGTACGTGCTTCGCTACGTACAAAGTGAAATAATAAAAAAAATTAATTGGAACATCTATATATCTATCTATCTATCTATCTATCTATCTATCTATTTTATTAATTGCTAGCTATTTTAAAATATACATGTGCGTATATGTGTGTTTGGAAATATATATGACTGCATACGTCAATAAAAAAATAACGTAAAGTATTCGTGGATAACTGGTCTTTAAAACACTTGCTCTATTTCGAGCACTCCGGCTGCACCGTCGTGCTCGAATAAAAATAGCGTTAAGTATTCGTGGATAACTGGTCTTTAAAACACTTGCTCTATTTCGAGCACTCCGGCTGCACCGTCGTGCTCGAATAAAAATAGCGTAAAGTATTCGTGGATAACTGGTCTTTAAAACACTTGCTCTATTTCGAGGGTTCACTCCGGCTGCGCCGTCATGCTCGAAAAAAAAATAGCGTAAAGTATTCGTGGATAACTGGTCTTTAAAACACTTGCCGGTACTTGTAAAATGATTCGCCGTCATCTTGATCTATGATATTGCATCTTTCGCTTCAAATTTAGGTTAAAAATTTATTAATTAAATTTATTTATTAAAATTACTCACCTATAATAATAATTGTTTTTAACTTTCTTTCAAATACGTATTTATTTTAAGTCTCACTTGGGTAGTAATTAAAGATTAACTGTCATAACATTTTGAAAACAATTGTTTCATTGTATGTATAAAATACCAAAACCTACTTACAATATTTAAGTATTTTCATACGTCAAAAAATTGATTTTTAAAAAATGCCACTTTCGTTGTAATTTTATAACTCAAGAACGGGCTCACCTATCCAAACCAAATTTTTAGGCTTTGTTCGGACTATTTAGTAGATGGTTTATGTGAAGTTTGCACAAAATCGGTCGAGAGGTTCTTCATTCATCACATTTTTTATATATCTTGGCATTGATTTTTATAGATATTTGTTACAAAAAATGTGATAAATGAAGAACCGCTCGACCGATTTTGTGCAAACTTCACATAAACCATCTACTAAATAGTCCGAACAAAGCCTAAAAATTTGGTTTGGATAGGTGAGCCCGTTCTTGAGTTATAAAATTACAACAAAAAGTGGCATTGATTTTTATATATTTACACTAGCGGTCTCGCCCGTTTCACCCGGGTGCAAAAGAACGAATGGGGGGAGGGACATGAGTACGCACATTCATCTTAGTTTACCGAAATGAATGTTGTGTTCAAATTGTTTGCAGTTTTCGGCAGTTCCCTGCTTTGGTACTTATTTTAAACTCAAACCTCCATTTTTGATGAAAATATTCACATGTATGTGTCATCTAGTGTCGAATAGATATAAATGTAAAGAGAAGCAAGCAGAATAAACAACACAACTTAATCGTCCATAGATGGCTCTAAGTATCTACTTTCACGTTTTGATAAAAAATACAATGATAAAAAGCAGTATTTATAGTTTTTTTAAGTAATAAATTTCTTTTAAATCAATAATTACTGTAATTAATAAAATAACAAAATATGTAATTGAAAACACTAGGAAAATTACTTTTATATAGGTACCCATAGTTGTAACAGTTTTCAAATGAGCTATTAATTAGATTTATTTAATTTTAATTGGTCGTAAATAAAATTAAAATAAGTAGTTTTTGAGATTAGCGCGTTCAACCAAACAAACAAACAAACAAACTCGTCAGCTTTATATATTAGTATATTACTTGTGGGTTGGAATGGTAAAAGAAACATCTTGTGTTTTAAATATGTAGATATGGATTAAAGTTCTTGAGATAACTAAAAAGTAGAAAATATAACTTTTCTTAACATTCATGAATCCGTGTTCAGTTGTTTGTGAGGAAAATAGCCTGCGGTGTTTGAAACCAAACAAACAATAATATTCACTTCCTTGAGTTTTACAAAATACACAATACATAAATACGTGTACGTGAACACACATGAACAGTGAACATTATATTTACAACAGCGTTTCTTCAACATTTTCGCTTACGGATCCCTTAGATTAGCAAATCTGTCACATATCCCCATTAATATAAACCAGAGTAATTCAAATGTTATTAATTGTTATTACCATTCCAACAAGTGGGGAATGGTACTAGTTTAGGTCAAAAATCACTTTTCAAAAATTTTACAATATCTTTCCGTTTTGAGGTTCCCCGAATTCAAAAAATATATTTTTGGAAAAACTCTGTGCGTCTGTTAGTCTGTGAACACGATACAGGTCAAACGGATGAGCGGATTGAAACCGAATTTTGGGAGGATGTTTGGTATGCAAATGTGAAAAGCCCTATTATTTTTGGGGAAAATCGGAGCATGCGCAGAAGAGATATTTGCTAAAACGGTGTTTTTTATATAATAATGGTATACTTTTCATAACGGCTTATTATTTTATTTATTTTTTCAAGAAAGTTTCGTTAAAAAGTTTTTTTCTAAACTTTATAGTTTCAGAAATATTTTGATAACAAAAAAAAATCAGCCGCTCTTTTGTTTTATGGATGTCACAAATAAACTAGTTCGGCATGCTTTGATTAATTTTTACATGACGTGGAACATATTATGTAGGTAACTATGGCAACGAATAGCAAATATCATATTGAATACTAGCCATTACCCGCGTCACCTCACGCGATATCAAAAATTTCATTTTCTTTATTATAATCAAATGTCAACATTTTTGAAGTTGGAATGGTCCCGTCGCTCAATTGGCTGGAATTTTTTTTTTAATATATTAAAATACTAGCCGGTTAGACTCTCTACGACTAACCTTTTAAAAAAAAAAACGACCGGTACGGGTGGTCTGACTCACCTTGGTATAATGCGATTTTGACGTGATAACATCTTATAAATTGATGAAACACCAGCTGCACGCACGAAAAAGTGTAACGTTCCTCGCCTGACCCTGTGCGTGCAAGCGAGAGCGCAGTAGGCTTCGGCCCAAGTTTGACAGCTACTAAAATTTAGGTTATGTATTACGGAATACGTTATCACGTAAAACTATCGTCCGTAAACCGACTTTACAGACAACCAATTTTTTCGATATTTCTTTGGCCCCCTTCTGTAAGAGCCCTGACAACGTGCCTAGTTAGGGCCTTGTCTATGGACCCCAATTATTTGGGAAACGCTGATCTACATCGTGCTGTTAACTGAAGAATTTACAATAGGAAGACATACAGTTGTGCAGTAATTGATAACGTCATTCAAAACAGCCAGTAAACGAAATTAGAATGTCTTTATTGTAGAAAACGTGCTATTGTTGACCCCCTCCCCCAAACCGCACACTTTTAAATACGTTTTGAACATTTTCACTCCCGTATAGGTACTTTTGTACCGCGCAGTCAGCGAAAAAATTAAACATTGTTAGTACGTAGGTATTGAATTAAGTCGAATTGAAGTAAAAAATGTTTAAACTAAATTTTTATTCCAATTACATTTTATTTGAATAATAAAATCATACATTAATAAATTAAAAAAATTACAGCCAATTGGGCGACGGGACCATTCCAACTTCAAAAATGTTGTCATTTAATTGTAATAAAGAAAATAAAATTTCTGATATCGCGTGAGGTGGCGCGGATAATGGCTAGTATTCAATATGATATTAACTATTCCATGGTTACCTACATAGTATGTTCCACGTCACGTAAAAAATAATTATAGAGATCAATGAAGTAACATACTGCGTTTTGAGAGCCAGCAAATCTATACTAATATATATAAAGCTGAAGAGTTTGTTTGTTTGGTTGAACGCGCTAATCTCAGGAACTACTGGTTCGAATTGAATACAATTTTTTTTTGTTGGATAGCCCATTTATCGAGGAAGGCTATAGGCTATATAATATCACGCTACGACCAATAGAAGCGGAGCATCAATGCAAAATGTTGCAAAATGTATCTCAAAAATAGCTTCTATTCAGGTGAAATGCCGTAACTGCATATATCAATATTAGGTCGTACATTCACAAGCCCGGCTGGGTCAGTCGTTAAAGCATGCGACTGTTAATATCAGGGTCGTGGGTTCGAGCCCCACTTTGAGCGAATATATTTTTATTTTTTTTTATTTTCTCCATTGCTTTCTTGTAAGGCTTACATTTAAATTTATTTTAATTTTATTTACGACTATTTAAAATTAAATAAATCTAATTAATAGCTCATTTGAAAACTGTTATAACTATAGGTAGGTACCTATATAAAAATAATTATCCTAAAGTGTTTTCAATTATTATTAATTACAGTAATTGTTAATTTAAAAGAAATGTATTACTTAAAAAAAATATAAATACTGCTTTTTATCGACAAAAACTTTTGAACGGTAACTCCGATCATCGTGAAATTTGGACACAACATTCATCTCGGTAAACTAAGATGAATGTGTGTACTCATGTTCCTCCCTTCCTTATTCGTTCTTTTGCACCCGAGTGAAACCGGACGCGACCACTAGTCAATAATAAACATCAAGAAATTGTTACGGTTCATCCACCTCATAATGCACAAAATTATTTCTTGTTTAAAGTTTAAAGGTATAGTGCCAAAGAGTTTTGTATGTAAAATGTACTTCGTCTTAAGTAAAATATTCACAAAACTATTCCAAACTGCAAAAACAAAGGTTTGAAGTGAAGTTAGCAAACAACACAACAAGGAGTATAAACTCAACGAGTCAACATGTTATTTGTAAAATTGAAGTCGATAAAAGTCTGCCGTCTTGAAACTTAATCGAGTATAAAAAGAGTTTATTAAATTTTACAAAAGCTGTTTTGAATTCTTTTCATAATTGAACTTTAAAAGCTTTTTTCATACTTTAGGAATGTACAGTGAAAATACAAAATGGCGTTAATTTGATTGACGTAATCACAAATCAGACTTTATTGTGCTTATAAATAGACGGTCAGCAAAAGAAGAAAAAAATTATATTTTTTCATTAAATGTCATTAAATAAAAACCGGTCAAGTGCGAGTGTACCTCGCGCGCTGAGGGTTTAGTACAGCTACAAATGAATAAATACATCTTGTAACACCACGTCTTAAAAAGCCACGCCGTCACATGTGAGGAAACAGAGGCAAGATGGCAGCGGACAGTATGAACTAGGTAGTAGTGTTCATGTTAAAAAACTTAAATTAATAAATGTGTTGAATTAAATAAAATTCATGTTACAAACTTACGTTAATAAATATGTTGAATATAAAACAATAACAATTGTTACAATCTAATATATTATTCCTAACACAAATTAATAGTGATCTCTCATATCGTATAACTAAGTTCAACAAGTGCAAAAACAAGCCCGTAGGAATTCAAAACATGATTTACCGACCAGTTAAAGATTTTTTAACTGCTGTTTATTCAAAATCGGGTCATAAGTAGACATTTTTTGTATACTAGGTACTTAAGGCCACCAAGATTGGATCTTAACCCAGTAAATTAATAACCGTGGGGCTATTTAAAAAAAATATATTTTTTGTTAAGATGCAACTACGAATTCAGTTATAATAAAATAGTTCATATTACGCTATAAGTTTTCAGAATCGTCCTTTATATGCAAACACGGTATAAAACCCATTTCTCAAGTGGAATTATATTATGGTCAGATCGTTTATTATATCAAGAGCTCTCGAGAAATTTAATTAAAAATGTGTTTTTAAATTGTTAGTTAAACAAACACACAGACACTCGAATAAACCGTGAATGAGAGTACCTCACGGTTCTGTTATGGACGCCTCCTTTACATTTTCAGCTCTGCACTGAACAGGTTCGTTCCACACACTGGTCTCAAACTGTTTAAAAACAGTACCTCTGCTTGCAAAATAAAAGCTTGCTATAGGATATGTGCACGAAGCCTACTAGCGCCGCTAGTGGGTAATAGAGAATTATTGAACTTTTAACTTTTATGTTATGCTATTTGTATAATGGTTTACAATCTGAATTTTATTTTATAAAATTAACAGCAATTTTTCTTATTACGTTTTTTTTGACCAATTAAAGTTTCTGACTTATCACCATAGAAACATGTCGCGGTTTTCATTTTGGAAATCGCGACATGTTTCTATGGTGATAAGTCAAAAAAATAAGGAAAACTGCTGTTAATTTTATATACAATAAAATTTTTACTATGAAATAGAGCAAGCCATCTCCCTTTCACATCTGACGCCCATCCATTCACGAACATGCGTATGAGACTCAAAGTATAATAAGTGAGACAGACATATATATGTCTGCACCGTGATGTTTAAGTCTTTCTCCTGATTTTTGCTAGCAATATAGAGGGTATTAAATATATGAGCTGCACGCATATATTATTTATCCTCTATATTAGCAAAGATCGAGGGAAAGACTTAAACACTACGGTGCAGACATATATACGTCTGTCTCACTTATTATACTCGGAGTCTCATGCGCATGTCCGTGAATGGATGCGCATCAGTGTGCACATGGAACTAAGCTGTGAAAGGGAGATGGCTCGCTCTATTCCGCTTACTAATTGCCCCACTACAGACGTGACACTTGCGCACAACGGGTCAAGTAAAAAAAGAGATAGGAAACAGTAATCTAGCAATATAGAAGTTATTAAATATATGCCAGAAATATAGAGCGTATATTAGATATGTATAGTGCCCGAGGTGAGAGTTGAAGCCACGCACGTCATCAATATAAATATGATAGTGAACGCCTACTTGCCCGCAGACAGTGGCGTGTGGAATAAATTCGACATATCCATTTATAGCGGTAGAATAAAAATAAACACTCGACGCACATGGATCTCCAAAACAGCCATAAGAAAGCTAGAAGGCGGGCGCAATGCGGTCACGTCACTATGACGCGGTGGCTTCATCTTTC
Source organism: Xanthostigma xanthostigma (assembly GCA_963575645.1). NCBI lineage: Eukaryota > Metazoa > Arthropoda > Insecta > Raphidioptera > Raphidiidae > Xanthostigma > Xanthostigma xanthostigma. The sequence goes on from OY754464.1 coordinate 8,490,077, forward strand.
GCCGCACCTATTCTGTACGTACAGTCTGTCTCCCTCACGATGTGCGACCATTTTCAGCGCACACCGTGAAGATACAGATTGCTAAGTCCGCATGCAGTTTTCGATCAGCATTTAGGAACGCACCTATTCCTATACACAACGCGACTAGTATTACCGTCGTCGGTTACGATAGCGAGCTTACATTCATTAAATATTGTTAATTAAGTTGTATATAAAGAGTTAAGACTAGCTTAATTATTACTTAGTTACAATTCAAATAGCTATATATAGTTCCTTTTTAAACAGCTTTTTCATCTTACGTATTACAATCTCTATAATTAGAAGATCAATCTCTCTTTATTATAAGTATACTAGCGGTCCCGTCCGGTTTCACCCGGGTGTAAAAGAATGAATGGGGAAGGAAGGAACATGAGTACGCACATTCATCTTAGTTTACCGAGATGAATGTTGGGTCCAATTTTTTGCAGTTTTCGGCAGTTCCCTGCTTTATTACTTATTTTAAACTCAAACCTCTATTTTTGATGAAAATATATTTTTTAAGTAATAATTATTTCTTTTAAATCAATAATTACTGTATAATTAATAAAATATAATAAATATTTAATTGAAAACACTGTAGCAAAATTATTTTTATATATAGGTACTGTAATAGTTTTATAATGAGCTATTATTTAGATTTATTTAATTTTAATTAGTCGTAAATAAAACTAAAATACATTTAAATGATAGCATTAGAAAAAAGCAATGTAGAAAATAAAAAAAAAAAAACATTAAAAACATATTCGTACAAGGTGGGGCTCGAACCCACGACCCTGAGATTAATAGTCGCCCGCTCTACCGACTGAGCTAACCGAGCTTCGATACATGCGCCGCTAATATTGAGATATTTTGTTATGGCATTTCACCTGAATATAAGTATATGGTGAAAAATGTTGACTGACATTCTGCAATATTTTTCATTGATTTTCCACTCCTATTAGTCGTAACGTGATATTATATAGCCTTCCTCGATAAATGGGCTATACAACAAAAAAAATTGTTTCAATTCGAACCAGTAGTTCCTGAGATTAGCGCGTTCAAACAAACAAACTCTTCTGCTTTATATATTAGTATAGATATATAGCGGTCCGTCCCGGTTTCACCCGAGTGAGATAGATATAATTCTGCAAAATGTATTTCGTTTGCGGCCCAGCGTCTGAACTAATAGCTTTGAACAAATTCTACCAGATTTGCTTCTGAACTAATAGCTTTGAGCGAATTCTGACAGATGTTGCTACTTGGCAGTAATTACAATTATTGACCTGCATGTGCCAAACAAAACAAAGAAATATTTGTGGGTAGGTAGAAATATCTAGTCCGCAGTCATAAATTCACGCAAAGCTGGTAAAAGTGTACATTCTGATCATGTAATAATTAACGCATTTTCATGATGCAATCTATTTTTCTTGTGCGGACATTTATTTTAATTTTATGATGTTAACTTTACTAATTATAATTGTGAAAAATAACTCTAATAATTTAGAGTGATGGTGATCCTGTTTAAATGTTGGAAGATTAAAAGATGAATCCTGGTGGCATAGGATCGATGAACTAAGCAAATACTGAAGGTTTTTTTATTGCATTTTATTGTCTGACGTTTCGGCAAACTTTATGCCATCTTCGGAGAATCTGCAATGCTGTCTGTTTTCTCAGTATTGTTGTTATGTATAAAATTTATTAATTATACTTAAAAAGTAATTAAACAACCTATGCTAGTGATTACCGTAAGAAATATTTTTTTTTGACCTGTTACTCATTTCAATGGACATTGGATTTTCCAAAATTCTGTAAATGTTAAATCTATTGTTTTTCACTAAATATACCTTAATTACACCCTTAATAAGCCCAACACCCTAAAAAATATTTAGTGTACGTTTCAAAAATATAAAATTCAGGCTCGATTTTCATTCCCGAGATATACGCATATAATTAGCTTTAAAATTTTAGTACCTATTCAAAGACAATGTAAGACAACAAACTTATGGAATTAACTAACAATGTCTATAACAATACTTATTATTGTCTGTCGTCTGAAGAGAAGTTTGTCAGACGATTTCATAATAATTCTCGCACTGTTGAGCCCATAGAAATTAAGACTTATTTATCTCTCTTTAAGTTTAGCGAACTGATACCATCACCCAAACAAAGATATGAATGATTTTCAACATATTGTTTCATAAACTCATTAATGAAAATAGCCGCGATTCATTTAGTTCGGAAAAAGAGGCAGTTTAGCGATGAATAAAAATGATAAATTGCAATCCTCTCGAAAATGGTTTTTGATAATATTAAACGGTATTGTTTATATTTCAAATAAATAAAATTGTCGACCAATTTTTCTCAGACCAATATATTGACAAAAAATAATAAAATTATAAATCAAAATAACACAAGATGATGTTTCGATCCGGATTTGGATCTTCTTCAGAAATATCTAAAAAATATATAAATTAATTAGTACCTATTAAGTTATTTGAATTGTTTATATTTGTTTCAAATCTTTGTGTCAAATCTTGCGACAGCTTTTTCAACTACTTCCCGTTATCCGATTGATTAGAAATTTTGCATACGTATGTAGTTCCGATGACAATACAATATTATAATAACTAACTCACCGATCCGGCTTTCGGCCAAATGCAAATGGCAATTTTAATAAAGCACACTAAAAACTAAAAATAAAATATGTAAAAAAGCTTTCTAAGTTAAACGGTTTTGAAGGAGATTTATTTGGTTGAGGAACAATTGAAAAAAAAGCTTTACCAGAGTTTCGCTTGTGGCCAACGTTTCGAAAAATATATTTTCATCATCAGGGCCTATGGACACTTCAAAACTTGTTTGATTTGACAAGTTTATCAAACACTTTCATGAATCTGTATTATTTGTAAATGTAATTGTTAGTTACGAAAAAACTTATTTAACCTTGTACTGACTTGCGATCAACGCCAAAGCGGCTTATGATATGAAATGTAACAATGAAAGATGAGTGAGAGAGATGGAGCATTTCTGTCACTCATCCTTCATTGTTACATTTCAGATGGATGCCGAAAAACGTGGAACCCACAGATCCGAAAATATTTTAGCAGTATTATAAAACGGTGAATGGGCTAAAGCATTGAATCCCCAAAACCCCCCTTATCTACGGCCTTGGTTTTCATGACCTTACAATATGTCGCCATTCATTTCTTTCGGGACTGAAGAACGAAAGTTTACGAAAGCACGTTTGATGTGAAAGTTCGTGCGATGGAAAGTGCTATGTTTGGATTTTGTAGGTGACTATAGGTTAAAACATCCACGAAAAATCATCTCGTCACTGTTGGACATTCTTCATAAAGCCAGCCGAAAATGTTATCTGTGAAAGCTGTGAGATGGAGACCCGATTTCAGTTGACAGTAGTGCAAACGGGGCCAAGTGGCTAACCGGTAGGCCGGAGCGAGACGCGAGGGACGATAGTGATATGTTTTCTTCGACGGGAGATAAAAGTGTACACGGGCGAGAAGACAGGCTATAATTCACACCAGCGTGACGTCACTCCAGCCGAACTTTTAACTAACTGTAAACTGAGAAGACAGCAACAACACCAGTTCGTGTGTTGGTTGATATCGGCCAGGGCTGTAGTCAAGACAATAGGAATTGGTGTCCGACCGAAACTAGTTTTTAAAGGGTTTATTCAACTCAGGGTCCGATCCAGCATTTCCCCGCTCCGGGCAAAATAATATTTGCTGCCTTTTATCCATGCGTTGTTATATAGATGGTGTAATTTTTTTTGTTTTACCATCTTTCAAATTTTAGCCGCCGACGCCGCGCCGCCCTCAATTTTGCCGCCCCGGGCAATTGCCCGGTTTGCCCCCCCCCCCTAGATCGGGCCCTGATTCAACTTGACCACATATACAGTCGAACCTGGATAAACCAGAGTTCAAGGGACAGCGATCTCTTTTTCGCTTATGGAGGTTTTTCACTAACTCGAAAGGTGGCCGAAGCCGAAACCTCGTTCAGACTAGTCGTTCCTGAGCAAGTCGTTCATAATGAACGACTCCTTTCCCAGAGCGGAGCGTATCGCTCTTTTTTTGTGAATGACTCACTCTGAGCGCCATTGCTCTGTGCTTAGCTGTTCTGTATACTGTTGCATTCGCACATTTATGTTGAATGACACACTGTAAGTGTAATAGTACTAAGCTTATAGTGACTTAAACCATTCACATTGACGTCGTTGACAAAGATATAATATTGTAACAATAAACATTATTATTGTTCAGCTTTTATTATACTTTATAGTTTATCCGAAATGCGAATAATATAAGATCAGAATCATATTAAAATGAGCTCAGAGCTGAGTGTGTGTATTGTGCTGTGCAATGCTACGTAACTCCTAAGCATGTATGACGACAGTTCACACCTCTGCAGTCTGCACTCTTGTGTAGTGCGTACTAGTACTAGTGTAGCTCCTTTGAACGACTCGCTCTGAGCGACTCTTTTTAGCGAGCGGAGCGCACGGAGCCAGCTCCCAATAAAGAGTCATGTGAACACATCACCAGTTCAGATAATCTGTAAACTCCTTAAAAATAAATTTTTAATGTGCGATGTTCAATTGTCAAATCAAACTGACGATGGATGACGACTCCAGCCTTGATAAATAACGCTATCTAGTTGCCATCTCCGGAACTATAGTCAATCCTTTTCGACAGAAACTTTGCGGCTTTTCTTCTAATCTTGAACTTTATAGTTAAGTTTCACCTCCATATACTAAAGTTATATTACTGTTTATACACTTAGTATGTCTCCCCGCATGTAGGTACATAGATGCCGAGTGTAATACTGTACAAAGGAAACGTAAGTTTATAATTTTACCAGTAGGCAGATATACAGTGCGTTCACAAAATTCGTGTTTTTTTTTTTTTTTTTTAATTTATTTATAGAAAAAAATCAAATCAAAAATACAATAAACATAACAAAAGTGTGTGCTTCGACTAGTTAAATACTTTTTTGTTCAACTCGAGATTAACTACTAAAAACTACTGAGGTATATTTTTTGTACTTCAAATTCAACCGGAAGTGTACGTATGTTTTTTTTTTTTAAATGACAGCATATATATTTTTTATATTGTTGCGTGCTCCCTGTTGGGACGATAATGTGTTCCATAGAATGTTCCAAACCACGACAACAACAATGGAAAGCAGGTAAAACCCGACCTTCTTGGAATTGCCTAGAGAAGGCAATGATTGTAAGAAAGGTTGAGATGCTTCTAGAACATTCGACAGGCGGGGGACGAAACTATAAAATGCGAGCGGAGTGGTTGGCAAGTCAGTCAGTTAGTCAGTTGCAGCGCGTACGTACAGTGTGATATAAATTGTTCAGTGTCGGTACAGCAAGATCAAGGTAGCTGCTAAGTTAGAAGATAAATAAGCTATGTACACCATTGAGTGCAATTATATAAATCCGGTTCTACATAAATGATCATGTGAATATAGTACATAGACAAGTGCGAATAAGTGTACAAGGTGTGTTTGTGTATTGTAAATATTTTGTGTACATAATTAGTGGCTTTATATTCTTCTGTTACTAAGTCTTTTATTTTATTAGTTAGAATTTATTATTTAGAACTGTCGTTATTTTATTTCTGTTAACGTTATTATTACTGTTAAGTTATAGAAGTATACGTTTTTCGTTTGTGTGTTTAACTGTTTTGTTAAATAGAACAGTTTTGTTACAATATTTTCGAAATGTCCATTTATTCTCTATAAATTCATATAAAATTTTCATAAGGTTACGTAAGAAAATATTCGATGAAATTACACATGTGTGGAGTGCTATAACAAATTAAGTTTGAAGTACAAAACAATATATCTCAGCAGATTCCGAGAGTAATTCTTAAGTTCAAAACTATTTAAACTTTTTTATTTATATTTGTACCTAGTAGGATACCACTTTCAGTCAACGTACTGTATATTAAAAATATATATCTGCTTTATTTTGTTAATAACTCGTCTTTGCCAACATATAGGGGCATTCCGGAATATACAACTAAACATGTATATTACAATCGGTAGTACGAAATACTGCTTATTAAAACTATAGGCTGCGAGCCGAAAACTGAGCGAGCGAGCGTCTTGAAACAAAAGCGCACCTACGTATTTGTGTTCAGATCATTTAAGGCCGCTGCAAACGAGGCTGGAAACACTGCTTGGACTTCTGCTGGCCGGCAGGCTGGGTACGAGGCTGGAAATGACGTCACAGCGGACTCGCCTGCTAGCTCGCAACACAGATTTTAAAATTATAGAACAGAGGCTATTTTTCTTGCTAGGTCCTTTGCTTGCTTTGAGCAAGAACCAATCAGGAAACATTATCTTGTCACGTGGGCCCACAAACCAACATGGCGTCATTCTGCTCAGAGTCAGACAACAGACACGTTTTAATCTGTGTTTATATTCGAACTGACACTGCGCGCGCATCAAATCCATCCACAAAACAAGCTTGAAACGACGTCTCGTGTGAAGCGAGCACATAGAAGCAATTAAGAAAACCAGCGCTAGAAAACTAGTAGTCAAATCTAGCGAGGAATCTAGCGCCAAATCCAGCGAGGAATCTAGCGCCAAATCCAGCCTCGTGTGCAGCGACATTTAGAGCGTAGAAACAAAATACACGTAGCACCTCGTTAATATTTGAATTTAGACCGATCAATTACTATAGTTGTAGGACGCCGATAATTTTGCACTTGACTGTACAAAGCAAGAAAGGTGAGACAGACTTCCTGCTGTCTCGCACACATATTAAGTTTAATTTATTTCACCGAATGTACACAGTTTTAATAGGATTCGCTAGTTAGTTACTCTTTCATCTTTTTAGCTTCCTATTTTGTAAAATTTAATTTGAAGACGAAAAAATACTCCGAAATACAAATGTATTTAAATAAAATGTTAAATTAATTCAGGATCTATACCTAACATTTAATTACTTTTAAGGTTTCTGGAAATATTTTTTTAGGATAAAAAAGGCTACTTTATTTGAGAATAATTTTTAATGTGTGTTGAAGATAAAATATTTATTTTTAATATGCCACGTTTCTAAAACAAACTAAAAAGTATCAAACATTTTTTTGAACTTGTACTTGAGACGAAAAACGTGGGGCGCATGCGACAGTTATATATTAAGAAGTGTAGAGTAGTTACCAATGAAAAAATCTATTTACGAGATAAAACGAATAATGCACCCCGCGTTTTTCGTTTCAAATCCTACAAGTTAAAAAAAAAGTTTGATACTTTTTAGTTCGTTTTAAAAACGGGGTACCTATATTAAAAAAAAGATATTTATTTTATTATTTGCTTCTTTTTAGTTACCTAATAAAAACGTGGTAAAAACAAAAATACATCTTAAAAATATATTGTATGGCCTATGGGGGGATCGAACCCACGACCTTCGCATTATCATAGCACGACGCTCTAACCAACTGAGCTATGACCGACGATTGTTAGGTGCCTTACAATGGTAAATAAGTCAAAATGAATTATATGCATTTATTAAAAAAAAAAAATTTCTTTTATTATTTTCTTCTTTATTTTAGTATTTTCTCGTATTGTCATTTAACGCTGAGTTATGTTAAAAATTTCAAGTTTCTAGTTCATCAGGAAGTTAATTTAAAATCAATAACAAAGTTCTGCCCGATATACACGAAAAACGAGTTAATAAAAAAGTTTTGAAAATACATGTTCGACGGTCTTTTGAATAAATTACACAAACGGGGTTAAAAATAGGTTTTCTATTAAAGTATTTAACTGGGACACAGTTATCAACAATTATTACCAATTGGACGATGTCGCGGGCAAACCGCTAAACCCAATAAATCTCGGGCGAATCCAGGCCGGAACACTAGTATAATATAAATTATATCCTTCACATAAGAGGTACGTCGATCCGGGGAATGTATTGTTATATATAGACAGTCTATCAAAATCTCAATTCGAAGATTTCAATAAAACGAAAGGAAATAAAAATCACTATATCCAGAACACGGTTTGACTTCATTCACTTCAATGAAGTTAAGTCATAGGCGGCACGTTGCTTCCGGACATCAAAATGTTATTTAGGGTCATCAATTAAACATAAAAAAAAAACCACAGCCCCCTGTGCGGGGTGACTGAAATTTTTAATGAGCGCAGGAGGCGGTCGTTTTTTTATTTTTAATCGATGACCCTTCCCAAACCAAACAACTTTTATAGTACGCGCCACGAATCTAAAAGGCTCGTAAGTTAGATGCGAATGGCTTGTGCTTGTACAGTCTGTTGAAAAACTACAAACTCGCAACTCAACGAAACTATAACATAGCAATAACAACTTGACAATAGTGTACTCGACTGTACTTTAAAGCAGGAAAGCGACAAATGAGAAAGGCAACGAGCGATCACGGTCAATCACCGACGAGCGCACGTTCCGTGCCGGTAGCTGGGAGTTGGTGGGAGTGTCAACGGCTCTGAAATGTGCCTTTGCGACGCTGTTTGTGACTAACTTCCGAACCTTTTATATACGTGGCGCGTACCATACCTCTCGCAATTTTCTGCGCAAGGCCATTGTTTATACGCTTAAAAATTTAATGAAGCTTCGGGAAACCGATTTTAGGAGATGCAGGAAGTTTCAGATAAAAAAAATTTTCGGGCAAAAGTTTGATACTTTTGTTCGGAGAATCATAATCCATGAGAAAAAATGTACGTTGCTCTTTAAAATTTTAGACTGTCCTCCACCCCCATACGAGGGGGTGAGAGGGTGGGGGTAAATTTTCCGTGTAAATGATGTAACCTTTAGCCTGAGCAATTTTTGTTCGAAACCTTTTTCACGAAAACCTACCCTTCAGGAAATTTCGAGCAGTTGCCGGACTTTTTCCAGATTCTGTATATAAACCGGCTTTAAAAAGGCTGTCAATGATATTTAATCACAGTTCATGAAAATAAATTTGTCCGTCAGTATCAGTAGCATTCGTTGAATATTAAATATGAACGCAGCGCAGTAACAAGGGCCACCGGGCCCCGCGCCACGGGCATAAACCCGGGAGGGTGCAATCAGCAATGCTATTACGATTGTTTTATTTGAATTTATCAACCAATAAAATTTTGAGGGCACGAAATTAGAATCTTGCCATAGGCGATGAATCTTGTTCCAGGGCACTGTATATAAATGACGTAATAAACACAAACTGTGATTACAGTCACCGATTATAATCCCCCAAAAAATAAAAATGTTTAAGGATGTATTTATATTTTAACTAGCGGGGTCCGCCCCGGATTCTCCCGGGTGCGATAGATATAATTCTGCAAAATGTATTTCATTTGCGGCCGGGCGTCTGAACTAGTGATGTGCCGGTTCGTTAAAAATGTATATCCGCAGATACGGATCTGAATACGGATATTTGGTTTCAAGATCCGCGGATACGGATCTTAACTTTCTTAGAGTACGCGGCGGTAAATATTGCACATCGACCTTTGGTAAGAGACTATCTGTTATGGGAAAAAGTTATTGACTTCTTTAAGAGTTAACTCTCATAACAGATTGTCTCTTTCCAAAGATCGATGTGCAATATCTCATTATAAAGATAGTTTTTTAGTACCTTTGAGGTATGTACTATTGGTATGGTACTCACTGCGATAAATGTTTGCAATATAAAGGTACCAAATACGATTTTAAAAAATAATCTGAATGGAATTTAACAGTTTTTTATTATTACCTAATCACCTATGTATATATAAAAAATTTCATCTATGAATTGAAAATTAACAAGGTAAAAGATCCGTAAAAGATCCGCCAAAAACTAACGGATACGGATCTTTCTTCTCCCTCGGACATCCGCGGATACGGATATCCAGCACATCACTAGTCTGAACTTATAGCTTTGAACAAATTCTACCAGATTTGCTTCTGAACTAATAGCTTTGAGCGATTCTACCAGATTTGCTTCTGAACTAATAGTTTTGAGCGAATTCTATCAGATGTCGCTACTTGGTACTAAAATATTCACGCACGGCCATTGGCCAAAAATATTATAAATACGCCCTTGAAATATAACGCAGCCAATAGTAAAAAAATATATACGTATAAACGAGAAACAATGTATGTATCTATATATATATATTTTTTGTAGCTATCAAAAATCTCATTTGCAATCTATTTTATGTTTGCAGATGAACAAGACAAAGGGAGGCAAGGAGTAGGTATAGAAGAAAGACACGCAGCGGAAATGTTTAAAAGTCAGAAATATCTCCCACCCTTTCAATACACAACCTGATATTTGTATAGAAAAGTCAAATGCAACGATGCCTTTATACCTAGGGTTGTCATCCGTCCCGATTTCCTCGGATTTGTCCTCTTTTTAAGGGCGTCCGGGGTGCGTCCGGGCGGAGTTTTGTTAATAGTCCGGATTTTAAAATGACTAGATAAATAATTTTTAAGCAAGAGTTGATAGCCATAATAAAAGATTTAGTTTTGTTTATTGGAAGAAAGAAAGAATTATTGTTTGTTTCTGACGTGATAACGTCTTACAAATTGATGAATCGCGTCAAAATAAAAAGATGATACACCGGCTGCATGCACGAAAACGTGTAACGTTCCTAACGTTACTAAGTGAGCGACTAGAATGCCTTCGGTAATTTTGAAGCGGATATCATCAACCGATTGAGATGAAAATTTGTATACACGTTTAGTTTGAATGACAATGCATGGTTAGCTGTGTGACGTCACTCTAAATCCAATATGGCGGACTTCTAAATATGGCGGACTAATTTTATTATGCTTTCCTACAATATGGGTATCAAATGAAAGGGCTTGCTGAGAATAACTCGAAAAATAAAGTGACGTCACTCTAAATCTAATATGGCGGACTTCTAAAGATGGCGGACTTCTAAAGATGGCGGACTAATTTTATTATGCTTTCCTACAATATGGGTATCAAATGAAAGGGCTTGCTGAGAATAACTCGAAAAATAAAGTGACGTCACTCTTAATCCAATATGGCGGACTTCTAAAGATGGCGGACTAAGTTTTTGACGTGATAACGTCTTATAAATTGATGAAACACCAGCTGCACGCACGAAAAAGTGTAACGTTCCGCCTGACCCTGTGCGTGCAAGCGAGAGCGCAGTAATGTATTATTAAATATGATATTCGAGCGGAATACGTTATCACGTAAAACTATCGTCCGTAAACCGACTTTACAGACAACCAATATTTTTTTTAAATTTTTATAAGGTTCGTTAATTTTATTACCAAAGAAAATAGAGATATAATTAAATATGGAAGTATTTTATGATTATATTATTCTAATTTAGTACGTTAAGTTGCATTAAAGATTACCAAAAATCCATCAATACTAATTCTGTAATACAATTTGTGATGTACTAGTTAATTATAATAATAAATATAGCATGGATTATTTAATTTCATTATTAAAATAATATTTTTTTTTCAATTATGTCCGGGTTTTGAGCTCAAAAATTCAAGCTTTTTGATCTTCTTGTCCTAGTTTAGTGAATTTACAGATGGCAACCCTATTTATATCTACTAAATGAATAAAAAATATCGAAATTCTGCAAAAAAAAAAACCATTATGTCTTCGAAAATAGATAAGTGGGGCCGTTTCGAATTTTTTATCGCACCACCACAGAATATTGTGAAAGTTATACACTCTTAATTTGTGAGAAAACATTATTGAAAATCGTCAATAATAATAGCGCACTCAAAATGAACATTAATCGTGACGAAAAAAAAAACGTCTAGTCGCACATTGCTCATTGGTTTCTGCAGTTTTACCGTCATGACGTAGAACAGTTATTGACTGGACTGCTCGAATCACACTGCGTCAAAAAAAAATGTTTTAAATAAACTTCTCTAATAAAATTGTTTTCTTGTGTCTAATCGCTGAAAGCTTATACGGGCTGATTTTTAAGTTAAATCTTTTTTTAACAGCATATAGAAATCAAATATACGAACAAATATTTCAAGTAACTTTTTTATCAAAACTCAAAAATGAAAGAGAAACGGGCTTACAAAAATGTTATTAAAATTTATCAAATTTTGGGTCGGCCCTGGCGTTATATGTCACTGTGGAAATATGTTATGTCAATATCAAGTATTCACAGAAATTGTTCGAAGTTGTCCTCGTTTTGCTGGACACAAAGATGCGTGCGTTGTAGCCATGCTTCACTAAATGCTCGTAGGAGCGATAAGGGCCTTTCGCAAATTATTTGGGATGCATTTCCGATTCGTGTTATCATTTCTTCGCGTGAGTTAACCGGGCTTTTGTATTATTTTTATTTTTGAATAATTTTTTTATTATCTTATTTTTTAGTTTTGATAAAAAAGTTAATTGAAATATTTGTTCGTCTATTTCATTTCTACACTCTGTAAAAAAAGAAGAATCAACTTAAAAATCATTCTGTGATTTTGAGATTAACAAACGGCCTTGATTTAAAAAAAGTTAAGCCCGTGAAAAATAATTTTGAAATTGAATTTTAGAAGCTTTGATTGTTGTGTAGCACCGTGTCCGTAACTCACAATTTTTAAGCAATCGCTTTTTTTGAGGCTAAGTTATGAAAGTCAAAGTAAGGATTTTGCGAAAGTGAAATTTCGGACGTCAAATAATTAATCTAATATTTTGTAATGGTGCTTAAAGAACTGCGGATACAAGTAGGCATTAATATTTAACAATTTCTTTATTCAAAAGCGTAAAAAGTATTTGCAGTTTTGTTAAAGTAATAAAACATTAAGTTGGCGCCCAGCCAAACTTTAAACGACCAGCAACTTTTATTGCAACTCTTCCGTTTATCAATTAATTGCACATACCGCTAAACTAGCGGTATGTGCTTTATTATCGCTTTGCGCGTCAGAGCTGACTTTCGTTCACATAAGAAGTTGTATCTAAGTTAATTTCGCTAGAAATCCATTCAAATTGAAGCTTTTTGAAAAGAGGAGATTCTGATCTATAAAACAGAACCATTTTTAAATCCATTCGAGTTCATAAATACTACTAAAATTGTAATTGAAAATCACGAACAGCAGTCGTCGGTTGGTCTGTACGTATGTACGTACGTATGTACGTACGTATGTACGTACGTATGTACGTCACGACTCTACAGATCGCAATTTTGGTCAGATTGCCTTGGGTTATATTTTATTCACTTTATTTACTATCAGACCAGAACCCTATTTAAATTCACTAAAATGTGTTCAGTAGTTTAATTTTTATAAACAGTTCTATTTTATTATTTTTTGACAGTCAATAGTTTGAAAAAACAATATAATAATTACTGTGTAAATGTCCATAAAACAAGTGCTACACTTGTATACCGTAATAACAGTAGAATGCTTAGCAAGTTTCGTAACGTAATGGGTATGTCATCAGACCCACAACAGTAAGGTCCTGGGTTCGATTCCTTCCGAAATAATTGGATTTTATTTTTTTTTTTCTATTCCATTTTATTCCACTTGATATTAATTATATATTATATTATGTATACCTACATAGTTCTTATTTTTTTTTTTCAAATTTAAAAAAATATTTTTTTAATTTTGAATTATTTATTTCTTTAAATTTTTTAAAAATATCTTTTCAATTTTGTTTTTTTTTATCATACCTACAGTGGAAAACTTGCGGGATGTGCACTTTTGGTTTTGCCAACTATTTTAAATTTTATGACCATAATAGAGTCTTGTGATAATATAAAAGCCAGTTACAAAAACATAAAATTTATCTTACTTATATATTTTAATTATCACAACTATAAATTTCAATACACTTAGTAAGTCTATGAATAAGCGTCATTATCCATGTTTTTTTGTCTCTTGGTAATTTTTTTTCTCTACAGATTATTTACGGTTTTAAAATCGTGGCAATGCCTTTAGTCCAGTCAAAATAGACAAAAAAAAAAAAATAGTGGTAGGTTTACAATAATTCGCATCGAGCTAAAAATTGGTACAGATCTTAGGCACACTCTTACAATAATGAAATTCCAAAAATCCTCACCGATCCTACATCTGCTAAAAAATTTATTCAAGGTCAAGGGTTAAAAGTATCGGTTTTGTGCACTTTTCTCGTAAACGGTAAACGTTATCTAAAAATAGGTCAGACAAAAATTGTAGATCATGCAATCGTCTACAAGAATTGCTCTTATAGTTTTTTTCCTACGAATCACCATTCTTTTGAAATGGTGATTTCATACATACTAATATGCATATAAATATTTAACGTTATTTTTGATAAATACGTTCATCAGTACGTACATGACATTTTGGTCCCATATCTCAGGAACAGTGATTCGTAGGGAAAAAAATATAAGAACAGTTTTTGTAGACAATTGCATGGTCTACAACTTTTGTCTGACCTATTTTTAGATAACATTTATCGTTTACAAGAAAACTGCAAAAAATCGATAATTTTGACATTTGACTTTGAATAAATTTGGAAGCAGATGTAGCATCGGTGGGGACTTTTGATATTTTATTTGTAAAATTGCACTTAAGACCTGTACCAATTTTCGGCTCTATACGAATATAGGAAATTGAAATGTTTATTTTGACTGGACTATTTACTTAAATTAGATATACAATTTACCGAATAAATTTGAAATTTTGGTGAAACTGATATACTAGCATCAATTATTAGCGCATAAAACATATCTTAGGTTTTGTTAATTAGAAAGAACACCAATCAGCTGGGAAGTAATTTCTAAATAATAAATGAATATAATTTTGATCTTACAACAATAAAACACGGAATAGTTATTGGCGTAACTAGTAGTCTAAGTCATTCATGGCGTGTCATGACTTAGCCTACAAGTTACGCCCATAATTTTATTCAACAATTCATGCGTTATTCATGTTTTAATAATTATAATGAGATGTTGTAAATATCTATTTATTTCTTTATAAAAAAAACTGTCAATACTAACAGCACCAAACAGCACGATTCAATGTTTTGGTTTGAGGTTAGCCGGTTATGAATAAACTCCATGTCGAAAACATTCGGCCTCTCAATTTTAGCCTCAATGGGTAACAACAGGGAGTTGTTGTTACCTACTATTTCGTTACGACTCAGAAAATAGTTACGTTTATTTTCATTACTCCACAATGGCCGAGCTAGTAGGAATCTTCATTGAGTTATGACAAGTAATTGTCACCAGTCGGTAAATGGCTATTTAGGGTTCGGTTTTTAGGCATGATAAAACATGAATAGCGCGCATGAGTTGAATAAACAATATTAAGTCATGATTTTATATTGTCCGCTAATTCAAAAGCGTTAATTTAAGACCATGTAAATCCGTTGGGACAATAAACTGATGATATAACTTTTCATCTTATAATAATATATAAAAAGACACAATTTTAGGTTATGTTGTCTGCAAATTAAAGCGCGTTTATTTAAGATTGTCAGAATCCGTTGGGATTTTTTACGCCACTAACTAGGAGCGTCTCAGCGTTCAGTCACGTTCAAAGAACGGCAGAGTATTTGTGTATGGATACAAAGTAGAAGCAAAGGTTCTAGGCATTCAACCCTAGGGTACTGCAGTACCAGTTGTGTATGTCTCTCTCTGTGTGTATACTGTATATACGTTACGGTCTATACTCGAATTCGGTCAATGACCGAAATAAATGCGCAAAACTAGTTCTGACCAACGAATATTACCTAAACCCGAAATCTTACATTCAAGTTTTAGGTCCGGTGTTATTAGTGTATTTGCCATAAGGCACTTACACTATTGGCGTCGGTCGGATGGCGGGACCTAGGGGTCGGACCAAAATTTCTCGACGTTTCATAAGTTTCTAAGAACTTTGGCACCATTTTTGGAAATGTTTATATATATATATGTATATATATATATATATATATTTATATATATATATATATATATATATATATATATATATATATATATATATATATATATATATATATATATATATATATATATATATATATATATATATATGTGACCACGATAACTCTCGACAGACTTAATCGATTTAAATGAAATTTGGTCCACATGTTGGAATCCATCATCGCAAGAAGCCTATTTAAAATGGGCCCGATCGGGCCATTTTAAGGGGGGTATTTAGGGGTTGAAAAATGTTTTTGGGCCAAAAAATACGGAAAAAATTTTCAGAATCACTTCAAATTTGAAATTTAACCCTTTAGTAATTATTGAAATGTGCTGCTAAAATTTAAATAAAATCGGCCCGACAGGACCGGACTTACAAATTTTATGAAAACGCAAGTTTACTGATATGGATTTACACACTGAAGGGTGTATATAATTTGGTACAGATGTTGAATTGGTATGTAGTATTGAAATTAAGTAAAAAAATGTTGTTTTAAGGGGTGTATTAAAGGGTATTTTTTTTTATTTTGTCCAAAAACAAAGTTAAGTTCATACAATAGAGCCACACTGCTTATAAAAGCAAATACACTATATTGTCGGCAGGGTTTCGCACTGCGACCCGAGTTTTTTATTATTTATATCAATGATTTAGCAGATAATATGAAGCCATTTTCAACAATTTTGTATGCAGACGATACGACTTTCCTTTCTAAGCGTGATGACGCTGATTCTGGGATGTCGCGTGAGACACTATTGAGGGCTACTGATTGGTTTTCGACTAATAAACTTAGTTTAAATGTAAATAAAACAGAATTTTTTACTTTTAATCATTTGAATACCAATGATTACAACACAAATGTTAAATTCTTGGGAATATATTTAGACAAACCTCTCAAATGGAAAGCACATATATCCCAAATTTGTCGAAAACTGAATTCTGCAATATATGCTATAAGAATGGTTTCGGATGTTGTATCAATTGAGGCTGCAAGAACAGCATATTTCGGTTTATTTGAATGTTTAATTAGCTATGGTGTGCTATTATGGGGAAACTCTACGGATTCGAATAGAGTATTCGTACTCCAAAAAAAGAGCTGTTAGGGCTATGGCCAGAGTTTCAACTAAAGAACACTGCAAACCAATTTTTGTTAATTACGAAATATTAACTCTACCGTCATTGTTTATTCTTCATGCGTTATTGTACGTTAAACAAAATATGATGAACTTGAATTGCAGTTCTGATTGTCACTCTTATAATGTAAGATATAAACATAATCTGAGATTACCACCTCACCGACTACAAAAAGCAAATAGCAGTTTCCTCTGCATATCAATTAAACTATTCAATAAACTGCCTCTTGATGTTCAAAACCTTCCCCTAAAACAGTTCAAAAATCTTGTGCGGAGGAGGTTGATTGAGGCTGGTCATTATTCTGTGGAAGATTTCTATTATTAGTGTACTATACTTGTTTTTTTGTATTTTAATTGTATGACGATGTTATGCCACGTAATGGTGGTATTTAAACAAATATATTCTATTCTATTCTATTCTATTCTATTGGGTGTTATAAAATGAACAAAACTAGTTTTGCACAAAACTAGTACGGTTCATTTTTGAACGGACAGTACTAGTATGGCATCGGAATCTTCTTTACGTTTTTTAATTAGCTTTTCCACATCAATGATACTTTATCAAAGCGACTTATTCTTCTGTGTTGTTTAGCAGACACAGGTTTTAATTCAGCTTTCAATAAATTTGATTTCTTAACCTCACTTAGTATAGTAAGGTAATTATGTTTCGTCTAAAAATTATGTTTCAGAAGCCTCCAATAGGCGAACTAGTTGAGACTCGAATTCATCTTGCATTTTTACTTGATTATTACGCTGAATATCCCACAATTATATAAATTATAACATTCAGATGAACAATTCAATAGACAGGTTCATAAACAAGAGCATAACCCTACTTTTATTCGGGTTTGGACGTTGATTGAATGAAACAAGCAGATCTAGTACTGGCCGTTCAAAAATGGACAGAGCTAGTTTTGACCAATTGTAAATGCCCAAAACTAGTTTTGCTCATTTTATAACACTCAATACCCGTTTAAATGTAATATTTCGGGTTTGGGCAATATTCGTTGGTCAAAACTAGTTTTGTGCATTTATTTCGGTCATTGACCGAATTCGGGTATAGACCGTAACATATATATATGTTGTGTATCGTACGGTGTTATCGGCTCCCGCAGCTCACAGGAGATAGGCACTGGGAAACGTTTGGGCAACGTAAACTCTTGTTTTAAAGTCGATTCCACCCAACGTTGCGCAATTTGTACACTAAGGTGTTTTTTTTATTCATTTTTTAATAAACTATTTTGAGTTATAAGGCCCGGTACGGACATTTTATGAGTAGTAAAATCAATTGGTGAGGCGTTACGCTCCACCGCTTCAAGTGTGGCGTTACGCTCGTCCGCTTCAAAAGAGACAAACATATATATCTGTAGGATTTAACGTGCGAAAGAATGAGATGGAATACAAAAGAGACAAACATATACTCTGTATAGGATTTAACGCGCGAAAGAATGAGAAGGAATAAATCACACAGCGTATCTAAGGAGTTAACAACAGTCGTGCGTCGGAGCTGACTGATTTTTATGATTAACAAATCGGGGAAATTGATCCAAAAAAGTTAATTAGAATTTATTTAATTTAAAAGCATTGGTACGCGATTTAGCTAGGCAACCGATGTGCGATTTATCAATGTATACAGGGTGTCCCATTAAGAATGGGACATAGAACAACCGCAGATTCTCCAATTCAAAATAAAACGATTAAGCGAAATATGCTTAGATAAAATGTTACTCGTTTCCGAAATACGGGGTGTTGAAGTTGAAAACTGAAAAATTATTAATGTCCATAATTTTTTTAATACACCGTATAATTTTACTCAAAGCGACACACTTGTTAAATATCATAAAATGCACCTAACAATAAAAAAAATAGTTCAGTACGCTCTACCAGTGGCGTACGGCAGGAGTAAGTAATGCTTGTACTTCTTCTAAATGTTACGCCGCTGTCTAAATTTTAATTTTAACTATAATTTTAATTTTTTGGTATTTTCTAAGTCAATAATGTACACTTGTTAGTTTGTTGTAAAGTCATTGGTTTTCGAGATATTCGCAGTTTTTTTAAGACAATATTGTTAAAATGAATATTATTAATAATAATACAAATAAAAAGTACATGTCTATCTTTAACTGCGAATATCTCGAAAACTAATGACTTTACAACAAACTAACAAGTGTACATTATTGACTTAGAAAATATAAAAAAAAAATTAAAATTACAGTCAAAATGAAAATTTAGACAGCGGCGTAACATTTAGAAGGGGTACAAGCATTACTTACTCCTGCCGTACGCCACTGGTAGAGCGTACTGAACTATTTTTTTTATTGTTAGGTGCATTTTATGATATTTAACAAGTGTGTCGCTTTGAGTAAAATTATACGGTGTATTAAAAAAATTATGGACATTAATAATTTTTCAGTTTTCAACTTCAACACCCCGTATTTCGGAAACGAGTAACATTTTATCTAAGCATATTTCGCTTAATCGTTTTATTTTGAATTGGAGAATCTGCGGTTGTTCTATGTCCCATTCTTAATGGGACACCCTGTATATTATCTAACATATAATCTTTGTGATCATCAAATAACAGATGAGGTATATAAATTCTAATACCAGATATCGCACTAAAAAGCTATCGACCAGTCTCAGTGTAACTCGGCGAACGGACTATAGGAAACGGTACACAGAGTACGAAACACAACGCACCAAGCGATGTTATCAATTCAACAGCGGCTCGGTGTTCGCACGACTGGAAAACTAAGGACGCACGCGGTTTTCTTTTCTTTTCCTTTGAGGTATATCAATAGAGTTCTCCGTTCGAACTGTGGTGAAACTGCGGAAAATAATACCAAACTTACTTTTTTTGTTCGATTTCAAATCGAAAAAATAAACAAAAGAAAATCGCTATGATCCGCTTTAGTTGCGAGATATATAAGAAAATATAAGATAGTTTGGAATGAATAAAAAAAAATCAAGAAACTGATATCTTAGATTCGATATTTTATGGTCACTAACCGATCACTCAAAATGATTTCTGTTGCACATCCCCTTATAAAATAACCATTTCGCACTAGTAAGTAAAGTAAAACAAAAACAAATGTGCGATTTTATTAATCAAACAGTAATTTTCAAAAGCAACCTGACAGCCAGCCGTTTTAATTCGACATGCGACACGTGAAATTTTCGTGAAAAACTCAAATGAAATGCAATATGGCGGAACACATAGCGTATGACAGCCAGGGGCGGATCTAGGTTTTTACGGGCTCTAAGGCTTATTGAAGTCCAGCGGGGCCTATTTTTTTTAGATTAAGAATCATTAGATTTGGAATTTAAAATTAATCTTTACTAATATATAAAGCTAAAGAGTTTGTTTGTTTGTTTGAACGCGCTAATCTCAGGAACTACTGGTTCAAATTGAACAATAAAATTTTGTTGGATAGCCCATTTATCGAGGAAGGCTATAGGCCATATAATATCACGCTACGACCAATAAGAGCGGAGCATCAATGAAAAATGTTGCAAAATGTATCTCAAAAACAGCTTCTATTCAGATGATATGCCGTAACTACATGAATATTAGGTCGTACATTCACAAGCCCGGCTAGGTCAGTCGGTAGAGCATGCGTCTGTTATTATTAGGGTCGTGGGTTCGAGCCTCATACGTTAAGCGAATATATATTTTTTTTTAATTTCCTAAATTGCTTATATTTAAAATTATTTTAATTTTTATTACAACTAATTAAAATGAAATAAATCTAATTAATAGCTCATTTAAAAACTGTTGTAACTATAGATACCTATATAAAAATAATTACCCTTCAGTGTTTTCAATTAAATATTTATTATATTTTATTAATTACAGTAATAATTGATTTAAAAGAAAATTACTTAAAAAAAATATAAATACTGCTTTTTATCGACAAAAACTTTTGAACGGTAACTCCGATCATCATAAATTTGGACACAACATTCATCTCGGTAAACTAAGATGAATGTGCGTGCTCATGTCCCTTCCTTCCCCATTCGTTCTTTTGCACCCGGGTGAAACCGGACGGGACCGCTAGTTTTTAATAAAATCAAAATCAGAGTTGAAATTTATTGACCTAACCAAACAAATAATTTTAAATTCACTCAAAAAAAATCGTGTACAATAAAATAAACTCTGCCACAACCTACATACTTATGCTATACTATTACGAGTTTGTTATTTAAGAGAGAATAAAACATCGAACAGAGTGAAAGACGTCACAAATACTTGAACAATCTGAAAATCGTTACGTAAAGGACTCAACTTGTAGGGAGGTGAACTTTTCAAATGTCTCGACACTTAAAACGAAAGAACGAGGCCGCCCTCGGGGTCGAGAGCTGTCAATATTCATCGAGAAAGTGAATCGATTATAATTGTAACGATAAATAAATTGAACTCGAAGTTTTCTCTTTGTCATTATATTAGTATATAAGGTGGCAAAAAAAAGCAGCTTAAGATTACTTTCCTATGGATTCAATTGCAGGCAATTGGCAATTGAACTTTGATAACCAGCGCCGTGTAACGTTGTCGGATTAAAAATTGATTTAAAACAATTTCGTTCGCGCGGACTGACGGGTTTGTTTAGGTAGGTTATTGTTTAAAATAGTATATTACACCACAAGGGCAGAAAGTTTGATATCCTTGCACTGCGCGCCATGATGTCAGAGGCGAGCCGAGGGCATCATGACGCGCAGTGCAAAGATCAAACATTCGGTCAGTGTGGTGTATACAATTTTTCTTCATATTTCGGTCGTAAGTACGCTTATTAAATACAATAATTAATTAATTACATAAAAAACAGATAAATATTAAGCAAGCAGCTTTGAGATTATATGTAAAAACATGAATGACAGCTGTTCGCGACTATTAGCTAAAATGTAATAAGGTTGCTATGGAAACGACATCTAATAACAGTTGATAGGTTATTTTTTCTTTTCAATAAATAAAATTATCGACCAATTTTTCAGACAATATATTAACAAAAAAATATATAATTAATACATTAACGTTTCAATTTTTCATTATTTTGATAATAAATAATTGATAATTTTGAAAGATTTTATAAAAAGCTAATTAGATTTTAAATATTAATTATTTTTTATATTTTTTAGATCAGTTCTGAAGAAGGTTCAAATCGGAATTGAAACGTTAATGTATTAATTAGGTATATATTTTTTTGTTAATATATTGTCTGAAAAATTGGTCGATAATTTTATTTATTGAAGAGTTCTAATCAGACGTTAATCAAAATTTGATTATTTTTTCTTTACTGCCGCCCAAACGTAGGTACTTCCCGCATCAGTGCGTGTAATCCCATCAATGCGTAAATGTTAGACTTTCAGCATTAAAATTTAAACCTGCATAAAATAATTTATAAAGTATTCCGCATTATATTATTATTTCTTTCAAGAAGTTTAAAATTCTTAGTGATGTGAGATAATCCCGCCTACCAGCATTTACATATGCGTTGATGGAGGCAAAAAACATAAGCCAGCATAAAGTAGCTCACTAGAGACTTACAGTTCCACACGAAAACGAAGAAAGACAGAAAGAAAACAGAGATGGCTAAATAAAAAAAGAACTCTGTATTGACTAGATTAGAGCAATATATCTAAGTATATAAAAGGAAACCGTGACTGACTGACTGACTAATCTATTAACGCACAGCTCAAACCACTAGACCAGGGGTCGGCAACCTTTTGAGACGGAAGAGCCAAAAGTCACAATTTACAAAATTTCCCAGTTTTTAAAGAGCCACTAAACATTTTCGTTTCAGTATTATAGTATTTGCTTATATAGGTGTAATATATATTTTCGAGGACGACACGTCGCAACGGGGGCGGTGCGGGTGAGACGCGAGTGGAAATGGCTGAGAGATAGACATGGTACTCAATCATGAATCGATTATTAATTAATAAAATAATTATTTTTTGCGTATAGAACGGGAGAGCCGCATGCGGCTCGCAAGCCACAGGTTGCCGACCCCTGCACTAGACGAATTGGGCTGAAATTTAGCACACACATAGTTATTATGACGTAGGCATCCGCTAAGAACAGATTTTTGAAAATTCAACCCCTAATAGGGTGAAATGGGGGTTCAAAATTTGCATGGAGAAATCATATAAGATAGATGTATCAATTCGAAAATGCGCAAGATTACTCCTGTCAACAAATAAAAAACACGTGTTTCATGCTTTTTCAAAAACAACCCCTTCAGAGGATGAAAAGGGGCAAATAGTCTACAAATCAACATGCGTGTCATTATCAAAGTTTGTCTGGACGTTGATCACGTGAATGTATTGAATTTTGAAATTTATTATAGGGGGGTCTACGTCGAGAAAGGAGTAACTATGACAAATAATGGAATGCATCCGTGTTTTGTCTCAATCGCGAATAACGGCTAGTTACATATGTATATGTTACCGTCAAACCCGAAATGTTACATTTAAACGGGTAGAGCAAAAGTAGTTTTGCGCATTTTCAATTGGTCAAAACTAGTTCTGTCCATTTTTGAACGGACAGTACTAGTTCTGCTTGTTTCATTCAATCAACGTATGAACCCGAACAAAAGTAGGGTTATGTTTTTGTTTATGTACCTATATATTGAATTTTTTTTTTTTTTTATGTTATCGTGCGCAGCAGCTTAGGCTATATGCACGAGTCAATAAAATAAGGTAAGTATATACCTACAATATAATACTAATTATAAACTTCTTAGGTCTAGGTAAATTAAGCGTAGGTTAGGAATATTCGAGTATCTATTGAATTGTTCTCCTGAATGTTATAATTAATATAATTGTGGGATATTCAATGTAATAATTAAGTAAAAATGCAAGATGAATTCGAGTCTCCACTAGTTCGCCTATTGGAGGCTTCTGAAACATAATTTTATGACGAAACATAATTACCTCACTACACTAAGTGAGGTTAAGAAAGCAAATTTATTGAAAGCCGAATTAAAATTTCTGTCTGCTAAACAACACAAAAGAATAAGTCGTTTTGATATAATAAGTATCATTGATGTGGAAAAGTTAATTAAAAAACGCAAAGAAGATTCCGATGCCATACTAGTACTGTCCGTTCAGAAATGGACAGAACTAGTTTTGTCCATTTTTGAACGGACAATGATATATCCCCAAATTTATATATTTTCTAACATTCAGGAGATAGGTACATAAACAATAACATAACCATACTTTTGCTCGTGTTCGGACGTTGATTGAATGAAGCAATCAGAACTAGTACTGTCCGTTCAGAAATGGACAGAACTAGTTTTGCCCACTGCAAATGCGCAAAACTAGTTTTGTTTATTTTATACCCGTTTAAATGTAAGATTTCGGGTTTGGGCAATATACGTTGGTCAAAACTATAGTTTTGCGCATTTATTTCGGTCATTGACCGAATTCGGGTATAAACCGTAACATCTGCACTAAAATAACATGTTTCTATCAAGAGAGAAAATCAAAAAATAAACCCGAAACAATATATAATATTTGAGTAAAAGGGAGAATGTTATTAAAAGAGGCAAATTTTCCAAATACTCCAGTATATAAAAATATTATGAACACAATAGGTATATAAAATATAATATACAAACAACCAACAATAACAACGACAACAACAAAGAATAAACTCACCTTATAATTTCCACATAAAGATGTCTCTACTGTATGGCGCTGTCGGGGTCGCACTTGCCGGCGCTAACACTTTTTTATTAGTTTCTTCTCTCGTTTTCCAGCCGACTCATTGTATAAATGAATAATATTCACTAGGTTTTCTCTCTCAGCTACACTGTCGACCCAATGTCGCGCACTTAACTTCACACTATGGCTCTAAAATAATGGATGTTTGTCTTGTCTGCCTTCAGCAAATGTGCTCAAACTGTCTGCTCCAAAATTATCAACCAAATTACAACCCACAGCTACGGCGGCGTAAATTTAATTTTTAGTCATGATAAAAAATATCAAACGAACATTTTAAGACATCAAAATTGAGTCATCGCGTACGAAAAAAACGGCCAAGTGCGAGTCGCACTCGCGCACCGAGGGCTCCGTACTTATAGGTATGTAAATAGTTTGTCCATCACGGGAATCGAGTCTCGAAGATTTTTCCCGCTTAGCCGTTGAAAAACTGTTGTCCCGATACATAGACCAACGTCGCGGTCAGTTTGCAATGTGTTCAGATGGATTACTGAACTGAATTGTACCTCGTGACTGTATGTGATAGTTTAGTTGTCGTACCGTGTTGTATGCGAGAGTTCTCATATTGTGCTGTATAAATGCACCGGTAGCGGACGCTTGTTTTGTATTAGAACTCGTAGTTTGTTGGTGCGGTTTAAAAACATTTTTTTTTTGTGATGTAAGTACATATTTACGGCTTTCAGATTTTTTCTCTTTACTTGTGTTATAAGACATTGCTTCTTGCCAAATTTCATGATTCTAGGTCAACGGGAAGTACCCTAAAAGTTTTGATTCCCAAGAGTCTTAACAGACGGGCAACAAAGTGATCCTATAAGGGTTCCTTTTTTTCTTTTGCGGTACGGAACCCTAAAAATGAAATATAAATTTTAAAGTTTATCTTTTTAAACGATTTTCATTGTTTTTACAATAAAATTAAGCCATATTCTAAAATGTTTTTGCTACAAAAAATGATAGTGAAAATGATTTTTTGTGAATTGTGACAAAAGACCCCGTGAATCGGACATGTCCAGCCTTCCAGAAGTTTAACATCACTGCTATTGTAAATTAAAAAAAATATCGATAAAAAATCATACCTAAAGGCTTAATAAATTAAAAAAGTGTTGATGAATTGATCTCAACAAAAGTATCATCAATTTCACATATTTGAACAATATCCCTGAAGGCAGATTATATACAAACAGCACAATTTCGATAATGCCATCACTTCTCACTTAATTAATTTATTATCAAAATTAGTCAGAAATACGAAAAAAGAAAAACATGTTTTTTGACACATTTTATACACAAATTTTACGTTAATTTTTTTCTTTATTTTAATTACACCAATTTTTTAAAAACAATTTTATACGCTGCTTTACTAACAGTTAATTTTTTTATTATTTATTACACAAATATTTACAAAGGGCGAAATACGATTATTTAGGGGTTCTAAAGTCAGATCCTGCTTAAATAGCTTTTTAATTTATTTTATTTTATACATTACACATACACAATTATTTTGAAGTTCTTTTTGGGGCGCGGTTTTTTATGTACACTAAAAATATTTTTATCGTTCGTTGTAACTCAAAATGACGAAACAAATGAGCTGCACTAAAAAACATTATTTTAAAACAAATGAATCCGTTCATACGTATAACATATATTTTTACTCTTGCAATTTCATTTTATATAGTGGACACCGCAATTTCCACAACAAAAATATCACAATACGAATTATTTTTTACGATCACGAATTTCAAAAAAAAAACAAAAGCGTATCCATAAATAAAATATTGGTTATGTAATTACGTAACTGTATTCGGTGAACTACTAACCAACCAAAAATTAATAAAAAAAAATTACATAATCTCGTTCACTGATGCTTAAATTTATAAGTTTAATGTAAAACTTATTGGTTATAAATAACAAAGTTACACTTAACACATTGTTACGTTACGAACGACGGGTTAACTGTTTTGTAACAACATTAATATTATATGTGTAGCGGAAATTATTGTAACCGTAGAAAACGTTGGCAATATTGAATAAAAACAAAACACAAATAACCACCAGCAGCGACATCTTGCGAGTACAATTCTAGCTGCGTCTGAAACAAAAGAATACACTGGTAATTTTCTTTTCATATAAACGAATCATTATCATTAATTATTACCTAGTACATATACAATGAAAGTTTATCTTTGAAAAGTTTTTTAACGAATATTTTATTTGTTTTTTTATGGCCATTTTCACCGAACGTAAGTAGTCATTTATTCGGTTCATTTGTTTCATTCCTCCAAATAAATAGCGATAATTCAATTCACCGAACATAATTATGTTTACTGCAGGTATAAATCTATTCTGTCCAAATTCTCGGGTATAAATATTTATTCGCTTGAGAAAACAATAATGGACGCCACATAGATCATAATACCTATAAACGTGGAGTATTATATCTGCAGTTGCTCTTGTGAATTTATTGAAGTGTCGTTTATTAAACTTTTGTGAAGTGTATAGTTGTAAAACATTAAAGTTAGTGGAAGTTTTGTGTGCAATTGGGTTAGGACAAAACATTATTTTAATGAAACTCTTTTTTTTTTGACGTTTACACTAACGTTCTCTCCTTTTCACTGCGCAAAAAAAACGCCATCGCAACGACACGAAATCGTATTAATTTTTAAAGAACTCCCGTATTAGATTTTGACGTGGCTAATTACGCATGCAGGCGCAGAAGCCAATAAACATTATATTAAAAAAAAAGATCTCCCCTCAGACTCCTTCCCCTTTCCACTGCTCAAAAAAAGGCCATCGCATTGACACGTCCCGTGATTGTTTTTTAAAGAACTCCCCCCAAACGCCTTCGCCTTTTCACTGCGAAAAAAATTAATTTCTAAAAAAAAATTCCGCACTTAAAACGGCTAATAACACTGTTATATCTATACTAATATATAAAGCTGAAGAGTTTGTTTGAACGCGCTAATCTCAGGAACTATACTGGATCAAATTGAAAAAAATTTTTTTTGTTGGATAGCCCATTTATCGAGGAAGGCTATAGGCTATATATTATAAGCATACTCTGTAAATAAATTGTAAATAAATTAAGTCAATAAATATTTTTATATATATATATAGGCTATATAATATTACGCTACGACCATTAGGACTCTAGGAGCGGAGCTTTAATGAAAAATGTTGCAAAATGTATCTCAAAAATAAGCTTCTATTCATGTGAAATGCACTAACAAGATATTATACTCATATTAGCGTTGTGAGAACACAACCTCAGGTGGCTCAATCGGTAGAGCATGCGACTATATTTTTATTTTTTTTTTATTTTCTACATTGCTTTCTTCTAAGGCTTACATTTGAATTTATTTTAATTTTATTTAATTTATTTAAAAAAAATTATTAAAAAAAGTTTAAATACTGCTTTTTATCGACAAAAACTTTTGAACGGTATAACTCCGATCATCATGAAATTTGGACTCAATATTCATCTCGGTGAACTAAGACGAATGTGTGTACTCATGTTCCTCCCTTCCCCATTCGTTCTTTTACACCCGGGTGAAACCGGACGGGACCGCTATGTTATATAAAATAATAATTGTATATTGGTCTGAGAAAAATTGGTCGACAATTTTATTTATTTGAAGAGTTCTATTCAGACGTTAATCAAAGATTTTAATAATTGTATATTTCCAGTAGGTATTTTGCACATCGAGTTATCGTAATCTAATCCAAATAAACATACGGAACGTTGAGTTAAATAAAAGCTTATAAACGATCTTAATTTTAAGACATACGATTTTTGAGTTCCAAATATACCAACTTAACCGCAACGTGAAATAAACCACGCAGATTATTCATCACAAATATTATGTACCTACCAACTTTAGGAAAATAAAAATCACTGCTGTCATGCACAATGCTCTAAACTCATCATCCAGGTAAATAGGGCGTAATAAAATAAAAAATATGATGGCATAATTTGTATGACAACAGAAAACGAATAACCTCCATGCATGGCTGTCGTCTATACTCCTTGACGGAGAGGACAAAAAAAAAAAGGAAATACTATTACGCAACACAATTGTATACCTATGTTATGCAAAATGGAAACGAGTGTCATTTGTTACGTTGTTAAGGGCACACTACAAGTGTATTTCGAAAATGGAATAGAAAATTGCTATAAAAATGTTCACAGTTCAAAATGGAATTGAAGTTTTTTTTTTCAACTGTACCGTATGTTGAACGTGTTGGGTAAACAAAAGCACATCTAAAATTAATGTATTAGCTCGATTCGCTTTTGTTTTGTTTAAAAAAAATTGGTGAAAAAGCTTTTTTAGGTTAAACGGTTTAATTGCACAATCGACGATGTACTAAAAACTAGAAAATAATTATAAATCATCATAGGAGGCTTTGATTAAACTAAAATAAAATCATGGAGCGCATTTAGTAGAAAACTTTCATTTGTTTGAGATTGGAAATCGTATTTAGCTTTCGGCTGTCTTCTTCGATCATAATATAATGCCCCCGTGATTTTATTTTAGTTTTATCAAAGCCCCCTATAGTGACTCATAATTATGTCCTAGTTTTTAGTACATCGTCAATTGTACAATAAAATCGTTTAACTTAATATTTTATTTTTAAATTTTTAGAGTGCTTTATTAAAAGTGCCATTTGCATCCGGACGAAAGCCAGATCGGTCAGTTAGTGATTGTGATCGGAGCTACATATACGTATGCTTGAAGCAAAATTTCAACTCAATCGGATAACAGGAAGTAGTTGAAAAAGCTGTCGAAAAATTTGAAACAAAGACAGTTATACTTCAATAAATAAAATTATCGACCAATTTTTCAAACAATATATATTAACAAAAAAATATATAATTAATACATTAACGTGTCGATCCGGAACTGATCTAAAAAATATATTGATATCAAAATATTGAAAAAACAATAACAAACAATTTTTATTAAGTAGTCATGGAATTAATTGTAGATAAGTACCTAAATAGAAAGAAACAAATTCACTGCGCAAAAAAACGCCATCGCATTGACATGACCCCCTAATTGTTTTTTAAAGAACTCCCTCCAAACGACCTCCCCTTTTCACTGCGCAAAAAAAACGCCATCACATCGACACGACCCCGTAATTGTTTTTTAAAGAGCTCCCCCCAAGCGTCTTCCCCTTTTCACTGTGCAAAAAAAAATTGGTTGTCTGTAAAGTCGGTTTACGGACGATAGTTTTACGTGATAACGTATTCCGTAATACATAACGTAAATTTTAGTAGCTGTCAAACTTGAGCCGAAGCATACTGCGCTCTCGCTTGCACGCACAGGGTCAGGCGGAACGTTACACTTTTTCGTGCGTGCAGCTGGTGTTTCATCAATTTATAAGACGTTATCACGTCAAAAAATAATTTGTAACAATCAATTTTCCGCACTTAAAACGGCTAATAGTACTGTTATATGTTATATAAAATGATAATTATGTATTTTCAATGGATATTTTGCACATCGAGTTATCGTACTCTAACCCAAATGGAAAGCTTTATTTCTTAAAATATTCAGAGCTGCCTTAATAATTTTAAACCGTTAAATCACAGTATTTCATATAAAATACTTCCAACGCACAAAATATGTCGAGCCGAAAAAAAATATTATAACATAGAAACACTCCAAAATAATATAATTTAATTTAAAACTGGAACACGTGAGAAAGGTGAGCAAGAAACACGAAGAAAATATATTTTACATAGCTAGTAAAAATAAAGTTCAAAGTTATTTAAATGCGAAATGCTTTTTTATGAGAATTTACCAAATAATTAAATTTTGTTTATAATTAACAAATTAATTATTGATTTATTTAATAATAAATAACTTCTAGTCCAGGCAAAACAAACATTTAAATTTACTATAATTTGCATAGAGCGAATTATAAAATATCAAAAGTCCCCATCGTACATCTGCTTCAAAATTTATTCAAGGTCAAAGCTCAAAAGTATCGGTTTTTTGCACTTTTCTCGTAAATGCTAACTGTTATTTAATAGGCCAGACAAAAGTTGTAGACCATGCAATTGTCTACAAAAACTGTTCTTATATTTTTTTTTCCTACGAATCACTATTCCTGAGATATGGGACCAAAATATGTACCTATATACGTACTAAACGCATTTATCAAAAATAACGGCAAGATTAATATGCATATTATTATTTTCGATGTATGAAATCACCATTTTAAAAGAATGGTGTTTCGTAGGAAAAAAAGTATAAGAACAATTCTTGTAGACAACTGCAGGATCTACAATTTTTGTATGACCTATTTTTAGAGAAAATTTACCGTTTACCAAAAAAAACCGATACTTTTAAAACCTGTGCCAATTTTCAGCTCTTTGCGAATTATTGTAAACCTTCTACTATTACCATTCCAACCCACAAGTGGGGAATGATACTATAGTTTAGGTCAAAAATCACTTTTCAAAACTTTTACAATATCTTTTAGTTTTGAGGTCCCCCGAATCCAAAAAACATATTTTTGAAAAAACTCTGTGCGTCTGTTTGTCTGTTACTCTGTGAACACGATACAGGTCAAACGGATGAGCGGATTGAAACCAAATTTTGAGAGGATGTTTGGCATTCAAATATGAAGAGCCCTATTGTTTTTTGGGAAAATCGGCGCATGCGCAGAAGAGATATATGCTATAAATGTGTTTTTTATATAATAATGGTATACTTTTTTAACGGCTTTTTTATTCTATTTATTTTTCATGAAAGTTTTGTTAAAAACATTTTTTCTAAGCTTTATAGTTTCGGAAATATTTTGAAAATAAAAAAAATCAGCCGCTTCTTTGTTTTATGGATCTGTCAGAAATAAACTAGTTCAGCATGCTTTGACGTGGAACATATTATGTAGATAACCATGGCAACGGATAGCAAATGTCATTTTGAATTCTAGCCATTACCCGCGTCACCTCACACGATATCAGAAATTTTATTTTCTTTATTATAATCAAATGTCAACATTTTTGAAGTTGGAATGGTCCCGTCGCCCAATCGGTTGGAATTTTTTTTGCCTATTTTAATCGGACTATTAATTAATTTGTCAATAAATAATTACGTCGGGCAAATACGGCTGTTATTGGATAAGAAAATTTTTTTCAACATAATAATATGGTCTATCTTTAATAGGTCTTTTATATAAATCCAAAACAACTATGCGTTGTGTCTACTGTCTATTCCACTTATTTATGACAATCGCACCTGAAAAACAAACAACCTGTAAAACTGGCTATCGATTTAAGCCATAAATTACACGTCGAGCGACCTATCTTCTATGGAATGTTTTCACCGTGAGAAAAGTTACGGCAACTAGCGGTTTGAAGAAATCTACTATATCATAGCTAATTCAAAAGTTTTATTGCACATTTGAGGATCCCTTCTCAAAGACGTGCCGACTGACCACCCTGAAAAAAATTTTAGCCAATTGGACGACGGGACCATTCCACAAAATATGAAAATTTGATTCATATAGAATAATAAAGAAAATCAAATTTCTGTTATCGCGTGCAGTGAAGCAGGTAACGGCTAGTATTATACAGGGTGTCCCACGACATGACTACCATAGCCTGGGACTGTGTTGCTGGGGTGATTTCAAGTCAAAAATGTCTAATGATACCCGGAACGCTATCCTAACTGCAGAGTTAGAAGCATTTGAAATTTTAAATAAGTTGGTTTTGTTATTATTAAAAAGACCAGGTGGCTGTGAATCACCATTTATTCGTGCTGACCCTGAGATTCTTCGCAGAGCTACCACTTTAATTCTAAGAAGAGCTAGACTATGTATACAGCAACTGGGTGGACATTTTGACCAACTAATTCAATAAAGCGATTTCTTTTTAAATGGTTTTTAAATTAGTAGGGAATTCCTACTACTACTTATCTAAAATTTCAAATGCTTCTAGCTCAGCTGTTAGGATAGCGTTCCGGGTATATGTTCATTAGACATTTTTGACTTGAAATCACCCCAGCAACACAGTCCCAGGCTATGGCAGTCATGTCGTGGGACACCCTGTATATTATGATATTGTCTCTTCGTTTGCATGGTTTCCTACATAATATGTTTCATGTCATGTAAAAATTAATAATATTGAAGGATGCTTAACTAATTTCTTTCTGAAAGATCTACAGAACAAAAGAACAGCTGATTATTTTTATTTTCAAAACATTTTCGAAACTACAGAGTTTAGAAAAAACATTTTTCTACTAAAGTTTCTTGTAAAAATAAATAGAATAAGAAACCGTTATGATGAATATATCATCACTATATAAAAAACCACATTATAGCATATATCTCTCTTGCCTATGCGCAAAAAACACTATGAAATCAAATATCCTCCCAAAATGTGGTTTCACTAAATGAAAAAAACTGTACTAATTCCCCCTCGATGTCCTGAAAGTTTAGTCCGAAACCTTTTTTAAAAACTCTTCCTCTACGAAATAAACGGGTGTTTTAAAAAACCACATTCTATATAACGTTGATAAAATGTTATACATTGGTATTGATTAACGATCTGTAAGGCCATTATCAGTTAGAAGGCAAGTTCCAAAGATAAAAGTGTTGCGCAAGTTCGATTTACACCCGAAAGATACACTTGTAATTCATACAATAGAATGCATTTAACACATAACACGGCGCGAGATACGGTTTTGGAGTCACACGACAAAGTGGCTTATGCCGAATTGTTAGTATTTATTCAACCCACGATTTTTTTACCTCTGAAGAGATTGTCATTATCCAGTATTTTGACATTATACTTTTTTTTCTGCCTTATGAAAAAATGATGAAAGAACATTATTATTAAGTAAAGGCCGCTGCACACGAGGCTAGAAATGCTGCTAGAAACGCTGCTAGGAGTTCTGCTAGCCGGTAGGCTGGGTACGAAGCTGGAAATGACGTCACTGCGGGCTGCCTTGCTAGCTCAGAAGATAGGTTTTAAAATTAGAACAGGGGCTACTTTCCCTGCTAGGTATGAGCAAGAACCAATCAGGAAACAGTATCTTCACGTGGGCACTTGACAAACGCCCACATGGCGTCATTCTGCCCGACAACAGACATATTCTGTCACTGCGAGCGCACCAAATCTATCCACAAAACAAACTTGAAAAAGAGTCTCGTGTGAAGCGAGCACTTAACAGCAATCAAGAAAACCAGCGCTAGAAAACTAGTAGGCAAATCTTGTTAGGTTTTGGTTTTATTTAGAAATGTAAAATTCATATTATAAAAATGATTTATTAAAAATATTCAAAGTAATATAAAAGTTCACATTTAAATGATTAAAACAGAGTGCATTTTATTAAACTTTAGTATCTGGTTTTTATACCTTTCATATTACATAATATAGATACTTTAAAAATTATAACGTAACACCTTCTCTTAATTTTTAAATTGCTTTACAAGTAATACATATATATATTTTAAATCCATTAAAAAAATATTATATCAAAAAACTTTTACAATTGTTTCTTTATGTTTGTGAAATTTAAATTTACATAAAAATTTAGTAAATATATCTGCAGTTTGTTTCTCAGTTGGACAGTACTGTAATTCAATTTCATTTTCACTGTACATTTCATGAATATAGTGAAATCTAACATTTATGTGTTTTGAACGTTTATTAAAAATTTCTGATTTAATAAGTTGAATAGTACTCTGATTATCTATATTAAATAATAGTTTTATATTTACCCCTAAATCGGCTAACAACATTTTAATAAAAATTGCTTGTTTGCAACATTCAGCTGCAGCGATGAATTCCGCTTCGGTTGAAGAGAGAGCGACTACTGGTTGTCGTTTCGATGACCAGGAGATAGGTCCGTTTGACAATAGTATCGTATATCCGGTTGTGCTTTTCCTAGTTTCTGTGTCACCTGCGTAGTCTGAGTCGCAGAAAATTTTTAGTTCTGAATTTTCTTGGTTCTTGTAAAAAAATATACCTTCTCTTAAAGTTCCCGCTAGGTATCTAAATATTCTTTTTATGGCTTTTACATCTCGTCGTCTAGGATTTTCCATTCGTCTACTTGCAATGCCCACTGCATAGGCTATATCTGGCCTTGTTCGAGTTGACAGGTAAAGTAAACTTCCAACAGCTTCTCTATATGGAAAGTTTACCACCTCTTCTGAGCTGTCTTCCTCCGTTTCATCTGAATAGCCTGGTATGGAGACTGGCTTACAGTTTTTCATGTTGTATTTCTCCAAAACGCTTTTTGTGTATTCTTCTTGTTTTAGACCTATTCCAGTTTCAGCTTTTATTATTTCCATTCCGAGATAGAATCTAGGTTCTTCATATATTTTGATTTCAAACATCTTGTTCAATTTGTTTAATACCTTCTTGATTTCTTCTTTATCTTTACCTATTATCAATCCATCGTCTACGTAGATTGCTATTATTATAGTAGCATCTATGTTTTTGAGAACACACGGCTCATTTATTGTTTTTTCAAATCCTATTTTCTTCATTGCATCGATAAATTTCTTATTCCAT
Source organism: Xanthostigma xanthostigma (assembly GCA_963575645.1). Taxonomy (NCBI): domain Eukaryota; kingdom Metazoa; phylum Arthropoda; class Insecta; order Raphidioptera; family Raphidiidae; genus Xanthostigma; species Xanthostigma xanthostigma. The sequence goes on from OY754464.1 coordinate 8,525,340, forward strand.
CTTTGCGGAGCTTGTTTTAAGCCGTACAATGCCTTGGTTAACTTGCAAATTTTATTTTCAGTTCCTTCGAAACCTTCTGGTAACTTCATGTAGATACTTTCTTGCAATTCGCCATAGAGGAATGCAGTTTTTACATCGAAAGTCATTAAATGATAATTTTTAGCTGATGCTATTGCGAATAAAATTTTTATTGATGATTGGCTTGCCACCGGACTGAAAATTTCTTCAAAATCTAGATGATTTTTCTGTTCGAAACCTCTCGCTACGAGTCTTGCTTTGTACGTACCGTCTTCTTTGATTTTGAATATCCATCTATTTGTCAAGATCTTCTGTTCCGCTGCTTCTTTTTTGTTTACAATCTCCCAGGTTTTATTTTTCTCTAACGATTTTATTTCTTCTTTTATAGCCCTTTTCCAAATCTCTTTTTCCGGTCCTGAAATTGCTTCTTGGTAGGTAAGGTAAGTAAATCTTGTAGTCTTGTAGGCAGTTTTATTTTACGTTCGCTTCTTTTATTTTTCTCTTCCTTCTTATCTTCTCGATCTTCTGTGTCCGATATTATTTTATTCATATTCTGGTTTTTATTTTCTTCTATTTCCTGTTCTTCTTCGGTATCCGTTTCTAGATTCTCATCATTGTTTTCATCTTGTAACTCTTCTTGATCTGAACTATCACTTCTTATGTAAATTTGACATCTATCATCAACTTCATCTATTTTATGTTTTTCGTCTTTTTCATTTGTTGTTGACGCTTCTGGGTTTTTGGATTTAAATATTACATCTCTTGAACATATTATTTTCCTTTTTTCTGAATCATAGAGTCGATATCCATTATTCGTATATCCTACCATTATTAATTTTTGAGTTCTAGAATCCAATTTTCTGACTTGTTGTAAATTTTTCATGAATGCTTCACATCCAAACTCTTCGATGTTCGATAGGTTAGGCCTTTTGCCATTCCATATTTCGTATGGTGTTTTATAGTTTAACGATTCAGTTGGAAGTCTATTTATTAAATAAGTAGCACAATACACAGCTTCTCCCCACATATCTTTATCTAGATTAGAGTTAAAAAGTAGTGCTCTGGCTCTTTCCATTATGGTTCGATTTAAGCGCTCAGCTTTGCCGTTTAATTGTGGACTATAAGCTGTTGTGTAGTCTATTTTAATGCCTTTTGTTTTACACCATGATCTTAATTCTTTATTAGTGTATTCTCCACCATTATCGCATCTAATACAGGATACTTTCTCATTCTTTTCTCTTTCTGTTTCTCTTATGTAATATTTTATATGTTCTGTAACTTCACTTTTTCTTTTTAATAGATAAACTTTTGAAAAACTGCTGAAATCGTCTGTAATTGTTAGAATGTATCTATTTTCATCCCATGTAGCTTCTTCAAGAGGACCACATACATCGGTGTGAATGATGTCTAGTAATCTTGAACCTCGAGTACGACGATTTTTGAATGGTAGTCTGTTTTGTTTGGCGTTTATACAGACTTCACATTCTTTCGGAAGCTTGTCAACTTTTTCAAGTTTTATACCATCAGCTGCGTCAGCCAATAATTTCAGTGTTTTTAGACCAGGATGTCCCATTTTTGTATGCCAATCTGATGCTGTATCTCGTTTTTGACTAATCAGAGACATTTCTTCTGTTTCTTTTATTATTTTTAGCTTGTACAATCCAGATTTTTCCTTTTTTCCTTTCAAAATCTCTTGTTTATCTTTATAAATTTTAACATCTTCTTGTGTAAATAATACTTCGCCACCTTTTTCAGTTATTGCTGAGACTGATAAAAGGTTGTTTGTTAGCTGTGGTACATACAAGGTGTTTTGCAGTACACAATTTTCTCCAATAAACTCGCCTTGACATTCTGATACCATTTCTTCAAGTTTCTTTGCGGTGCCAATATTTATTTTACTGCTTTCTGTATTTTTAAGTAAATTTTTGTTACATACCATATGAGTAGTGCAGCCAGAATCAACGATGAATTCAGTATTCTGACTTACATTTTTATTTTCATAGGTTAGAAAAACTGTTTTTGTTTTATCTGATTGATTTTTATTATTTTTATTTCTGAAGTAACAGTTTTCTTCCCTGTGATTTGTTTTCTTGCATATGGAACAACAGTTTTTACAATCTTTAGCAATGTGTCCAGTTTTATCACACTTGAAACATTTCTTTCTTTCCTTTTCATGCGGCTTTACAGATGTTTTAAAAGCAATTGGTGTATCTTCTTTATTTTGATTTTGTTTTTCTTCTTCTTTAATCAATCTGCTTGTTAAATTCTTCAAGGTTTTTTCTTCATCTGGAGTTGACTCCCATGCCGTAATAAAATAATCAAATGACTGTGGCAGTGCACTTAAAATTCTTGACATCACCATGTCATCTTCTATATTTTGTTTTAATTGCTTCAGTCTGTATATCACATTTTCAACATTAGCTAGGTTACTTTGCATGCTTTGACTTTTATCAAATTTGTAATTGAAAAAATCTTGCATTAGTTGCCCCTTTTTCCTATTTTCTGCACCATCATACAATTCGCATATTTTTTCAAACATTTCTTTTGAAGTTGTACACGTTAGTAAGTGAGTTATTATTTTCTTGTCAACCGTTTGTATGATTATTTTCTGCGCTTGGGCATCCTTCTTATCCCAACCAGCTTCATTTACTTGTTGTTGTGGCTCAGTTACTGTGCCATACAATCCATGTGCTTTGAAAAATATTATTACTTGAAATTTCCACATTCTGTACGTTTCACTATCTTTGAGTTTTTCGATTGACGCAAGTCCGAATTCATCTGTCGCCATCTTGCCGTTTTTTTACTTGGTTTTATTTTAGTAATTTTATTTTTATCCAACTTTATTTTTCGCAATTTTTATTTGTATCAGTTTTTAATTTTATTTTTATTAAAATTATTTTATTTCATTTTTTAAATTTTTAAACGCGTTGGGCGTTCTGGGCCCATAACCTGTTAGGTTTTGGTTTTATTTAGAAATGTAAAATTCATATTATAAAAATGATTTATTAAAAATATTCAAAGTAATATAAAAGTTCACATTTAAATGATTAAAACAGAGTGCATTTTATTAAACTTTAGTATCTGGTTTTTATACCTTTCATATTACATAATATAGATACTTTAAAAATTATAACGTAACAAATCTAGCAAGGAATCTAGCAGCGTTTCTAGCCTCGTGTGCAGTGGCCTTAACATCAAAATTAACACGTTGAACTTGCTGGCAGAAATAGGTTACCAACATTCCGCGTGACGTCACCCGTACCGATAACAGAATAGCGCGGAGAATAATTTTTACAATTTAAATTTTGTTTTTAAAGATATTTCAAAAATTCTTTCGGCATTAATTTCATAATTTTTAGGTTATGATGAGTAAAAAAGGGAAACTTCCTAATATGGTTTGTCAACGAGAGGCAGTTGGAAAAGTCCTAGCCTCATCTGCCCCCCGCCGAAATTCAACCTAATTTCTCTAGTCCAGTTCTCTCACACAGTACAGTATTTTTGTTAAATAGAATAGCTCTCGCACGTTGTAGAAATTGCCGTCAGTTGACTATTTTGTCAACTTACTAATTGCTTATTTAATTCGACGCTATACTGGGAGTTTTAGGGTCAAATCCTGGCACTGATTTTCTCCCTATTAAGAGTTTCTATTTTGTCTACGTTCATTTTTAAACAAAGCCAAAATATCAGAAAAATAAGGAACGCATCTGCCAAGTTTTGCCTCTAGGGACACCACAGAGAAAGCCATGTTTCAAAAATTGAGTGATCGCAATGAAACGATTAAATTTTGTTCTTAAAATCTAATAATCAAAACATTTTAAATCTTGATATTGAAAATTTAGGTAAGATTAAACAATACAGTGAAATAATTTTATACGATAAACGTCCTTTCTTTTGTTAGGTTAGGTTACTTTCTCGGTGCTGCCACCTACTATAGTTTGCCATGTAATCATATTATTGCTCAAAATTCGACATATGCCACTTTGCCTTGTACTCACAAACATGTTCAGCCCTCAGCTGACACTTATTCCCAAACAAACAAACATCAAGTATAGATGTCGTCAGTAGTATGGCGCCAGCGACGGTGTTTTGTTTCTCCCGTCTTAGAGTAAAACAAACATACGTAAGTGCTGTGCGAATTGGATACGATGCTTTCGGGAATTGGAACCTCAAAAAAAAAAATCATAATCAAAATAACTGTCTCATCTAGGGTTGCCAGATCGCCAAACCAAATAGCCGGACAGACAAGCCAGTTTGGCCGGACATTTGGGTAAAAAGGCCGGACAGCCTACAATAACTATAACCTTCCTCCATAAATGGGCTATCCAACAAAAAAAAAGACGTGTTGCAATCCGGGAGTGCCGGCAGAAGTGAAAACTTGAATATTAACGTCTTAATTTTTTGCATTTAGAAGCATTGTTTATTTATTGTCAACACTTGTAAATAAAATGGTTTGTATCATAGATTGCATTTTTATGTACGATATTTCAACGCTAGATGTCTAACGTTGTATAAAAAGTATCTGGCAATTACTATCACTTAGAGAGTCTCACCCAGTTCTTACTTTTCCTGACGCGAGTTTAACATTTTTTACCCATTACAAAAAAAGTGTACAACGCCGCTAAAAAAAGGTTTGTAAATAAAATGGTTTGTATCATAGATTGCATTTTTATGTACGATATTTCAACGCTAGATGTCTAACGTTGTATAAAAAGAATCTGGCAATTACTATCACTTAGAGAGTCTCACCCAGTTCTTACTTTTCCTGACGCGAGTGTAACATTTTTTACCCATTACAAAAAAAGTGTACAACGCCGCTAAAGAAGTTTTCACTTCAAAAATATAATTTTCAATTCGAATCAGTAGGTAGTTCCTGAGATTAGCGCGTTCAAACAAACAAACAAACTCTTCAGCTTTATATATTAGTATAAATATAGTCAGTTTTATTAAATATCAAAGCTGGGTCTAAACGACATCACAAAACATCCATGAGCAGAGGTGGGATTCGAACCAACGACAGTCTAATCCAACGGCCAGAACGCTGACCATTACACCACAATGTCTTCAAAAATTCCAATCAATTTAACGAAGGATGTTTTACGAAATAAATAAATTCGACTTACAGGTAACCTTTCAACTCGAAAACATGTAATTAGAAGTTAAAAATTGTATGATAAAATCAGATGAACACAAAAAAAAGCTGAAATAATAATTCTGACACATCTTGACTGCCTCGCATTTTGAAATGTCAACAAGAATGGATTAGCATAATTTGCTCTGTCACAACAAATTACAGAAGTCGCTTTCTTAATTATATTACAAAACGTAACTTAAAAAAACACATAAGTTGATTTGTTACAGTCAGATTAATTTGCATTTTCATACTATAATCGAACAAAAAGTTTTGTGGTTCTCAAGGGTGTGTGAATATTTAAAAAATCGAGACATCGAATAATAAAAGTACTTGATCGTCAAGTTAAGTAGAAAAATTATAGTTTTAAAAAAAAACTAAAAAACACGCTTTAATAACAAACCGAACTAAAATGTAGAAAACAATTTTTAACAAAATAATTCAATTATAAAAAAAAACGTGGGGTGCTTGATATTAAATGTTACAATTATTTCATTGGTACTTAGCTATTTATAAAATTAGAGTTATAATGAAAATATAGTAATTGGCACCCAACGCTTTTTTACCATAATTGAGTTATTTTGTTAAGAATTATTTTCTTTTTATTTGTTTTGCTATTAAAGCGTGTTGTTTTTAGTTTTTTAAACTATATAATTTATTTTTATTCTCGGCGAGAAACGATATTTCCTGTACGGGCCATCTTGTCGAGGCTTTCCATAGTTTCCCACAATTATCTCAGATAAATATCAAAATGGTTCCTTATTCAAGGCCATGGCCAATTACCTGTACTCAAAACTTGCCTAGTTTAACCTAATTTCCGAAAATTCCTTCATTCATCCATTGCTATTAATTACTTGCAATTGAAAAAATGTAGAGAATAACGGGAAGTGTGATAGATGGAAAATAGTAATGGTGCGAATGGCGTCTGTTATGACATAAAGTCGAGAACTGACGTTAAACGCATTTAGGGAACTAGTGGTCCTGTCCGGTTTCACCCGGGTGCAAAAGAACGAATGGGGAAGGGAGGAACATGAGTACGCACATTCATCTTAGTTTACCGAGATGAATGTTGTGTCCAAATTTCATGATGATCGGAGTTACCGTTCAAAAGTTTTTGTCAAATCAATAATTACTGTAATTAATAAAATATAATAAATATTTAATCTATAGTTACAACAGTTTTCAAATCAGCTATTAATTAGATTTATTTAATTTTAATTAGTCGTAAATAAAATAAAAATAAATTTAAAATAAGCCTTAGAAGAAAGCAATGTAGAAATTAAAAAATATATATATATATTCGCCCAACGTGGGGCTCGAACCTACGACCCTGATATCAACAGCCGCGTGCCCTACCAACTGACCTAGCCGGGCTTGTGAATGTACGACCTAATATTGATATATGTAGTTACGGCATTTCATCTGAGTAGAAGCTATTCTTGAGATACATTTTGCAACATTTTTCATTGATGCTCCGCTTCTATTGGTCGTAGCGTGATATCATATACCCTATAGCCTTCCTCGATAAATGGGCTATCCAACAAAAAATTTTTTTTTAATTTGAACCAGAGTTCCTGAGATTAGCGCGTTCAACCAAACAAACAAACAAACTCTTCAGCTTTACATATTAGTATAGATTTGTAAGTATAAAAATAATTCGAATGATTTTGAATCGAGATACTTTAATAATCGAACAGTTTGACTATTTTCACTCGAAATTTCCTATCACTAACGAAAATCCTTTGGGATTCACCCTGTACACTTTGAGTAAACCCCCACCTCGAAACAATAATGGAAAAAATCCGTTCGTCTAAAATGCAATGATAGCGTAATGGCGCAATCTGTGATCCAAAAGGATATTACGATGAGACAACACGCCATTTGAGCTAAACGAACAAATTCCCGACAGAATTGAGACGATGTGGTGCTCCGGCTGAAGACTTCGGTAATTCCGTCGACGACAAACTTTCCAACTATTTTATTCTCACGAGATTCGAACTCCGCACGCCCGCATTGAGAGCGAATCCTTGTGCAACGCCGACAACACGACAGCTGTTGTGAAACTGGAGGTGTCTTCTCACCTTAGTCGAACTCCGTTAACTATTATAATTATTATTAGAGCATCGATGCTCGATAGCGCGTTCCACGAGAAGTGAATTTTCACGAAAACTTTCACTCCTATAATAGTCAGAGTGCGTCAGCAAAAATTTTACTGACACATACTCCCTCCAAACTTTATACAGGGTGTCCCATTAAGAATGGGACATAGAACAACCGCAGATTCTCCAATTCAAAATAAAACGATTACCTAAGCGAAATATGCTTAGATAAAATGTTACTCGCTCTACCAGTGGCGTACGGCAGGAGTAAGTAATGCTTGTACCCCTTCTAAATGTTACGCCGCTGTCTGAATTTTAATTTTGACAATAATTTTAATTTTTTTGATATTTTCTAAGTCAATAATGTTGTTAGTTTGTTGTAAAGTCATTGGTTTTCGAGAAAAATATCAAAAAAATTAAAATTATAGTCAAAATTAAAATTTAGACAGCGGCGTAACATTTAGAAGGGGTACAAGCATTACTTACTCCTGCCGTACGCCACTGGTAGAGCGTACTGAACTAATTTTTTTATTGTTAGGTGCATTTTATGATATTTAACAAGTGTGCCGATTTGAGTAAAATTATACGGTGTATTAAAAAAATTATGGACATTAATAATTTTTCAGTTTTCAACTTCAACACCGTGTATTTCGGAAACGAGTAACATTTTATCTAAACATATTTCGCTTAATCGTTTTATTTTGAATTGGAGAATCTGCGGTTGTTCTATGTCCCATTCTTAATGGGACACCCTGTATATGGCTTCATTAGGCCTAGTCTGACACCTATTTCCTCTATGACTTTTCTTGATTTTGGGGCGTTTTCCCTCTAAGCTTTCCGAAAGATGTCGTTTTGACGACATGTAAAAATTTATAGATAATGTTTGTTTTTTTAATTGGATAGCTTAAAAACTTCAACCAAAACGCTAAAATAATCTTCTCTGACAAATAACATGAACCATTTAAAATGTCTGACACCTCGAATATGTTCGACATATTTTAAATAGTTTATGTTATTTGTCAGAGAACATTATTTTAGCGTTTTGGTTAAAGTTTTCAAGCTATCCAATCCTTCCTGGTTCATACGCTCCGCTGCCATCTTGCCTCTGTTTCCTACATGACCACCAGTGGCGGCATGGCTTTTTAAGACGTGGTGTTACAAGGTTAAAATAAATAACAAAACTTCATTTCTCAGTGACCAAAGCAGACGTAAGTAAATTTAAGCTGTGCCTATACCACGTTAAACTTCTTCAACGACAAATTATATTAAATGGCGTGTCGATCGCTACATAATATACCAAAATTCCCTACTTAAAGTTTACTAAAGTTACAATAAATGTTCGTACAAAAGTTAACCACAAGAAAATCTAACTATCTCGCATGCCTTACATAAAATATTCAACAGACACGAAAAACAAAACATAAGAATAAGAAAATCGAGAATAGCCGAAACCCAAAATCAAATAACAAATATAAAAAGTTAAATGTATTTGAGTCAATACAATACTTCAATCATTAATTATTTATTGATTATCATTTTAGAATGTTTCGCTCATAAATTGAGATTTATTAGTTTATTGATGGTACTTATCTATTTTCGATTATAATGGCCGACACGATTTTTGTAACACAGCTCAGACCATTATTTTCACAATGCTAATATCATAATATAATATATTAATACGCTAAGGTTAAGATGTTTGCCTCCCTTTTTAGAAAAAACCTTACAATTTCTCCACATAAATTATATATCATTTTACAGATAATTGCTTGCTCTACTGACATCGACAACTAAAAAATTTATTATTGCTTTTGTTTTTGTAAATTAATTAATTATTAAACTTATATATATATATATAGATATACATTAAGACACAATACAGCAACGCTGAACAACGCCTGCCATCTGACGGCTTTAATTTTGAAACAACGTCATCTGACCTTCATATTGTAATACAACAAAAAGAAAAACGTTATAAGCTGTGTGCAAAATTAGAAACGAATTGAATACCTGCAATAAATTTTGATTCATTAAATTGAGTTGAATGATTTATTTACATAATATATACATTAAGACACAATACTGCATCTGACGGCTTTAATTTTGAAACAGCGAGCAACGCTGAACAACGTCACAGCAATGCTGCATGATGCTATCTGACGGCTTAACTCAACGCGTTTGCTACTTGCGCCTCTATATGACAATTTTAGTAAAATATTTCTTCGATCTGTCATCTGAGCTTCATATTGTAATACAACAAAAAGTAGAACGTTATAAGCAGTGTGTAAAATTAGAAACGAATTGAATACCTGCAATCATATTTAAAAAATAATTTTGTAAAGTGATAATTATTATACTTATTTAGTGCGAATAATTCGCACAGGTCACTCTAGTCTAATAATAGAGAAAATATTCATAAAACCCTAACAAATTCACCTCTCAATGAGAGCTCATAAGACTCTTTTATTAGAGGTCATTTAAAAAAGGTGCATTTTAAAATAGAAAGATAACCTAAAATGGATTGTTTATAACATTAAACTTATTCTCTTATTCAGTCTTCTTTTGATTTTCGAATTGAGTGGTTCTGTGTAGATAGGTTCATTCTTTTGTAAATAACTGATTTTTTTTTTGTACACATGCCTCAATTTCCGCTCCATTTTTCGACATTTTTCACGTGAAAAGTAACTGATATTTGTGGAATTGCTAGTTTGAATCCCAAAATTATTATTAGTTTCAAGTTCAGCAAAAATGCATATTTTTTGACATTTTCCCCCGAAGAATACAAAAATATTTTTTCCTCAAAGAGAGGACATAAAACACTCATAATTCAGATAATTCAGTGATAGAAGATAAAACGACGAAACCGTTTTTGAAACATTAATTTTCTAAAGTTTGTATAATATGTGAGTGTTTGAACTCTGCGACGACACAATTAAGATAAGTTTCTTATGATAACATAAACACAGAGGTTTGACCCCGTGTAATACATACGAAATAACCATTGCCTAAGGAATTTATAGTTCAACGGCTTTACAGACCTATGTCCTATAGTCTTCTCCTCGGGATGTATTTTTCTGCAAAAATCAACTTGTATATCGAACAAAAGTCGTATAGCGCGAAAAATGTGTTTCGTCCAAACAGAACGCGTTCCGAAATGGCCAAGCAGACGTGTACTGAGTATCAAGTTACATGAATTAACGTTGCGCCTTGGAATTAATGAATTTCTCGTACACTCCATTTGTACCAATAAGTATTTTTGACGTGATAACGTCTTATAAATTGATGAAACACCAGCTGCACGCACGAAAATGTGTAACGTTCCTAACGTTTCGCCTGACCCTGTGCGTGCAAGCGAGAGCGCAGTATGCTTCGGCCCAAGTTTGACAGCTACTAAAATTTAGGTTATGTATTACGGAATACGTTATCCCGTAAAACTATCGTCCGTAAACCGACTTTACAGACAACAAATTTTTTTGTAGGGGAATTATAAAACGGTCGAATAAAAAAAAAAAACTTGGTGACTGATGATGAGATACTGTTTTAATAACTTGAGCGGTATGAAATAGAGTAAGCGAAAAAATAACTAAACTAGCGACAAATATTGGTTAATAATAAAATCTAGAACGGGCTTACAAACATTGGGTTGTTAATAATCCATTTGAAATTAAAATAATAGTTGGGTGACTAAATTACTAAGTGAGCAACTAGAATGCCTTCGGTAATTTTGAAGAAGATATCTTCTTTTGTTTTTACTTTTTATTTTTTTTTTTCACTTTGAGACTACAACTTAAAATTCACATTTTCATGAAGATTGAAAACCACCGCTTTGTTTGATAAAGGGGTATGCGAATTGTCTCGCAGTGAAACGCGATGGGGCAAAGGTGGAGTCTTTAAAAAAATAATTCCGGGGTGAACGATAAACGGGTATGCGAATTGTAATTCCGGGGTGAACGATAAAGGGGTATGCGAATTGTTTCGCAGTGAAACGGGAAGGGGCAAATGCGGAGTTTTTAAAAAAACAATTCCGGGCTGAACGATAACGGGGTATGCGAATTAAATAGTTAATTGTTTGAATAGAACTGCGTTTTCTAAAAAATGTATATTTAATTGACAGTCAATTAAATATATATTTTTTAGAAAACGCAGTTCTATTCAAACAATTAACTATTAACAAAATGCCGCTCAGAATAAAAAAATCATCTGCCAAATTTTGAAAAAAATGCGGGACGTAACGTTGACAAACAAATATTAGGTCGCTCAAATATTATGAAGCTTCCCATTTTGTATTTTAAGTAACTCAAATGGATGTTTGTAAGTTGGTGTTCTGTTGATTTTTCATCACGCGCAGTCAGTCGCTCACTTAGTAATCACCCAAAATTGTAATTTACAGTCACTCGTTTAAATACTACCCTTTTTTGTATGAACCGTTCGGTAACTAGTGATATTCTATCAGCTAAGGTAATTATATAACAAATACAGCATCAACGTTTACATGCGAACGCATCAACTGCAATGGCGGCAGTTGGTTTTATGTTGAATGTTACGTCATCAATTAATGGTTAACCCTTTCGATCCCGACAGATCACATCTGTCCCAGTTTAGTTTTCTCTTCCCGAAAGGAATGTAGGACAATAATTCATTTTGTGCCGAATAATTATATTACCTGCAATCGTACTTTCCCGCTCCCAAAGCAGGGACCAAACAAATTAAACTATATAAATGCACATCAGAAATGTGTCAAAATTCAACCAAAAAATTATCAAAATTCCCCCAAAAAATTGTCAAAATTCATCCAAAAATTTGTCAAAATTCATCCAAAAAATTGTCAAAATTCGCCCAAAAATTTGTCAAAATTCATCCAAAAAATTGTCAAAATTCGCCCAAAAATTTGTCAAAATTAATCCAAAAAATTGTCAAAATTCGCCCAAAAATTTGTCAAAATTCATCCAAAAAAATTGTCAACATTCGCCCAAAAATGTATCAAAATTCCACCAAAAAATTGTCAAAACGTACCCAAAATTTTTCGAAATGATTTGTTTTCAATTTGCGGCCCTCTGGAACCAAAATTCAAAAATAAATGTAGCCTATCGGCTATCATACCCGGGCCATAATAACGATTCGATTGACACCTTATTTATCAAAATCGGATGAATAGTTTAGGCGCTACGGTGGAACATCCGTAAATACAAACATACATAGACTGATTAACTCATAACCCTTCCTTTTGGGTTCGCCGTAGTCGGGTAAAAAGTATTACAAAATGATAACAAATTAATTTTTGCGTGCCCTTGACACTTAGTACCCAAGGCTGAGTCCCCATGTAAATCCGCCTAGCTCACTGAGAATGGAAATATGTACGAAAACACTTTATTTATTCATTTATTTATTTATTTAAGGAGGTTGATGCGTTACAGTCCAAATCAAAAGAAAGTCGAATTCTAAATGGGAACTTTTCCATAATAAATTTTTACAAAAGGTTATAAATCGATGATACCAATAAATTATTGTCATAAAGGCATAAATAAATATTTTTTTTTTAATATTAATTAATTATTTCAGTATTTTACTTAATGGACTAACTTTTGAATTTTTTGTACAAAGTTAGGTTAGTAAAAATAAATTAATGTAAATATCTGTATTTGACATATTTTTTGCAGTAAATAATTAAAAAAAAATTAGAAGTAATAAAAATTAAAATTAAATCATAAAAAAGTGGAAAATTCAGTTAAAATTGTTAAAATTGTCAAGATTAAATGTCCATAATCGAAAAGTGTAAAGGTTTAATAATTTTTTTAACGATTAAATAATTAAATTGGAAAAACTATTAAAATATGCGTAAGACATCGATGCTTTACATAATAGCTAGTTTTCGGAACTGCTGTCATTATTTGGTTATTTGCAAAAAATTGGTTGTCTGTAAAGTCGGTTTACGGACGATAGTTTTACGTGATAACGTATTCCGTAATACATAACCTAAACCTCCCAAAATTTGGTTTCAATCCGCTTATCCTTGGTGTCGGAATGATAAGAAATGTTAAAAGTGACGTTTGCAACTGTCAAAGTATTATGTTCTAATAATAATTAGTTATTCCAATACTTAACTTAGAAGGCTTTGCATTATACAATATACTAATGTCAAAAAATTGAATTAAACATTAGAAATACAGCTGTTTTCATGTTAAGACAAGACATACGTTTGCTTCTAATTTCCATGTACGGCAAACAAAGACAACCGACCGCGTCGCGCCATGCATTACACAACATTGCATTTATACAGCTATTTTTTTATATAAATTTGTATAAAATATTTTTCTATATTTTGTATAAAAAAACTGTTAGGGCAAATTCTGTTATACGAAATCTATGTAAAATGTTCTCCTCTTTCGTTTAAGACTGGTTTCAAACCGATCTGATTTAAATTGAGCGAGAAATTAGCAAAAAGCACGCACAGGGTCAGGCGGAACGTTACGCGTTAGGAACGTTACGTTACACTTTTTCGAACATGCAGCCGGTGTTTTATCAATTTATAAGATTGGTGATTCATCAATTTATAAGACGTTATCACGTCAAAAAATAAAATGTACCGTTTGCATGCTAGGTTGACATATTTTCCATAAGACTACATGCAAAATTTTTTTTTAAATTTTAACTTCATAAATCTCCTACTGATTTTGGATTTTTTAAAGAAAATTTTGTCATAAAAAATCTATTAAAAAAACTTTATTTCAGATTTTTGTCATTATCTTCGTAAAACGGCTCAACCTCGTTAAAACAATAAACACAACGGAACGTACAAAATAAACAAAAACAAAATAATAATCTCAATTGAAAGACGACAATCACTGTAAATGATGCATTAATTGTTAAAAACAATCGTTTTGGAATACTGCCGATTTTCGAGACACGATCTCTCGATAGCCAACAGTCAGCACAGAACGGCTCGACCACAGCCCAAATATATACTACTTACAACGTACGAACACAGAAATGGGCTTATAAAGAGGCTTTGTATCTGTATATGTACACATGGATAGCCATGCACAGTTTTATTCCGGGTCGACAATGAAAATGCAATGAAGAAACCCATAATATAAACATACCTACATATGTGTAACACCTGTACATGCATGGACAAATAAAATATATGTATCCGGCTAATTTTTAAGGTGTAACTTCTCAGGCGAGTTGGGACCATTTAATATTTGCATTAAATATTAAATAGGTACTAGCAGTGTATTTTTAACAATAATAAAAAAAACTCCGGGTGGCAGTGCCAAACCCTGCCGACAATATAGTGTATTTGCTTTTGTAGGTAGTGTGGCTCTATTGTATGAACTTAACTTTGTTTTTGGACAAAATAAAAAAAATTACCCCTTAATATACCCCTTAGTCGGGTAAAAATGAGAGCTGTCGTAGGACGCCTGACAGATGTGAAACATAAATTTTAGCGACATTCTAGTAACTAAATATCGCCCTGTAAATAAATTTCAACATGTAACTAAATTTTGCTCTGTCATCTAGTTGTCGCCTTTAACAAAAGCCAAGCTATAATCCAACGGATACACAAAAGAGGCGTCACGCGCTGTGAGCTAACGAAATACTAGTAACTAAATTTCGCCCTGTTATCTAGATGTCGCCTTCAACTAAAGACATGTTTAAATGGTATAGTGTTTGTGGGGGTTTGTTCATGTCGCTCACGTGACAAGATACTGCTCCCTGATTGGTTCTTGATCAGAGAAAGCAGAGAATCTAGCAAGAAAAATAGCCCTTGTTCCAATTTTAACATCCATTCAGTGAGCAAGCAGGCGAGCCCGCAGTGATGTCATTTCAAGCCTCGTAGCCAGCCTGCAGAAGTCCCAGCAGTGTTTCTCTAGCCTCGTGTGCAACGGCCTTAACTATGATCGTATTCAAATTTGAATATTTATCTACCCACTTCTTCACTCTTGAGAGAAAAGTGTACTTATACTATTGCACATACCATCAAATTGAAGCTTTTTGAAAAGATGAGATTCTGATCTATAAAACAGAACCATTTTTAAATCCATTCGAGTTCATAAATACTACTCAAATTGTAATTGAAAACCACGAACAGCATTTGTCGGTTGGTCTGTACATACGTCAGAGCTCGCAATTTTGGTCGGATTGCCTTGGGTTATATTTTATTTACTTTGTTTACTATCAAACCAGAACCCTATTTAAATTCACTAAAATGTGTTCAGTAGTTTAATTTTAATAAACAGTTTTATTTTATTATTTTTGACACCTAATAAAACAAAATTTATGTTTTGCAGTTATTAAGAAATTATTACTGTAAAGTGTAGTATATTACCGTAGAATCAGTACTATCTATACTCTATACTAATATATAAAGCTGAAGAGTTTGTTTGTTTGTTTGTTTGTTTGAACGCGCTAATCTCAGGAACGACTGGTTCAAATTGAAAAATTTTTTTTTTGTTGATAGCCTATATAAAATCAGGCTACGACCATTAGGAGCGGAGCATTAATGAAAAATGTTCCAAATGTATCTAAAAAATAAGCTTCTATTCAGGTGAAATGCACTAACTAAGTATACTCATATTAGCGATGTAAGAATACAACGCCGGCTAGCGCAATCGGTAGAGCACAAGACTGTCAATACCAGGGTTGTGGGTTCGAGCCCTACGTTGGGCGAATGCATTTTTATTTTTTTTTATTTTCTACATTGCTTTCTTCTAAGGCTAAATTATTAGTTAAAAAAAGTATAAACACTGCTTTTTATCGACAAAAAATTTTGAACGGTAACTCCGATCCTCAAGAAATTTGGACACAACATTCATCTCGGTAAACTAATAATATGAATGTGTGTACTCATGTTCCTCCCTTCCCCATTCGTTCTTTTACACCCGGGTGAAACCGGACGGGACCGCTAGTTCTTCTATACGTCGAGAACAGAGTACGCACTGCAAGCGCTTTGTGGCCGACCGGTCAACGCGTACGGCCAGTAATGGAAAGGTGTCAGGTTCGATTCCCGACAACATCATTGGAATTTTTTTTTCTATTCCATTTTATTTCCACTTGTGTTTCTCTTGCAGCAATATGAATCACTGCAGTTACATTGTCAAAATGCATATTATATTGTCAAAGTTTTCAAAAAAGAGAATTTATTTTGAGTGTTTGTTTCCAGTTATTTTCCTCAGAATGATTTTAATACGACATCAACAAAATTGTTGATCTGCGATCGAGACAAAGCTATAAAAGGTAGAAGACACGTCTTTTTAAATTTATTGGAAAAGTTTCCAAACTTTATAAATACTGGCAACACGTCAAGTGAAACATAGAGGATTCGTAGTTGTGAGAACTTTATCAAAAAAGTTCTGCGCACAAAGGCACAGGAAACCCGCACTGCCTAATCACATATACCGGGTGCATACAAAAGCTAGGCATGGACAATAAAGTTAGAATTAAAAAAAACAGGCTTTTATCGCAATGTGAACTAAAAAGTAAAAATTGGTTGTCTGTAAAGTCGGTTTTACGTAATAACGTCATAAAGAAACATTGATAAACTCTCTGACAAGAGAGAGAAATGCGTACAAGCCAACGCTTGGGCCGATCGTGCCTCTCTATCGCTTATACCGCGCTCTCGCTTGCACGCTCAGGCTCAGGCGGAACGTGACACTTTTTCGTGCGTGTAGCCGGTGTTTCATCAATTTATAAGACGTTATCACGTCAAAAATAATTTTTTAATATAAAGATTTTGTTCAACAGCGACATAATTTAATATGAATAAGTTTAAAAATAATGAGAACAGCTTATTTAAAAAATGTAATTATTTCAAGCTGAATAACTTCTAATCGCTGTCGAACAAAATTTTTGTCTTTGAAAATTATTTTTTTTTACTTTTTTGTTCACTTACTATAACAGCGTGTTTTTTTGTAGTTTTCTTGAAGTCTATTTTTAATTATAACATTTATTTAGCACACTTATTTATTAACTATGTTCATTTATCTATTTATCTTAGCAGTTACCTCAGTACTGTTCACGGTACTGACTGTCAATTTAAGTCACAACTATTTGTCGATTGTTAACTCGATGAAACACACTGTATCACTGACCTTCACTGAGCTATCTCGTGGTATATATATGCGCTGGATAGTTCTTTTTATCTTGCTTTCGTTGTTGTCTGGAATTTGCAAACTAAGCCTTTTTACCTACGCATATTGTTATTGTTTGAACAATCAAGCCGATTGTTGTTCCACAGCAATTCGTGTGTCATTGTTAGAATGACGAGCCGATTGTTGTCTCACGAATTTCTTTGTCGTCACAACGGAGAGCGTGTATTAGTTACAGATATGGCAAAGTAAGCAAATTGTCGTTGTGAACCCGTTATATATTTTTTTAAAACATTTCTTGCACATAATTTACACTAGACTGTACACAGACAGGTACATTTATGTAAAAGGCAAACGGCGTGCCGGTTGACTACGTAAGAGCATCGAGGCTTCAAAAAGCCATAAACCTTTTTACTTTCTCTTGGAACCATCAACACGAGCGCGAGTCTTACTGTCGAAAGTTTATTATACGTTCTAACAGTCCTAGTGGTCCTACTAGTCCTACAAGTCTGGCCATCTACGCTTCATTCATCGCCTCAACACCGAACAAACTTTATTATTACCGTATAAAGATTTAAGTTTCAGTATATAGGCCGTGACAGAATTTTAGATATTTTATGTCCTAGTAACCCCACTTGTCTGACCAATGAATGGATAGAGTTATTAAAATTTTGTAATAAAAAAATTGGTTGTCTGTAAAGTCGGTTTACGGACGATAGTTTTACGTGATAACGTATTCCGTAATACATAACCTAAATTTATATAATAATTATAATAATTCGAATCTATGATATTGCATCTTTCGCTTCAAATTTAAGTAAATTTTATTAAGTAGAATAATAAAACACTATAAAAAGTACACTATTATTATATAAAAAACAACTATGGCATGTATCTCTTTTGCGCATGCGCCGATGTTCCCCAAAAACAATAGGCCACTTCATATTTGCATATCAAACATCCTCCCAAAATTTGGTTTCAATCCGCTTATCCTTGGTGTCGGAATGATAAGAAATGTCAAAAGTGACGTTTGCAACTGTCAAAGTATTATGTTCTAATAATAATTAGTTATTCCAATAGTTAACTTAGAAGGCGTTGCATTTCACAAAATACTAATGTCAAAAAATTGAATTAAACATTAGAAATGCAGCCGTTTTCATGTTAAGACAAGACATACGTTATTTTCTAATTTCCATGTACGGCAAACAAAGACGACCGACCGCGTCGCGCCATGCATTAGACAACATTGCATTTATACAGCTATTTTTCTATATAAATTTGTATAAAAAAACTGTTTAGGCAAATTCTGTTATACGAAATCTATGTAAAATGTTCTCCTCTTTCGTTTAAGACTGGTTTCAAACCGATCTGATTTAAATTGAGCGAGAAATTAGCAAAAAGCACGCACAGGGTCAGGCGGAACGTTACGCGTTACGCGTTACGAACGTTAGGAACGTTACGTTACACTTATTCGTGCATGCAGTCGGTGTTTTATCAATTTATAAGATTGGTGATTCATCAATTTATAAGACGTTATCACGTCAAAAATCTATTTTTAACGTCTATTCTTTTATCTATATTTGTACTTCATTTGAACTGTCCGTTAGCTGACGTCATTTTCGCGTTGACTGATCAGATGGAACGAGACTACCTCTGTATCTAGGTTAGCTTTGATTATGGAGGGTAGAGGATAAGGAGAACCATTTCTGTGTACGAAAAGTGTCCGTCAAAAAGATTAAGATGGCACTACCGTAGGAAGAGTGTCAATTTCTCTCTGATGATTTTATAGGTTATATTTACAAATAATGTTTGACTACGTAAGTGATTTAGTTTAAGCAATCTGTCTATACAATTTTATATTTAGAAAATTTCTTGGGAACAATAGACTTGTAATGCAGTGTGATTAATTAAAACATTTTATTTGCTAACGTTTCGACTAAATCTAGTCTTTATCAAGGCACTAAAATATGGTGTATAATTGTATTTTAGCGCCTTGATAAAGACTAGATTTAGTCGAAACGTTGGCAAATAAAATGTTTTAATTAATCACACTGCATTACAAGTCTATTTTTCCCAAGAAATTTTCTAAATAAAAAAGTAAGTGATTTAGGTTTTATTTACTGTGAGTCTCCAAAAATAAAAATATTTCATTTCAGCACACTTCACTTCATCTACAAATGCTAAGTTTACAGTAAACACTTTTTCTACACTAGCACCATTTTGGTCACTTTTTGTACTGTTATTTGACGCTTTTAGATGAACACTTTTTCAGTTTTACTCCCATATAAAATGGTTCTCTTTATCTCTACTCTCCATACCCTTGATTATTAACGTATAAAGATTTGCCTCAAATGCAATCGTGACAAACTTCAATATATTCTGACCCCACTAGATGTCCATCAACACTGAAGAAACTTTATTATCGCATAAAAATTTAAATAGGCAGGCGGTGACGGAATTTTAAATATCGTGCGTCCTGTAATGACCACTGTACAAACTATCGACTGGACATAGAGTATAAAGTGAGCTGTGGACTAAATGAGCAATAAATCATGCAACAGTTACAGAGTATGATCTCATGTGGCCGTCAGATGTCGTTTATTGAGAAGCTCCGCGGTTTAAAACAATAATAACAAGGCAGTTCAATCTCGCTCTATTGCCAGCTGGCGGCGCTAGTAGTCTTCGAGGAAATAAACGTCGAATAACGTAATTTTTTTTACATTTTTCCTAATAATAATGAATGTATTTTTTTCAGTGCAACACTATATCTCCTTAACTGAGTATAAAAAAAAGACGGGTTGCACTCCGGGAGTGCCGGCAGAAGTGAAAACTTGAATATTAACGTCTTACGAATTTTCGATCAAAATGGTTTGTATCATAGATTGCATTTTTATGTACGATATTTCAACGCTAGATGTCCAACGTTGTATAAATAAAAGTTTTCGTCTTACGAATTTTCGATCAGGTCACGTGTCCCTGACGCGAGTTTAACATTTTTTACCCATTACAAAAAAAGTGTACAACGCCGCTAAAGAAGTTTTCACTTCAAAAATGTATATAATTAAGGGTCACTTGTACGGCACTGGATTAAATTTAATTTTACGTGGAGTTATAACGCGTACCCAAGTTAAGGAAGGCAATTTTGAAGATTTATTGTAGAATAAACTTCACATAATTAGCAGTTGTTCAATAAAAGTTGGATAAGATAACTTCATTTAGATTATTATTATTATATAACCGTGTAGGGTACTACGTATAATGTTCTTTCTAAATCATAATAAATACTTGCGTTTATATTTTAAAACTAATAAAATAATTAAATTTATGCTTAAATTATTGATTAAGGTTTTTATTATAAAGGAAAAAAATACAGTACTGCCCAAAACCTTTTGCCTTCGACTTGCTAACGCTTGAAATAACATTTTGGGGTATTTATATAATCTGATCAATTGAAAATATTTTTTTAAACTGTGTATACAACAAACATCTATTTAACTTTCTATTATTTTTTATTAACTTTAAAAATTTATGATAAATAGAATAAACAACTTTAAAATATTATATAATGTAATGTTGTAAAGCATATACGTAAAAAGAGCAAAACATTTATAGGCAATTATTTTACATATTTGTTGTTGTTGTCAATGGGGACGGTTTTCCGAAAAAAATTATTTAGTTAACATTAGGCTCCCTTTTTTAAAAATAATGTTGCGTGATCTCTGTTGGGACGATAATGTGTTCCATAGAATGTTCCAGACAACGACAACAACAATCATGGAAAGCAGGTAAAAACCCGACCTTCTTAGAATTTCCTGGAGAAGGCAAAGCATGTAAAGAAAGGTTAAAATGTTTCTAGAACATTCGACAGGCGGGGGACGAAGCTATAAAATGCAAGCGGAGTGGTTGGCAAGGGATTCAGTCAGTTGGTTACTTGCAGCGCGTACGTACAGTAGATTACAGATATAAATAGTTCAGTGTCGGTACAGCAAGACCGAGGTAGCTGCTAAGATAGAAGATAAATGAGCTGTGTAAACCATTGAATGCAATTATATAAATCTGGTTCTACATAAATAGCTTCTGTGTTGTAAACAATCGTGTGAATATAGTTAGTAGAGAAGTGCGAATAAGTGTACTAGATAAACTTCGGTGTGTTTGTGCGTTGTAAATATTTTGTGTACATAATTAGGATTTTATATTCTTCTGTTGCTTAGTTTTCTATTTTATTATTTATAGAACCATTAGTTTTGTTTCTGTTAACGTTATTATTATTGTTTGTTAAAGAAGTACGTTTTCGTTTGTGAGTTTAACTGTTTTGTTAAACGTTTATTATTGTAAATAAATAATTTCCACCACGGACTAGAACAGTTTTGTTACAATAAATTTAAAACATTTTTCTCAACGGAACTGTATTCTTGTTAAGATGACACCATAATTAATTCAAAATTTTAAATTGCATTTAATACTATAAAAAGTTATTTTATGTGTTGTACTCTCTCAATAGGGCTGTGCGCTCGAGCTGTAAATGCCGCGCGGAACCCTATTTTCAACGTTAAATTAAAACTACAAATAATAGAGATAGAGTCCCGGGAGATGGGACTTTTTTATTAAAAATTTGCTCCTCTTTAAGAATCATTTTTCCGATTTTTGGCTATTGCTTATAGTTTTTCAGATATTAGCGAAATACTAATGCCTTTTTTCTTTCATCTTAATTTGCTTATAACTTTTACAATTTCTTATATGCTAATAAAATATTTTAATACATTCCGAATCGAATGAGCTATCTTTTTTTTTTGTACGAGCTATTTCAAGCCGTTTTTGAACTTGCGAACTACACTATAGCGGTTGTGAAATCTTTTAATTTTTTTTTTTTAAAAATACATTATTATTATCTAGTTGTAACGTAAGTTTGAACCTTTAAAAAAACGAGTGTGACTTAGACCACATGACTGAAGTAAAACTTCTTCCTGTCATAATTTGTTATTATTCACCCGAAAATTCACAAAATATGAACTTCAAAATGAATTTACAATTTTATTCACTTTAAACGTAGAATAATATGTATTGAACAAAATATTAATTTATAAAATTGTTCAAGAACTAAAAGAACAGTCTAATGTAAGAAGAAAGAAATATAAACATAAAGATAATGAAAACAAAAGTAATACATTGCAATTACTTAGCTCTCGTTGGATTTTAAGCGTAAATCTTTATGAAATATTATTTAGCTCTTTCTGACACTCGATAGCGCCACTGGCAAGCAAAGTATGTGTCATTCTATTGTTAGTACTGCTTATATTTTCGGCCACCTGATGGCGCCACTAGCCAGTGAAGTATTTGTTGAGGAAGAGAGAAATAAAATGTGCGCGCGCACCTCTCTCTCTTGCCCCTACAGTAATATACGAAACGTAACTCTCTCTCTTTCTATATCTTCACTAACTTATATCTCCCTCTCAACTTCCGTTCGCCTCGCCCGATCACACTTTTCGTCACGCATTCACCAGCTTACTCCCCAAGTAAAGCGTGCCTAAAGAAGTTCAAAAATATGAGACAAGTTCATTGTCAGACCAAAGATTCTTGCAAGGCACTCTGAAATCCAGCATAAATACGATACCGACAGTAAATTTGAAATGTTGTGGATTACCGGATATTCGAAATATTCGATTGTGCATTAAATTAACAAATCAATAAATAGATAACATAATTATACTGACCACTGGAACTATGCGACAGTACTGACGCTGGTTGTGGCGTATTGTCAGGTCGAACCTCCAATTCGACGCTGTTACCGCGATAGATTTTAAACAGAGTTGCTTCACATCGCAGTCTCACCGGGCCAGGCACGACGCCCGAACCGACGCCGCTTAGCTCCAGTCGACTAGTTGCCGTCTCCAAGGAATCGGGATGCTTCTGGATCGACGTCGCCGTTGAACCCGGCACCTGTGGAACAAATACACGAATTATACTATAAACTTTAGAATTTAGTAGCTTCGCAAAAGAAATTGAAAATCCTGGTATTAAAAAAAAGAATAAATCTTAGCACGTGTCAATTTTTTATGTTCAATATGCGTTTAAAACAGTGGCAGCGTTGAAGAACAACCAAACTGTTAGGTACTTCATAATTTTAGAAAGATCTAAAAAACTGGCATGTTATTAAAAAAATGTACGTCTTTCAACAGTTTTTTTGGAACCTGTCCGAAGTAACCAACCTCCCCCCTCTCTCCTAACAAAAAAAATGAACTATTTAAAATGTCTAACACCTCGAATATGTCGAACATATTCGAGTTGTCAGACATTTTAAATGGTTCATGTTATTTGTCTGCAGACAACACAATTTTAGCGTTTTGGTTGAAGTTTTGTAGCTATCCAAGTAAAAAGAAACAGTATCTATAAATTTTTACATGTCGTCATAACGACATGTGTCGGAAAATTTAGAGGGAAAACGCCCCACAATTAAGAAAAGTGATAGAGGAAATAGGTGTCAGACCAGGCCTAATGAAGCCATATACAAAGTTTGGGGAGAGTATGTGTCAGTAAAATTTTTGCCGACGGACACTCTGGCTATCTTGCCCAGTGCCCCAAAAAAACTAGAAACGACCCTGCAGACAAATATAACATTTTCTACGTGGGGTGTAATGTCAAAAAAAAATCCTTAAGTTGGTATCAGAGCACGGTTTATCCGTTAGCGAGTCCCAGATAATAAAATGATATTTCAACCAATCGAGCGATACAGCGGCAGTAATGTCTGATTCCCAATTGTGTAACACAGTGCGGAGCCAAAGAATCCCACTGGGGCATTATTTTCAGTTTAACGTCCCCGGCAGCTAGCTACTATATGGCATGGTCGCGCGTGTTCCCAGTTAGACCAATGCATGTGTTCAAATATTTTATAAATAAAGCCGTGTACAGACAACATAATATTGTGACGCATCCTACTAACACTGCGCGCGGATAGCAGATAGACGAATAGAAGAGTTCTGAACATTCGAGAAAAAAAGTCCGCAGAATTGCGTAGAAGAATATCGACGTAGGTTGATTTTTTCCAGAATGTTCGACTATACGTATACAGTATGTAAACACGTAAGGTGCACATAGGGAAATTAACATTGGGAAAAAATGACTGGATCAGAGTGAGCCTTGAAATCTTGTTTTTCAATTTGACAGATAATATTCTTTTGCAAAATGAATGTGTATACTACCGAAGAAAATATTCAAATGATTACAACATAATCGGACTTTTTTTATTAATGGGACATTAAATTCCCAAAAATACTTAAATATGGTGCGAGATCAAATATCTCCGCCTATTCGTGTTGAACCTAAAGACATTGGGTCACTGATTTACCAACGCGCATACGTCATACCAGTCAGACAATTTTTTAATGAAATGTTTCCAAACAGATGAGTTGTTTTTTTGTTTTATTTTTGCACAAAAAAATTAAAATAATGATTTATCTATAAGAGCTTTTAATTATTAAAAAAGCTAAGTAAAACAAAAATAAATCAAAATAAAATAGAAATCCTTAAGATTACCACGATAATTCAATAGAAATAACAATTAATGCAGTCATTGCTAACTCTGATCCAAGTATTTTTTCCCAATGTTTTTCCCTATGTGCACCTTACGTGTTTACATACTGTATAAATAGACCGCGCCTGCAGATCACAGGGCAGACACAGTTAAAACGATATAGTGTTAATCTTCACAAAAAATTCCGCAGAAATAAAAAATTAATGTTAGTTCAACTTAGCTCCATGCCACGTCGCGTCGGTGCGACGAATGCCATTTTGTCTGTAGTCGCCTTAACTACCTAATCGATATTATCAACATCCTTACTGTCCCACTTTCAATATTGGAAATGCGTTCCGTTGGGACATAACCGTTTTAACAAGATATCTAAATACCCTTAAAAACCGAATATCTGTGCTAAAGATTAAAAATTTAATGAAACTTGAACATTTTAAAATTTCATGAAAATTCTAGCATTTCATATACAAAGAATTCGTAATTTATATTTTTAAATTTTCTTGCCGCAAGTTTTTATCGATTTTGCAGAAACTCTAATCCGAACTAATATAAAATTAAATTTAATAATGAAAATGAAAATAATAACGCGTTTAACGTCAGTTTCTCGACTTTATGTCCAGACGCCATCCGCACCATTACTATTTTAGATCTAATACACTTCCCGTTATTTTCTACATTTTTAAACTTCCACTTAAATAATAGCAATGGGCAATTAAAGGAATTTTAGGACATTAGGATAAGGTTGGCAAACTTTGAGCATAGGAGTTTGACAAGTAATCGGCCATGGCCTTGAATAAAGAACCATCTCGATATTTATCTGGAATTATTGAGGGAAACCATGGAAAACCTCAACAAGATGGCCGGTACAAGAATTACTGTTTCTCGGCGAGAGGCAGCAGAAAAGTCCCAGCCACATCTGCCTCCGCCGTGATTCGAGCCCGGTACCTCCCGAATGCGAGTCTAGTGTTCTCACCGCTACGTCACCCGCTCGGTAAAATAAAAAGTATAAAATAAAAATTAAATTTAAATTTTGAAAAATCCCCGACGCAAAAGGCAAACCTTTAAAAAATAAAAAAAATATTTATAATTTCTATTATATATTATGGCCCGATGTACCAGCTATTTGTTCATTTGGATGAAATATTTAATACAAAAATGCATCGGCGACCACTGTAAAATAAAAATACTGTTATTGCAGGATTTCCCGACACATCTGTGAATTAAACATTTTATCCAAACGAAAAATAGTCGGCTCGTCAGGTCAGATAATATAGTAAAAAATTTCTTGCATTTTTTAAACGTTCGTTTCTTGTGTCGGAGATTTTTTAAACTTAATTTTAACCGAGCGGGGTGACGTAGTGGCGAGAGCACTAGAATCGCATCGGGGTGTGCCGGGTTCGAATCTCGGCGGGGCATATAAGACTGGAACTTTTTCCTGCTGCTTTTCGCCGAGAAACGGTAATTCCTGTACCGGCCATCTTGTTCCATCAATAATTCTAGATAAATATCGAGATGGTTCCTTATCCAAGGCCATGGCCGATTACCTGTCAAACTCCTATACACAAAATTTGCCTACCTTATCCTAATGTCCTAAAATTCCTTCATTCGCCCATTGATATTAAATGGAAGTTTTAAAAATGTAGAAAATAACGGGAAGTGTGATAGATGGAAAATAGTAATGGCGCGAATGGCGTCTGTTATGACAAGTGATGTGCCGAATCGTTAAAAATGTATATCCGCGGATACGGATCTGAATACGGATATTTGGTTTCAAGTTCTGTGGATACGGATACGAATCTTAGCTTTCTTAAAGTACGCGGCGGTAAATATTGCACATCGACCTTTGAAAAAAGTTATTGACCTCTTTAAGAGTTAACTCTCATAACAGATTGTCTCTTTCCAAAGATCAATGTGCAATATCTCATTATAAAGATAGTTTTTTAGTACCTTTGAGTTATGTACTCACTACGATAAATGTTTGCAATATAAAGGTGCCAAATACGATTTTAAAAAATAAAAAATAATCTGAATGGAATTTAACAGTTTTTCATTATTACCTAATCACCTATATATATAAAATTTCATCTATGAATTGAAAATTAATAAGGTAAAAGATCCGTAAAAGATCCGCCAAAAACTAACAGATATGGATATGGATCTTTCTGCTCCGTCGGATATCCGCGGATACGGATATCCGACACATCACTAGTTATGACATAAAGTCGAGAAACGGACGTTAAACGCATTATTATTTTCATTATCAAGAATAAATTTAATTTTATATTAGTTCGGATTAGAGTCTCTGGAGGTAAACCAAAATCGATAAAAACTTAAGGCAAGAAAATTTAAAAATATAAAATTACGAATTCTTTGTATATGAAATGAGAAATATTGCTACCCATTACTGCAAAAATCTGCCTCACATTTCAAGAAAAATGAAAACCGGTTTCATGAATTAAATACTTGAACCGGAAAAAACAATTTTCTTTGTGTTCTGTTGAAAAATTCGTTCAAAAAACAATAACGTGTTATTAAAATACGAACTGAAAATATAATACCTGTATTTACAGTTTTCTGATACGACTTAAAAATTTGAATAGATAAAATCTCGTTCTATTTAAGCTGAAATAACTGCTTCCATACAACAAGTTCACTGGCAAGATACGAACATTTTTTATTCATGAAAAACGGCGAATATTTAATAAAAAATAAAACTCATACTGCGCTTGTGAAACACTGCACATTTACACAAAATGCTGTTTTTATTTAACTTGACCTGTCGCAACGAGAAAAGATCAAAGTGCAACAAAAAAGATCGCTCACTTATTATTACTTATTTAAATATGTCTGGAATTTTATTTTTCACAGAGAAGTGTTTATTCAGTATATCTATATACATATATACAAAATTCTCGAGTGACAATTTTGACCGCGCTAATCTCCGAAACGACTGAACCGATTTTAATGAAATATTGTAGATGCGTCTTGCTCGGTGCAACTGACGCTATAGAATAGTTTTTAATAAATATTTTGTATAAAATTACGGTGTTTTCTCAAAAAAACTGTTTTAGTAACATGTGACGACATCTGATAGAATTTACTCAAAGCTATTAGTTCAGAAGCAAACAAAAAAGACTGTTTTAGTACTTTGGTTTCAATCCGCTCATTCGTTTGACCTGTATCGTGAACACAGACAAACCGATTAACAGACAAACAAACTAACAGACAAACAGACTAATAGACAAACAGACTAAACGATTAACAAACAGACGCACACAGTTTCTTTTCAAAACTGTGTTTTTTGAATTCGGGGGACCTCAAAACGAAGAGATATTGTAAAATTTTGTTAGATAAGTGCTTTTTGACCTAAACTAGTACCATTCCATTGTGGGTTGGAATGGTAAAATTAGAAAAAATCTTTCATTTAAAAATGAGCAGAATAATAAAATTTATAAGAGAGAGAGAGAGGGAGAGACATTGTAGATTATAAACATTCGACATTAATTAAGAAAGAAAATAGTTTTCATTTTCAAAACACTTATCATCTTATGTATATGTATATAAAATAAACGTAACGCGCGCCAATTCGACTTCAATTACTAATGCTTTTGAATTCCGTATTCGCGATACACAAATACTACCCGGCGATAATGGGTTCTTAACTCCCACTCCCATTTGTACAATACAAACTATACAGTCGATTTCAGTGGCTCACGTCCCGCCAAAAATAAACACTACCGATTCGTTCCATAATAAAAACAGTACACCTGTTGAAAATTTAATTACATCAAATTGTTGCCAATGTTGGATAATGGCGCCCATTACCCAACGTTGGCAACAATTTTAAAACGTGAATATGGTTCAAAATCGAGCTTAAGGGACCTATGATGTATTGAATTGTGAAATTTCTCCTCAAAACGAATTATAATAATAATACGTTATTATAAAGTTTTTGAAAGCTTAAAGAATCAGTTTCATGAATATATAATGGCTTGAATGGGAAACTAAAATTAAAATAGCAACCTCTTAAGGTTGAGCTACAGCGCTCATCTTTAGTGAGGATTTTTTTTAAGTAAAACTTCTTTACGCACGCTTGACTTGAGTAGTAAGCTGGTGAATGCGTGACGAGAGATTTACGAAAGTGTGATCGGGCGAGGCGAACGGAAGTTCAGAGGGAGATATAAGTTAGTGAAGCTAGAAAGAGGATGACAAATACTTCACTGGCTAGTGGCGCCATCAGGTGGCCGAAAATATAAGCAGTACTAAAAATAGAATGACATATACTTTACTTGCCAGTGGCGCTATCGGGTGACAGAAAAAAGTTTTGTAAACCTACTTTAAATAATATTTACGCTTAAAATCCAACGAGAGTTAAGTAATTGCAATGTATTACTTTTGTTTTCATTATCTTTATATGTTTATATTTCTTTCTTCTTACATTAGACTGTTCATTTCGTTCTTGAACAATTTTATAATTAATATTTTGTTGAATACATTAAATATTCTACGTTTAAAGTGAATAAAATTGTAAATTCATTTTAAAGTTCATATTTTGTGAATTTTCGGGTGAATAATAACAAATTATGACACGAAGAAGTTTTACTTCAGTCGTGTGGCTAAAGCACACTCGTTTTTTTACATTAAATAGAAAAATTTAAAAGGATAAGAGCAAAACAAAATAATATTTTTTTTTATAATCACCCAACTATACAATAATGATATAAAGTTCCAAAAGATAAAATACGGCACTGAACTATTTAGATTGGAGTCACCTCAGTCGCATACAAGACATTCTAAATGTGAATTAATGATCGCCAATTCACACTTAAATGAGGTTTTAGATTGCTTCATCAAATAATCTATTATAAACACAAAACATGTACATACTGCACACTCGATATATAAATCGGCAGTCAAAAGACGAAACAGTTTATATCGAAGTTTGAATATTTTTTATATCCTTATACATTGTAACGAAACTGACAAAACTGATCATTGTTCGTGGTAAAAATATGTATTTACACAAAAATAAATATTAAGGTAGTACGAGCACCAAGGTAACTTTAAACAAAAGGCTTGATTTTTTTTATATATTTCGGTAAATGGATGATATGTTTTCATTGATTTCTCCAAAACTAGTCGGTGGAAATTAAAAAAAAACTCTTTAAGTTAAAGTTACAACCTTAATAAATTATTGAAAATAAAAAAAAAAAACAAAAAAAAACCCGTTGTGCCCGACTAATTAAAAAGATATTTAATCTTTTTAATTAAATATCTTTTTAATTAGTCGGGCACAACGGTTTTTTTATTTTCAATAATTTATTAAGGTTTTAACTTTAATTTGAATAGTTTTTTTTTTAATTTCCACCGAGTAGTTTTGGAGAAATCAATGAAAACATATCATCCATCTACCGTTTTACCATAAAGCCAATGTTAAATATGCCTACTTTTGAAGTCATTTATTTATTTAAATAATCGGGCAACCCCCCTAAAATTTTCAGAATTGGTTTAGACTTAGTCCAACTTCATATAAAAAAATCAAGCCTTTTATTTAAAATTGCCTTGGCGCTCGTACTACCTTAACAAAACAAACTAAAAGTACCTACAATAAAGCAAAAATTAAATAAATAAATATTCTAATATATAAAGCTGAAGAGTTTGTTTGTTTGGTTGAACGCGCTAATCTCAGGAACTACTGGTTCGAAATGAAAAAAAATTTTTCGTTGGATAGTCCATTTATCGAGGAAGGCTATAGGCTATATAATATCACGTTACGACCAATAGAAGCGGAGCGTCAATGAAAAATGTTGCAAAATACAACTCAAAATTTGTTCGTCCGACAAAAACTTTTGAACGGTAACTCCGATCATCATGACATTTGGACACATCATTCATTTCTGTAAACTAAGATGCGTACTCATGTTGCTCCCCCCATTCGTTCTTTGCAACCCGGGTGAAACCGGGCGGGAACACTAGTTATATTAAATGACAATCCACATAAAATTTAAAAGATAAATTCAGTACGCTATGCCGCTAAAGTTTAATGAATCACTTACTAAAAACTATTCTTTTGAAAGATTTAATAAGTAATCACAACTTGAATGATAAATTCATTTCATTTAATGAATGAATTCATTCAATAATAAGAATCGGTCCTTGGAAGGTTAAACACTTGGTACAAAGTAGAAACTTGAATGCTGACAGACTCGTGTTGCAAATAAAGCGAGACGAAAGCGATACAAGAGGCAGTATTAAGGGCGTTGATAGAGTCTCGTCTCACCCGTGTGCCCCCGTCCCCTCCTCCAAACTCCAAACACACACTAATCGCCCCTCACTCATGTGCCAATATACAGATTGTATCAAATCAAAACGGTCCATAGAACATTCTGTGTGTAAGACAGAGGCGATATATAAAGCAGTAAGTAAGAATGAGATAAATGATCGTTAATAGTTACTGTGGTTACGTAAATAAATAATTACGTACACTGTAAATCTTTTTGCCACTTTATCAATTAAAACAACTAAACTGTAATATTAATTCGTATTAGATTTATATCTGGTACAAAAGTTTTAACAATACTTTTAATAATTAATTTATTAAATGTTCAAAAAGACCTCCACGTTCTGCCAAACAATATCCTAATCGATTATAAATATTTTCCCTCACATTGGCTAACATCTCATGGTCAACGGACTGACATGCATTGGAAATCTGTATTTTCAATTCGTTCAAATTATTAGCTCTATTTTCTTGAAAGCCATAAATTTTGGATTTTTAAATCCCCATAATTTAATTGTTATTAATTATTATTTTATCAATAATTTCACTAGTGAATACTGACATTTGATAAAATTGTGATTTATACTGTAGAAAACAAAGATGATACTATCAGATTGTATAACCACAGGAACTATTAGCGATCATTTATCTCATTCTTACTTACTGCTTTAGTGCTTTATAAGTATAATATCGTCTCTGTCTTACACACAGAATGTTCTATGAACCGTTTTGATTTGAAAAGAGAAAAGGTAGATTATAGACGCTTGACAACTAAAATCATTATAGTGGCTTGGGCAAATGGCGGCCCGCGGGCCGGTTCCGGTCTACAGCACAACTTTGTCCGGCCCGCGAAGCATTTTATAAATTTTAGAAAAATAGTAAAGAAATAGCAAGGGGCCCAGAACAAAGGATCTAAGGAGTTTTTTTTTTTTTGCTCTTCAAATGCGAAAATAGTAATTAAGGACCTATTTTTTTGCTCTCAAAAATTTTTGGCCCGCTATCAAATTTTCTTCAGCTATGTGGCCCGCTATCAAATTTTCATCAGCTACGTGGCCCGGCGATCAAAAGATTTGCCCGTCCCTGCAATACAGGGTGCCTTTTAAAACCTGAACAATATATTATTTCGTAGAGGAACAGTTTTCAAAAAAAAAAGTTTCGGGCAATTGTTGCAGGGAATCAAGGGGGGGGACATTGTCCAAATTTCATGATGATCGGAGTTACCGTTCAAAAGTTTTTATCGATAAAAAGCAGTATTTAAACTTTTTTTAACTATAATAATTTTCTTAAAATTAATTAAATGAAATAAAAATAAATTTAAATGTAAGCCTTAGAAGAAAGCAATGCAGAAAATAAAAAAAATATATATTCGCCCAACGTGGGGCTCGAACCCACGACCCTGATGTTGACAGTCGCATGCTCTATGAGCCACCTGAGGTTGTGTTCTCACAACGCTAATATGAGTATATCTAGTTAGTGCATTTCACATGAATAGAAGCTTATTTTTGAGATACATTTTGCAACATTTTTCATTAAAGCTCCGCTCCTAATGGTTCGGTCGTAGCGTAATATTATATAGCCTATAGCCTTCCTCGATAAATGGGCTATCCAACGAAAAATTTTTTTTCAATTCGAACCAGTAGTTCCTGAGATTAGCGAGTTCAACCAAACAAACAAACTCTTCAGCTTTATATATTAATACATATATAGATTTTTCATTCACATTCCGAATTTTCCACTCTCAGGCGTTGTCGTCGTTTACAGAAAACCGCATTTCAATTGATCAAACCGTTTTCCAGATAAATGGCGACATTCGATTGCACAAACAAACAAACAATATCTCAGGCTAAACGCATATACCTTCGTTGTTCCGTCGTGGGTAAAAAAAAATTTTCAACCAACCTGTATAATTGTACCGGTGTGTTACAGTTTGGGGGAGGGGGTTGTTACAGTGTACAAAAGGCAGACACATTCATTCAACCGTGCAGCTCTCGTACTTCAAGAGGACTGTTTCAATTTACTTTATCTAAACACATCCATTTCTTCACTCTCCTCAACGCCAGTGGCTCACGTTTCACACTACATTTTTTTTATCATTCATTATTATGAAAGACTAGTTTCCGGTCTGCGTATTTTCGTTTGCGTTTTCAGTAAGAAGCACTATTGCCTTCAAACAAGCACGGTGTTTTGAAGTAAAACTTCTTTAGGCACGCCTGACTTGGGGAGTAAGCTGGTAAATGCCTGACGAAAGCGTTTGCGGAAGTGCATCATCGGACGAGGCGAACGGTAGTTGAGAGGGAGATATAAGTTAGTGAAGATAGAAAGAGAGAGAGTTACGATTCGTATATTACTGTAAGGGAAAGAGAGAGGTGCGCGCGCACATTTTCTTTCTCTTCCTCAACAAATACTTCACTGGCTAGTGGCGCCATCAGGTGGCCGAAAATATAAGCAGTACCTACTAACAATAGACTGACACATGCTTGGCGCCATCAGATGGCCAAAAATATAAGCAGTACTAACAATAGAATGACACTTACTTGGCGCCATCAGGTGGCCGAAAATATAAGCAGTACTCTTTACTTGCCAGTCGGGATCTATATGTATTATTCTACGTTTAAAGTGAATAAAATTATAAATTCATTTTAAAGTTCATATTTTGTGAATTTTCGGGTGAATAATAACAAATTATGGCAGGAAGAAGTTTTACTTCAGTCGTGTGGTCTAAAACACACTCGCTTTTTTTTAATCCATACAATATTATAAATGCGAAAGTAACTCCGTATGTCTTGCTTTCACGGCTAAACCACTGGGTCGATTGTGATGAGATTTAATATGGAGATTTAAACTCTGGGGAAGGACATAAACTATTTTTTTCCAAAAATTAATCCCTAGGGGGGTTAAGTGCCTTCTCATAAAATAATTTTTAACTTTTAACGCGAAATTTTGATGCGCCCAAATTGTGAAACGGTACTACACGTTTGCAAGTTTCTCATCTGGGTCGAAATATTACTATTATAATTAGTGGCTTTGAAGAAGACAGTGTTTTAATACCACGAATACCAAATATGCCAGCGGATTAGCATTTTCAATTACAATTCGTTTAGAAAAACTATACCTACTTTTCGCACAACCAGCTATTAAGCTATATATGTGGCTTGCTCACGTGTATTTAAAATGTCTGACACCTCGAATATGTCGAACATATTCGAGGTGTCAGACATTTTAAATGGTTCATGTTATTTGTCAGAGAACATTATTTTAGCGTTTTGGTTGAAGTTTTTAAGCTATCCAATTAAAAAAACAAACAGTATCTATAAATATATATTAGATATCGTGTCCATCGAGATAATTAGATAATAAGAAAAATCGCAGGATTGTGGACAAAAAGTTATTTACAAAGTGATTATAAAACCGCGTTAGCATCTCATCATTTCGACACTGGACATAAATTTCTATTTAATGAAGTTCAAATATTAGATAAGGAGTCAAATTGGAAGAAACGCAATATCAGTGAAATGTGTTTTATTAGAAAAAACAATTCTATTAATTACAGAACAGATACTCAAAATTTAAGTAGTCAGTATAACTAGGTATGTTATAAAATTGAACTAACTTTCGAATTTTTATTTTTATTGTTTTTGTCTTATATACCTTAACTTTTGTTAATTGCTATAATTAGTAATTAATGTTCATTTTCATAATAAATTATTGTTTTAAATTTTCACATTTGTACTTGAAAAAGTCTAAATCTATAGTCGAAACGTCGTACACTAAATAAATAACTTTTTGTCCACAATCCTGCGATTTTTATTAATAAGTATCTGTAAATTTTTACATGTCGTCAAAACGACATCTTTCGGAAAATTTAGAGGGAAAACGCCCCAAAATCAAGAAAAGTCATAGAGGAAATAGGTGTCAGACAAGGTCTAATGAAGCCATATATAAAGTTTGGGGAGAGTATGTGTCAGTAAAATTTTTGCCGACGGGCACTCTGACTACCACTTGTGGGTTGGATAATTCGCATTTTCGCTCACTGCCCAAGACAACTAATTAAAGAATTTCAACATACGCCACTGTCCACAACAGTACAGAGATCGGGGAGTGATATACGTTAAGGTGTATCAATGTGTCTATGTTCAGTTTTATCTATCTGCGCCGGTCCAAAACTAGTACTGCGTCTAATCCGCGCTGAACAGTTGTATTTAAACCCTTGCACAATCAATGAAACAGGAAATATGGCAACACTGGCAATAATATTAATTATCGAACGAATAAATAAGTGTTAAGGGAGTTGATAAAACGTGAGGAAGCGGGGCAAGGGAAAACTCCTACAGTAAAGCATAGGACTAACATGCCATTGCCAATGTTAAGAACAAAAACTTGAGCAGTGAAAAATGTGTCCACATGACTCTTCATTGGGAGCTGGCTCCGTGCGCTCCGCTCACTAAAAAGAGTCGCTCAGAGCGAATCGTTCAAAGGAGCGACACTAGACAGTACGCACTACACAAGTGTACTGACTGCAGAGGTGTGTCATCATTGCACAGCACAATACACACACTCAACTATGGGCTCATTTATGATTCTGATCTTATATTATTCGCATTTCGGATAAACTATTAATTATAATAACAGCTTAACAATAATAATGTTTACTGTTACAATATTATATCTTTGGCAACGACGTCAATGTGAATAGTTTAAGTCACTGTAAGCTTAGAACTATTTCACTTACGTTGTATCATCCAGCAAAGATAACTCCGTACGTGCAAAATTCACTAGTGCCGCTGTAGCCTATGCTGTGTGCGCTCTGTAAATGTGCGAATACAACAGTACATATATAGCTCAGCACAGAGCAATGCCGCCTTCTACCTGCGCTTATTATTGTTACAACATTTGACATAAAGCAGTGTCGTCACCTGCTGGAAGGATTGGGGGCGTGTTACAATAATGTTGACGAGGCCGGAATCTTACTTTCCCGGGCCGAAATAATTGAGCCCATCAGTCCGTTCAGTGGTATTCGATTTTATGAACGCTCACACATCCCTACTGTTAATTAAACCGCACATCTACAATATATGAATTCTGTTTGAACTTCCACAGTGACAAGTCAACTGATTTGACTAAGCCCCATAACAAAACTGCATCGCCGCACCATAAGCGCGGGTCACACTAGGCTGGTTGCCAGCCGCGAGTTGTGGAAGCCGCTACTGTCAGCCATCAATCAGCTTGGTGTGAGCATAAAATTCGCCGCTAGCGCCGCCAGCCGGCGAGTATTTATCAGCGGCTGGTGAAATTGGACATGTTCTATTTTGATATCCAGGCAGCGGCGACTAGCAGGTCACGTGACTCACTCGCACCCACTACCACCAGCGAGCAGCGCAGTCTGACCGAAGCAGTGCATCATAGGCGAGTAAACAATCACGTACTACGTGGTATATGTTCGATGACGTAGTGACCGGAATGGCAGCCACTACTCGCGGTAGACTAGCGAGTAGCAGCCGTAGTGTGACCGGGCTGCCCGCCGCTTCTTGCTGGTGCTACTGTCCGCCGCTGATCAGCAGTGGCTGACAAGCAGCCTAGTGTGACCCGCGCTTAAGCAGTGCATCATAGGCGAGTAAACCATCACGTACCACGTGGTTTATGTTCGATGATGTAGTGGCAGCCACTACTCGCGGTAGACTAGCGAGTAGCAGCCGTAGTGTGACCGGGCTGCCCGCCGCTGCTTGCTGGTGCTACTGTCCTCCGCTGATCAGCAGCGGCTGACAAGCAGCCTAGTGTGACCCGCGCTTTAGCCTAACCATAATATATATATACAACTGATCCGACGATAGCCAACAACACAAAACGACACGCCTAAAGCGTTTATCACCGTTAATGAGTCTGTTAAATAATTCAAAGTGTTAGTGAATACACTTTTGTTCCAAATCGACGACCTTAAATTACACGTAATTATTCATCGATTGAATCGAAATTAATGTATCAAACAAAATTAACACCTTTGAAACATGCAGTAAACACATCTATTTCATATACAAATCTTTGATTAACGTCTGAATAGAACTCTTCAAAAAAAAAACTGTTTTCGTGTTGGCTATGCCAAGTTGGGTAGGTTAATTCCAAAGAAAGTTTATTTTATTTTGGTCTTTAATGTTTAACTATTATTGGAATAAATTATTTCTAATTCTAATTCTAAAAAAAACATGTAGCGACATCAGATAGAATTTACTCAAAGCGATTAGTTCAGAAGCAAACAAAAAAAAACTGTTTTAGTACCAAATAACGACATCTGTTAGAGTTCGCTCAGAAGAAAATCTAATAGAATTTACTCAGACGACGGGCCGCAAACGAAATACATTTTGCAGATCTGTAAAAAACTTATTGTTACCAAATAAGACAAATGAAAAAAATTTATGATCAAAAGATGCTATTACATTTTTATCACGCTTTTTTCGCTTCTTGCATAAGTTATGCCATAGTTGTTTGGGGTGCTTCTATAGAACGAGATAGAGTTTTCATTACTCAAAAGAAAATTTTAAGAATAATATTTAACAAAGGAAGTAGAGAGTCATGTCGTCAACTATTTAAAGCAAACAAAATATTAACATACTACGGGATTTATGCTCTTGAACTGCTTACGCAGATGCATAACCTACATTATTTCAGTAAATTAAACGAAAAAAATAAATTTTATTTCACACGACCTACCAAAACCTCTATTAAGCATAATACAACATTTTTTTAAAAAAGTCCTATATATATTGGCTATAAAATCTACTCAAATCTACCGGATGATATTAAATCTAGCAGTACCTATCACCATTAATTTTAAAAAACGTTTGAAAAAGTACTTTTTAGAATCTGTGCCTTATGATCTAAATGATCTTTTATTGTAATGTATTTTATATTTATCGACGATTTGTATCCAATTTGGCTACACAAATATAATTAATAATAATACTATACACTTTTGCACATAATTATGTATTTTTGCAATCAAAATTGTTCTATGCATAGTGTAGATGCATATCTTAATATCTAATGTATATTTTTTTATCTGCGTATTTTCTTGCATTTTGACTTGTCATATTCAACTTGTATTGACAACATGACCAATAAAATATTATTATTATTATTATTATTATATCTATCGCACCCGGATTAAACCGGGACGGACCGCTAGTATTTAATATTTTTCGTCCATTTGCCTGCAAACATTTTTAATGAATTCATGAATTTTAGTTGTAGTAGGTATTTATTTACTTTCGTAATGAAATTAGTTTTCATTCAGTAAATAACAATTTCACTGTAGTGACATTTATCACCCTTAATAGTCCCGTAATGGCTCTACCTAAACCCCGAATTAAATTTTATCTATTCACTATTGTAACAATACAAGTTCATTCCTCGTAATATCGCCCGCTCGGCGCTCCTTTACTGAAACTGAAAACTACAATTTATTCGAGCGCCGAGTTAATCTCGCTTGAAAGATAATCTTTAAAGGGGGGCCCCCATTGTAGGCCTAACGCCTAGAAATGTCTGAATGCTAATATATATTGTTTCACTTCTCATAACATTAGTCTACACTCTACAGTATGTAAACACGTAAGGTGCACATAGAGAAATTAACATTGGGAAAAAATGACTGGATCAGAGTGAGCCTTGAAATCTTGTTTTTCAATTTGATAGATAATATTCTTTTGCAGAATGAATGTGTATACTACCGAAGAAAATATTCAAATGATTACAACATAATCGGACTGTTTTTATTAATGGGACATTAAATTCCCAAAAATAATTAAATATGGTGCGAGATCAAATATTTCCGCTTATTCGTGTTGAGACTAAAGACATTGGGTCACTGATTTACCAACGCGCATACGTCATACCAGTCAGACAATTTTTGAATGAAATGTTTCCAAACAGATGGAGTTGTTTTTTTTGTTTTATTTTTGTACAAAAAAATTAAAATAATGATTTATAAGAGCTTTTTATTAATAAAAAAGCCAAGTAAAATCAAAATAAAACAGAAATTCTCATTACTACGATAATTCAATAGAAATAACAATTAATGCAGTCATGGCTAACTCTAATCCAAGTATTTTTTCCCTGTATATCAGATTATGAGGACGGAGGGGAAATGCAGGGGTAATTGACAGATCGCGCTCATGGTGGCAAAACAGGAAACTATGTGACTATTGTTTCAAAACCACCATAAAAATGTCATGTCGGTCTATAGTACATTTTCCATTTGTAATGTCAATAAACTAGGACAAGAAGCTCAAAAAAACGGATTTTTGAGCTCAAAGACCGAACATAATTGTCATAGAAAGATTGTTATTTTACTGATGAAATTAAATAATACGTTAATAATACAGACATAGTATAGATGAATTTACCATATTTGGTGCAAAATTAAGTAATATATAGAATTTTACAAGCTTTCATTTAATTATATCTATATTCTCTTTGGTAATTAAATTAAAGAGCCGTATAAAAATTAGAAAAACCAAACAATAACTCTACTTTCTTTATTCCAATAAGCTAAAAATAAATCTTTTTGAATTAAAGAAACAAAATTTTAGTATCGTCTCTTGATAAGAAAAGATTTATCTAGTCAAATTAAATCCAGGACTTTGAACAAAAGTCCGCCCGGACGCTCCACGGACGTCCTTAAAAAGAGGACAAATCCTAGTCTATAGTCAAACCTTTGGAGCTATATTTATATGTAGTCAAAGTCAACCTAACCACAAAATTTGGCACCTTTTTGCTGTATTCATCGAAATTAACTAATTAAAAATCATTGAAATTTTAAACCCATTTATAGTGCAAAACCCCTTTGGGAGTTTTTATTACTATTTGAGGTAAACACGTAAAAAATTTGGTCCAAGTCGAACGTATCCCCTAATCAGAGCTGTACACATTGTTTATTCGGTATCGTGGAAATTATTATTAAAATAAAATAAAAAAGATATTGACAAAATTCCTCAGCCATATTGGAACCGCTATCTTGAATTTTTAGTAACTTCATAAAATCGTTTAAGTGTATTGTCATCGGAACTACACGCGTATACAAAATTTCAACCCAATCGGGTAATCGGAAATGCGTCAAAATAGACTTGCAAGATTTGTAGCAAACAGACAAAGCAAATAGTTCATTTTTCTCCTTAACCCTTGACTTTCTTGAGTAATATCATAAAATATTGAAAACTACCAATTTAGCCATCGATAAAAAATCATCTAAAATGGAAACATATTATTTATATCAATTGAATTTTATTTTCCTCGTATTTCCATTTTTATTTACACTCGAAAATAATTCTCCCGTATCATAAAAAAGTTGTAAAATATAAATATACAGTTACTGACTTCAACTGATTACGTGATTTAGACCCCAACATTTTGCGACATCCAAACAAACTTTTTTTAAGTGACATATTCAATTTTATTTCGACTAGCAGTAAAATAAAACCGGGTACTTCGAAGATAAGTGTTATATTATCAGCCTTGTTTCAGAACGATTTGTTGTGGCCACGATGCAAAACTAGTACACCTTTGAAGGGGTCACATCTACCTGAACGCGTTCAAAATGAACGTTTTTAGGAATTTTTTTAGAGTGTAGAGTGTAGAAAGTTAATCTATACTAATATATAAAGCTGAAGAGTTTGTTTATAATATATTTTAGATATAATGTGGTATGGTTGTCCGGTGTCTGTATATATAGTACTAACGGATTATAAAATCCACATACTGTGAGAGTTGTTTTTTTTAATGAATTATACAGACGTTAGCTCAATTAGTTCAAATAAATAAAAACGTAACTTAGTTTGTAATTGAACAGTTTTAAAGATTCATAGAGCGAATTTTCAGTTTTAATCACTTTTTTTGTACCTATCTTCTATCTAACTATACTGATATATAAAGCTGAAGAGTTTGTTTGTTTGGTTGAACGTGCTAATCTCAGGAACTAGTGGTTCGAATTGAAAAAACATTTTTTTCTTGGATAGCCCATTTATCGAGGAAGGCTATAGGCTATATAATATCACGCTACGACCAATAGGAGCGGAGCATCAATGAAAAATGTTCCAAAGTGTAACTCAAAATTTGTCCGTCCGACAAAAAACTATTGAACGGTTACTCCGACCATCATGAAATTTGGACACAACATTCATCTCGGTAAAAACTAAGACGAATGTGCGTATTCATGTCTCTCCCCCATTCGTTTTTTTGCACCCGGGTGAAACCGGGCGGGACCGCTAGTATTTAAATAAAACAAAATAGACAGATTATGTAAGTTTGAAAAACAAATGAAAATTTTAGAAGGTCCTGTTGAAAAAATTGTACCTCACTGTCGGAATACAAAGAGCTCTTCGCAACGTCCTAGCTTCTAATTTCTTTTTTTAATTATTTACTGCAAACAATATGCAAAATACAGATATTTACATAAATTTATTTTTTCTAACCTAGCTTTGTACAAAAAATTCAAAAGTTAGTCCATTAAGTAAAATATTGAAATAATTAATATTAAAAAAAAAAATATTTATGCCTTTATGACAATAATTTATTGGTATCATCGACTTATAACCTATTGTAAAAATTTATTATGGAAAAGTTCCCATTTAGAATTCGACTTACTTTTGATTGGGTCTGTAACGCATCAACCTCCTTAGCTTAAAACTTTACACGTGACAATCACGCGCATGCGCCTACACTCGTGCGATGACGTCACAGGCAAAATGAATCGTGCGCGACGAACTCGTAAAGACTTGCCCCACCCGTTGTGGACTCCACCGTTGTTAACGCAATATAAGTCCCGTATAGTTAGTCGTAGTTAGAAGAGCGCTTGAAATCTAAGGGTATTTGGTAAGACAAAAAAGTTCGACCAGCTATCATTGTACGAGCCAATAGACGTTTTCAAGTCACAAATGATTTTAAAATTAAGTGGCAACACATCGCTGTTCTGAAACGGATTTCACTTTTATCTGTCATTCCGAGAATCATAGCGAAATAATTTTTTCACTTCATAAAAAAACCATAAAATATCTAGCGTGAAGTACATAGATATAAATCCTTGTAGGGGAAGAGGGTATAAAGGATCATTTACTTTAACATAGAGCATTTAAATGAATCCGTACAAATACATTGATCACAAAAAGTAAGGAGTAGCAGCACGATAGAAAATATTCAGTGTCCAGGATCTATCAATATCTAACCACAACATTCAAACCTCAAAGCTGCTTGCTTGGAATTTATCTGTGCTTTTACGTAATTAATAATAACATAAATCATTTAAAATGTCTGACACCTCGAATATATCGAACATATTCGAGGTGTCAGACATTTTAAATGGTGCATGTAATTTGTCAGAGAACATTATTTTAATCAGACATTAATCAAAGTTTTGAACATTATATTTTAGCTTTTGGTTGAAGTTTTTAAGCTATCCAATTAAAAAAAACAAACAGTATCTATAAATTTTTACATGTCGTCAAAACGACATCTTTCGGAAAATTTAGAGGGAAAACGCCCCAAAATCAAGAAAAGTCATAGAGGAAATAGGTGCCAGACTAGGCCTAATGAAGCCATATACAAAGTTTGGGGAGAGTATGTATC
Source organism: Xanthostigma xanthostigma (assembly GCA_963575645.1). Classification (NCBI taxonomy): domain Eukaryota; kingdom Metazoa; phylum Arthropoda; class Insecta; order Raphidioptera; family Raphidiidae; genus Xanthostigma; species Xanthostigma xanthostigma. Next base: position 8,568,085 of record OY754464.1, read on the forward strand.
AATAAAATGTTTGCCGACGGGCACTCTGACTATAAGTAATTAATTAACAAGCGTACTTTCGACCGAGGTATGAGGCATGACGCGCAGTATTTCACCACGTTTGTATTGACTCGCTTTTCGTGTCTGTCCGGGTGGAACTTTGTAATTGATTTTAAACTAACTTCCTGATGAGATAGAGACTTGAAATTTTTAACATAACTCAGAATTAGATGACAATACGAGAAAATACTAAAATAAAGAAGAAATTAATAAAAAACATAAACAAATTTTAATAAATACATATATATAATTCATTCTTACTTATTTACCGTTGTACAACGCAAATCGATCATCGGTCTTAGCTCAGTTGGCTAGAGCGTCGTGGTAACAACGCAAAAAGGTCGCGGGTTCGACCCCCCAAGGGTCATATAATATTATTATTTTCTTACGATGTATTTTTGTTTTTACCACGTTTTTATCAACTAAAAAGAAGAAAATAATAAAATAAATAAAACATTTTTTAATATACTTATTACGTTTTTAAAACAAACCAAAAAGTAAGAATTATTTTTTTGTAGGATTTGAAACGAAAAATGTGGGGCGCATTATTCGTTTTATCTCATAAATAGATTTTTCATTATTAGCTACTTTCTACACTTCTTATATAACTGCCGCATGCTCCCCGCATTTTTCGTTTCAACGTACAAGTTAAAAAAATTATTTTAAACTTTTTAGTTCGTTTTAAAAACGTGGTAGTTTAAACATTTTCGTCAATTATTTTATTTTTCGTCATATTTCGGTCGACAGTTATACAGTTCATTAAGTTATTAGTATTATAAAATGGAGTGCAATTGGCGTAATTCGTGTTCCATTTTAACATGCATATTGTAGGAAGGTGGACACCCTTTATAAAGTGTGAACATTACATGTTGAAATACGTAAAACGGAATAACTTCTGCACTCACAGTAAACTACTACATATTACGTAATATAACTCTGAATTAGACGACCATTTCAACGGCTAAAATTGACTGACGTGACACCCTCAAGCTTCTATAAAACGCCATGGATGCCCAATTCGTAAATTCTAATACAATACCTTGCGGCCCGTGACTGTTTTATAATTAAAAGTCTTATATACCTGCCTACATAAATAAATAATTAAATTAATTTTCACAAATCCTTTTTCTTGTGATATTGAGGATGTATCTAGTCATTTACAAATGAACGTGATTGATCTCCAATCTAATGATACTCTCAAAAAGTCTTTCTTTGAAATGAAAGATCTTAATAAATTTTATGTCAGTTTGCCATCTAATTTTGACGAATTGAAAAGGTTTGCTCTGCAATTGATTACAATTTTTGATAGTACCTACTTGTGCGAACAAACCTTTTCGATTCTCAATTACAGAAAAAATAAATATACTTTTCGTCTCTCAGATGAGCATTTGAGAGCTATTCTACGAATTGCAACTACAAACCTGTAAGCTAACATACAACAAATAACCACTCAAATACAACCTCAAACGTCACATTAATTTTTGTAAAAAAATAGTTCTATTTTGAAGTTCTCAGTTAAATTTTTAATAAAATTCACATAAAATGTTTTCGAATTTTTAATATCACAAATACCTATTATTAAAATTATGAACAAGTGCGGCCCGCCTTTATTTCAATTCGCCACTATCTAGCCCCTTGCTTGCCAAAAGGTTGCCGACCGCTGCTATAGTCTACAATCTACACTGTAAAATAAAAATAAATAAAAAAAAATGTTTAATATACCGCGTTTTTTAAACGGACTAAAAAGTAAAAAATAATTATTTTAACTTGTAGAATTTGAAACGAAAAACGTGGGGCGCAAAAATTGTAATTGAAACTGCTAGATCTGCTGCTAGGTATGAGCAAGAACCAATCAGGAAGCAGTATCGTGTCACATAGGCACTTGAACAAACCCATAAACCAAGATGGTGTCACATTCTGTTCAGAGTCAGACAACAGTCACGTTTTTCTCTGTGTTTATATTCGAACTGTCACTGCGCGCGCACCAGATCTATCCACAAATCAAGCTTGAAAAATAGTCTCGTGTGAAGCGAGCACTTAACAGCAATCAAGAAAAACAGCGCTAGAAAACTAGTAGGCAAATCTAGCAAGGAATCTAGCAGCGTTTCTAGCCTCGTGTGCAGCGGCCTTAATAATGCAAGGTATGATAAAACGACAATGTTGTTGTTCAATAACTGCACACTAATCAGGGAACACCAATATATAAATTTTCAATTAACAATAGCACTACGAAACTAGATATATATTATGTAGATTTAGCAGCCCTCGAGCTAGCAATAAACTGCGACCAACGTTACCGGATGTAAACTACAACCACTTCCGGTGTTCATTTCATTCACAGGACGGCCAGTTTGGCTGAATAACTACCGCAGCTTTAAACATGCTAGCCGGCATCAACTTATATGGCGCAACGTTAATATTACAACGTGTTCAAAAACTGCTGTAGAAGAAACTCTACCTGATTTCCAGTAAAGACCTCTGCACACGAGGCTAGAAACGCTGCTAGATTTGCCTACTAGTTTTCTAGCGCTGGTTTTCTTGATTACTGTTAAGTACTCGCTTCACACGAGACAATTTTTCAAGCTTGTTTTGTGGATAGATCTGGTGCGCGCGCAGTGACAGTTCGAATATAAACACAGAGCAAAACGTGTCTGTTGTGTCTGACTGAGCGGAATGAAGCCATGTTGGTTTGTGGGCGTTTGTTCAAGTGCCCACGTGACAAGATACTGCTTCCTGATTGGTTCTTGCTCATACCTAGCAGCAAATCTAGCAGGGAAAATAGCCCTTAAAACCTATCTTGTGAGCTAGCAGGTCAGCCCGCAGTGACGTCATTTCCAGCTTCGTACCCAGCCTACCGGCTAGCAGAACTCCTAGCAACGTTTCTAGCCTCGGCCTTAAGGGATCGTCCATATATTACGTCACACGTAATGGGGAGGGGAGGATATTCAAACAACTGTAGAGTAGTATCGTTTAGAGAAGATAGTAGCAAGCTGGGGAATTTGCGTAGTAGGTACTCTCTATACATGAAATAGTGAAATTTTCATTAATTGCGTAAGTGAAGCTGTATTCACGTGATAATCAGTGATTTTCACAACAAATTAGTGAATTTTCACTAATTTTACTTTCCAAAAAATTGAAATAGTGAAAATGCCACTATTTGAAATAGTGACTTCTGACTTCCGTAATAGTGAATTCAAGTAAAATTCACTGTCAGAATAGTGACACCCCTGATTTTATACGTGTCGCTTGTGCCGCCTCCATACAGCTATTTACTTTCTAAAACTGAACTAGTGAAAATGTCACTATTTGAAATAGTGACTTCTGATTAACTTCCGGAATAGTGAATTCAAGTAAAATTCACTGTCAGAATAGTGATACCCCTGATTTTATACGTGTCGCTTGTGCCGCCTCCATACAGCTATTTACTTTCTAAAACTGAACTAGTGAAAATGTCACTATTTGAAATAGTGACTTCTGATTAACTTCCGGAATAGTGAATTCAAGTAAAATTCACTGTCAGAATAGTGAAACCCTTGATTTTATACGTGTCGCTTGTGACGCCTCCATACAGTTATTTACTTACTGAAATAGTGAAAATGTCACTATTTGAAATAATGACTTCTGATTAACTTACGGAATAGTGAATTCAAGTAAAATTCACTGTCAGAATAGTGATACCCCTGATTTTATACGTGTCGCTTGTGACGCCTCCATACAGTTATTTACTTACTGAAATAGTGAAAATGTCACTATTTGAAATAATGACTTCTGATTAACTTCCGGAATAGTGAATTCAAGTAAAATTCACTGTCAGAATAGTGATGCCCCTGATTTTATACCTGTCGCTTATGGCGCCTCCATATACAGTTATTATAGATACTTATTATTATTCATGTAGAATGTAGATCGTTCTATAGCAAGTTCCTTGTAAACCGATAAGCAAACAAAAAATATAATTTATCAGGTAATCTAATTGGATTGTTTTAATTATATTTTCATAGATTCAGAGCAAAGCATTGCGTGTATACTATTGTTTTTTACTGATTTTAAAGTATAGTCAATGACATAGGATCATAACTAATAATGAATTAAGGTTATGTTTTTTGACGCGAATTATCTAATTCTTTTTCGTCAATTTTTAATGGACTTGTAAAAATATAAAAGTGAATTATACTAGTGAAAGTAACGAATGAATAAAGATTTAAAAAAATCTGTAATCGAAAAGTTGTTGATGTCAGATGGCATTTAAATGGTCACTTATATAATTAATGAATTTTTATATTCACTAATTCATATTCTGCGTGGTACGATTCTAGCATTGACAAAGAATGAATATGCACTTGTAATTAGTGAAAAATCACTGATTCATGTTTAGAAAGTAAAAAGAGTGAGAAAAGCGGTCAGTAGCAGCGTGATTTCAGAGGCAATCATAGGCGGTATCTGTTGAACAATTCTCGGTGAATCACCTCCTTGAGTAAAAAGAATGATTAATATTTTAAAATGGCGATTGACATTAAAAGACTTTTGACTAGTTCTGTAGCAGAGAACATAGTAAAGGACGTAGTAGTGAATGCTTTCAACTAATCAGTGGACAATAGGTTTGACTTAATGATCGTCTTTTGTGATTTAAATATGCACTACGTTGAAGTTCTTCAACGAAATAACAAAAAGAACTCCTCCAATTTCAGTTTCATACAAGATTTCTATTCAGCATAGAAATGTTTGAAAAAATAGTGTTATTCAGTCTTTTTTTTTCAAACCTATATGCACGTAGCTTGCAAGCTAGAAGAAAATTTTCTGTCGAGAGAAAAGCTTTTTTTAAAGTGTCAATTTTATTAAAGGAAAACACTAATATTCATTTTACTAGATATTTCATTTTTTCCATTGCGTTGTCAAATATTTAATACTGTGGGACGAAATAAAATTTTTAGTGGAAAATTGTTGTTATCAAATTCATATTCGATATCGTGTCCACCGTAATAACAATATTATTATTATTTATTTAAATCTATAGACGAAACGGCGTACAATATAAGTAAATATAAAATATTGCGATTTTTTTCTCAATGTTGTTATCAAAAATACAAGTTGTTGAAATAATATAGTAAAACATTAAAAATAAAATTTACAACTGCAGAGCAACTAAGAATATGATAACTTATCGATAAGCAGCTGAGCTAAACATATGAAAGATAATCCCAACAAACAAAATAATGAATTTCTTATAATCTCCTGTACATATGATGCCGACAACAAAGCAACAAAATAACAAACAAGTACTGAAATAGTCAGTTGATAAAACAATTCCAAATTTTAATATTTCTTTTATAACAATTGTTCTGTGGTGTCCCATCATCAGAATGGAATTAAAATACAATTCATGTCCATTCCTCATGCATCCATTTTAGTTTTAATGACGAACATTATCGACTTATTAAATATGGTATCAAATTTTTTTGTTTATCGCTTTATGATGACGTATTGTTGTCGTTATTTAGAGTGGGTATGTCGTTATTTAGATTTTAGAGTGTATCATTGTATGAGCAACAAGATAAACCCGCTAGAATTAAGTAATTTCGACGTTTTAAGGAGTTTGTCGTTATATCGAGTGACGTTTAATGGAGTTTACACTGTAGTAAAAATTAACATTTTAGTGTTGTGTATATAATTTTTTATTACTCATGCGGGAAAAGTGGTATCTTTACGCATGCTGTTACGGTTGAAAAGTAGCTATTTTCATTTGCGTGCGCAAACTTTATTTGTCGCACTGAAATTATTGTTTGTCGCACGCAAATTCAGAGTTACCATAGTTACCAATACTGAATGTGACAGCAAAAAATGTATATTTTAAAATTGAATATTTGTTCTGGGAATTTTAATTTATTCGTAATAAAAAATAGTATGTGCAACTCGTGCGGCATTGTCGCACTAGTTGCACAATATACTATTATTCAACATGCGTGAGTAATATGTAATTTCGGGGCCCTGCTAAACTCGGGAGAAATAATAAATTACTTCATGTTGACGCGTAGAGTTCTAATAATAAGCCGTACAGTGTGATAATGAATTTTCTGGACCAATAGAAACTCAGTAGCAACCCCAAGCGTGAAATAATGAAAAAAAACTGCACGCAGCTTCTGGACCAATAGGAACGTGGTAGGCGGTATTGTATATATGAAAACAGCATCGCAATTCAGCGAAAGTCATGGCAATCTTGTGTACATACACTGACGGTGGGTACGTCAATCAATGAAGTGATTTATTATTTTTCCCTCTTTTATCAGGGCCCCAATTACATATTACTCCTGCTAGTTGAATAAAGTATTATGTGCGACCATTGATCGAAGGAGAATATTCCACTCGCGTGCGTTTTACCGCACTCGCTACGCTCGTGCGGCAAATTTCACGCTCATGGAATCTTCTCCTCTCACTAGTCGCACAATATACTATTCCCTATGCTATAGTGTGGCAATGAAGGGAAAATAATCTGTTTAAAAACGTCGACAAAATTAAATCCGTATTTCGACAGAAAACTATTTTTTTTAATGTGTGTTCCCGTTAACACATTCTCAATTAATAACAACCGTTTTGCTCATAATATATTCGACTTATGACAGCTAATCACCCATCCCTAGATAAAATATAACACGCACGTATCAGGGTTACATAAGCAAGCAGGTAAAGTTTAAACGAACCGCAAAATTGCATATTGTAACCGTTAGTTTGGGTAACCGTATTAAAATTAAACACCCCCACCACACGTCTTCACCTACCAACGACCGCCCCCTCAAACACTTACCTTCGTATACGCTTACGAAGTAATTCTGAATACATTTCAGCGAAATTCAAGCTCACTGATATGAAACAAATTGACTAGATTTTACGAACACAATGGCCTGAAAAAACTGAAATCGTATTCTTTAAATATCTAGATTGTTACAGAACAATTGTATTGAAGTAAAATATTTACCTATGTTTTTAGGAAAGAAGTTATTTTTTCACAAAACCTTTTATGCGCAAGCGTCGCAAATAAGTGCTATTCTACCCAAATTATAAAATATGAAAAACCGCTCCAGAATTGAAAATATTAAATTTGGATAGCTAAATATTTCACAATAGTAAGACCAATATGTCTCAAATAAGCATACAAAATTTTGTCAAGATGGAATAAATATTGGTAAATTGCAGAAAATCACAATTTTTGACTTCACTCAGCTACTGCACCGAAACAATTCAGTTTAGAAAAAAAAGTGTATAAGACATAATTTGAAGAAAATTAAATTTTATTTTAGACAATTGAGAACATCGAAACAACCATAAATTAGTTTTTCAATATTTCGATATTATAAAAAAAGACGATGTGTTTTAGACCACACGACTGAAGTAAAACTTCTTCCTGCCATAATTTGTTATTATTTACCCGAAAATTCACAAAATATGAACTTTAAAATGAATTTATAATTTTATTCACTTTAAACGTAGAGATACGTAAAGATAATGAAAATAAAAGTAAATAGGTTGCAACGTTGTCACTGGCAAGTAAAGAGTACTGCTTATATTTTCGGCCACCTGATGGCGCCAAGTATGTGTCATTCTATTGCTAGTACTGCTTATATTTTCGGCCAACTGATGGCAACAAGTATGTGTCATTCAATTCTCTCTCTTTCTATCTTCACTAACTTATATCTCCCTCTCAACTTCCGTTCGCCTCGCCCGATAAGTGATAACGCACCTTCCATCAACGTTTTCGTCATTCACCAGCTTACTCCCCAAGTCAAGCGTGCCTAAAGAAGTTTTGCTTCAAAATCTTAAAGCGAATTTTATTATAAACTATTTATTAATGAATTTTGTAAGTTTTTAGCTCCATTCTGAAGAAGCTCCAAATCCGGACTGAAACGTTAATGTATTGAATTATTATTATACATATACAGGGTGTTTCATAAACATTGCGCCAAACTTATAGAGGTTTCAGAGGGCAGAAAAATAAGCAATTTTGGTCAATAAACCCCTGTCCGGAAATGTGCCGTTTTGGCGGTAGGTTAAATAATAAATTTAAGGTTCTATTAATTTATTAATGCAAACTACAACATCAACGGCTCAATATGGCGTCCATTTTGCTCCATGCACAGCTGGGCACGGTTGTTCATTGATGTCCGAACCCTGTGAAATATCCCAGGCATACAACCGTTCGGCTCGTCTTCCATTCCCCTCAGCTTTTCCGTAAATAAAATGCATGTCGGCGAGTTCGGCATAAGAAAATTGGGCCATGTCGATAACAAATTAATTCACTATAGTTAATTGTTAATGCAACTGACATCTTGTCAATTGTTTCAAGGCGCTCTTGATTGAAATACGCTACTTAACAAAATACAAACTCCGTTGATGTGTAAAAAAAACCAAAAATCTTTGATTTCCTTTAGAGCCAAAATGGTACATTTTCGGACAGGGGTTTATTGACCAAAATTGCTTATTTTGATGCCTTCTATAACCTCTATAAATTTGGCGCAATGTTTATGTTACACCCTGTATACCTAACTGTCTGAAAAATTGGTCGATATAATTGTATTTATCGAAGAGTTCTAATCAGACGTTAATCAAAGATTTGAAATACAGTAATCTTCCAAAGCTCTACAGCAATGAAAACATAAAATATTGAAAATATGTAATTTCGTTTTAAAGAAGAAACATATATCTTGATTTAAAAAGCGCAGTCATAAATACGTTTCTCTGACGTAAAAATGAAACGTTATAAAAAATACAATATTCGTTGGAGGCAGGTAACGGCACCGGTTTTAAGGTTGCTCATACAGAGAGTCCAGGTTATAGTGCGTAAATTTGTAATCTGGATTACAGTGGCAAGTCTCAGGTGTAAATAAATAAACAGATTGGTTTATTTCATTCTCGAAACATCTCATAAGCTTGCCGCACTGACGTAGCTACACTACAATTCCGACTATTTGAATTACGATAATCCTGCGTTTCAAACACTGAACTCTAAAAATGTGATTTCCACAACGGATCATGGGCTCGTGCACCATTTTTCTTTTTTGAAGTAAAACTTCTTTAGGCACACTTGGCTTGGGGATTAAGCTGGTAAATGCCTGACGAAAGCTTTTATACGGAAGTGCGTCATGGGACGAGGCGAACGGTGCGTGATCGTTCGAGGCGAACGGTAGTTGAGAGGGAGATATAAGTTAGTGAAGATAGTAAGAGAGAGAGAGTTTCGTTTCGTATATTGGAAGTTGAGAGGGAGATATAAGTTAGTGAGTGCGACAAAGACGGAGCATTAATCGAAATTCTTTTTTTTTTTGAGGATAATCTCAAGAAGTATTGGACCGATTTGAAAAACCATTTCACTGTTTACAATATAAAGGGTAGAGGTAAGGAGAACCATCTCATATGAGGGTAAAACTGAAAAAGTGTCCATCTGAAAGCGTCAAATAACAATTCAAAAAGTGACCAAAATGGTGCTAGTGTGGAAAAAGTGTTTAATGTAAACGAAGTAAATGTGCTGAAAGGAAATATTTAATATTTTTGGCAACTAGAGTAGTTAATATATTCATAGTAAATAAAATCCCAATCACTTACGTAGTCAAACATTATTTGGTAAATATAACCTATAGAATCATCAAAGAGAAATTGACACTCTTTCTACGGTAGCGCCATCTTAATTTCACTCTTTTTGACGGACACTTTTCATACACAGAGATTGTTCTCCTTACCCTCTATCCTCCACGGTTTTCAAGCTTCTTCCAAAAGAGAGTCGGCTGTGTTAAAGCTTTGTATGGCAATTTGTAGGTTAATTGCAATAATGAAGGAAGGTTTTGGTTGAGGATTATAAATAAGCTTTACCAATGTTACGCTAGTGGCCAACGTTTCGAAAAATTTATTTTTATCTTCAGGGCCTGGAAGCTGGTCAAAAGGTAGTAAATTGTTCTAACAATATACATGCTTATTATTATTATGAGTTAAGATGTTTAAACTCATAATAATAATGAGCATGTGTATTGTTAGAACAATTTACCACCTTTTGACCAGCTCAACTAAAACCTTCCTTTATTATAACACTAGCGGTCCCGTCCGGTTTCACACGGGTGTAAAAGAACGAATGGGGTAGGGAGGAACATGAGTACACACATTCATCTTAGTTTACCGAGATGCATGTTGTGTCCAAATTTCATGATGATCGGAGTTACCGTTCAAAAGTTTTTGTCGATAAAAAGCAGTATGTATACTTTTTTTAACTAATTATTTTTTTTAATTAATTAAATAAAATTAAAATAAATTTAAATGTAAGCCTTAGAAGAAAGCAATGTAGAAAATAAAAAAAAAAATAAAAATGTATTCGCCCAACGTAGGGCTCGAACCCACGACCCTGATATTGACAGTCGTGTGCTCTACCGATTGAGCTAGCCGGCATTGTATTCTGATAACGCTAATATGAGTATATTTAGTTAGTGCATTTCACCTGAATAGAAGCTTATTTTTGAGATACATTTTGCAACATTTTTCATTAATGCTCCGCTCCTAATGGTCGTAGCCATAGCCTATAGTCTTCCTCGATAAATGGGCTATCCAACAAATTTTTTTTTTTTCAATTTGAACCAGTAGTTCCTAAGATTAGCGCGTTCAAACAAACAAACAAACTCTTCAGCTTTATATATTAGTATAGATTCTATTGGATCAACACTACTTTATGCTGAAGACGTTAACTGCAATATTATGATTGGGCAATACTTTTTTACGAACAAATTTTAGTTCAGTGGCAACAAGAATCACAATACAATATTCGTGTAAATGCCTTTAAGGAAGATATTGTAGACAACAACTTACAGGAGCTTTGTACGTAATACTCGCACAAAAATAATTATAATACTCGCAAAGTTTCAAGATATAAAGTTTCTCTTAATGAAACCAATTAAATGTTCTCCTGTAATTAAAATTATACTCCCATTTAATAAACAATTAATACAGCTCTATTTGCGTGCCCGAATTCATTTTCAAAAAATTTCTCATTACAACTTTTCACTGTGAATTCATCTATCAAGAGCAATACTTTATTTTATGTCATAAACATTTTATTATCTAAAGCTACGTTCAGAACAAAATAGTAGTTTGTTTATCTAGTTATTCTAGGACGTAACAGAGTACGTTTTACGACGTGATCTTACATTATGTTAAAAGAAGCACAAGCGAGTTTAAAAGTCATACGAGTCAAAAGATGATTAGATACACGTATTTTTTTGTCCGACACGATAAAATAGCGGTTTTTGAACATAACATGTATGTATGAATGTATGTATGTACTTAATGAAATCTTTAAATTTAATTTTCACGCACTTCCAGACGTCTAAATAATTTGAAATTTTGCACACGTATTAAGAACCCATGACAATACAATAATTTATATAAATACAGTGTAAACTCTATATTGAGCGAAGAAATAATCCATTTATATTTTTTTACTATAATATGTATTTACTCATAATATACAAAATTAACAACTGACCAAAAAACATTCAAACTATCACAAATTGCAGCTGAGCTAAACATAAGAACAATAATCCCAACAAACAAAAAAACGATTTTATTAGAATCTTCGATACGCATGATGCCGACAACAAAGCAACAAAATAACAAACAAATACTATTTATTACTTAATAATGACGTATTGTTGTCGTTATTTAGAGTGTATCACTGTATGAGCAACAAGGTAAACCAACTAGAGTTAAGTAATTTCGACGTTTTAAGGAGTTTGTCGTTATATCGAGTGACGTTAAATGAAGTTTACACTGTATTAAAAATTAACATTTTCGTTCACAAGAACGCAGATTCGCTTCCAGCTAGAGTAATATGAAATATTAAAATTGTTGACATAAACTGACTATTTATTATTGAATAATACTTAAAAAAACGAATGTGCTTTAGAACAGACGACTGAAGTAAAACTTCTTTAGCTCCATTTATATGTATGTATATGTTTATATATGTATAATATATACATGTATATGCATATACATATATTAATTTTCTACAAATATTTAAATTTGTTATCGGTTTTACGACGCCAGTAACTAGTATGAGATACGCACTCACCTTTGTCGAGAGTAGAATGCCGTGTATTAGTAGAGGGAGAAAAATAGACAAGGAAAAAGGAACGCTGCATATGACGCTACGACGCCAGCAACTCTCTCTCTTGCCCCTACAGTAATATACGAAGCGTAACTCTCTCTCTCTTTCTATCTTCACTAACTTATATCTCCCTCTCAACTTCAGTTCGCCTCGCCCGATCACACAATCACCGTTCGCGTAACGCCCGATCACACTTTTCGTAAGGCTCTCGTCACGTATTCACCAGCTTACTCCCCAAGTCAAGCGTGCGTAAAGAAGTTTTACTTAAAAAAAAAAAACAGTTAAATCACACGCCCGAAATCATTTTTGAAATTAGTCTCTTCGTTTATCAAAATTGACGGCATATTCTTGTCGACGCATAATTTTAATAGCGCCGCTGAGGAAAGCGTTCAACGCGGTTCAAACATGACTTTCGGAAACTCGAGTCGCAGTTAGCGAGCAATATATTATTTCTAAATAATTTAACAAACAATCCAGTGTGTCAGAGAAAGTTTAATTCTCATAAGTTGTTTGATAACAAAGACAATCTTGTTCATTCAAGCCATATCAGGAAAAATAAATCTAACAAACAATAAGGCCGAGGAGAAAAAGAAGCGCGAGGACATTGTACGAGTGCTATACATATCCATACATATCTATACATCTGTAGTCAGCAAACCGGGAAAAATACTATTGTATAAATGTCCACGGCCACCTTCTATATTCTTCGTAATATTATGACTATGATCCCGCACTAAAAATAGGTTACATGACTAGGCCTTTGCCCTTTCTCTATTAGAGATGTATAGATCCCATATATTTAATAATGGGTAGTATTTAAACGAGTGACTGTAAATTACAATTTTGGGTGACAAAAATAATCAATTTAGGTTACTGTGTTACTAAGTGAGCGACTGACTGCGCGGGACGAGAAAATAATAGTTGGGTGACTAAATTACTAAGTGAGCGACTAAATTATTAAGTGAGCGACTGAATAGAACTGCGTTTTCTAAAAAATATATATTTAATTGACTGTCAATTAAATATACATTTTTTAGAAAACGCAGTTCTATTCAAACAATTAACTTTTTAATTCGCATACCCCGTTATCGTTCACTCCGGAATTGTTTTTTTAAAAACTCCACATTTGCCCCTTCCCGTTTCACTGCGAGACAATTCGCATACCCCTTTATCGTTCACCCCGGAATTACAATTCGCATACCCGTTTATCGTTCACTCCGGAATTATTTTTTAAAAAACTCCAACTTTGCCGCATCGCGTTTCACTGCGAGACAATTCGCATACCCCTTTATCAAAAAAAGCGGTGTTTTTCAATCTTCATGAAAATGTGAGTTGTAATTTGTAGTCTCAAAGTGAAAAAAAAAATAAAAAATAAAAACAAAAGAAGATATCTGTTTCAAAATTACCGAAGGCATTCTAGTCGCTCACTTAGTAATTTAGTCACCCAACTACTATTTTAATATCTCAAGTAATTAAAACAGTATCTCATCATCAGTGCGCACTGACTTTGAAAACACAGTTTTGAATATTATTTTGTTAATAATAATTTATCTTCTACTTTTTAGTTCGGTTTGCTATAATTTTTAACACACATTAGATCTGCCAACTATTTTAATTTTATAATTACTCGAAAGCAACCAACTGCCTCAAAATCAATTAAATTGTGTGAAATCGAAAAATACATGTGCTTAGTGATGTCATCGCGTCTAAATCAATTCAAATAACGAACCGACCTATTCTTTGTACGGAATCAAGGAAACGCGATCAAAATCTGTAATACGAGACAAGCGAATGAGAATCGTTCGACAACGAAAGCGAATAAAAGAATTCGCCTTCGTCTTCTTTGTCGTTCATTGCAAAAGTTTTGGTGGCGTAACTTATAACCGTTATCTCCCCTACCTCCTGATACAAACTTCCTTCTCCATGCATATAATAATATCACCAAGAAAGTCAAATGAAAAGGTACTGTCAAGGAATATGTAATTACGAGAAAATATTGGATACCTTTTGTACTACAATAGTATTTCGATAATTCCGCACAGAGGTGAAGATACAGGACAACCCCCACCCCCAAAAGAAAAAAATGCAACTAATAGTACGACCGAACTAGATATTTTAATACCATGATGTTACCACCTCGTTTATTAATGTTCTACATACTAAACTTTAGTAACGTTTATAAGAAAATAAAGATAATAATAATACCTAGTGTAACCTCTTTATAACGAATCTCAAGGGACCGAGCATTTTTTTGTTATAAAGAGTTTTCGTTATATGGAGGGAAGAAAAAAAATAACCAAATTTCATCTAATTAATTTATTCCAAATCTGTTAATTTTGCCCGACGTTTTTTGCTATGCCAATATTTGTTTTGTATTTTTTAAGTATCTTATGCGTGTCTCGAGATGTGGTTGAATCATCATTAAACTAGGGATGTGAAAAAATAATCGATTTTTATTTTAATCGATTATTTTTTTCTTATAATCGATTTCTTGTAATCGATTTTATTTGTGACAATAATCGATTTTTAATGAATCGATTATAAAAATTACACATTTTAATCGATTTTTGTAAATGGTGCCATCTGTGCGACAGACGATTCTTTTTAATTTTTTGATTCTTTAAATTCAAAGTTTAAAGCATGATTTGTTTTGTATTTTAGTTTTCATACCAAAAACTTGTCGTTTTACTTTTGATTCTTATCGTTTGGTTTTATTTTTATTGTAAATTACAATTTGTAATAAAATGTCAAATTGTACTAGAAATTGTTTCAACAATTCTAATCTGTATCAATAACCATAAGGTTGTCATTTTGGTTATTATTATTATACTTATCATTTTAAATGATTTCCATTCTAATAAATTGTTAATATTATTCTCTTAATTTTGTTATTATAAAGAAAAAATCGATTTTTCTACAAAAATCGATTATGTCTTTTAAAATCGATTTTTTAAAAATCGATTTATATTCAAACTAAAAAAATCGATTATTAAGTAATCGATTTTTTTCATTCAATGTCACATCCCTACATTAAACAATAGGAATTTTTCGATACGTTTGACGGCCTCAAGTGCTTGTTGAATAGTTGGTGATGGTTCAGAATCGTTCTCTTTACGTCTGTAAATCTTGCTGACGCCTAAATATGAACATATTTCTTCGTAATAGAGAATGACTGTTGCGCTATAAAAAG
Organism: Xanthostigma xanthostigma; assembly: GCA_963575645.1. Classification (NCBI taxonomy): domain Eukaryota; kingdom Metazoa; phylum Arthropoda; class Insecta; order Raphidioptera; family Raphidiidae; genus Xanthostigma; species Xanthostigma xanthostigma. The sequence goes on from OY754464.1 coordinate 8,583,447, forward strand.
GAAATTTATGTATGGGTTTTAAGGTAAGCCAACGAAATTGTAAAAATGTCTACTTTATAGAGAGTTTTTCGTTATAACGAAAGACGTTATAAAGAGGTTACACTGTAATTTAGTTTAACTTTATTATTTTACGCGTTGTAGTGATTTTGTGAAGAGAATTAATTTCTTGAAGGAGATTTATTTAAGAATTAATTTTTGTTTAAGTTTTTTCTTTAATTTCTACTTTTTAGTGGCTAGTACTGAACCGGTTTATGTAAAATTATATGAGACCACTCTGAAGATTTCCTCATCTATTCCCTGTCAAATAGAAAAAATTCATCGAAATCGGTTCACTGCAAATGCTGGAGATGTTAGGTAACATAATATAATACCTATATAACAAAAAATTTTTTTTTGAGGTTAATAAAAAAACACTGAACCGATTGTTAAAAAAATACAAGATACATATTCGTAAACATTTAGAATAAAATCGATAAACCCCTTGAAAAATTATCGCTAAACAATTTAAAACGTCGAAATTACTTAACTCTAGTTGGTTTACCTTCTTGCTCATACAATGATACACTCAAAATAACGACACACCCACTCTAAATAACGACAACAATACGCCATCATTAAGCAATAAACAGTACTTGTTTGTTATTTTGTTGCTTTGTTGTCGGCATCATGCGTACCGAAAATTCTAAGAAATTCGTTCTTTTCACTTTTGTTTATTGGGATTATCTTTCATATGTTTCGCTCAGCTGCTTATCGATAAGTTATCATATTCTTAGTTGCTCACAAACTTGCAAATTTGCGAGTAAGAGAAAATCTTTGTGTAGGTATTGACGAAAAAGTTATATTAATACGCGAAATATCCTTCTGTCCGTTTAACGACAACTCTCAATAACGCCACAAGACGTTATTGAGTGTCGGTATATAGTTTTTTTTTATTGCTAACCTCTTTTTTTAAATATAGGGATAATAAAATGATCCACACAAGATAATTTAATTTAATAGCGACTAGTTTCGACCAAAACAGTCAGGCTTATCATACAAGAAACTTAAATACTTATTATAAAGGCATGCATTGTCCAAAGTTCGAGAATTGATGTATATATTTTTTTAAACCAGATTCTTCAAGGAACAATGCGATGATGTTTGTAATTATACATGGCAAACTTGGTCAGAGGTAATTTCTTATTCCACTGTGTAATGTCTGACCATACATTATTATAATTACATCAATAATACAACATTAACATGATGAAACGACATTGGTTAATTCAAGCACTAGACATACCGCATGCACAATGCACATATGCTATTGATGAAGCGTAATAGCAGTAGCAGTTATTTGAAAACTGTTACTGAAGAAGAACAGGTTATTAATATAACAGTTTTCAGAAATATGTTTTTATCAAACAACTTGTTCTGAAAATTGTAGTATTTTACTTCTTTTAGTGGCTCTTTTTAGGCCATTTAAACCTACCAGTGCCGGCTTAAGCTGTTATAGGCGAACTAGGCGGCCGCCTAGGGCGGCATCTTCATGGGGGGGGGGCACAAAAGTTGAAATAGCGTCTTTTTCTAAACTGAAAGCCAGAAAGGCTGTATTGTGAGTGTCAATTGCTTTTTGAATTATACTAATTGTAGACGATAATAATACCTTTTGATGGAAAATATAAAATATGTTCATTGAACTGTTAATTATATTATTTAGCTATATATTCCTTTTCACCTAATTGATATGAATTGCTGAAAAGGGGGGCGCAAATTCAATATTGCCTAGGGCGCATAGTTAGCTTAAGCCGGCCCTGAAACCTGCCGTTTATTTTAATGGACATTTATGTGAAAAATGTTATAATGTTTAAATACAAAACTAGATACCAATTTATAGTCCTACTGTCCTTTTAAACGAACCGTCCGTCATAATTCTTTTCTTTTTATTTTTTGTGTGCCAATATAACATAATTAATAACTTAAAACAGAAAAAAATATTAAAAATAAAAATAATAGGTTTGGAGATATAATATGGGTTAAAAAAATTTATTATTAAAGAGCAACTTATAAAAAAAACGATTCTTAAAGAAAATGTTTTAACACGCTTATATTAGCTAGACCTCTAATGTATATCTATACTAATATATAAAGCTGAAGAGTTTGTTTATTTGTTTGTTTGGTTGAACGCGCTAATCTCAGAAACTACTGATTTGAATTGATTTTTTTTTTGTTGGATAGCCCATGTATCGAGGAAGGCTATAGGCTATATAATATCTCGCTACGATCAATAGGAGCGGAGCATCAATGAAAAATGTTGCAAAATGTAACTCAAAAATTTTACAATATCTTTCCGTTTTGAGGTCACCCGAATCCAAAAAACAATTTTTGAAAAAACTCTGAGCGTCTGTTAGTCTGTGAACACGATACAGGCCAAACGGATGAGCGGATTGACACCAAATTTCGGGAGGACGTTTGGTATGCAAATATGAAGAGCCCTATTGTTTCTGGGGAAAATCGGCGCATGCGCAGAAGAGATATATGCTATAACGGTGTTTTTTAATGGCATACTTTTCATAACGGCTTATCATTTTATTACATTTTTCAAGAAAGTTTTGTTAAATTTTTTTTCTAAACTTTATAGTTTCGGAAATATTTTGAAAATAAAAAAATCAGCTGCTTCTTTGTAAATAATAAACTAGTTCAGCATGCTTTGATTAATGTTTACATGACGTGAAACATATTATGTAGATAACCATGGCAACGAATAGCAAATATCATATTAAATACTAGCCATTACCCGCGTCACCTCACACGATATCAGAAATTTACCTTATTATATTCAAATGTCAACATTTTTGAAGTTGGAATGGTCCCGTCGCCCAATCGGTTGGAATTTTTTTTTTGCCTATTTTAATCGGACTATTAATTAATTTGTCACTAAATAATTATGGATTATGGATCTGTCAGAAAAAAACTAGTTCGGCATGCTTTGATTAATTTTTGACGTGGAACATATTATGTAGGCAACCATGGCAACGAATAGCAAATATCATATTGAAAACTAGCCATTACCCGCGTCACCTCTGCACACGATATCAGAAATTTTATTTTCTTTATTATAATCAAATGTCGACATTTTTGAAGTTGGAATGGTCTCGTCACCCAATTGGCTGGAATTTCTTTTTAAGAACAAGAACAACTGAGCCTGTTATTAGGAAAGACTATAGTTTTGCTTATCACTTAATACAAGCGTGCATCAACCCACACACAAACACATGTATCATAGTAGCCAGTATCAGCTTTACCGGTGATGAAACCAAAGCCCTCTGGGTTTGTGAGAAAGCTTTCGCGCACAGACGTACATCGTATTAGTATAAACTAGTGTAATAATACAGAATTATGTTCATATAAAGCTGTAAGTCTGTTATCTCAGTCCTCGACATTTTCACTCGCTGTAGCTGTTTAGATTTTATAACCGAGCTCAAGAATTATAACAAAAAATTATAGATTAAAAAAACTAAAAAAACACGGTGTAATAGCAAACCGGACTAAAAAGTAGAAAATAATTATTAACAAAATAATTCAATTACAGTAAAAAAGCGTGGGGTGCTTGATATTAAATGTTACAATTAATTCTTTAGTAGCTATTTAGTGTATTTAATTACACTATTGGCGTCGGTGGGATGGCGGGACCTGTACGGGCTATAACTTTCAAAGAAGTTAATTGATTGTAACGAAATTTGTACCACATGTTGAAATCCATCACCGCAAGAAGCCTATTTGAAATGGGCCCAATCGGGACACTTTAAGGGTAGGTTTTAGAGGTTGAAAAATATTTTTGAGCCCAAAAATACCAAAAAAATTCTCCGAATCGTTTCAAAATTAAAATTTAACCTAATAGTAAAGATAAAAATGTGCTGCCAAAATTTTATTACAATCGGCCCGATAGAACCGGACTTAAAAATTTTATGAAAACGTTAGTTTATAGATATGGATTTACTTAGTGAATGGTGATTTTAATTTGGTAAACTGACAGTAATATTGAAATTAAGAAAAAAAATATTATTTTTAGGGATGTATTAAGAGGTTAAAATTTTTATTTTGTCCAAAAAGAAAAGGGTTAAGTTCACAGTGTAAGCAAATACACTATATTATCGGCAAGATTTCGCACTGCGACCCGAGTTTTTATAAAATTAGAGTTATAATGAAAATATAGTAATTGGCACCCCACGTTTTTTTACTCTTAATTGAATAATTTTGTTAATAATTATGGGGACCGAGCTTCGTGACTTTCACGCCAACTGGTGATAAAAATGTTCATTTTATGGGAGCATTTATTCAAAATATAATGATATATTATGAGCAGGATTTGGATATAAAAATTGCATTTATATGTCAATTAGTGACAGTTTGCTTTTCAGTTATCGAAAATATAAGTAAATTACAAAGTAAAATACTAATATTATACAAAATATTATATTATAAAGAAGAAATTATTTATACATAGCGTAATTTTTACATTGTACACTTTAAACACAGTTGTTTGTGGTACAACTTTGAGGTTGACAACTTGCCCATTTAAATAACCTTCAACATCATATACATGACCAGAATTGCATAATTTTTCGCCTTTTGAGCTATTCTGTCCATATACACGAGTATTAATTACAGGTTGAAACGCGTACTTCTTATTTTTTCCATTTTTTCAAATAATTTTCATTGTTTACTATTATAAAAATGATCCCATTTACTTCAATAATTAAATACTAGAGAGCGCCAGCTTTGCCAGTAGTGCTGCCTCTATGTTTTATGTACGGTCCCCATATTTTGCTTTTTAGTTAGGTTTGCTATTAAAGCATGTTTTTTGAGGTTTTTTAAACTATTATTTATTTTATTAATTTTTAGTCTCAAAACGACATCAAAACTAATTCTTTTCAAAGTTTTGAAATTCAAATTTATTTTTATGAAATGTTTGGCGAGATTTTAGATATAGTAATATCCATTGAATTCACAATCTTAATCCTAAGCTTTAAAAATATGTTTTCCAGTGCGCTTAATCCTACTATGACATTATTATTTTATACAGAGTTACACCTAGTAGTTTTCTACTGTTTTTCTATTTCTAAAAAAAAAAAGCACAAAAGTTGAACATACAACATGTATGTGAATTCAATGGATATTCCTACATTTCTAAAATCTCGCTAAACATATGTGTAGCTAAAAATCTATAGATATTTAGGCTATACGCCCATGGACACTTTTTCTTAGTGACATTTGAACTATAAAATAAAACCATTTTCGAACAATTTAACCAAATCCCATAAGTTTTGTTCTTTGTTACAGAGCTTTGAAAAAGATTTAATTAAGTCAAAACGTTGGCAAATAAATAAAATAATTACACAGTCCAAGATTACCTTTTAATTTATTAGTAATATAACACCACGTCTTAAAAAGCCACGTCGCCACTGGTGAACCCTGGTGATCATGTGGAAAAACAGAGGCAAGATGGCAGCGGAGCGAATGAACTAGGAAGTAGTGTTCATGTTAAAAAACTTAAATTAATAAATATGTTGAATTAAATAATATTCATGTTACAAAATTACGTTAATAAATGTGTTGAATTAAATAACATTCATGTTACAAACTTACGTTAATAAATATGTTGAATAAAATAATATTCATGTTACAGACTTACGTTAATAAATATGTTGAATTAAATAATATTCATGTTACAAAATTACGTTAATAAATATGTTGAATTAAATAACATTCATGTTACAAACTTACGTTAATAAATATGTTGAATAAAATAATATTCATGTTACAGACTTACGTTAATAAATATGTTGAATTAAATAACATTCATGTTACAAACTTACGTTAATAAATATGTTGAATAAAATAATAATAATTGTTACAGTAACTGATTTACAATTCTTAGATCATTACAATGGTTTGGTAATATACTTGATAAGACAACAAGCCGAAGACATACATAACTTTATAGTGTACATAATTGATAAGTTACATGACAGAAGAGATTCGCTCCGTTCTGCTCCAACTATTGTTTCAACAAGGAATTAAACTAGAACTTGATAGATATGCTTTGACTTCACTTTGACATAAATAGTTTTATTAAAAGTAGAGGTAAGTACAGTGAAACCGACAGCCCTATAATTTTTAATTGCGTGATAGATAATGTGTGTGGTATTAATCAAATAGTAAGAGCCCCATTAACAAATCTAACTAAGCAGCTGTTGGTTGTTTTTTGACGTGATAACGTCTTATAAATTGATGAATCACCAATCTTATAAATTGATGAAACACCGGCTGCATGCACGAAAAAGTGTAACGTTCCTAACGTTCCGCCTGACCCTGTGCGTGCTTTTCTCGAAAACGGCCCTAACGATTTGGATGAAATTTACTGAAAAGGGATTTTGGGGGGCAAAAAATCGTTTTAGCTAGGTCTCATCTCTCGAAAAAATCGTTTTCTTACAAATTTTATCATTATAAAAATCAATTTTTTGACGTTGAAAATACTTAAATATTGTAAGTAGGTTTTGGAATTTTATATAAACAATGAAACAATTGTTTTCAAAATATTATGACAGTTAATCTTTGAGACTTAAAATAAATACGAAAGAAAGAAAGTTAAAAAAAACAATTATTATTATAGGTGGTGAGTAATTTTAATAAATAAAATTAGGTTAATTTTATTTATTAAAATTAACCTAAATTTGAAGCGAAAGATGCAATATCATAGATTCGAATTATTATATGTAGAAGATAGGAGAAATAGAACATAAATTATTGACGTGATAACGTCTTATAAATTGATGAATCACGTCAATATAAAAAGATGAAACACCGGCTGCATGCACGAAAAAGTGTAACGTTCCTAACGTTCCGCCTGACCATGTGCGTGATTATTAAATATGATATTCGAGCGGAATACGTTATCACGTAAAACTATCGTCCGTAAACCGACTTTACAGACAACCAATTTTTTTTTGTGCAATTGAAGTCACAACCTGATCTCTTCAAACTTTATTTCAACTAGTTTGCTTCTAGCAGCACGAGAAAAACAACTCCCACAGTCATTTGATATTATATAATAAGTTTTCCGAAAACGACCATTAATTCGCAGCCATAACCTGTCGACTTAACTATACAAACGACGACTATGTGGTGACACCGACCCTATAACTTACCTATATAGATATGGCTTGAGTACGTAGAAATAGTCAAAGAGTTAAGAAGTACCCCCATATATAACTGCATAGTTACGAATGACGTCAGTACCGGCTTTAAAAAATAGGTCAACTTATTTATTTATTTATTTTCAATTCTTTGAAGAAACAATGACGTCTTTTGATTATTATTTTTCTATTTATAACGTAAGTCCGAATTTAAAGCAAGAGACAAGTAACTCTGTTAAGTACTAGATTCTGCCAATTAAAAAAAAGAATTAAAGATAAAAATAGCAATAAATATAATATCAAATACTAGCGGTCCAGTCCGGTTTCACCCGGGTGCAAAAGAACGAATGGGGAAGGGCGGGACATGAGTGCGCACATTCATATTAGTTTACCGAGATGAATGTTGTGTCCAAATTTCATGATGATCGGAGTTACCGTTCAAAAGTTTTTGTCGATAAAAAGCAGTATTTATACTTTTTATATAAGTATAGATAATAAATTTCTTTTAAATTAATAATTACTGTAATTAATAAAATAAAATAAATATTTAATTGAAAATACTGTAGGATAATAATTATGTTTATATAGGTACCTATAGTTATAACAAAACAGCTATTAATTAGATTTATTTAATTTTAATTAGTCGTAAATAAAATGAAAATAAATTTAAATTTAAGCCTTAGAAAAAACAATGTGGTAAATAAAAAAAATAAAAATATATGTGCCCAACGTGGGGCTCGAACCCACGCCACTGATATTAACAATCGCATGCTCTACCGATTGACCTAGCCGGGCTTGTGAATGTACGACCTAATATTTATATGTGTAGTTACGGCATTTCACCTGAATAGAAGCTATTTTTTGAGATACATTTTGCAACATCTTTCATTGATGCTCCGCTCTTATTGATCGTAGCGTGATATTATATAGCCTATAGCCTTCCTCGATAAATGGGCTATCCAACAATTTTTTTTTTCAATTTGAACCAGTAGTGCCTGAGATTAGCGCGTTCAACCAAACAAACAAACAAACTCTTCGGCTTTATATATTATTGATTACAGGAAATAATCATTCGATTTGTTTTTCTGAAAGCTTTAGTTTTATCTTTTGCATTTTTTTCGTTAAATCTATATTTTTCGAGTAATTTACAGAAAAAAAATTGTAATTTTCAGTCAGCAATAACTCAAAAAATATCACGCTATACATCTACAGAGCGTCATATGACCAGAATGATTTTTAAGTTGATTATTCTTTTTCACTAGTATGTATAAATCAAATAGACGAACAAATATTTTAAGTAACTTTTTTTATCAAAACTCAAAAATAAGGGAAAAACAACCGTTCGAAGTTTAATTATATTTTTTAAATTTTATTTTATTAATTCAAAAGCCTGGTTAACACACGCGCAGAAATATTAGCAGGATTCGGAAATAATTAGCGAAAGGCCTTTATCGCTACTAAATAACAAGCATGTACAGAAAATCAAGGCTACGACGCACGCATCTTTGTGTCCAACAAAACGGGGACAATTTCGAACAATTTCTGTAAATACTTGATAATGACATAACATATTTCCATAGTGACATAACATAACGCCAGGACCGATCTCAAAATTTAATAAAACTTTGAAAGCCCGTTATTCTTTCATTTTTGCGTTTTGATAAAAAAGTCACTTGAAATATTTGTTCGTCTATTTGATTTCTATATGCTGTTAAAAAATAAATAATCAACTTAAAAATCATTCTGCATACGAGGCGGCATACGACCACAGCTATTTTCTTGTTTCATACCATTTTTCAGTAGTCGAGTATTTGAAATAACGAAACTGCGAAATTCTAACATTTTAATACTGATACAGCCCTGCATCCATTCTGAACTTGAGACGATAGAAGTTCGGGTCATTTATTATTATCTATAAAGCGTACGATTTATGAAACACATATTTCCTGCCGCCACCTATTATATAATAGCTATAACTACACAAAATATATGTAACATGGCCGATAAAGATTGAATTAATTTCTTTAAAGTCATTTATTATATTGGAGAATACGAGAGTAATATCTATTGTACAACACTTCCCGCGATAAAGGCGTTCGATGCTCTATAATATCCTATAAGAACAATGCTACTGCATTGTTGAAAAGCACTTTGGCACTGCACAAAGAAATAGGTTGGTTCAAACATAATATACTGTTCGATTTTTAAAAGAAGACCGGTCTATGGAATGTAGTCCTATGACCTTATTGCAGAAGAGCGCACATGTATTTTATATTAGTAAAAGGTAATGATCCTGGAACCGCTTCTATGCAATAAGGGAGTCCAGTCGACCAAACGATTCACAATTGTCGTATCGCGATAATTGTACTATTGCCATAGCTGTACAACTATACAGCGACACTTGCTAACAGCACAAAAAAATCATACACCAGACAGTACATAGGTGTGCGTTCACGGACTAAGTTGAGGGGTGTTGTCTGAATATCATCAAAATGGAAAGTAAAAATGGAAAAACAGTTAGAAGTGGCGCTAGGGAGGTCATAGCGAATGTAATTAAAATATGCGAGTTAGAGGCTCAAAATAATGCCTTAAAATTTAAAGCTATACATTGTTTGCATGTCTTGCTATGCGCCGCCTATGAATTCCGATAATTTGGGAACACATCAGCGACTTCTTGCCCTTTCCCCACCGGTCTTCTTTCGCCGATCGCACAGTACTAATGACGTATTACGACGCCATTCACAAACAAATGACAATTTTTTCAACAACGAGTAGGTAAAGCAGTAGAGTTAAAGAGTATTTTGTATCTAAAAACCTAAAGACCGCTGCACACGAAGCTGGTAACACTGCTCGGACTTCTGCTGGCCGACAGACTGGGTACGAGGCTGGAAATGACATCACTGCGGACTCGTCTGCTAGCTCACAAGGTAGATTTTAGCACTTTGATGGACAAACCGGCTTAGACCGTCATAAACAAAACTTCAAAAGTTTGACACGACGGCTGAAGCCGTCGTATACTACGGAACGTTTTATAGCCAGACGGGTGTAGCAGTCTATTTTCCAGTGTAGAATACATACCCTGAGTGCTCTGTGACACCGTACAAATATCTACTAAGGCAATATTGTCACAACATAACAACTTTTAAAAGTAATTCAAACATATGAAAAAATTTAAAAACTATAGTGTCAAAATTGGAACAAAACTGAATTTTTAAGTGTCCGTCAAAGTGTTAAAATTAGAACAGGGGCTATTTTTGATGCTAGGTGCTCTGCTTGCTCTGAGCAAGAAACAATCAGTAAACAGTATCTTGTCACGTGGGCGACTTGAATAAACTTGAACAAACACTATGCCATAGTATGTGTTCTGTTCAGATACAATAAACGTCAACTTTTGTTACCGTTCTATCACTGCACGCGCACCGAACGTACCTACAGAGCAAGCTTGTAAAGACGTCTCGTGTGAAGCGAGCACATAATAGCAATTACGAAAACCAGCGATAGAAAACTATAGTAATGAAATATAGCAAGGAATCTAGCGGAAAATCCAGTCTTGTGTGCAACTGCCTTTATACAGGCATGAAAATCGTTATGAAATATAAATTCACTTCCTGGCCCCTTCTAATTTTAATCGAACTACTCTTTATCAGTGGAGTAGTACATTCATAACCAAACCTCGATTGTAAAAACAGGTATATACTGTTAGTTGATAATTCAAAGCAATAAATTAAAAATTTACAGTATTTTAACTGTTTGAGCAGAAGTTGTATGCTACTAGCTAGTCTGCCGTCTGCGTCATTCGAAAAGATAGTCTTTTTTATTTTCGGGTAATTTAATAATTCATTATTCATTTTATATGCTTTTTATTTATTTGTTTTCTTCATATTACCATTTTAAAGTTGTATTTTTTACACTATTACCATTCCAACCCAGAAGTGGGGAATGGTACTAGTTTAGGTCAAAAATCACTTTTCAAAAATTTTACAATATCTTCCCGTTTTGAGGACCCCCAAAACCAAAAAACATATTTTTGGAAAAACTCTGAGCGTGTTTGTTTGTCTGTTAGCCTGTGAACACGATACAGGTCAAACGGATGAGCGAATTGAAACCAAATTTTGGGAGGATGTTTGGTATGCAAATATGAAGAGCCCTATTATTTTCGGGGAAAATCGGCGCATGCGCAGAAGAGATATATGCTATAACGGTGTTTTTTATATAATAATGGTACACTTTTCATAACGGCCTATTGTTCTATTACAGACAAACTGACGCAGAGTTTTTCCAAAAATATGTTTTTTTGGATTCGAGGAACCTCAAAACGAAAAGATATTGTGAAATTTTTGAAAAGTGATTTTTGACCTGAACTAGTACTTATCATTCCCCACTAGTGGGTTGCAATGGTAATATACCTCAACAGGTTCCGACAGTAAATCTTGAGTTGAACAAAAAACTATTTATGGAATACGTGAATTACATAGAATTTTTTAAAAAATCTGAAACCCCGGCGGATTCTTCGTGTAGATCCCTAAGAATCCGCGAACTACAGTTTAGAAACCCCTATTCTTCTGATTGATGGCAAAAATGAACGAACCGAGCTATACCCATCCCTGATATATTAATGTACATGACAATTTTATGTAAGTGTCGCAAATTACAAACTTGTACATCTAGGTACTGATAAAAAGTAAGTGAGACAAATAAAACAAGCTAGAGAAAGAGGAGTGCGAGTGAGATGAAGAGAATCTCTCGATAGCAGTTGTTCGAACATGTGCATCAATAATTCACTGACTGTATTTGCATCAAACTCAACTGTCATGAATGTCATGATAATAAATTGATAGGAAATATCATTTCCACATTTACGTTCATTCTGAATCTAATTACATTTCAGATTAAGGATGAGTTTTAAGCCGAGAATTTCTGCATTCGAAATAGCAGATGGCGTGTTTTCAGTCCAGACAGCATCCTATATAAAGTAACAACCGGGGTAGTTTTTGGAGACGCGGCAGTATTGTGCCCGCGGTGAGAGTTGAAGCCAGGCACGTCAACAATAATATGGTAGAATAGCTGCGGCGAAAGATGAAGCCACCGCGTCATGTAAGCAGCCATTTTAGTCGGGCTTTCTGAGCTCCTGATTGGTATCCTTTTCAGTCGTGATTTGCTTGCGATATCTCAAGCAATTCGATCAATTTCTAGCAGTATATCTTACAAGAATATCTCCAGGCGTACGATGCCCGCAAGTTATACTAGTACTAAAATAACCAACTGTATAACATTACGCTATGGCGGTTGAGAAGTACAGCGACTGACTCGTACGCAAGAAATCGTTGGTTCGAATCCGGTGGTCGGAGTCTAATTTTTTTTAAATTATTTTTTTACAATTTAATACAGCTATATTTAATTCTAAATTTTTTAATTTGATCCACAAGTGCGTACTAATTTAAGTCAAAATTTTACAATAATTTTTCGTTTTGAGGTCGGTCGGTCCAAAAAACACATCTTTGGAAAAATATCTGTTTGTCGGTTTGTTTATTGTTAGCACGAAGATCAAACTGTAACCATCTTTTGGTGCGTGTTTTTGTATGTAACCAGTTTTATTTCTGTAGTGTGTAGTGTAAAATATACAGTTTCTTTTTTTATCTATGCAGCACTTCTTGTAGGCAATGTGACACTTTCAATAATCCGACATGAACTGGTTTCCTAAATATAATTAAAAGTATATGGTGGAGGTGCCGTGATTACTAACGCACCTTCCACCACATCTGTCCATATTTTTTATGGTCAAGTGTCAAGTATGATCAAAAATGTTTCCCTTCGTTTGACAATTTCCTTTCCTCCCCACATTTAACAATGAGACATTCAACAGCAACCGTTTTTTACCATTCCAACTTCACAAATGAGAAATGATGATAATTTAGGTCAAAATTCACATTTCAAATTTTTACACAAAAAAAATCGTTTTTAAGTGAGTCCAAAAAAACAAATTTGCTGGATAAACTCTGTATTTCAAGGTGGCACTTCACATGGCTATTTGTGTTCGCTATTGGGTAATTGTTGTATTTTGCAAAATATATGACGTTCAAGACAAACATGCAAATAGAGGCAAATACGACTATCCACACATGGCAGTCAAATAACAAACACACAAACATTTGACTCAAAATTCCAGGAATTTTAGCACTGTTTCATTGTCCCAATTCATTTTTAATAGTAATTGTTCCAGTTCTCACTCACAGCACAGACAAAAATATTGCACGTCTGTACAGGTTCACGGCGCGTGCGCTTCTAAATATAGCCATTGTGTGGACGGTTTATTTGCCGTATTTGCCTATTTGACTCCTTTGATGTGCCGACAAGCGCACGTTAACGCGTATTTGGTATTGGCCTTATTTGTCAAATAGGCAAATAAGGCCAACACTTTGTCAAATAGACCCTCCACACTTGGTAATTGTTTGCCAAATATGCCAAACACACAAATACAAATAGCCATGTAAAGTGCCGGCATCAGATTGTTTGTTTGTCTATGAGCACGATACAGATCAAAATTTTACGAATCTTAATGCTTAATCCCAGCTAATAACAACAGCATTAAAATACCGTTGTGTGATTACAGTTTGAAATCTGCTAAGAGCAATTTTTATAATCTGAGTCAAAAATCACAATTACACATCGTAAAATAGATCCTCCAGAAAGATAAATAGTTATAATCATCGACCCCAGTGCATCAACCGGTCGTCTGAAGATTACTCACTTCTAGTCAGTGTGATATGATAAAGTGTGGCACCTATCAATCTGTTTATCTATAAACATATTAGTCAGAGTGCCCGTCGGCAAAAATTTTACTGACAAATACTCTCCCCAAACTTTGTATATATGGCTTCATTAGGCCTAGTCTGACACCTATTTTCTTTATGCCTTTTTTGATTTTGGGGCGTTTTCCCTCTAAGTTTTCCGAAACATGTCGTTTTGACGACATGTAAAAAATTTATAGATACTGTTTGTTTTTTAATTGGATAGCTTAGAAACTTCAACCAAAATACAAAAATAATTTTCTCTGACAAATAATATGAACCATTTAAAATGTCTGACAGCTCGAATATGTCGAAAAAACGACTATAAAAAAATTAATTAAATTAAATATTATTTGTCAGAGAACATTATTTTAGCGTTTTGGTTGAAGTTTTTTAGCTATCCAATTAAAAAAACAAACAGTATCTATAAATTTTTACTTGTCGTCAAAACGACATGTTTCGGAAAATTTAGAGGGAAAACGTCCCAAAATCAAGAAAAGTCATAGAAGAAATAGGTGTCAGACTAGGCTTAATGAAGCCATATACAAAATTTGGGGAGAGTATTTGTCAGTAAAACTTTTGCCGTTGGGCACTCTGTATAGGTACCATATATCACACCAACTAGACGACTGGTTCATGCATTTGGATCGATGCATGATCTGTTAGTGAATGCTTGTATCTTGGAACTTATTCTACCTAGACCAGGGGTCGGCAATCTGCGGCTCGCGAGCCGCATGCGGCTCTTTTGATCTAAAGTTGCAGCTTTCCAGTTCCATACGCAAAAAATAATTATTTTATTATATAAACCCTTAAAAATCGTCCAATCGGTCCATGATTGAGCATCATGTCTATCTCTCAGCCATTTCCACTCACGTCTCACCCGTACCGCCCCCGTTGCGACGTGTCGTCCTCGGATCTATATACAACATTACACCTATATAAGCAAATACTATAATACTGAAACGAAAATGTTTAGTGGTTCTTTAAAAACTGGGAAATTTTGTAAATTTTAACTTTTGGCTCTTCCGTCTCAAAAGGTTGCCGACCCCTGACCTAGACGTATGAAATTAGAAACACTGCTCTTTTGTGGTAACCTTCACCCCCCTGAAAAATTCAGTTCCGGTAACGTAACTAGCCCTGACGATAGAAGGGGGTCGAAAAGAACTCGAAACGGTTCGTGTAAATATATAGTTGCATAGTACTTTGCGAGGACTTGGCCAGCGCACTACGTGGGCTATGATAGTTACTAATTTGATTTTGTAGATGGAATCCGTTAAATAAATGGAATAATTTCGATCGGCATTAATATTTCTATCATCCTGTACATCCATTATAATAAAACTGGCGTTCCCGAGTTCCCCTACAACTTCATAAACAGGATATTAAACGATTGCACACTGTCAAGGCTGGGCTTCCGTCCGAACGACATCAACAAAACTTGCTAATATTTTACAGAAAACGATTTCGAAATAATAATGGGCGTTATAAATAATGTAATGCACCTAGTATATAAACAGACACTTACATAATATTATTAGCCATTTATATAACGTCTACATTGTATATTCGACACGTCTCCGGTTATATTATAGGGACGTGATATAGTATTTTACGGGACGCTAATGAACCAATTGCTGAACAAGAAGTTTAAAGGTAGTCATTTTGATAGAAATAAAATTAATCGTCATATATTTTCATTAATAAAATTATGTTGTTATAACAACGTAATTTTATTAATTTATTTAATTTTATTTCTATCAAAATGTCATTAATAATTTTGAATATTTGTCGAAAGTAATTATTATATCATGTTTGAATTTTCAGTATGCCCTTATAACTATATAATGTATAATATATATAATATATAATCAAGTTTTGAATTACAGAATAAGTATAGAAATTGCCAGAAGTGCACTGATTTTTCGCAACATTAGCGCCTTCTGGTGGCTCTTTATCTTCCGCCTATCCTTCTGGCAATTTTTTCCCTACTTACTTGTACTATCTCCTAGTATTCTGCAAATTTTCAGCACTGCACCGAGTCACCCATTTTCTCCGTAGCCAGCTCTTTGCCTATTATGTAGTACTATACATATTCGAGGTGTCAGACATTTTAAACGGTTCATGTTATTTGTCAGAGAACATTATTTTAGCGTTTTGGTTGTTCTTTTTAGCTATCCAATTAAAAAAATTTAGAGGGAAAACACCCCAAAATCAAGAAAAGTCATAGAGGAAATAGGTTTCATACTAGGCCTAATGAAGCCATATACAAAGTTTGGGGAGAGTATTTCTCAGTAAAATTTTTGCACATCGCCTGTGATAATGTCTACCGCAGTTGTAGACGAAACGTCAGGTAGAAATACCAATGGACCACGGCATACAAGCCCGGAAACTAAGAATATTTAGACAGAATATTGATTTGCAATAAAATGATTTTTTTAAAGTAAGAAATGAACATAGTTCTAGATAAATACAAATGTCATTTTTGATATTGTCATTGATAAAAATATGAACGGTCCGCTAGCTGACGTCATTCCCGCGTTTATGCTAATTGTTCAGGCCACCCTGTACTAACTCTACTAACCAATTGCTACGGACGGATATTCAAAACTCAACGGGAAAAAAATTGAATATTTGGTCAGGAAGCGCAAATTTAAAGCTAATAGAATTGTCAGCGTTCTAATGGAGACACAGTAAATAAATTATCGTACTCACCCTCTGGTCATTAACGAACCACGTGAGATTGACGGCAGGCGACGAACGGGGCGCCACACAATCCGCTATCAGAGGCCCCCCTTGGGCGAATCGCATTCTATCGACTGTGACCACAGGCACGCCATCCGGAAGCTCTATGCACATGCAACAAACAAAAGAACGCCGGTTATATTAGCTTAACGATTTCATTACAAAGCTTTATTGCAACCTAACCTCACACTTTCTTAACTTATACAATGTTTCACATTGTTATTGTCAATGCAGTCAAAGTTCCTTCTTAAAAAATAAGAAAATAAAAATCAAATAAGGTCAGACGTGATATTAGTAATATGTATATTGATGATTAGTATGTCAAATGGCCATATATTCACCGAACCTAAGTAGTTATTTATTCGGTTCATTTGTTCTTATCCTCCGAATAAATAGCGATATTTCAATTCACCAAGCATAATTATGTTTACTGCAAGTATAAATCTATTCTGTCTTACTTCCAGGGTTTCTTTTGACGTGTTTTTAACATTTTTTTGTATAACTAAAACCAATAAATCTATCTATCTATCTATAAATTTTTATTTGCTGATAAAATAACAATGGCTGCCACATAGATCATAATACCTAACCTATAAATATTATATCTACAGTTTGTTCTTGTGAATTATGTTTATTAACCTTTTGTGAATTGTGTATTTTTGTAAAACATTAATTTTGGTGGAAGTTTTGTATGCAATTGGGTTAGGATCATATATACAGTAGAATCCGAATAGTACGATTCCGTTTATAACGGCCAACCGCTTTTAACGACGTAAATGCAACCTCAAGTTTAATTTTCATAAAACATACTGCGAAAGTATATCCGTTTAGTACGACTCCGGTTAAAGCGATCAACCGCTTTCAGCGACTTAATTTATTAAAAGTTGTTCGGTTAGAACGACGCACATCTCAAAATGATTCATAATTTCAAGGGCAAATACTTGCATTATCTCGATGCACCCACTCCCTTCCTTCCCAGATGCACGCTGTTTTATTCCCGAGTAAATTCCATAGTATTTTTTCCCCTTTTGATGAATCACTGCGTTAACTTCGTGTCAACGCACGTCAAAATGAGATATTATTATATAAAATTTCATGCCGTTTTGTGCGTCGTCCGGTTAGTACGGCGTAATATAGCCGGTCCCTTAACAGTCGCTTTATCCGGATTCTACTGTATATTAATACGCTAAGGTTAAGATGTTTGCCTCCCTTTTTAGAAAAAACCTCACAATTTCTCCACGTAAATTATATATCATTTTACAGATAATTGCTTGCTCTAATGACATCGACAACTAAAAAATGTATTATTGCTTTTGTTTTTGTAAATTAATTAAAATACAGCAACGCTGAACAACGTCTGCCATCTGACGGCTTTAATTTTGAAACAACGTCAACACTTCGATCTGTCATCTGAAATTCATATTGTAATACAACAGACACAATACTGCATAGGTACTGCCATCTGACGGCTTTAATTTTGAAACAGCGAGCAACGCTGAACAACGTCACAACAATGCTGCATGATGCCATCTGGCGGCTTAGCTCAACGCTTTTGCTACTTGCGCCTCTATATGACAATTTTAGTAAAATATTTCTTCGATCTGTCATCTGAGCTTCATATTGTAATACAACAAAAAGAAGAACGTTATAAGCAGGGTGCAAAATTAGAAACGAATTGAATACCTGCAATCATATTTAAAAAATAATTTTGTAAAGTGATAATTATTATAGTTATTTAGTGCGAATAATTCGCACAGGTCACACTAGTAAAACATTATTATGAAATTGGCTGTTTTGACGTCTACACTAACGCCATCGGTCAGATTTTTACTGAACGTCACGATATTCAACAAAAATATCCAGGGGTATAGCGCAGTGTGTATTTATCATAGATATATATATTTAATAGATTGCGGATAAGCTAGCGCCTCCTGTCCCTTTTTGAAGCCATTTTGTAGGTGGAATACGCCGTAAAAAGCGCGCGAGATTCAAAGTTTCAATATAAAAATAGGTTTTGGAGCGAAATATCACTGTTTACTGCGAGTTTTATTGGATTTTCCATTAACATCATATTATAGAATACTTAATCTTTTTGAATCTCGCGCGCTTTTTACGGCGTATTCCACATACAAAATGGCTTCTAATTGGAACCATTCCGCACAATGCTTAAAGATAGGCATCTGCTATCTATTAAAATATAATCTATGATATTTATTCGTCAACTAATTTATTTACGTGATAATATACTTGGTGAATTGGAAATAAATTTTAATCTGATGAATAAATTTGTTCGATGATTAGTAATTTCTATCTTTAATAGTGCTTGGTGAATATGGCCTTTTAAGCTGCAATACTGCATACAAATACAAATCGCATTCATTCTTTAATAATCACATTCATTCAACCGACATGCCGTCACGATAGAAATCTGTTTGACCCACATCAAGCTGCGGCGGAAATTCTTACTGCTCTTCGAGACTGCAAAGTGCATTACTGTGTACGTTATAGATTGTTGTGAGTCTATAGATCTGTCCATAGATATATTATGTGTACTGCCATAGATATATATACCTATTTTATTGTGCCGAGATAACTGTCGTATGTCCGACAGTATTTTTCTTTTTAGTTTTTACTCGACTACTGGCCATATTCACCGGAACGTATTTATTCGGTTCATTTGTTCTTCAGGTAGCTATTCCTCCAATTAATAGCGATAATTCAATTCACCAAGCATAATTATGTTTACTGCAGGTATAAATCTATTCTGTTTTACTTCAAGGGTATAAATTTTTATTCGCTGATAAAATAATAATGACATCATAATACCTAACCTATAAGTGTGGAGTATTATATCTACAGTTTGTTCTTGTGAATTATGTTTATTAACCTTTTGTAAAGTGTATAGTTGTAAAATATTAATTTTGGTGTAAATTATGTGTGCAATTGGGTTAGGATAAAACATTATTATTTTGGGTGTTTTTTTTTTGACGTTTACACTAATGCTATCCGTCGGATTTTTGAGTGAACGTCAAAATATTCAACAAAAAGAGCAAGGAGTATAGTTCAGTGTATATTTATTCTTTAACTAACTTTTTTACCTGATAATTTGCTTGGTAAATTAAAAGTAAATTTTATTCTAACGAACAAATTTCTTGCAAGGTTAGTAACTTCTATCTTTAACAGTGTTTGATGAATATGCGTACGTCAAAACAAAAAGAGGGTTAACGGAATATATTAAAATTTCTAGATTTCACAAAATGTTGGTGCCATTGTAAAAGCAATGTATTTTGAATATATATATTTAGAACTATTGCCCTTAAAATCACGTAATTTTTTTCACTAATGAAATTTTCACAGAATGCTCAAAAAAATATTGTTTTTTTTGCGCTTAAATGTTTAAATCAAGTGGACATGGGACAGTTACATATTATCTATCACAAAGCTAGATATAGGTGTCTATAGACTATAGATTCAAATAACATAACAATAGTTTGTTTTTTAAATCAATAAAACGTATAAAGGATGTATTGATTTTAATTTCAAATAATCCTGAAATACGAAGAAAATGAAATATTGCTCAATATTAATATTATTAGATGCCATTTATTTTATAACATTAATAATTTATCAATTGTGTTTTGTTTTACAGACACGCAAACAATAATAAGAATGACGAATCGCATCAAATTTCTTAATACTGTTAAAATGTATAAATAAAAAGAAATTAGCAATAGTCGATAAAATCAAGAAGTATGAATCATTTTTGTTGTCTTTTAACTTTAATAGGAAAGCTATTGTAATAAGTTCGAAAATAAAAAAAAAACCTTGAGTTTAAGGTCACTTTTCTACCCTATGTAGAATGTAAAATAATATCGTAGGGGGAATTTATAGTTACATTATGGTCGAAGAAGACAGTCGAAAACTAATTAATATGATTTCCAATTTCAAACAAATTAAAGTTTTCTACTAAGTAAATACTCCCACGATTTTACTTTAGTTTTTTCAAAGGCCCTTATGGTGACTCATATTTATTTTCTAGTTTTTAACACATTAACGATTGTGTCACTTCGAGTCGTTCAAAGGAGCGACACTAGACAGTACGCACTACACAAGAATGCAGACTGAAGAGGTGCAAACTGTCATCATACATGATCAGGAGTTACGCAGCATTGCACAGCACAATACACACACTCAGCTCTGAGCTCATTTTAAAATGATTCTGATCTTATATTATTCGCATTTCGGATAAACTATAAAGTATAATAAAAGCTTAACAATAACAATGTTTATTGTTACAATATTATATCTTTGTCAACGACGTCAATGTGAATGGTTTAAGTCACTTTAAGCTTAGTACTATTACACTTACAGTGTGTTATTCAACATTAAATGACTCAGCAAAGATAACTCCGGACGTGCAAAATTCACTAGTGCCTCTGTGGCCTGTGCTGTGTGCGCTCTGTAAATGTGCGAATGCAACAGTACAGAATAGCTCAGCACAGAGCAATGGCGCTCGGAGTGAGTCATTCACAAAAAAAAGACCGACTCGCTCCGCTCCGTGAAAGGAGTCGTTCATTATGAACGACTCGCTCAGGAGCGACACATCACTACTACGCAGTGGTGTGACCGGCGAACAGAATTTCGAATTTAGTTACATGTATCGATTAAAATTCACATAAATTTTGTGGTATGGCAGAGCCTTAAACTTAGATGGGTACAATAAAGAAAAGCATGCGCGAGGAATATAATCGTATGTACGAATACCTTCCCCCGTTCCTCCGGCGTGAGCTGTTCGACAGCCACTACAGAAAAAGCTTACACTGGCAGAAAATAAATCTCTGAGCCGATATCAATGGATATACAAATTACTGTTCGCTGTTAGTCGGTCAACAGAATTACATTGTATACAACATCTACTAATACAGGCTGTTTGTTGTATTCAACCCTAACATACTGGAACGAGACGCCACTGGAGGCGGCGATAGTGCAGTGTTATTGGAGCCGCGTAGACAAAACTCGCATTGCGGAACCGCATAGACAAAAATGCGCGCATTGTTATCGAAATCGCACAGAAGCATGCCGAAGCCAGTAGAACGTCGTAGAATGTTCCAGAACGCGACTGGAGAGGTATATAAACAACGCAGCGGTCAGTCAGTCAGTCAGTGTCAGTAACAGTGAACACTGCGCGACATAAATAAACGGGATACAAATATTCTGTGTAGATAGTTATAGTTTAGTGTTATAGTTGTTTTAGAATTCGTCTAAATTAAAAAACTGAAATACATACTAAATTGAGACCTTTATTTAGTTTAAACCAATTTTCATATAAAGGTAATAAAAAGGGTAAATTATTTTGAGCTTGAGGATCCAGACCAGCGTTGCCAGACGTCCCGATTTTAGCGTGACGTCCCGATTTTTAAATCAAAATTAAATGTCCCGCGCGGGATAGGCTCAGTCCCGCTTTTCGGGGATAACACGGGAATAACTTTAAAAGAAGTTATATCTTCACAGAAATATCATGAATAAGTAATTTTTATAAATAATTATTCTCTTATTGTAAGTTGCAATTTGTAACACTCACTCCACAGACTATTGTTTGAAACGCCATAATTTTCTAATGAATAAAACTTTTTTGATTTTGATTTCTGTTTTTTTTTTTTTTTTTTATTCTGAAAACGAATAAGACTCAACTATTTAACGATAGGGTAAATCTGATTTAAAATATTATATTTTTATTAAAATACATTTCTATGGCTATTTTTACACGCTTTATATTAACTTCACTTGTAAGTTTGTATGTATGTATGTTTGTTTGTAACCTTCGTTTGGACTACAGCAAGTGATTTATTACTGTAGTATAATATGCCAGCACTGTAACTACAGTGGGTAGGTGAGTAGCCGTGCGGTCTAAAGCACGGGTCTTCGCTGACGTCAACTCTCGGAATCACGGATCGTGGGTTCTAATCCCGTCCAAGCCGAAAAAAAATATTGTTTTTTTTCGGCAAATTTTTGACAATAAATCGAACTAAAAAGTGGAAAATAAATATAGTTTAAAAAAAAAACTAAAAAACACGCTTTATATCAAACTAAAAAGTGAAAAATAAATATAGTTTAAAAAAAACTAAAAAACACGCTTTATGTCGAACTAGAAAGTAAAAAATATTTTTTTAAAATAAGCTTAAAACAATAATGAATAAAAAATACTAGTATTATTGTGAAAAAAGCGTGGGGCTCTCGATGTACGAAAATGTGGAACAAAGCGCCCCACGCTTTTTTCACAATAATACTAGTATTTTTTATTCATTGTTTTAAGTTTATTTTAAAAAAAATATTTTTTACTTTTTAGTTCGATAATATAAAACGTGTTTTTTAGTTTTTTTTAAACTATATTTTTGCTATCTATTGTCACGTAAACGTAATTTTAATTCAAATAAAAAGATAAATAGGTATTTGAAAACTTCTGATTATATACGTTTTTTTACTATGTCCCGCTTTCGTTGAAAGAATCCCGCTGTTTTCACTCAAAGAGTTCCAAAATCCCGACTTGGCAAAAAAAAACTGGCAACGCTGATCCAGACACCCGAGGTCTCTTGTTTGTGATAATCTCATTGATGTCAGATGTCTAAAATTCTCACTGGATAGATTCTGGTCGCTGGCCGTATTGAGATGGCTTGAGGGCCAAATACGGCCCGCGGGCCATATCTTTGACATCACTGGTCTATGGGAACAGAGAGTAGTACAGTCTGTATACAAATCAGAAGCTTCTGAAGTAAACATGTTAGCTGATCATTTCACCGATCTACATATAAATATTGTATGCCCATATATTTTATCTCGCTTTACAGCAATTCACAACAAATTAGACCGAACAAGGATAAATATATATAAATAATCTACGGTCGTATATTCTGTCCCATTTTACAGACATCCATAGTAAATTAAAATGAACAAGGATAAACATACACGAGAAAACCACGTAGTTCTGTTTCACTTTATATACAACCAAACAAAGAAAAACATATAGGAATATTGTGTTTCCAAATATTTTATCTCGTTTTATTGAGATTTACAAGTGAAGTTAAACAAGGATACAAATATCTTAGTCGAGATGCTATTACAGCTTTTAATTTATGTGAATATTTAAGTTTGTCGATATATTAGAATCCTAAAAGAAATTCTTCAATGTATTTTTAAAATGAAATCACACATTTTTCTTTAAGGAAAAGTATTGCATTAAATTTATGTCCTTGTTAAATAGAGACATAAATTTAAAGAAAATACATTACAATATTTGAATTAAAAAATAAGAACGTAAGAATACTCAAATATCGCATAATAAATGATTGGGTTCCACCGCACTCAGGGGCGGATCTAGGGTTTTCGGGGCCTAGGGCTTATTGAAGTATGATGGGGACCCATCTTTTGTTAGATTAAGAATCTTTAAATTAAGGTTTAAATTCATTTTTAATAACATCGAAATCAGAGGTCCACCTTGATAAATTGACCAAACAAATGAATTATAAATTGACCCAAAAAATTACCAAATTTCATAATTTACCAAAAATTCACTCATGATACTGACAACCTTTAAAATGAACTTTTTTTTTTACAGTACAAGTGCTTTTTGTTAAAAAACAGTTGTTTTCATTTTAAACGTCAAATATTTGTATTAATGCTCCGTCTTTGTCGAACTCACTAACTTATATCTCCCTCTCAACTTAATGCTCCGTCTTTGTCGCACTCACTAACTTAGGCATCGCGATGATGCACTACCGTAAACGATTTCGTCAGGCAAGCTTACTCCCCAAGTCAAGCGTGCTCAAAGAAGTTTCACTTTAAAAAGGTAAAATATTATTTGTTTAATCTGGATCATAAGAGGTCAAAGTCTTTAAACAGGCAGTATATTATTTATATTGAGAATACTGGTGAAATAATATTTGTTTACTATTTTGTGATGAATCGATATGGAATATTTAACCGAACGTAACGGAATTGAAAATGAAATATTTACAATAGGTAGGTATTAATAAAAAAAGCAAATACCTACATTATGTAGTACTTTATGTATTTCGATATAGGTAATATAGCTGAGGATATTTTTAGTATCAGCTACAGCACAGGAGCCCGAACAATTTCGACATAATGAAAACTATATTAAATCGCTTTTTACTTATAGGTATTCTATCATTATGTAAATTTGAGATTCTCAGAGATAAATTATTGACAAGTTTCAGATATTATATTCTCTAAAACCTATCAACAATTTACTCTAATTCAAATCTTTGATTAACGTCTGAATAGAACTCTTCAAATAACTAAAATTATCGACCAATTTTTTTCAGACTAAATATATTGACAAAAATAACAAAATTTTAAATCAATATTTTACTAGATGACTTTTCGATCCGGATGTGGATCTTCTTCACAAATAATCTAAAAAATATAAAAATTAATGCTACATCTACTTATTTTTTTTCTTTTTGAAACGTCATCTAGATTTATAATTTTGTTATTTTTGTCAATATATTTAGTCTGAAAAAAATTTGTCGATAATTTTATTTATTTGAAAAAGTTACTCTAATATTAGCTGTTCCCGAATCCCAAGAAACCTTGAAAATGATTTTAAGACTGTTTACCCCTTTTCACCTTCTGAAGGGGTTGTTTTTGAAAAAGCACGAAACACGTGTTTATTTATTTGAGGAGTAACCCTGCGCATTTTCGAATTAATACACTTATCTTATATGATTTCTCCATGCAAATTTTGAACCCCCGTTACACCCTTTTAGGGATTGAATTTTCAAAAATCTGTTCTTAGCGAATGTCTACGTCATAATTACTATATGTGTGCCGAATTTCAGCCCACTCCATTCAGCGGTCAGTGATGGATTTTCGCCTAGGCCCGTGGGGCCCGGGCCTAGGGCGGCATAATTTAAAGGGCGGCAAAATTTTTGAAATGACAAAATTTTAGAGGCGAAAAATAAAGACAATAAATTTCAAAAATTGGTTCAGATTAGTTTTCATAAAAATTTTTCTATAGAATATATTATAATTCATTTCATTAATTTACTTCTCAATCTGTATGGGTAAGATGTTAATTTTTTAATAGATCAATTATTATAGTCTTTATCGAGTAGCTTACTTTCTGTTCTTTTAGTGAGAATAATTTATAACTTATTTATCTGTCATGTTTATTAGTTATATTTAAAAATTATATTTCAATAAATAGTTATTTTTAGATAAAAATATTGGATCAAAATTAATGAAATTCATTTTATCAAAAAGGGCGGCAGCAAGCCTAAATCCGTCACTGCCAGCGGTTTAAGCTGTCTGTTGATAGATCAGTCAGTCAGTCAGTCAGTCACGGTTTCCTTTTATTATAGTTAGATTATGTCCCAGATATACAATAATATTTCCTATTAAAGCCTGCGCAAAATATACATGACAAAGACAAACAAAATATGCAATTGAATGTAATTTTCAATTAATTGCAACTATGCAGAAACAGTCTCCACTGGACGTTTATTCAGCTGTATTTTTTAAAATAGATTCAACTAAATATTTAATCAATGTAGGTAAACATGACATAAAAAAGAAAGAAAAAACTTTTAAATTAAAAAAGTTAACGACAAATCAAAACCGAAATAAAAAAGCCGCGAGCAATTGAACAAGTATATAAAACGAAATCCCTATAACTATTAATCAATATTGGGTACGTACTTATTGATTTGATTGAATTGAATAATAAAAAAATATAGTTTAAAAAAAACTAAAAAACACGCTTTATATCGCACTAAAAAGTAAAAAATAATTGTTTTAAAATAAGCTTAAAAAGCGTGGGGCGCTTTGTTCCACATTTTCGTACATCGAGCGCCCAACGCTTTTTAAGCTTATTTTAAAACAATTATTTTTTACTTTTTAGTGCGATATAAAGCGTGTTTTTTAGTTTTTTTTAAACTATATTTTATTTTTCACTTTTTAGTTTGAGGATCTATAAAAGAATTTATTAATCCTGGGGGTCCTAATAAGGATAATGGGAAACTGTTATCAAATTATTGCATTGTCATCGGTCCTTGATACGTATGCAAAGTTTCAAATTAATCTGAGGATCTATAAAAGAATTTATTAATCCTGGGGGTCCTAATAAGGATAATGGGAAACTGTTATCAAATTATTGCATTGTCATCGGTCCTTGATACGTATGCAAAGTTTCAAATTAATCAGACTTCGGGAAATTGGTGAAAATAAAGCGTTTACTACAGAGGATCTATAAAAGAATTTATTAATCCTGGGGGTCCTAATAAGGATAATGGGAAACTGTTATCAAATTATTGCATTGTCATCGGTCCTTGATACGTATGCAAAGTTTCAAATTAATCTGAGGATCTATAAAAGAATTTATTAATCCTGGGGGTCCTAATAAGGATAATGGGAAACTGTTATCAAATTATTGCATTGTCATCGGTCCTTGATACGTATGCAAAGTTTCAAATTAATCAGACTTCGGGAAATTGGTGAAAATAAAGCGTTTACTACAGAGGATCTATAAAAGAATTTATTAATCCTGGGGGTCCTAATAAGGATAATGGAAAACTGTTATCAAATTATTGCATTGTCATCGGTCCTTGATACGTATGCAAAGTTTCAAATTAATCAGACTTCGGGAAATTGGTGAAAATTATGCTCAAAGATTCCGTTACGGAGTTAGTTACATACATACATATTTACAACCCAAACTAATATAAAGCGTTTAAAAAACTCGGGTCGCAGTGCCAAACCCTGCCGACAATACAGTGTATTTGCTATTATAGGCAGTGTGGCTCTATTATATAAACTTAACTTTGTTTTTAGACAAAATTAAAAATTTTACCCCTTAATACACCCCTTAAAACAATATTTTTTTTATTAATTTCAATAATATTATCAATTTGTAAGTCCGGTTCTTTCAGACCGATTTTATTAAAATTTTAGCAGCACATTTTCATAATCATTAAAGAGCTAAATTTCGAATTTGAAAGGATTCGAAGAATTTTTGCGGTATTTTGGGTCCCAAAACTTTTTTCAACCCCTAAATACCACCCTTAAGGTGGCTCGATTGGGCCCATTTTAAATATACTTCATGCGATGATGGATTCCGACATGTGTACAAAATTTCATTTAAATCGAATAAATCCTTCGATAGTTCTGCGAGAAATTTTGGTTCGACCCGTAGGTCCCGCCATCCGACCGACGCCAATAGTGTACCTGCCTTATGGCAAATACACTAAAAAAGAAAAAACTAAATTAGAGACATCGATAAAAACACGATTTCAATGGGCTCTAATTTAAAGTAACGCCTGTACGTACAGCCGGACGTAATGGGTCGTACAGAAATCGTTAGTAGTCAATTAAAGGTCGGGAAACGGACCGCTGGAAGGGATGCCGCACACAGGGTCGACCAATTTTAACGATCGTATTAATTGTCAACACTGTAACACTTCCGATTCTCGCGACAGTACGTGCGTTCTCATAGCGCACGGAATGCACCGGCCAAGGTCTCACAAACCACTACACGAACCATTACCACATTTTTAATTTTTATATAGGGTTCCTAGTAGTACAATTTCGTGACATAGCCCACTTTATTAGCAAGCACCCTCCCAAAATTTGGTTTCAATCCGCTCATTCGTGGTGTCGGAATGGTAAAAAATGTCAAAGATTTTTTTTTTTTTTTTTTATTGACGAACAAAAATAAAACATAAAAGGTGCATCGACCATATGATCATTAGCACTATAAAAAGTATTATGTTCTAATAATAATTTATTTATTCAAACTGTCAACTTAGAATGCGTTGCATTTCACGAAATACTAATGCCAAAAAATTGAATTACTATAATTAGAATTGCAGCCATTTTCATTTTAAGATCAGACATACGCAATCTTCTAATTTCCATGTCACATGGTACGGCAGACAAAGACAACGACCGCATCGCGCGATGCATTAGACAAAATTGAATTTATACAGCTATTTTTCTAAATATATAAATCTGTAAAAAAAAAATTCTGTTATACGAAATCTATGTAAAATATTCTCCTCTTTCGTTTAAGACTAGTTTCAAACCGATCTGATTTAAATTGAACGAGAAATAAGCAAAACACTTTTGTTTTCTTAATTTTCTCCCCTCTGGGACCAAAATTCAAAAATCGGGCGACGTTAGGATTTAAGTTACCCGGAGACGAGTCGAACAAAAAATGTTTTTTAAAATCGGTTAAGGCGTTTGGGCTGTACGCTGGATACAAAAAGCGTGACTCACAGATTCACAGACAAAGCGAGTACATATAGGCGCAATTCCAGCTAAAGCTTGGGTCGCGCGTAAAAATTGTACACATGATATTAAATAAGAAAAAAAAATTTCTTAGCAATTTTAAGAGAAAAGTTTTTTCTCACCCCTTTTCGAAAAATTACCAAGTTTGTTCGCTAAGCATTTAATTTAATTTAATTAATAATCAAACTAGTACCCAGAGCCGTAAATGTGTATGTGCAGCATGCGCGGCCAATCAGCTATCAAATTTTAGTCTTGGACAAATGACGCCAGGTTTGAAAACTGAATATTCGCGTTCGCGAATATCGGTGACGGATATTCACATTCGCAAATGCCTAAAAATTGACAGTCATTACGTCACTGGTATGCAATATACTAACCGTAGTACGAGTTTTTGAAAAATTGAAAACACCATTTCTTACATAACCGAGTTTATTGTTAAACGGACATCCCTATTTGACACTCGGGGAAAAACAAGACGCAAAGGGTTAGAAGGTAGCGGAGAGAGGAAAAACCAAAACCGCTGTCCGCTAAATAGGTCTCCAGGTTTGATTAGCAGGACTAAGGGCGAAGGGTCGCCGCCAAAGGGTAAACGGCAATAGGATCAATAAGATTATAATTGCAACACCACACAAAACATTCGCTCGTCTCAATTGCTTTATACAAAGGATGACAGTTATTTTTACCGAAATTATAATTTGTGTCTAGAATAGGGCTGTGTGAGACTACACGATACAACTGAGTTCCACCGGTATATATTTTTAAAAACTTTTAAAGTGAAACTTTTATTCTATCGCTCCGAATTTTTCTGCCCGTCTGTTGCATGTCGCATTACAGGCGGCCGCGGAGTAGGGGTAAAGTGAAAGGCGTTCGGAGTAGGCGCTCGGTAGAGCAGCCAAGGCCAATATGGCGGCGCCCATGGTTAGCATCAGCTGACCGTGTAGTATGTATAACACATAGTCAGTCTGTCATACGGGCAAATGCTGTACAGTGTTTACATGTTTTTATTCGTGTATTCATGTGAATATTGTTGTTTATAATTAATCGTGATGGATAAGTGTCTACAATCCAACGCCTACAATCCAATAAAAGTTTCACTTGCGTCGTGGTTTCTTAAAACCACACAACTGTTTTTTTTCTTTATTATTATTAACCTTGCAATGTTTGTATGTTAGTTTAGGTCAAATCTTGCAGCTAAATTAGGACCACTTCCTCTTATCCTGCGGAGTTGAATTTTTATATGTTGGTTCGGTTCCAATGACAACGCAATTTTAACGAAAAATAGAAAATAAAGTATAATATTAATTGTAAATAAATATTATTTAAACAAGCTTTTATTTAAATGCTCTAAAAATAAACTTTAAATTAAATCAAATCCAAATCTTTGATTAACGTCTGAATAGAACTCTTCAAATAAATAAAATTGTCGACCAATTTTTCTCAGACCAATATATTGACAAAAAATAAAAAAATAACAAATCAATATAACATAAGATGACGTTTCGATCCGGCTTTGGATCTTCTTCAGAATAATCTAAAAAATATAAATTATTAGTATTAGTTATTTAATATTATGTGCACTCTATTACAGAAGATCCAAAGCCGGATCGAAACGTCATCTTATGTTATATTGATTTGTTATTTTTTATTTTTTGTCAATATATTGGTCTGAGAAAAATTGGTCGACAATTTTATTTATTTGAAGAGTTCTATTCAGACGTAATAATCAAAGATTTTAATTTAAATAAAGCTTGCTTTCAGAAATGTTTTTTTACTATTAATTTTTTAACGAAGAAATGTATCATAGAAAATATAATTTAAAATTCTCGAATATCATTTTCAATGCAGCCACATAATAACAACACATAAAATTTGAATATGCTGCGCTATAAACGTATATAAATAATATATCAAAGAAAAACATAAACATGGAATGCAAGTAGTAAAAAGTAAGGAATATATAAAAAATATATACAGTGTAAACTCTATATAGCGACACTCAAGGGACTGTGCACTTTGTGGCGTTATTGAGAGTTGTCGTTAAACGGAGAGAAGAAATAATCCATTTCGTTTCTCAATACAAAAAGATTTTCTTTTACTCGCCATGTTCACAGTTTGCAAGTTTGTGGGCAACTGAGAATATGATAACTTATCGATAAGCAGTTGAACTAAACATACGAAAGATAATCCCAACAAATAAAAGAACGAATTTCTTAGAATCTTCGGTACGCATGGTTTCGACAACAAAGCAACAAAATAACAAACCAGTACTGTTTATTGGTTAATTATGACGTATTGTTGTCGTTATTTAGAGTGGGTGTGTCGTTATTTAGGATGACATTGTTTGAGCAACAAGGTAAACCAACTAGAGTTAAGTAGATATAACAATAATAATCATTACGATTAGATTCCAAATACAGCATATTTTCACTGAATTAGTGAAAGCATAATAATATTAAACGATTATCGTTTAATATTATTATGCTTTCACTAATTCAGTGAAAATATGCTGTATTTGGAATCTAATCGTAATGATTATTATTGTTATATCCATTGTAATAATACAGTAATTAAAAATCTTTCTCTTGGTTTATTAGTTTAGAGTTAAGTAATTTCGACGTTTTAAGGAGATTGTCGTTATGTCGTAGCATTGGGAAAAAATACTTGGATCAGAGTATTAATTGTTATTTCTATTGAATTATCGTGGTAATCTTGAGGATTTCTATTTTATTGAGATTTATTTTTATTTTACTTGACTTTTTTAATAATAAAAAGCTCTTATAAATCATTATTTTAATTTTTTTGTACAAAAATAAAACAAAAAAACTACTCCGACTGTTTGGAAACATTTCATTCAAAAATTGTCTGACTGGTATGACGTGTGCGCGTTGGTAAATCAGTGACCCAATGTCTTTAAGTTCAACACGAATAGGCGGAGATATTTGATCTCGCGCCATATTTAAGTATTGTTGGGAATTTAATGTCTCATTAATAAAAAAAGTCCGATGATGTTGTAATCATTTGAATATTTTCTTCGGTAGTACCTATACACATTCAATTTTGCAAAAGAATATTATCTGTCAAATTGAATAACAAGATTTCAAGGCTCACTCTGATCCAGTCATTTTTTCCCAATGTTAATTTCCCTATGTGCACCTTACGTGTTTACTTACATACTGTATATAAAATATTCGGTTCACTGCATACAGAAGGAGCAATAAAGTCGCTTATAATATAAACTATACATAAAATCATAGTTTTAAAATAAAACATTGGATCCAAATTGCTGCAAACGTGTTTTAGACGCTGTATACACTATCATGGAGAAGGATTATGTAGGTATACAGAGAATATCGTCTGTAATGGGATTAAAATATTAAAATTGCAGCGTATAAAGCATTTTGGCTGTTATGTTATGGACTCAGATATCATAGAGAAGGCATTTGTTAGTGTTTCATCAATGAGATTACAATTGCAATACACATACAAAAGGACGTGTAGAGAATATGCAGCATGCACAAGAATATATCAATTTCAAAAGCATCCATATTCACGTATCATATAGAAGTACATATTCTAAATGTACGGTAACTAGATGCTTAATTGAATAACAACAGTTTCTTGTAGTTTAAGTGCCTGTAAGTTACATAGAGCGGCATATCGTAAGGAATTTTCGACAGAATATCAAATAAGGAAACTCTCACCCCAAAATTACCAAAAATGAAGTCTAAGAGGGATTTCTAGTCTATTTTTCTGGGAAAAGTAAGATTAATACTGTAACAAAACTGTTCTTGATCGTGGCTGAAAATATTTATTTACAATGGTGAAACGTTAACAAAACAAATAAACAAACAACTAAAAGTACTTCTTTATAACGTTACGGAAACAAAACAACAATTCTAACTAACAAAATAAAATAATAAGTAATAATGAATACAAAATCACAATTTATGTACACAAAATATTTACAACACATAAACACACAAAGTTTATTTAGCACACTTATTTATTAATTATATACAAGAGATTTTTTTTTTTATTTAAATAAAGCACGCTCAGCATCTAAGGCTATTGCGTGGATATATCGTACAAGAGATTAATTATTTATGTTAAACTATTTCTTTCGCGCACTGTCTATTTACACAGTTCATTTATCTATTTATCTCAGCAATTACCTCAGTACTGTTCACGGTACTGACTGTCAAATTATGTCCCAGCTGTTTGTCGATTGTTAATTCGATGAAGCACAATGTATGACGCATATTGTTAGAACAACAAGTCGATTGTTGTTGCTCCACAACAATCCGTGTATCATTGTTAGAATGACGAGCCGATTGTTGTCTCACGAAATCCTTTGTCGTCGCAACGGGGAGCGTGTAACATTATGTACACTGTACCTAACCTGCTATTAGAAGTTCGCTACACAAGTGAAATGTTCAAAATACTGGAAATTAAGATAGATTCCGCTATCTGATGGGATTTGGGACAAAAAATACAAAGGGCAATGCGATTTTGACTCGTCGAAAATCTATTTCGTTACATCCTAAATATAAAAAATCTACTTTTGTCTGTTTGGGTACCTTTAAATTGCATAAAGTATAGTAATTTTTTTCTGTTATGAGTGTTTATGAAGGGTGAGTTTTTATAACATCCCTTCATCATTATAAATCGATTAAGGGTGTTGTTTTTTTATATAAATATATACGCTTTGGAAGGTTATGAAATATTCCAGTGTGTGTATTGAAATACATTATTAATTATTCACAAAAAGTCGGTATTTCAAATAATAATTGGCGTTATTGATACTTCAAAGAAAAAATGGCTTTGTGAAGGAAATTCATATTTAAAATGTAATATTACAATACATTCGCAAATTAACATTAAAAGTGTCAGCTTTTATCTCCGGAAAATTGCAGTTTTCACAACAGGCATGATGACAGATTTTGAAATCCCGTTCTATAAGGTAGGTAGACGTCTACTTTTTCCGAAAAAAAAAACATTATTTCAGCAATAAATAAAATTTTAAGGCAAATTATTGCATTTTTATCTTTGTATTTTGAAGTAATCGCAAAAATGCATGTGACGTCACGCCTCTGTGACAGCTGACATTATATGTTGTATTTATGGGTGTAGAGCTGTGGTGCAGAGGTATTTCGTAAAAAGGTAAGTAAATTTATTTAATGATATGATTTGTATTAAGTATTTTCTTAAAAATAAATACTTAGCAGAAAAAATAATATGGCTTTCTTTAGTTGAAAGTTAACCTCAAAAATAAACCTAAGACATAAGTGTTATATAATATCACAAAAAAAAACAAATCAACTAATTAAAGCGAAACGAAGATTATTTACTTCAAATGTTTATATTTTCTTTGATTTATAAAGGTGTTAAAAGGATTTAAAATCACAGTGTACTTTCAGTTTCAAAGACTGGAAAAGCGGTAACCGTTTTAAAAATAATGTGAACTAAGGAGAATTTGCCTTCCCATATGTATGTATATTTCAAAGTGAGAAACTGGAAACAACAGCATCGCGCTCAACTATTTTCAAGTCCCAGAATTTTTACAATTCGTTTCATTACGATTGTCAGCCATCATTATAAATTTTCATCAAGCTATACGTCGAGTATTTTTCTGTTTTACAGTTACTCGTTAAGAACTTTTCCACAAGTAATCTATATCGCGCAACTATAAATCTTTGGTGTCGATAAAACAAAATGAAAACGAATGGTATTTTGTTTCTTCGGATCAAGATTTTCAACTGGAAGTTTATAATTAAAATTAAACATTCTAAAAAGACATTAGATTCAAACAAACTGCAATTTTAAAATTCATGGAAATTTATCGTTCCTTTTAATTATCATAATAATAATAAATTTATTAACCTTTATATATATAACACGCAAACCGCAGGAACGTTCGTCAATTCAATACACAAAGTAAATAAATAAGTAAAAATAAAAAATAACAGAACAAATTAATAAAAAATATATATCTTCAGATAAAAATTAGTTTAAAAAAGTGAGCATTCTAAGTATTCGTGAGCATTAATAATAATTTTATTGCCTTAGTAAAGCTGTTGATATTATTGATATTCTTTATATTATCAGGCAATGTGTTATACAATTTAACACAACTGCTTGTATAAAGCACTTTTTTCATAGAGCATGGATTTATGTCTGGGTATACAAATTTTGTGTTTCCACCTGGTATTGATACTATGTACCTCTTCTCTTTTTAAAAACATTTCTGGATTTTTTTAACAAATTTTAGACATTCATAAATGAAAAGACACGAAATAGTTACAATACAAACAAATCGAAAGATTACTTAAAAAGTCGAGATGCTTTTAAAACATATGGAAAAGTATTTTAACATGGAATGAACTGTGAAACCAGGATTGCATCAAAACGAAATATGTTTGGTGGAAAAATTATTTTCGTACACCGAAAGAACAGTAATCGAGTACAAAAATATGGATTCCTATTTAAAAAAATAGAGGTAACGATATCACCAAAAATGAAAAAAAAAACTACACCAAATTTTTTCCTCCTTGATTCCCTCCAACTTTTGTCCGAAACTTTTTTTTTGTAAACCTTTCCTTTACTAAATATTGTAACAAAACTGTTCTAGTTCATGGTGGAAAATATTTATTTACAATACAAATAAACAAACAAACTAAAAGCACTTCTCTATAACGTAACAGAAACAAAACAACAAATTCTAACTAATAAAATAAAATAATAAGTAATGAAGAATACCAAGTCACTATTTATGTACACTAAACACTAATGCTGGGCTGCAGAAAGGGTTGTCAAAATATCTGATTTGACAATGACATTAGACTGTGAACATACATATTTCCATTTGACAGAATTTTAAATCAATCCTACTCGAAAAATAATTGATCGATTGAAACGATATTTTTCTTAAGCTGTGTATTTATGTATTTAGCATAGTTTTTTGTACAGTTTCCACTTAGAAACAACGTTTTTCTACGCATTTTGATCAAAGTTTACCTTGAAAAGCAATCTTTTTTATATAGGACAATCATTTGTTTTAAATTGTGAGTACAATCTAATGTTCTCGATGATAGAGTTTGAATACGAGATTAGACTGCTCGTGATGTTAGGAAACTCTAATTATATGATCACAATCTAAGGTCATTGTCAAATCAAATTTTTTGACAATCCTTTCTGCAACCCAACATAAATGACTATAGACAAGAGATTATTTATGTTAAACTAGATTTATATAATTGAAATCAATGGCCCATTAACCACTCCGCACTATTTATTTCGCGCACTGTTTATTTACACAGTTCATTTATCTATTTATCTCAGCAGTTACCTCAGTACTGTTCACTGTACTGACTGCCAATTTATGTCACAACTATTTGTCGATTGTAAACTCGATGAAGCACAATGTATCACTGACTGTCCACTGAGCTATATATATATGCGCTGGAGAGTTCTTTATTTTTCTTGCATTCATTGTCTGGAATTTGGCAACAAAGCCTTTTTACCTACGCATATTGTTATTGTTTGAACAATCAAGCCGATTGTTGTTCCACAACAATCCATATGTCATTGTCAGATTAACGAGCCGATTGTTGTCTCACGAAATTCTTTGTCGTCCCAACGGGGAGCATGTAACAATATATTCGTATTGAAATCAAAAACATGTTAGGAGAGCATAAATAGCTATAAATGTATGAAATTAAACGAATGTTTTTATTTCAGTAATGATTTTTTTATTTTACACGCCTTGCTTCAAAACTGTTCCATTGAAAGTAAATTTAGCTGACGTATTTTATAAAAGTCGTTAGTGAAAAACTAACGATATTAAAAACGAAATCAATAAAAGAGTGAAAACAATAAATTTTCATTTTAACAGTTTTTTATACAACGAAAACACATTAAAAAGAAAGAATTTTTAAATTCAGAGACATCAGCATACTTGAATAATAATCAATCAAATCACTTGATAATTTATCATACTGGAAGTTCTGAAGAGCAAAACAGTCTCGTCTATAAAATCGGTAGTTGCTAAACTTAGCAGATTCTCGAAAGCGGACTCGACAAATAATTTCGTTATTAAGCAGGTTGAGGCGTTAAACGAAGATAATGAAAAAAATCTGAAATAAAGTTTTTTTAATAGATTTTTTTATGACAAAATTTTCTGTAAAAAATCCAAAATCATTAGGAGATTTATAAAGTTAAAAATTAAAAAAAACTTTAACATGTAGTTTTATGGAAAATATGTAAACCTAGCATGCAAACTGTACATTTTAATATTTTGCAAATAACCAAATAATGTCAGCAGTTCCGAAAACTAACTGGGTAAAGAATCGATGTCTTATAAATATTTAAAAATTTTTTCCAATTTAATTAGGAGATTTTAAATCAATAAAAAAAAGTTTTTGATTATGGACTTTTATTCTTAACAATATAATTTTTACTGAATTTTCAACTTTTAAATGATTTAATTTTAATTTTCATTACTTCTAATTTCTTTTTTTAATTATTTACTGCAAAAAATATGTAAAATACAGATATTTACATAAATTTATTTTTCCTAACCTAACTTTGTACAAAAAATTCAAAAGTTAGAAAAGTTAGTCCATTGAGGAAAATACTAAAATAATTAATAATAAAAAAATGATTTATTGAATAATAAATGCTTTATAAAAACAATGGTTCTATTTTTCATTGTTAATTACCTAGTTCTCGTTCTAATACACTCTCGAATTTAAATTATCGCTTATTTTTGTAGCACTCGCGAACTTCAAGTTTGCATTGTAAATATGTTTTTATTGAACTGAGCAGCAGCAAAAAACAGGATGTAAACCGGCCGAAACCCTAGGCAAAAACTGGTTTCATAATAACAGAAACGCAATTTTAATGTTCTAACATTTAGTCACTTATAAAAACAACATAGATTATTTTCTTCTTTTCGACATAAAAAAAATATGAAAACATATCTGATTTTATTGCGCGTATTTTTGCACAAAACTCCCAGTTCGGATTAAGTTTGATTATCCCCCGGGATTACCGGATTACTATATGAACATATACCTACACATGGTATAACAAAAAGTTAAGCATTTACGCTACACTTGAATAGCCTCATACTTTGTATTCCCCTCGCTTATAAAATGTGTCCGTTCTATCGACGTATTATTATTGTTTTTTTTTTTTACTGTACAATAGTTAAAAATTTGTTGAAAAATCAAAAAAACTTGACAGAGTAACTTCTGACACAAAACTACCAAACTTTAATATGACTCGAATACTTTTAATATTTCAAATTAAAAGTATCGAAGTCATATTTATTAGTAACTAATAGCAACAGCGAAATATTACACTAATAAATTTAGTTTAAAAAAAACTAAAAAACATGCTTTATATCGAAGTAAAAAGTAAAAAATATTTTTTTTTAAAATAAGCTTAAAACAATAATGAATAAAAAATACAAGTATTATTGTGAAAAAAACGTGGGGCGCTTTGTTCCACATTTTCGTACATCGAGCGCCCCACGCTTTTTTCACAATAATACTAGTATTTTTTATTCATTATTGTTTTAAGCTTATTTTTAAAAAAATATTTTTTACTTTTATATTGAATACTAGCCCTTACCCGCGTCACCTCACGCGATATCAAAAATTTCATTTTCTTTATTATAATCAAATGTCAACATTTTTGAAGTTGGAATGGTCCCGTCGCCCAATTGGCCGGAATTTTTTCTACAAGACACGTCAATATTAACCACGTCGGGAATATTTATATATTTTTAAAAAATATCGAAAATCGTTTAATTTTTCAGGCGTTTTGCAAATATGCAACTTTTTAAGACACTAAACGATTTTTGGCCTGTTTTATATTAACCGGACTTATAGAAAAAGTCAAGCTGAATAGATTCGGATAAACCGCAACCTTGTTTCTCTTCTAGTTTCGGTGATATAGCCAATTTTAATTGTTAAAATTAATTGAGATAATATTCAAAAGATCTACTGCTGACAGTCGTTCATTTTCATTTATGATTCAATTATCTTCACGAAGAGTTTAGTAAATTATATTAACATTTAAAAAAATGCTATTTAAAAATGCCATGACAAAGTAAAAATCGTTCATTTTCATTTGATTCATTAATATTCGAGAAGACAACGTTATTTATTTATTTTGAATCACGATAAAACTACTAACAAAATTAAAAAATCCATTAGCTACGATTTGGACTTCAGTTACATTATTTTGAATCTACTTGGATTTGCCATACAAAAAATACTCGTTCATTTCCATTTCCGAATCTATCGTTTATACGGGAAATCTTAAATAGCCCTATTATCATTTTTAATTTCGAAATAGTACCTACCTATAAGAAAACCGCCATTCTCGTTTCATAATTCAATTAGAAATTTTTAAGAAAAAAAAATTGGTTGTCTGTTAAGTCGGTTTACGGACGATAGTTTTACGTGATAACGTATTCCGCTCGAAAATCATATTTAATAATACATAACCTAAATTTTAGTAGCTGTCAAACTATATTTTTACCGACTAATAATTTGATCAACCAAAGCAAAATACATATTTTTAAGCAATTATAAAAGACATTTAAAAGAATGTATATATATTATATATTTGTTAACAAACCGTATAATTTATCTGCTGTTATGAAATGCAGATCCATTATCGTGCGTTCAGTTATACTTTGGCTTGGATGAATCGGTAATAATTATATGACACAAAAAATATCCGTGCAAAAACGAACAAATAACGTTGTATTATCTGAAAAATTGCTTTAAAAATTCGATAATTTATGACATTTTTATATGTATCTTGATTTTAAGTCTTAATTTCCACGGTTTATAAAACAAAGGCCATCTGTCAGATGTAGCTTTCGCTGGAACAGCCGAAAAAAGTGTTGAACGCACACTACTCTCTGACGTCACGCGAGAAGAGTGAAATGCGTACAAGCCGACGCCGATCGTGCTTCTCTATCACTTATACTGCGCTCTCACTTGCACGCACAGGGTCGGGCGGAACGTTACGGCGTTACACTTTTTCGTGCGTGCAGCTGGTGTTTTCATCAATTTATAAAACGTTATCACGTCAAAAAAATCTGTAAAAATTCCCTCAGTTTGCAGGTGTAGTTCCGCCACGGAATCGGAACCCAACCGTTCATTTTCATCCGAGACTCACTCAAGATATACTCAACGGTTCTTTAATTTATACGACGAGCGAAGAACGCGTGAAGGCAGAACAAATTGTAATAAATTAACATTGCACTTGACGTTACGTGTAGCGCTAATGTTAACACTTAAATATATTTAAATTATGTACACAATACAGCGCACCTACACTCTTGCCTCCATCCCGTCTAATTGTAACAACACAACGCAATACACAGATTGCCGAATATTTCATTCCCAAAATAAATACAAACACAACTGGAATGTTTAAGTGAAGACATAAAATATCTATGCGTTCAGAAGTCAGGACCGTTTCGCGCCACAAGTCGAAGCTGTCCGATTACACGCGTATTTCCGTTTGCGTATAGGAGGCACGATTGCCTCCAAACAAGAACGATTTTGTAGCGCAATATTAGCTGACAAAATCACACTAAATACAAAAATAAAATAGATAAAAAAGCGAGTGTGCTTTAGACCACACGACTGAAGTAAAACTTTTTCCTGTCATATATAATATAGATACCTACAATAATATTCGATAATCCATATATTAAACATCCTGATTTAAAGACACAATATAACCTCACTCTGTAGCATATATCTACAAAGACGAAATGTTTAAAATATAATTTTTGATTTATTAATAGGCAAAATATGTAGGTAGGTATATATATATATATATATTTATTAGCATAGTTTATAATACATTTAAAAGGATTTATTAACTAGCCTACATTATTTCCCGTTACAAAATTCAGCAAAATTCGATGAAATGTTTTTTTAATACAAAAACAACTGTTTTCATTTCAGCCGCATGCTCTACTTACTGACCTAGCCGGACCTAATATTGATATAATATGTAGTTATAGTCAGAATGCCCGTCGGCAAACATTTTATTGATACATACTCTCCCCAAACTTTGTATATGGCTTCATTAGGCCTAGTCTGACACCTATTTCCTCTATGACTTTTCTTGATTTTGGGGCGTTTTCCCTCTAAATTTTCCGAAACATGTCGTTTTGACGACATGTAAAAATTTATACCTACTGTTTGGTTTTTTAATTGGATAGCTTAAAAACTTCAATCAAAACGCTAAAATAATGTTCTCTGACAAATACCATGAACCATTTAAAATGT
The DNA here is from genome assembly GCA_963575645.1 of Xanthostigma xanthostigma. Taxonomy (NCBI): domain Eukaryota; kingdom Metazoa; phylum Arthropoda; class Insecta; order Raphidioptera; family Raphidiidae; genus Xanthostigma; species Xanthostigma xanthostigma. The sequence goes on from OY754464.1 coordinate 8,624,781, forward strand.
CTGACACTTCGAATATGTTCGACATATTCGAGGTGTCAGACATGTCAATACGACATCTTTCGGAAAATTTAGAGGGAAAACGCCCCAAAATCAAGAAAAGTCATAGAGGAAATAGGTGTCAGACTAGGCCTAATGAAGCCATATACAAAGTTTGAAGAGAGTATGTATCAATAAAATGTTTGTCGACGGGCACTCTGACTATTACGGCATTTCACCTGAATAGAAGCTATTTTTGAGATACATTTTGCAACATCTTTCATTGATGCTCCGCTCCTATTGGTCGTAGCGTGATATTATATGGCCTATAGCCTTCCTCGATAAATGGGCTATCCAACAAATTTTTTTTTTTCAATTTGAACCAGTAGTTCCTAAGATTAGCGCGTTTAACCAAACAAACAAACTTTTCAGCTTTATATATTAGTATAGATATATCTTTCAAAATTAAGCGAATAAAATAATCGTCCATAAAAGTCGGATATTTTCGTTTTTTTTTTGTAAAAGCTTCATAACATTACGAGTATAATGTAGTAGGTATACATTATAACACTCACTACTTGTGAGTAATCCTTACAAAGCACGTACAATCATCATACGAACATAACCTATATCTAAATACATCATGCCAAATTAAAAAGAGTTAAATATTACGCTCATACATATGCAGATTAGCTGTAATTTCTCTCAATTTAACACCAGCGTTGAGATTTAAAACGCGGCATTATGCGAAACGACTGTACTTGGGGGATGTCCCGTCCGTTTCTGTGTAGTTACAATGCGATTCCCTTACAGTAGAAACTCAATTTAATACATCTGTGCTACAACAAAATCTCCATTATTGCGGTTAATAATTCGATACCAACGCAAAGAGAAAAAACTCGGATCGCAGTACCAAATCCTGCCGAGAAATTATTAGGGCTCTCGTTAACGCGCGTTTTAGTCAACGGGTAACGGGCCGACGCGAAACGGTTACTTTTGTGCACGATCCGCTAATATAACGTGAGCGCGTCCGTTGTAAGAAGTGCAAGTACAAAAAAGTTCAAAATTTGCTAGTTTATTTTTGTAATTCTTGTAACACTGGCCTATTATGAACAAGGCTAATTAATAAATCCGTATCAATATCAATTTTAAACTCCATATTCACAATGAGCAGTACGAGGTAGGTAGGTAGGGGAGGGAGGGGAATGGCGCTCACTGGGTAATGGCGCTCACCTCTGTAACTCTGTCAAAAAGGAACGTAGCAACACGTCACGTCGCGTGAAGCGCGAGGGGAGGGGGCTCTAATAGACAGCGATGCAAACGGTCAGTCAGCTCGCGTCATGCGACCGTGAAGAGCGTTTCTTTGTTTGCGGCCGCGCTGATCTAATTTTTAATTAGATGCTGAACAAGTTAAGTTGTTGGGCTCGCTATACTATGGACTCAGTGTTGCAGATTTGCGTAAACTTGTTTATAAATTTGCTGAGCGCAACAATATCAAAAACAATTATGATCAAAGCAGCAAAACAGCCGGATTGGATTGGGTACACTACTTTATGAGACCCTGAGCGGTATTACCCAAAGTCAGGGGCAATGCCGCTCAAACATGTTTTTTTAATAATGTTTTCCTACTACTAGTAGATAAAAGATATATGCTTTTATTGTTAAATTGTTGATTACTCGATAGTTAAAGACTTTGTTACTCTTCTTAATTTTGATTTATAATAAATAATTTAAAAAATACACGGTGTTTTCCTTAAGTGAACGCCATTCCCCCGTCTTACCCTACATCTGTCGTCGTCAACAGACTTCTATGAAACTACGTGGTCCACTGCATCGGACCGACCGCCGTCGCGCCGAGGGGGCGACGTGCGGGTACCTGTTGAGTTTTGTTGCAACGGTTACATAATAGGCCCGTCGCGTTAACAAACACCCACACTAACCTATTGAACACTGCGCGTCGGCCCGTTGTCCGTCACAAAAATCGGGCCGTTATCCGTTGTCGTTAACAAGAGGCCTTAATGTATTTGCTAATACAGAGAGTGTGGCTTTAATAAAATAACCCCTTAATACAACCCTTAAAATAATGAACTGAAAAGTTCAATAGGCACGTTAGACAATTTTTGGATGGGCAAAATCGTAAAGTTTTTTGCCTATCTTGACTCTAAATTTCATTATTGTAAGATTGTGACTATAGTGTTGTGTATACGTCAAAATTGTAATACTAATTTAGCAAGCAGGGTACTTAAAAAGAATTCCAATGGTTTACAAGAAGTTATATTGTATCCTCGTTAAGAATGGGTCACAGTACCGTGGTTGTGGTACCTCTCATTCTTTTAGAGACCGCTATCACGCCACCCGCTATAAATCACACCGGGTGACTCTCATGTGACGAGAGACACAGCATCAGGTGTCCCCACCTCATACAAGCCCACCCCACCCTTCAACTAAGCCAAACTCCATTTTATAATACGCAAATGCATTCAGAGATGTAGCTGTGATTCGATCAAAAGTGGAATATTTAAAAAAGGCATTTTATATTTCATCCGTTCAGAATAATTATTGTGAAATGAACTTCTTACGTGACACCTCGCCGATTTGGGGATTAAACAAAAAGGCTGATTTTTTCATTTTCAAAATATTTCCGAAACTATAGTTTGGAAAAAAAAATTCACAAAACTTCCATGGAAAAAAATAGAAGAATAAACCGTTCCTATAACAGTGTTATTAGTCGTTTTAAGTGTGGAATTTTTTGTTGATAAATTAATTTTTTTGGGGAAGTGAAAAGGGGAAGGCGTTTAGAGGAAGTTCTTTAAAAAACAATTACGGGGTCGTGTCGATACAATAGCGCTTTTTTTGCGTAGTGAAAAGGGGAGGGCGTTTGGGGGGAGTTCTTTAAAAAAACGATTACGAGGTCGTGTCGATGCGATGACGTTTTTGTTGCGTAGTGAAAAGGAGAGGGTGTTTGGGAGGAGTTCTTTAAAAAACAATTACGGGGTCGTATATACAAAGTGAGATAACAATACAGTACTTAATTTTACAAGTTGGTATGACGTGTATATGTCGTAGTCATAATGCAAAATTAGGCATTTTACAAAATGCCTAGGCATTTTATAAAAAGCCGGCAAAACGCGAGCGAACAATGCAGTTTCCGTTATGACTATACCAATTCAGGCAAATTGATAAAATGCCGGCAAAATGTGAACAGAAGAACGTGTATCTCGTTCTGACGCATTATTTTCAGGCATTTTACAATTTACCAACAGCGATGTAGTCATAACGTAAGCGGGAGAAAAAAATAATAAAATTAGGGAGATAGGTACTAGGTAAGTATTGCATAAAATGGCACAATGACACAAAAAACAATAAACTTCTTTATTATATAAATCTAAATAAACACTTCATACCTATAAAAACTTTCAGTTAGGTAAGTTTAAAGTAATGCACGAAATAAAGTAACTACCTAAATAAGTACCTAAGGTAAAGGGTCCAGTTTTTGGCGGTTTAAGAGTAACAGCTGAGGTTATATTACGATACCTAATATAAAATTCAATTTGAATAAATAATATTTTATATCATAAACAAGTTCAGAATTTCTAGATAAGGTCATATGAGCGATTGTCATTTTCGATTTGCACTTCTTCGCGGTTATCACTCATTTTTATGTGTCTAAATGAACTCCGAATGGATAAATAACAAAAAAACGTCCACGTTTTAGGTTAGGTTAAGTACAGCTGTTTAGCGCGAACTGTATCAGAAAAGCAAAGCAAAAGCAAACAAAACAACGTTCACGTTTTAGTTTTAGGCTAGGTTTAAGTACAGCTGTTTGGCTCAACTGTATCAGGAAAGCAATGTTGTGCGTTTTGACTACATCGCTGTTGGTAAATTGTAAAATGCCTGAAAATAATGCGTCAGAACGAGATACACGTTCTTCTGTTCACATTTTGCCGGCATTTTATTAATTTGCCTGAATTGGTATAGTCATAACGGAAACTGCATTGTTCGCTCGCGTTTTGCCGGCTTTTTATAAAATGCCTAGACATTTTGTAAAAAGCCTAATTTTGCATTATGACTACGACATATATATGTGATTACTGATTGGTTAGATTAAAAAAATGACAGTTAAGGACGAAAAGTTTTTACGTATTTTTGAGGCAATTTGTGATTAATCAGCATTTTTTTGAACGACAAAATTCAGCGTTTTCTATGATTTAAAAAAAATTCAAATTTTGGGCACATCGTGTTATCGAACTGGGCCCTCAATATTATATAAAAAACATCGTAATAGCATATATTTCTTCTGCGCATGCGCCGATTATCCCCAAAAACAATAGGTCTCTTCAAATTTGCATATCAAACATCCTACCAAAATTTAGAGTCAATCCGGTACTTCGAGACAAACAAGACGCACAAACTTTTTCCAAAAATACGTCTTTTTTGGATTCGGGTGACATCAAAACGAAAAAATATTGTACAATTTTGAAAAGTTAATTTTGACATGAATTAGTACCATTCTCATGGTGTTGGAATGATAATAGTATATTGTGTGACTAGTGAGAGACGGAGAAGATTCCATGAGCGTGAAATTTGCTGTGACACGTGAGTGGAATATTTTCCTTCGATCAATAGTCGCACATAATACTTTATTCAACTAGGACGAGTAATAATATGTAATCGGGGCCCTGATAAAAGAGGGAGAAATAATAAATCACTTCATTGATTGACGTACTCACCGCCCTCGATGCACACAAGATGGCCCTGACTTTCGCTGAATTGCGATGCTGTTTTCATATACCTATACAAATCGCTACAGCGTTCCTATTGGTCCAGAAACTGTGCAGTAATATATTACCGTACAGTTTCGTCTCTTTATTCGCACTCTACGCGTCAACAAGAAATAATTTATTATTTCTCCCGAATTTAGCAGGGCCCCGAAATTATATATTACTCACGCGTGTTGAATAAAATATATTATTATTTACATAAGAAAATTACTGTCAGTACCTAACTTAAAGATGGAAAATAAAAATGACTGAATAAAAATAGGTGATGTAACGGCAGCCTTTGATCTGAAACAGGCTACACCACTGACAACACCTCCACCTTGTACGATCACACCCTCGAGTTGTTATATTATCACCATCGTCCGTTGTTTCCCCTACTCATCACGAGAGGCGCAATTACACGGTTAATAATTATGACTGATTAACAGCACAAAAAATCGTTTATTTTGATTTTTCATTCAATCGTTGCAGCGCTTTAGGGCACACCACGACACGATGCGACGCGACTCAACAATGCGGCGTTTTTTTTTAATTTTCAAAAATCGTGATCATTTTTTCACTTCTAAGTATCTATAATATTTTTTCGATTATAATCAGAATGAGTGGGTATAAGTCAGTGAAGGCAAAGAGGGTGTCCTTGCTCGGCTATGAGTGGTTGGGAACCGGCGACTTTACCCAATTATCTAGGTTAGTCAATGTGGTGGTATAGTTTAAAAAAATTAATAAATACGATTTTACCTGGGAATAGTTTATAGATGATTGAACATTTCTAATTTCATCATCCCGTTTACAAACGCGGTTTTAGTAATACTCAATAACTAGACAATCATAATATAATCCAAAAAGCGGGCTATAAATTATATCAAACATAACACGACCAGATTATAGTCTCGAGTCAATATTTAACCAAATTATGTGGGGATGTGTAACATAACCACAGTACAATGTTACCAACTATACTTCGTTCACTGAACCAAAGGAGGCAACCAAATAGCACGTTATACATACATATATACATACATACATACATCTATCAATGGAACTACGTAAAATTTAATCACAATCAATGATCTGTCAAATGCTTGCCGCCACATGGATCGTAACAGCTGGAATAATTTTTAAGGTACCCTGTTATTGACAGGTATTTGGAAAAAATTTCGTGGCATAAGGATCGAAAATGAAGCAATACTGAAATTTCTTAAACTTGCATTTAATACTGACGTTTCGATACGTTTTGTATCATCTTCAGAGTTTTCAAATGCAAAACGTATCAAAATGTCAGTATTAAATGCAAGTTTAAGAAATTTCAGTATTGCTTCATTTTCGATCCTTATGCCACGGAATTTTTTCCAAATACCTATCATTAACTTCAATGGATCACAGTTACTCTATTTATTGAATAGAGTCAAATTCACGTACCCTGTTATTACAAAGCAAACGTCGCGTCAAACGGTACCTATCCATTTATCAATGTCATTATAAGTTTTAATAAACACAAGTTCATGTGAACTATCCGCTGAACGAACTGCTTTGGCATTCATGTAATCTATTGCATGTCAAGCTGGGCAATATCCCCGCTTGACTCAAAAAAGTCTGCCGATGGCTGTCGACCTGGGTGCAGTCCCACTGCAAGGAAAACCTGTGAAAACTGAATATTCTCAAAGTTTTGACCAAGACGGGAATAGCTAAGTTGGAATGTCAAGCTGGGCGACATCCCCACTTGACTCAAAAAAGTCTGTCGATGGTGCCGATGGCTGTCGACCTGGTGAAGTCCCGCAAGGCAAAACTTTGAAAACTGAATAATAGTTTTGACCAAGACGGGAATATAGCTAAGTTGGAAATTCTTGTTATCTATTGGATGTCAAGCTCTCTTTTTTACTAATCAGCCAAAGTCATCAGTCAAAATTAAATTCTAGATAAACATTTATCAACATTTTAAATTCTTCTTAAATTCTAATGTAAGGCAATTGCACAAATAAGTCTTATGTACCTGCTATTACTTCCCAAAACAAAATAAAAAACAATCTAAACAAAACTTCTTTTCTTTAAGTTAATAAAAATCATTATTCATATTCGCCTGTGCTCGGCCACGCTCGACGTTCGCTCGTTTGCAAAATGTAAAAAGCCTAACAAAAGCCGTTTATTTTGGCCGGACACGCAATCAAAAAGCCTAACTATGCCCGAATTTATCCGGACGTCCACTGCACTGTACCCATATTTTCCTCCGGCCCTGCCATGGTATAAATCTACAGGTAGATGAATTTTTGTATTCTATGAATATGTTATAGCAGGAATAATGTGATTAGATGGAACGAGGGTGATGCGTTGCCACCACAGCTGGACAAACTCACCTACAACTGTCATTTGGGCAGATTCAATTGCGGTGTGGAAGAGGGGCGCATCCGCCGACACCTCGCACTGGTACAGTCCGGAAATTGACCGCGAAACCTTCACCAGAGTCACTTCGCGCGCGTTCGATACAGTCTCCTGAAACAAACGGAAAGGCATTATTATCACAACTGCTTAAAAAAACAACCAACACAGTACGCAACCAACTTGACTTTTTTTCTAGACGACGTTCAGTTTTAGATGCAAGGGCATGGAGAGTCGTGTAAGATCTCAAATTTTATGCAAAAAAAATAGAAATAGACGCAAATACAATTTTCATTCAATTTCCTAGATGAAATTTTAAGCTATATTTAAATAACTTTCTATTAGTTCAATCTGACAGCTTCTGTATTTGTTACCAATCCACAGAAATAATCATTTACGACTTATTTACATATATTTATTATATTTGGTAGTTTTTTTTTAAATAATCAATAATAATTAGTAGCTTTTAACTGACATCGTGTAACATTAAAAAAGGATTGGTTCTAACCACGAACTCTGGCGCAAGTGAGATGGCGTTGTTATCTGGGAAAACATCTGTTCTTTCCACGTAGTTTTGCCATTATTTAAACATGTTATCCATGAACGTGTGTTCGTTACCCAGTAGCTGACGCCATATTGGTTCATGCGACAGATATCGGTCCATCGCTACACTCGAGCTGGGTGTCCTGGTTACAGAGTTAGATTGCATTGACATTAATGGACCGGTGAATCGAGCGATAAAAATGTCCGCTTCAAAACAAAAGACAGCGCGAACATGTGTTCTCTCGTTCTCTCGGTGCAGTACTGTAGTCAACCACAAGGATAAAGATTGGCACACGCACGTCCTATCTCTCTCACTACATGTGACCAATTTCAACACATTACCTGGCCCAATCCAGAGTTATAAATCTACGGTGGTTTGTCTAGCTTTGGTCTTGGTCTTGCAAGACACACAGAAATAATTCAGTACGTGTATTTTGCAACGAGGACATCTAACAAACGTTAAATTATGAGAGAGCGACGTTCCGGTTGGTTTGTTTAATCCATTTTCACCGCAGGGACACTCAAGAGGCGCTGGTGAGCTGTGAGAATGCGCCGTAATGAAGTTTAATCCTAGGAGAACGATTTAAACCGCATCTGATAATCTGAACCTGTTGATAATCCTCGTGCAACGCGTCTTGCATAAATTAGCGACCCTGCCAATTGCTGACCTTCAATCTGTTTCAAAGTCGTAATAACATCGGAAGGAGTTGGGGCGTGGCTTCGTCTGAATCGTGTAAGTTGTCTATCGACGACAATAGACATGGGAACAGTTGTTACTATGTGATCACAGTGACTGTTATTCCAGTCACACAAAAATCACAGTGAAAAATTTTGTCACGTCGATCCCGACCGAGCAAAACACTCGATCGGACGTTACGTCGGCTACTCGGTTGCAACGAACGTCGTGATTGCGGTGACATGTCTAAAAATTGATTTGGCCTTGGATTGTTATCATATAATTATATAGTAGTCCGGGCGCCAGCAATCCTTTTAGCAAACCCATATAAAACTGAAGAGTTCCGTGCAGGTAGCTGGGAGGTGGTGGGAGTATCAACGACTCTAAAATGTGCCTTTGCGACGCTGTTTGTGACTAGCTTCCGAACCTTTTAGATCCGTGGCGCGTACTATACTTGACATGTTCACCATTTATATACACACTATAATGTTTCACATCTGCCAGGTTTCGATTTTTACTGTTATTTCATTCCAGCGCTACTAAGAACTGAAAATGTAATACTTTTCAGCACACCAATATTTAATATAGTGTCGTTCTGTTCAAGATTTTCAGGTGACGCTTGTTTAAGTAGAAGTTTAATATATACGAATTGCCATTTACTGCAGTGTAGAGGTGAGCTCATCTCTGCTGAAATTAGGAACAGGGGAAGCGCGGTGAGCAGAAGGTAAAGAGGACATTAATATTAGCATATCGTCGTCAACGAATGTGTACAGGTGTGGTCAACATAAAATCAATTAAGGTTTGTTATCATTAATCAGAATTAACGAGGATTGAAAAGGAACTTTTCCTGAAACAGGAAAGGAAACGAATTTCAGTAGGGTTATTTCAGCGATTCGTTATTTAAAGACCCTTAGGGGCTCTTGCTAACGACCGTTTTAGTCAACGGGTAACGGGCCGACGCGAAACGGTTACCTTAGTAACACGATCCGCTAATATGACGTGAGCGCGTCCGTTGTTATCGATATCAGTTCTATACTTGAAGGGCGAAGAAGTGCAAGAACGTTATGTCGAGTGCAAAGAAAAAGCTCATTCTAGCCTACTATTTATACAAAAAACAGCAGCTACTAAAAAAAAGGAGAAAGCTATGGATTCATCCTATTTTATAAGAAAGAGAATCTTATGGAGTACTCCATACTCTCATGAAGGATTTAAAGAAAGGCCATATCAATATGAATTTTAAACTCCATATTCACAATGAGCAGAACAAGGTAAGTAGGTAGGTAGATATAGGTAAAAAAGTGCGCGCACATCTGTCGTCGTCAACAGACGTGCGGGTATCCGTTGAGTTTTGTTGCAACGGTTACATGCCCGTCGCGTTAACAAACACCCGCACTAACCTATTGAACACTGCGTGTCGGCCCGTCGCCCGTCATAAAAATCGGACCGTTATCCGTTGTCATTAACAAGAGGCCTTAAGGCCGCTGCACACGAGGCTGTAATCACTGCTGAGACTTCTGCTGGCCGACAGGCTGGCTACGAGGCTTGAAATGACGTCACTGCGGGCTAGCCTGCTAGCTCACAAGATGAATTTTGAAATTAAAAACAGGGGTTATTTTTCTTGCTAGGTCCTTGCTCTGAGCAAGAACCAATCAGGAATCAGAATCTTGTCACGTGGCCCACAAACCAACATGGCGTCATTCTGCTCAGACCAACAGACGTTTTGCTCTGTGTTTATATTTGTACTGTCTGCACTGCGCGCGCACCAGATCTATCCACAAAACAAGCTTGAAAATACGTCTCGTGTGAAGCATATAAAAGCAGTCAAGAAAAGCAGCGGTAGAAAACTAGGTGTCAAATCTGGAAAGGAATCTAGCGGCAAAATCAGCCTCGTGTGCAGGGACTTTTAGACCGGGTTTTGCTTTCGAGGTTAGATACTGTAAGGACTGCTATAAAGGTGGCGAAGTGAATAACCGGATAGGTACCGTTTTAGCTCAGGTAGAAGCGATTAATTGCTGGCCATATTCATGGTCGGACGATTCGTACAAAAACACATTGATTCACGCCTCTAGCGACTGAAACATCTACTATTCTCACATCAACGGGAAATTGCTTTGCCTTTTTACTCGGCTACGGTAAAGTCAAAAGAAGGGGTTATGATTTTAGCAATCTATTATATGGACGCAGTAGTGATGTAACGAATGCTCGCATTTGCGGTTATTCACTTATTTTTTGACATTTGCATTTGCAAAATTCATTCGAATATTATATCTAACAGAATTTTTTTTTATAAAAAAAATGTGAAAAAAATAATATCTTAGCATTTTTCAGCGAAAAGATTTTTACCCCTTTTTTTAAAATAGTTTAAATTTTTTTTGCTATTATTTTATACAGGTGACCGGTAATTGCTCGTATTCCTCTCGGGAGAAGAAGCTATGACTAATTTGGAACGATTTAACCTCCATCACTTAGGGGTCGGAAATGCGTCATTGTATAAAAAATCTGTTTGTTTTCTTTTTAAAAAAATCCGAATTTCGGGAGTTAAAAAGTTTAAAAAAAATATTCTCACTTTTTGGCCTGAATTTTTCCATGGTCTGATAGCTTACTAATTGGCCAACCTTCCAAAAACCACGAAATTTACTGTTAGATTTTATGTTGTGTGTTAAAACTTACAATAAATTAAAAAAAATTCTTCACAAAAATGTCATTATGATAAAAAAATGACGCATTTCCGACCCCCACGTGATAGAGGATAAATCATTCTAAATTAGTCATAGTTTCTTCTCCCGAGATGAATACGAGCAATTACCGGTAACCCTATAAGAATATTTTCAGATCCTGAAGACGAAAATATTAATACAGTGTAACCTCTTTATAACGAATCTCAAGGAACCGAGCATTTTTTTCGTTATAAAGAGTTTTCGTTATATGGAGGGAAGAAAGAAAAATAAGCAAATTTCACCTAATTAATTTATTCCATGTAGTCTGTTAACTTTGCTTGGCGTTTTTGCTATGCCCATATTTGTTTTGTATTTTATTAAGTATTATGCATGTCTTGACTCTTGGGATGTGGTGGAATCACCTTCATTAAACAATAGGAATGTTTCGATAAGTTTAGCGGCATCAAGTGCTTGTTGAATAGTTGATGATGGTTAAAAATCGTCCTCTTTATCATCTTCTTCATCTTCATTTTGTTGTATAAAAACAATTACACTGTTAAATACGCCTAAATATGAACATATTTCATCGTAATAGGGAATGGTTGTTACGGAATAAAGAGGGTATTAATGTATGGGTTTTAAGGTAAACCAACCAAACTGTAAAATTTTCTACGTTATAGGGAGTTTTTCGTTATAACGAAGGACGTTATAAAGAGGTTACACTGTATCTAAAAAAATGTTAAATAAATCATCTTCATTATATTTTCTTCAAATCCGAGAAAAATACATTTCGAGTATAAAAACAAATGATTATTTTCAATTGTTTAGTGTATAATAACGTTATTGTCATTGTTGCCATCCAGATGTTAAGGTTAAACGAACATAATCTAAATCATTGTCAATCTAGCATCAGAATTTGTATGATTTCGCAACGAGACACGGCGCAAACGATAAACCACTTTGACACCGAAACCCACAGCGTTCAAACGTTCACATAAATATTCCTATACATTTACTAAACGCTCTGTTCAAAATGTGTTCTGCCGTTATAAGTCGCCAGTGTTGTCAACTTTAGTAGAAAACTAAATCATAATTCCCCTAGATGCAATGGGAAAATCTAACACGGTCAATGACTTAGTTCATTCTGAACCGATTTTTAAATAACTTAAAAAAAAAGAAGTTACCAATTCGTCACGTATATTTTTTTATGTTTGGTTAGCCATAACTTTCCGGAAGGTTAACTGATTTAAAAAATTTCGATACTTTATTCACAATGTTTATAGATTAGTATATTGTTTCAAAACTGAAAGTCGTTTTTAAAGGATATTTTTTTAATTATATGTTTAATAAAGAATATCTTCACGATGACCTCGCATAAACGTCACATAAATCAGTTCAGCAGTTTTTTGAAGTAAAACTTCTTTACGCACGCTTGACTTGGGGAGTAAGCTGGTGAATGCGTGACGAGAGGTTTACGAAAAGTGTGATCGGGCGAGGCGAACGGAAGTTGAGAGGGAGATATAACTTAGTGAAGATAGAAAGGGGATGACAAATACTTCACTGGTTGGCGCCATCAGGTGGCCGAAACAAATACTTCACTGGCTAGTGGCGCCATCAGGTGGCAGAAACAAATACTTCACTGGTTAGTAGCGCCATCAGGTGGCCGAAAATATATCAGTACTAACAATAGAATGACACATACTTTACTTGCCAGTGGCGCTATTGGGTGACAGAAAAAAGTTTTTTAAACCTACTTAACCTGCAGAGCTAAATAATATTTCATAAAGCTTTACGCTTAAAATCCAACGAGGGCTAAGTAATTGCAATGTATTACTTTTGTTTTCATTATCTTTCTGTTTATATTTCTTTCTTCTTACATTAGACTGTTCATTTCGTTCTTGAACAATTTCATAAATTAATATTTTGTTCAATACATTAAATATTCTACGTTTAAGTTAAAAATAAAATTGTAAAATCATTTTAAAGTTCATATTTTGTGAATTTTCGGGTGAATAATAACAAATTATGGCAGGAAGAAGTTTCACTTCAGTCGTGTGGTCTAAAGCACACTCGTCTTTTTTTTTAGGATATAGAATTACTCCTATATTATTGGTGAGCTAGTCTGTTTGTTTTCTAGATGAACCGTTTTTGTACAAGCTGTTTTAACATTTCGTATCTACATTTAAAATTACCTAGTTTGATTACATTTAAAGTTTAGAAGTCACCAAAAGGTATCCTCACAAACATCGGTACCAAAAAGTAAACAGTTCCAACTTTGGTTTATTTTCCCAGTTGGGACGGCCATCGCTTAAATTACGGTGTAGTGACGTAGTCAATAGACAGCGGCACCAGTGCAAACACGTAGTTGAATTTGTTGACGAAATTCTGACCTGAATAAAGAATTTTTACTCAAAATTTTCATTACATTTAAAGTGTATTATGGACCATATAATACGCGTCACGGATATAAAAGGTTCCGAAGTTAGTCACAAACAGCGTCGCAAAGGCACATTTTAGAGCCGTTGATACTCCCATCATCTCTCAGCTACCTGCACGGAACGTGCGCTCGTCGGTGATCGCTCGTTGTCTTTGTCACTTGTCGCTTTCCTGCTTTAAAGTACAGTCGAGTACGCTATATTGTCAAGTTGTTATTGCTATTTTAGTTTTGTTAAGTTGCGATTTTGTAGTTTTTTAACAGACTGTACAATTAGCATCTAACTTCCGAGACTTTTAGATTCGTGGCGCGTATTATACCTCATAACACGGGCTAAGGAATGAGGGGGGTAATTAAATTATGAATCATATCCATATTTATGATGTTGTAATTATTAACTTTTTTCAAACACTGTTGCCAACAAACTGTAACACTAGTCACTACTGCCATAAACCGTGTGTCGTGTATTATGTGTATATATGTACGACATACGTACCGCCGAGTCAAAGATGTTTATTTCTATACTTACGTAAAATTTCAATAGACCAGAATTGAACATCTTTGAAGGCCTGTAATTCTTAAACTAGCACATTTACAGAAAAAAAAACAAGAAAGATTTTTTGTAGAGAATAAATTTTCCTACAAAATTGTTGAGTTCAAATTTTTTTACAATTTATTCTAACGGATGGAAATTAGGGGGGCCAATCTGACGAGGATGAAACCTGCACCATCGTGTTCAGTGACCTTGAAAACGGGGGGGTGAGTCTCTAGATTGGCGCTCTTGCAAAAAAAAATCAAAAGCTCCAAAAAATTACGATGCTTGACCTCGACTACAGTATTGTTGCGTGCCCCCAGTTGGGACGACTATGTATTCTGTCGAATCTTCTAGTAACGACAATAACAATCGAAGGCAGGTAAAGACCCGACCTTTCTTGCAATGGCTGGAGAAACCAATATATGTAAAGGAAGGAATCTCAGAACTACGAGAACATTCTAGAGCGTGGGACGAAACTATAAAAGGCGAGCAGAGTGGTTCAGTCAGGGCAGTCAGTTATTCGTGTTGTTCATGTGTTGACAAGTGCTCTGGCACTACGACTTAAATTATACTGTGAAAATAAATAAACTTTAGTGAGTACAATAATTTATAAATCTGGTTTTACATAAATGACTTAATAGACAAGTGTGCTAATAAACTTTGTGTTGTGTTCCTGTGTTGTAAACATTTTGTGTACATAATTTAGAGTCTCTATATTCTCTGTTACTTATAGTCTTTTATTTTTATTTAGAACTATTAGTTTTGTTTCTGTTAACGTTATTATTTCTGTTAATTTAAAGAAGTACGCTTTCGTTATGTGTTTAATTGTTTTGTTAAACGTTTATTATTGTAAATAAATAATTTTCCACCACGGACTGTAACAGTTTTGTTACAGTATTTCTTCTCATTGTTTTTATATGTAATCTACACGTCAATAAAATAAGTTCAAGGTCTCAAAATTTCTACTTAAACTAATTTGCTTTGTCGCCATAGATAGATATTATAAACAACATGTCTGGAGAACACTCTTATTTATTTTCTTTTTTCATCAAAAGGATCTCTAATACCTCTTTTCATGATTTAAACATAAGTACGTACTTACAAAATGTTTCAAATGAATATTTTCTCTTTTTATAAACGCAAACATAGCTTTTTGTATAATGAATATAAAATTATTAAATATTTATAATAGATTAATAAAAAAAGCGAGTGTGCTTTAGACCACACGACTGAAGTAAAACTTCTTCGTGCCATATATAATAATGATACAATAAGTAATATTCGATAATCTATCACTATATTTTGATTAGACATCCTGATTTAACGACACAATATAACCTCACTCTGTAGCACATATCTACAAAGACGAAATGTTTATTAGCATAATTATTTATAATACATTTAAAAGGATTTATTAACTTACCTACATTATTTCCCGTTACAAAATGCAGCAAAATTCGATGAAATGTATTTTTGATACAAAAACAATTGTTTTCATTTTAAACGTCAAATAGTTGTCCAAAAAGAAAAAAGAATTTCGATTAACGCTCCGTCTTTGTCGCACTCAGTAACTTATATCTCCCTCTCAACTTCCAATATACGAAACGTAACTCTCTCTCTCTTACTATCTTCACTAACTTATATCTCCCTCTAAACTACCGTTCGCCTCGAACGATCACGCACCGTTCGCCTCGTCCGATGATGCACTTCCGTAAACGCTTTCGTCAGGCATTTACCAGCTGACTCCCCAAGTCAAGCGTGACTATAAAGAAGTTTTATTTCAAAAAAGCATTTCACAAACAAATCCGACTAGAATAATTTTACCTTTTCAACTTCACTAGTGGGGAATGGTAGGTACCAATTCAGTTCAAAATTAATTTTTCAAAATTTTATTATATTTTTGGAAAAAGTTTGTTCGCTTGTTAATCAAATGGATCGACACAAATTTTCGGTTTGATATGCAAATATGAATAGCCCTATTTAGGGCAGTCAAAATGACAAACTCAGTTTCCACTAATTCGAAAATTAGAAGAACTTTTCCATGGTTACAATGTTGAATTTTGACAAGATAATGAAACACAGTTTTTTAACTCTTTTTTAACTAGTTTCAGTCATCGCACGAAGGTGCAATTTTATCAGTGAGTAGAACATAAAATATAAGTACCTATTTATAATTTAATCGGGCTTGCCAACCATACAGTTCGCGGCGGTGTAGTTATAGACAAAACAGGCGTTAGTTATATCAGTTATATGTTATTTAATAATACTGGTACACAAGTTTTCGGTCTGAGTCATCTTTTGTCTTTTAACATGTGCAACAGCTAGGTACAAACAAATGAGCGAATACAAGACAAAACTCTATATTCGCATGAAGAGTCAAGGAGGATGGGAAATAGTAGTTTTGTACACAAAGCAGCATTGACAATTTATATTCTGTTTATATTTATTTAAATATTCGTATTCTATTTTAAAGACTTGGAAATTCGTTAAATGGGCCCATCAATCAACAATAAATGTTCACCCATTGAGCTCTGTCAATTTTGAAACTTGTTTGTTTGTCTTTCTTCCCAAATACAGGTTTTGTAACAAGTAGGTCCCAGCTACGACGCAACCCACTAAATATGTTAAAGTATATTATATATTCTTTAAGATAATTGAAATCTCTACAGCTCCCTCTTAATAAATTTCTTTCTTAGAAGAATAGTTTAGACGACATGAAGTAATGTTTAATGAAAAATATGCAGTAAAAGTTGTTTTTCGAAAACTTTCACTTTTCTGGGGCGTGTAGCTCAAAAACGGTTGAGAATTTGAAAAAAGTGTATAGAACAAAAGCTGTATAAAATTTTATGAGCTTTAATTTGGCATAATAATTTTTATAATAATTTTTCTCCCTCCCTCGGGCTTACCTCCTAAACGTCAGGATTTTTGCTACGTTTACTCTCTAAGCACCTTGAACAAGTTTGTGAAGGAATCGCTTAGGTCCCTGCTCACTTCTTTAATGACTGGACTATTATAATATGTATATTCATCAATATTAACGTTTTATGAAGCGATTATGCCTGCCGAATTTCAATTTTGGGGGTTAATTTTGTAGGCAAATTAGAAAATTAAAAAAAAATATTTTTTTAAGTGCATAATGTGACGTATCAAATGAAAGGGCTCGTTATGAGAAATACAAATATATATTTTTAAATGTATGTTTAAGAAATCTGAAACAACATATAAAATAATCGAGCATTTACCCCCCTTATCACCGAAATTACTGAACCTAAAATTTTGAAAAACAAAGAATACAGGGTCTCACCCATAGTTTACAGGAGAACCTAAACGAAAATCCTAAATCTTAAAGTTTCCAGGGGAACCGGAATGGTACGGAACCCTTTCCACGCAAGTTCGGTTCACACTTTCCCGGCTGTTTATTTATAATTAGCGATTCGGTCCGGCTTCGCCCGAACTTGTAGATTACCACCGTTTTTTCGACTTGTGTTGCAAAATTGGTTTCCACGAAAAGCGCTTTTATTTTAACGCGATAATATATAGCCTGTGTCCATCCCGAAGGTTCATTCTAAATATCGGTGAAAAAATTTTGAAATCGGATGAGTAGTTTCGGAGATCACCTCCTACATATCTAAACTTACGAACTTTATCTCTATATAATTCCCTATAACTCCAGGCAGTCATCTCAAATATTTATACAAATCTCCAATCTATGTGGGTTCTTATCTTTTTAATAATTTACCAAGGCATAATAAGCCAAAGTACGAATATTAGACAATTTGAAATTGAGCTCAAAAAGTACCTCACTAGAAGTTGTTTTTATAGTATAAATGAATATTTAAATTCTTAGCTTTTAATTTGACTATTCACATCTATATACTTAGTATAGCTGGTGAAATACTGTTTTTATTAATATTAGTATAGATAACTATAAGAGTTGTAAAAGTAACGAGAAATTGTGTACCCGTATGTATCGTTACTTAAAAAACCAGCACCCGTTACTTTTGTATCGTTACGTTACTCGTTACTTTTCATACGACATACAATCGTGTAAACAGCATCAAGCATGTACCATCGCATTGAGGGGCGTCGCATACGTGATACGGTATGACTTCGTTCGTATAACGTATAACCGCATCAAACGAGTCGAACTGACATGGATGCGAAAGATGCGAGTAACGAAATGAATTTGTAAGTAACGATTCGTTACTTCGAGTCCGACGATGCACCCGTTACTCAGTAACGAATACATAAGGCTTGTTACAGCATTAATAACTAATGCAAAAGCATTTTTGGTTGGGTCGACTAGTAAACATTATTAGCGAAGAGGTTAAAAGAAATATGTAGGTGGTGTTAGCTTTTCAGTATCCTCAACACAACACCTGTTCTATGCGATGAGTTGAGTAATAATTCATGCACGCCAGTGAACTATATAACAGCGACTATTATATTAAACAGGAAGTATAGCACGGGCGTAGGAACCAATTTGCTTTATACGGGGTCCACATCGAGGTACGGTAGATAAACCACCACGTATGACAGAGCACAACCACTCTTTGTTGAGGAGGTGGATGGCAGTGCAGTGCAGTGCCCCCCCCCCCACTCTTCCCCCTTTTCAAGACAGGCTCGCACTAAAACCAAAGAACATTCCTCAAAAGACGACCACTCGAACAAATAAACAATGGCGGGCGCTGATTCAACGACCCAGTTAAATATAAACGTTAAGGCCGCTGCACGCGAGGCTGGAAACACTGTTTGGACTTCTGCTGGCAGGCTGGGTACGAGGCTGGAAACGGCGTTACAGCCGACTCGCTTGCTAGCTCACACAATAGATTTTAAAATTAGAACAGGGGCTATTTTTCTCTGCTTGCTCTAAGCAAGAACCAATCAGGAAACATGGGCCCACAAACCAGCATGGCGTCAGACAAAAGACACGTTTTGTTTTGTGTTTATATTTGAACTGTCATTACGCGCGCACCAGATCTATCCACAAAACAAGATTGAAAAGACGTCTCGTGTGAAGCGAGCATAGAAAAGAAATTATAGTTAATATATCATAATACGGTCCTGAATATTTCTCAGTAAAATGCGTTCAGTCTCTCCGCTCGCTTAGATCTATGCAAGTGAATAAATCAAGACTGGAGCAAGGAGTAGTAAAAGTGCAGCACATCTACGTCACTTATCATGCCAGCGATGCGGTTAATATGCACTTTAATAACGCTTCCTTGATTATACCGGATGTACAGACAACTGCAGACTACAGTTTTGATCCGTGCCAAAAGTGTATGAATCAAGCATATACTTTTATTCTATACTGAGCATAGGAATAAAATCGCAATCGAACCATTAGGGTGCAAACATATACTTCTGTCTTTTTTAACGCCGTAAGCACTGGCGTATCCAGAAAGGCAAAACAAGCACGGGGGACCCGACTTAAGAAATTTCTAATTTACCCCCTCCTGGGCCAAAAGCTGGGTACGCCCATGTTAACGGTATAGAAAAAGACAAAGTTTTTGAAACAGAGATACTTTATTCAGATTGAATGCAAGTACATCAACCAATCCTATCATCGGAGAAATCAGGGAATTACATCGAAGAAAGAGACACAGATATATTTTCGATACGATTTGTTGCGTTCACTCACCGCACATTGAGTAGATAGGTAATTATTCATATAGTTTATTAATGGATATATGGAATCAAGACACGACTTGAATATTACGGCAATGGCAGCAGCCAGTGTCTGACACCCTACTTAATATCTCAGCGTCGTCTGGCCTTAGGGAATACGGGAACTTTTCCCGGTGGGCCGGTCCAGTCCGGTCCGGATTTTTTTCTTCTTAGTTACACGGTCTCGTAGATGCGTTTGACAATTTTCCCGGTAATTTTTTAGATCTCAGACCGACCCTGGCACATCTGTACGTCCGAACCTTTCAAATGGCACCTCGATCGTCGAAATCGGTCCAAAAGTTTAGGAGGAGATAACCGTACAAAAAACGGCTCTTAGTTTACCGAGATGAATGTTGTGTCCAAATTTCATGATGATCGGAGTTACCGTTCAAAAGTTTTTGTCGAATTTACATTTTGCAACATTTTTTATTTACGCTCCGCTCCTTTTGGTCGTAGCGTGATATTATATAGCCTATGCCCTATAGCCTTCCTCGATAAATGGGCTATCCAACAAAAAAAATTTCAATTCAAACCAGTAGTTCCTGAAATTAGCGCGTTCAACCAAACAAACAAACAAACGAACTCTTCAACTTTATATTTAGTATATAGAAATATTTGTTCTTAATTTGATATAAGAAGACTTGAAAAAACATTTTTGTAGAACATCGCGTAAAACTATCTAACTTCAAATGCAAAATTTAATTATATTAGGACGGTCTTTTTAAGCTTTAGACCTGATCTTGTCAAATTACGTATAAATGATTAATTATCTTTCGTTTGAGACCTTAATAGTCCAGGAGGCAGTGAAGATTTTCGGTACTTATTTTCCCAGTCAGCAAACACCGATAGAATTATTTGGTTTGTTATTCTAAGCAAAATTCATATATATGTAGGGAAAGGTTTTCCGATTGGTTGAGGTGGAAAATGCGTTACAAAGTACAAATATACTGCACTTTTTTTCCAGTGATAAAAATAGTTCTATTTTTATAGTGAAGTTAAGAAAAAAAATTAGTCTGGCTAATCTGTGAGTATGGGTAATATGTCTGGCAGGTAAAAATTGGAAAACATTTTTTTTAACTACCCGCTTAAAAAAAAAAAAATTTTTTTTTTCAAAAATCGGGAAGTTATTGGTTTCACCCCGATTTTCGAAAATCGAGTTTTCGCCAGATCTCGACGTTTTGAGGTCCTAGGAAGCTATTGAAACTATTTTGGCGATGATGTCCGTAAGGCTGTACAGTTGGTGTGTGTGTGTGTGTGTATGTATGTAAACCTTTTATATCTTTTGAACGGAGTGTCCGACTGAAACGCGGTTTACAGCATCTGACGTGATCTTGGTGAACGTAGACTTCCTGAAAATTTGAAACGATTCGGCCCAAACAATTTTGAGAAATCTTAAAAAAACAAGTTTCAAAAATTTTTTAAAATTTGTTTTTGTAAAAAAATTTCTTAACTACTAAACCGATTAATTCCAAAAACTAATCAGCTCTTCTCCTTAACAAACTGCGTCTATTTCCGCAAACCGCATCAAAATCGGTTCATTTGTTCACGAGATACCGTGAACGAAAAAATCGTAAAAAAGTGTTTTTTTAAAATGACTTAAAATTGTTATCAGATTGATTTTTTTGTAATAAATTACTTTCTTAGGCTAAAAAAACTGCGTCGATCGCCGCAAACCATATCAAAATTGGTTCATTTGTTCATGAGATAACGTGAACGAAAAATTAGGAAAAGAGTAATTTTTTAAAATTACTCGTAAAATTCTTATCAAATCGATTTTTTTGTAATAATTTACTTTCTTAGGTTAAAAGAACTGCGTCGATTGCAGCAAACCGCATCAAAATCGGCTCATTTGTTTAAAAAAGTGTTTTTTTAAATTGCTCGTAAAATTCCTATGAAATCGATTTTTCTGTATTAAATTACTTTTTTAGGTTAAAATATTGCAAATCGCATCAAAATCGGTTCTTTTGTTCATGAGATATCGTGAACGAAAATTTCGTAACAAAGTGTTTTTTTTTGAGCTCGAAGAGCTAAAAAATAAACTTCTTGCTATATTTTATATATTTTTGAGCGTTTTGAACTCGAAAATAGCGGGAAGTTACAGGGATGGCCCGCAGGGTCAAACTTCTTTTCAAATTTTTTCAATTAGAAAGTACGGGCTATAGTTTTGATTATTTAATAATCAAAACCATTGCCCCTAAAGAAATCTTTTAGCGGAATTTTCACTAATTTCAAGAAGTCTGATAAACTTAAAAATTTGCACACGTATCAAGGGCCGATGACAATACAATTATTTCATAAAAATAAATTTGAATCTAAAAATTTTGAAAAAAAAATGAATTTACATAATTTCTGTAAAAGTTTGAATTTGAAAATTCTGAAAATAATTACTTTTGATGTCGTTTTGAGACTAAAAATTAAGAAAATAAATTATAATGTAATAAAACTAAACAAACACACTTTGATAGCAAACCAAACTAAAAAGTAGAAAATAATTATTAACAAAAGGGGAATTATAAAACGGTCGAATAAAAAAACAAATTTGCTGACTGATGATGAGATACTGTTTTAATAACTTGAGATATTAAAATAATAGTTGGGTGACTAAATTACTAAGTGAGCGACTAAATTACTAAGTGAGCGACTAGAATGCCTTCGGTAATTTTGAAGCAGATATCTTCTTTTGTTTTTACTTTTTATTTTTTTTTCACTTTGAGACTACAACTTAAAACTCACATTTTCATGAAGATTGAAAACCACTGCTTTTTTTATAAAGGGGTATGGGAATTGTCTCGCAGTGAAACGGGAAGGAGCAAATGTTGAGTTTTTAAAAAAAACAATTCCGGGGTGAACGATAACGATTGTTTGAATAGAACTGCGTTTTTTAAAAAATGTATATTTAATTGACAGTCAATTAAATATATATTTTTTAGAAAACGCAGTTCTATTCAGTCGCTCACTTAGTAATTTAGTCACCCAACTAAGGGCGGGGTGAAAAGTTTCCGGCCTGACCAGGAAAAACGATGTTTTTAAATTTTTTTTTTGCTTTATTTCTCAACATAATCTCCATTAAGACTGATACATTTCTCATAACGGTGTTCTAATTTAGTTATACCAGTTTTAAACGTAGATTCGTCAAGCTCCTCAAAATACTGATTTACAGATTCGATCACTTCTTCATTACTCCCAAATCTCTTACCGCCAAACCATTTTTTGAGGTTAGGAAACAGATAATAGTCGCTGGGGGCTAGGTCTGGAGAATAGGGAGGATGCGGCATCAATTCGATGATTTTAGCTATGGCAACAATCGACGAATGCACTGGTGCGTTATCGTGCGTTTTTGGTCGACTGTTAGCCAACGCGGCACCCATCTTGCACACAGCTTTTCCATGCCCAAATGGTTGTGTAAAATATTTCGCACATGTTCAGCTGACATCTTACAGGTATCAGCTATCTCATCCACTTTCAACCTGCGGTCTTCCAACACTATTTTATGGATTTTTTTGATCATTTCTGGAGTTTGACCTCAACGGGCCGTCCTGAGCGTGGCTTGTCAGAGGTGCTCACACGACCCATTTTAAATTCAGAAACCCACTGCTTAATAGTTGAATATGATGGGGAGGTGGGTCTTAGTGTTGAATCCATCTTTACTTTTATTTGTGTTGGTGTAAAACCGTTCAAAAAGAAGTATTTGATGACAGCACGATTTTCCGATTTTTCCATTTTCACGAAAACAACAGAGGCTTCTCGCTAAGTGTGCTCTCAAACGTAAACTAACATAGCGATCGGGCTGAAACTGTCTCGTATTATTTTCTCGTCACGCGCAGTCAGTCGCTCACTTAGTAATACAGTAACCCAAATTGATGATTTTTGTCACCCAAAATTGTAATTTACAGTCACTCGTTTAAATACTACCCTTAACAAAATAATTCAATTATAGTAAAAAAAACGTGGGGTGCCAATTACTATATTTTCATTATAACTCTAATTTTATAAATAGTTACCAATGAAATAATTTGTAACATTTAATATCGAGCACCCCTTTGCTTTTTTACTATAATTTAATTATTTTGTTATGTAATAATTATTTTCTACTTTTTAGTTCGGTTTGCTATTAAAGCGTGTTTTTTTAGTTTTTTTAAACTATAAATATTATTTAAACATTTTGATTCGACATAAACGATTTTGTCTTGCGTCTGAAGATATGATGTAGTGGTGTTTCTTTGTGTGTCGCTTGCAGCATTCATCCCTCAGTCCCTCCTCAACCCCGCCACAGTGCAAACGTGTGTGAAATACACGAGGCCGAGCCTCATTTAAATATCGTTTCAGAATGTTTAACTGTGTGATGAATTGCCTCAACAGACGTCTTCCCTCCGCGTGAGGACTGAGGATACCCAAGCTGAATCCTCCCCGTTACACATCAATATAGAAACTGGAGAATATACAACCGATTTTTATAACCCTTTTTTGGACAAACTTAATGTAACAAAACTGCTGTGGTCCGTGGCGGAAATCATTTATTTACAATATTAAATGTTTAACAAACAGTAAAAACACACAAACGAAAGCGTATAACGTTAACAGAAACAAAACTAGTAGTTCTAAATTATAAAAGACTAAGTAACAGAGAATAAAGAGTCACTAAATTATGTACAAAGAAATATTTACAACACACAGGAACACAACACAAAGTTTATCAGCATACTTGTCTATTAACTATAAGTCATTTATTTAAAACCGGATTTATAATTGCACTCACTAGAGTTAATTTATTTAAAACCACTCACTAGAGTTATAATTTATTTCCACAGTAAAATGTCGTAATGATTATATCGTAATGCCAGAGCACTGTATCACGAACAGCTCAAATACTGACTGACTGCCTTGCTCACTCTGATCGCCTTATATAGTTTTCGGTCCATGCTTCTAGAATGTTCTCGACACATCGAGATCCCTTTCTTTACATCTATTGTTCTCTCCAAGCGATTCTAAGAAATCGGGTCTAACTCCGCTACCTGCTTTACGCACCGAGTTCTTTTCCTTTACATGTATGTGTGTCTCCAAGGTCGGGTGCTGTTACCTTTTTCCATTGTTGTTGTTCTAGTAGTTTCTACCGAATTCCATAGGCGTCCCATCAGGGCACGCAACAATAATATCTCCGAATATTTCGATTGAAAATATTACTGTCTTCCTGTAGTGCTGAAGTTTCTATATTTAAATTTAAATGAGAGCTAATGTCTCTACTAATTACAACTTGTTTATATTCAGTTAATTAAATTCATTAAAACAGTAATTTTGTACTGACGACGAGTCCTGCTAACCGCTTTGTTAGTCAATAAATTTATTCAATTATAGACTATAGTCTGAAATTGTTGGTCGCAGATTCACTGTGTCAAATGGCAATGAGCCATAGAGAACTTTATACTTAGACTAGCGGTCCGCCCCGGTTTCACCCGGATTCGATAGATATAATTCTGCAAAATGTATTTCGTTTGCGGCCCGGCATCTGAACTAATAGCTTTGAGCAAATTCTACCGGATTTGCTTGTGAACCAATAGCTTTGAGCGACTTTTCACAGATGCCACTACTTGGTACTAAAACAGATTTTTGTGTATGCTTCTGAACTAACAGCTTTCGAGTAAATTCTATCAGATGTCGTTACATGTTAGTAAAACAGTTTTTTTTTTAAGAAAACGCCGTAATTTTGTACAAAATATTTAATTCAAACTATCCTATAGCATATTGTTGGACTAAGCAATACACATACAAAATTTAATTTAAATCGGTTCAGTGGTTTTGGAGATTAGCGCGGCCAAAATTGTGACACGAGGTTTTTATATATATACTAGCGGTCTGCCCAGGTTTCACCCGGGTGCGATAGATATAATTCTGCAAAATGTATTTCGTTTGCGACCCGACGTCTGAACCAATAGCTTTGAGCAAATTCCAGCAGATTTGCTTCTGAATCAATAGCTTTGAGCTAATTCTACCAGATGTCGCTACTTGGTACTAAAACAGTTTTTTGTTTGCTTCTGAACTAACAGCTTTGAGTAAATTCTGTCAGATGTCGTTACATGTGACTAAAACAGTTTTTTTGAGAAAACACCGTAATTTTGTGGAAAATATTTAATGAAAACTATCCTATAGCGTAAGTTGCACCAAGCAAGACACGTTTACAAAATTTCATTAAAATCGGTTAAGTGGTTTCGGAGATAACCGCGGCCAAAATTGTGACACGAGAATTTTATATATACAGATATGCGGATTAGTGATGTAACGAATGTCAATTTTCGCGAATACGGCACCTTAAAAATATTCGAGCTCAGACCACCCCCCTTCCCCTCTGTATAGATCTCCATTCATCTTATATAACTTCAAATATAGTTTCTAGGGTGGCTTACTTCTGAAATATGAAGCATACTTACTGTAACTGTTTAAGATTTAATACCTACTTAGACTACTTAGTTCATTTTCTAATAACTTGCTGAAGTCGAACGTACAGGTTGTCCGAAAACTATTTTAAACATTGATATTAATTTATGAGTGCAACAAATTCAGGGCCCGATTAACCTTGTCCGGACTCCTAGGCAATGTAATCAGGTCTTTTCAAGTTGATGAAGGGATGTGAGTAGCTTCCAGATGATCGGCTCCAGGCATCCTGTTACTTCATTGTCTTATGTGATGTAACATGATTACTTTGACTAGATGCTGCAGCATCGCCTTACCTGACTCGTTAGCTTTATTGAAATGGTCTTAATAGGTTGTAGATAATTGATGATCCAGGTTTTTGATGGGTCAGGAAATAGAAATGAGACGTGACGTAGTTATTTTAAATTTTAAATCTTGGTACAAACATAAATTTTCAAATAAAATTTTCGTTCAATGAAAAGTTTTTTTTTCTTGG
The DNA here is from genome assembly GCA_963575645.1 of Xanthostigma xanthostigma. Taxonomy (NCBI): domain Eukaryota; kingdom Metazoa; phylum Arthropoda; class Insecta; order Raphidioptera; family Raphidiidae; genus Xanthostigma; species Xanthostigma xanthostigma. The sequence goes on from OY754464.1 coordinate 8,651,324, forward strand.
TGCGTGCACGGGCCCCTAGTCGTTGCGGGGGCCCTAGGCTGTTGCCTACTCTACCTAATGATTAATCCAGCACTGAACAAATTAGTTTAAGTAATAAAAGCGCGTTAAAAATAATAGATATAGCTGAATTTAGTAAAGATTAGAGTGGCCTGTGCGAATTATTCGCACTAAATAAGTATAATAATTATCACTTTACAAAATTATTTTTTAAATATAATTGCAGGTATTCAATTCGTTACTAATTTTGCATACTGCTTATAACGTTCTTCTTTTTGTTGTATTACAATATGAAGCTCAGATGACAGATCGAAGAAATATTTTACTAAAATTGTCATATAGAGGCGCAAGTAGCAAAAGCGTTGAGCTAAGCCGTCAGATGGCATCATGCAGCATTGCTGTGACGCTGTTCAGCGTTGCTCGCTGTTTCAAAATTAAAGCCGTCAGATGGCAGTATGCAGTATTGTGTCTGTTGTATTACAATATGAAGGTCAGATGACAGGAAGTGTTGACGTTGTTTCAAAATTAAAGCCGTCAGATGGCAGACGTTGTTCAGCGTTGCTGTATTGTGTCTTAATGTATATCTATATAATATATAAGTTTAATAATTAATTATTTTACGAAAACAAAAGCAATAATAAATTTTTTAGTTGTCGATGTCAGTAGAGCAAGCAATTATCTGTAAACTGATATATAATTTATGTGGAGAAATTGTGTGGTTTTTTTTTCTAAAAAGGGAGGCAAACATCATAACCTTAACGTATTAATATATATGATATAAAAAAGTGCCTTATTTTAAGTCCATAACATACGTGATTTTTGTCATCGTTTTTGTTTCACTGTGATGTCCTGTATTCTGTTTATGAACAGACAAACTGTAGACAGCTTGCTGCATATATAAGACAGTGTCTATTCCATTTCACATAGCCTGGACTCGAAGGAGCAGCCCTCCATGAATCATATATGAGTTGACAGGGAGTGATGTGTTTACAATTTTGCACGCTCAAAAACTTTACACATATTTTGCCCGACAGCAGGCTGCGTCGTATCGAGTGTTCAAAAAGAAATAAACTAAAACAAACTTGTTTTAAAAAACTTATGCACGTGTAAATGCAGCGAAGTTCTAACAAGCAAGGGCGTAGACAATAATAATAATAATAAATATTTATTTCCCAACAGATATAACTCCAATAACAAGGAAATTACAAATTGCAGAAAATGAATACATGTTAAAAAAAGAAAGAAAAGAAAAACACGTTATAAAAATATTACCAATTTCTAAATCATAAGTTCAAGATCTTATCAATTTTCTTAAAGCCTTATAACTAATCTGGAAAAAGTCTAAAAATCGTTTGTTAGCTTGTGGACTATTCACTAATGTCACCATCCTACACAAAAGCTGATGTTTTGGCCTAGTTGGTACACTTGAAACTTTAAAATTAATTTTACTTAATATATATAATTGTCATTGACTATATTATGAATAAGTTTATAAAAGAGAAGTATTACAGCATGATTACGTATATTTTCCAAGGAGGAGTAAAGGGGGTAATTACCCCCCCAGAACCATAAGATTAAAAAATAAAACAGAAAATATTACGAATACCCAACTAAAAAACAAAATTTAGACTAGATTGAAACATAGTTTGGGAATTAATATTTTGCTTGACAGCACCATCCTTCCTGAGTATTCTTGTTTGATTATATAAAATTTATATAAGAAGTACCTAGGACAAAAAAGAAGTCCAGTACTATAACTCGATGTGCCCAAATTTTGACTTTTTTAAGTCATAAAAAAAACTAAATTTTGACTTTCCAAAAAAAAACTGAGAATTATTCACAAATTTCCTCAAAAATACGTAAAAACATTGGAACTACTTTTCGTCTGTCAATGTCGTTTTTTTTTAATCTAACCAATCAGAACTCACATAGGTATACACGCCATAGCACCTGGTGTAGAATTACTGTATTACTATCTCACTTTGTATACAGGATCGCGTAATTGTTTTAAAAAAACTCCCCCAAACGCCGTCCCTTTTTACTGCGCAAAAAAGGCCATCGCATCGACACGACCCAGTAATTGTTTTTTAAAGAACTCCCCCTAAACGCCCTCCTCTTTTCACTGCGGAAAAAAAACGCCATCTAATCGACACGACCCCGTAATTGTTTTTTAAAGAACTCCCCCCAAACGCCTTCCTCTTTTCACTGCGGAAAAAAACGCTATCGCATCGACACGTAGTTGTTTTTTTAAAGAAATCCCTCCAAACGCTTTTCCCGATTTTCCGTACTTAAAACGACTACTAAATAACACTCATATACCTTGTAACGTTTTACAACCTTAGGCCATTTTGTCTTGAGTAAATTGTGCAGAAATAATAATGCGAATTATTAGAAGTAATTTAAAATGACAAAAAGTGTTATAATGAGTGCGAGCGAGAGAGGCGAAAAAGCCATGAGTTAAAATAGAACGACACGATGCATGCCTTCAGATAGCAACGTATGATTGTTCGGACTTGAGCAGTAGTCGGTGTGCGAGAGAGTCTGTTTGGTTTGAACTGGTCTTAATTCATTGGCCGGCGTGCCTTTGGCACGCGAACATCGTATTGTTTGAGACAGATTTTGATGTGCATTTTATATTGCGTTTGACTATTATTTTTGTGGCGAATCTTCGTAGGCATTTTGTGACTAGGTTTTAGTGTTTGATAACTTCTAGTTTCGTTGGCGATTTAGGGCATTCCTCCGTGAATCCTTTTTTAACACAGAGAATTTGGTTCCGCGCAGAGCGGTTCCAAATTTTAGGTTCCTTCCCAACTTTGGATGTTAGTTTCTGTTTTTCTGCTGTTTAGGATTAGCGTTGAGATAGTTGTTGTGGATCAGGATTCATTCCTGGAATTTCTGGAATAATTCTGTTCAGAAATTGTGAGTTGTCGTAATTACGCCGCCACGTATCAGCTACGCCTTATTAATTACTGCGTCAGTAAATGTCAAATGCAAATATTATGCGCCGATGCGGCCAATCATTTAATGTTGTTGATGTTTGAAGATTATTGCAGGCCTAATTCGTGTTATAATTTGGTTTTGAGGTTGGCGCGACACTCCGCCTCATTGTATTGAAGTCGATGCGACAACTTTTATTTAATTTGAGTTTGTCGACTAATTGTTGTACGCATCGAGTGTTGTAGATTAAGTTGGCACTTGAATTTAGTCAGTTGTTGTGGTGTTACAATCTGAATATTTGTAACGAGTGGCTGTTCAGTCGCTTAATTTGTTGTTTGTTGTGAATTAAGCTTGGTTATTGTTTTGGACTAGATTGGTTCACGTTAGTTTTGTTTTGTTGTCGTTATTGGTGGCGATCCATCCTGTTAAGTGGATCGTCGTTGTTGGTTGTTGTTGTTTTGCTAACGTTTTGGGAAACGGTTTTGGGCGTGTTATTTTTCGTGTGGTCTGCGTGGCACGATAATCCAGGGGTGGACTCCCTGGATACTCTTATAGTGTGGCCCTTGTGTCCTGGCGCCCTTTTCATCTTTGGTCGGTGGGCCCACACTACTTTAGTTTTCACCGTCACGTGACAACGTTTGTTGTTGATATTGTGTCGTCCTTGATTTAATTTTAAGCTTTTAATTGAAGTTATTTTACCATTAATTATTTTACGTGTAAGTGGTCGGTGGTTGGATACTTACAGCCTTTCTGGCATTTCCCATCAAGATATTTCTCATCTCCTTTTGGCTTCGCCCACGCCCCTCGCGCCGCCTGAACTACGCTAGCCGCGGCTTCTCCTCAGTTGAGGTTACAACCTATACTAATATATAAAGCTGAAGAGTTTGTTTGTTTGTTTGGTTGAACGCGCTAATCTCAGGAACTACTGGTCCGAATTGAAAAATTGTTGTTTTGTGTTGGATAGCCCATTTGTCGAGGAAGGATATAGGCTATAAAAGACCAATTTGAACGGATAATCAATGAAAAATGTTGCAAAATGTAACTCAAAATTTGTCCGTTCGACAAAAACTTTAGAACGGTAACAGCTCCGATCATCATGAAAGTTCGACACAATATTCATCTCTGTAAACTTGATAAACCTGCGTACTCATGTCCCTCCCCCCATTCGTTTTTTTGCAGAAACCGGGCGGCATCCCTATGTTATATAAAATAATAATTTGTATTTCCAGTAGATATTGTGCACATCGAGTTATCCATACTCTATCCCAAAAAAGTTACCTATTTGCGCAAAAAGATAATATTTTAATGTTTTTGTTTGGATTCAAGATGTCGCTTTTAAGTTACGGAATAAAAAGTCGTCATTTAGGTTCACCGTGTTGTACGGGGGTTACCCGTATAGACAAGATAATATTAAATGGCAGTAACAACGCCGCATCGTGTCATGCGCTTCGCGATACATTGTACAGTGTACACATAGAAAACAGCGGGAACAAGAAGAAAACGGTAGTAAAATTTATCGACTGCAGCTGCACATAGCGACAGGCACTACATAATAATCACGTGTTGTTTTGTTATCGTCTTGATGCTTGTGAAGAAGTATTAAAATTCACCGTTATACTTCAATGTAAACGTAGTATAATATACGTTTTTATACTTCACAGTAGTGATGTGTCCACATGACTCTTTATTGGGAGCTGGCTCCGTGTGTTCCGCTCACTAAGAAGAGTCGCTCAGAGCGAGTCGTTCAAAGGAGCGTCACTAGACAGTACGCACTACTGCAGAGATGTATACTGTCATCATGCCATGCTCAGGAATCACGAAACATTGCACAGCACAATACACACTCAGCTCTGAGCTCATTTCAATATGATTCTGATCTTATATTATTCGCATTTCGGCTAAACTATAAAGTATAATAAAAGCTTAACAATAATAATGTTTATTGTTACAATATTATATCTTTGTCAACGACGTCAATGTGAATGGTTTAAGTCACTGTTAAGCTTAGTACTAAACATTACAGTGTGTCGTTCAACATTAAATGACTCTGCAAAGATAACTCCGTACGTGCAAAGTTCACTAGTGTCTCTGTTTTTTTTTTACAATTAAACCAGTTATACTTTGGTAGAGTGTAGTGTAATCACAGTCTCTTTTTTTCCTGCACAACTCAACTAGAAAAGAAAAATTTAACATTCATCAAATAAAGATAAATATTTTTCTTACACTTCGGGGCGCAATTCGAAACTGTTTCGACGATTTAGACGCAGTCGACCGGCCTTATTCGAATTTTTTCAAGTATTCTTTTTTATTCAATTTGACGATCAAGTACCTTTTTCAACTCATGCAAATTTTGAATAATCATACAGCCCTAATTTTAACGGATAAAAAAATTATTAAAAAAACGTTTCTAATTAATCATTCCTCATATTATATAAAAATCATTTAAACGATATTAATAATAGCAGGATAATAAAATAAAAACTGCACGTAAAACGGAACTACAAAATGTAAAAACGTAATGTTAATAAATAATTTCTTTGAGTCAATGAAAGGCAATTTGTATTCCGGTTGAGTGTCTGACGCGAGAGAAAGAGAACGGCAAATTCCAAAATTAATTAAGAAGAAGCAATTTGATATCTGCGTGAAACCGTGATTGTCAGCGTAAATCATGTAAACGGTAGAAGGTGGTCATATATAATAATTGTATTTGAACATGCTTTCGACCGGAACAGGTCCGACTTCAATATACATAGTCTTATGCCATATACTTTTATTTTATTTGAGCATAGGAATAAAATCGCAATCGAACCATCAGGGTGCAAACATATACTTCTGTCATTTTTTACGCCGTACGCACTGGCGTATCCAGGAGGGCAAAACAAGCACGAGGGACCCGGCTTGAGAAATTTCTAATTTGTCCTCTCCCCTGGGCCAAAAGCTGGGTACGCCCATGTTAACGTCATAGAAAAAGACGAAGTTTTTTGAGACAGAGATACTTTATTCAGATTGAATGCAAGTACATCAACCAGTCCTATCATCGGAGAAATCAGGAAATTACATCGAAGAAAGAGACGCAGATATATTTTCGTTACGCTTTGTTGCGTTCAATCACCGCACATTGAGTAGATAGGCAATGATTCATATAGTTAATTATGCACTGTGTATTGTCGTCGAGGAGCTCTTTATTGTGAAACATATAAATAAATGAACATATAAATAAATTCCAGATCATCTGCGGTAAAAATCCTGGAAGACGTCAATCTTATTTTTACTTCAAATCGGATCACGACAAAGTTTTGAGGTCAGCACCAACTCCATATACCGAGTGATTCATTTTAATCTGTAGAGAAAATTATTGAGGCAGGGCAAAATTTTCGGAAAAAAAAAATTCAGACAAAAGTGGTTTAGTTTGAATGCAGATATCGTTTGGAGACAAATACCACCCCACACCCCAACCCCTACGTAGGGATAAGGGAGATATTGACATTTTTAATACGAAGACCTATTTTTTATCACAAATTATGATTGTACAGGAAACATATGCAACATTTGACTGAAACATTTGTTTACCCGATACCTTCATCAACTTCTAAAATGCATGTCAAAAATAGGTTTTCCGAAACTCCAGCGCAGGGGGCTGTGTTTTTTATGTTTAATCGATGACCCGTTCCAAACCAAACAACTTTTACCTCTCCTAATTTTCTGCGCACGGTTGTTGCTTAGGCATAAAAGTTTAATGGAGTTACGGGAAACCGATTTTTGACATGCATTTTAGGGATTGAGGGAGGCATCGGGTAAAAAAATATTTCAGACAAGTGTTGCATATTTTTCTCGAGAAATCATAGCTTGTGATAAAAAATGTCAAAGTCACCCTCATCCCTGCGCAGGAGCTGGAGGCTGTGGGAATAGTATTTGTCTCCCTTCAAACTAAACAATTTTTGTCTGAAATTGTTTATTCCGAAATTTCGCCCTGTCTCAATAATTTCCCATATAAAAGTACCTACATAAAACGTGATAGTAATTAAATAATCGCCGACCTCAAAACTTTGTTATTTTACTCTTTTTAGTGACCCGTTTTAAAGGAGGTACAATTTTTTATTTTTGTCCAAGGTGAAACTGTTTTTGTGTCCCTTGTCTTCCATTTACCCTGTACAATACAAGAACACATAATATGGGGACCGAGTTTCGTGACTTTCACGCCAACTGGTGGTAAAAATGTTAATTTTATGGGAGCATTCATTCAAAATATAATGATATATTATGAGCAGGCTTTGGATAAAAAAAATGCATTTATATGTCAATTAGTGACAGTTTGCTTTTCAGTTATCGGAAATATAAATAAATTACAAAATAAAATACTAATATTATACAAAATATTATATTATAAAGAAGACATTATTTATACATAGCGTATTTTTTATATTATACACTTTAGACACAGTTGTTTGTGATACAACTTTGCGGTTATGACAACTTTAAATAACGTTCTACAACATCATATACATGACCAGGATTATATAATTTTTCGCCCTTTGAGCTATTCTGTCCATGTACACGAGTATTAATTACAGGTCGAAATGCGTACTTCTAATTTTTTACACTTTTTCAAATAATTTTCATTATTATTTTCCATTTAAAGTCCGTAGTATTTATTTTCAATAATTATGAATAACAATTTTTATTTAATTTTTGACATAAAAAAAGTGGAAAATAAATTATAATTTTTTATGTTTAACTTTATTTTCTAATTTAAAAAATTGTTTTTTTTAAGCTTAGACAAAGTCAATATTTTTGATGAAACGTTAGCAATAAAAGAAAAGAATTATATACCTATGTGTCCGCATTCCCGTTATTCATAATTATTGAAAATAATTTTCATTGTTTACTATTATAAAAATGATCCCATTTACTTCATCAATTAAATACTAGAGAGCGCCAACTTCACCAGTAGTGCTGCCTCTATGTTTCACGCACGGTGGTCCCCATACTGTAACGTTAACAATTCCAAAATGGCACAAGCGTTAATTATTTTAGACATCCACATTTCCCCTATACAAAGTTAAACGCCAATCTACTTTTGTACAGTACCTGTCGGAATTCGGAATGAAAATTAGGCCACACGTGCATCAATCCGAATTCCTCTGCACCAATAAAACCCCTCTATTAACAATTCAAACAGTCAATTGATATAAAATCGATAAATGTTTGCCATCTCTTATACAAACATAGCTGACCCTTGTCTCCCCTACATACCAGTTAATTAAGACCTCTTTTTTCCACCAAACTTTAAAGATGTCCACTTCTCTTCTTGGACGCAGTTCACATTTGTTTCTTCAAAACCAGGGGTCTTCAACCTTTTTGAAGTCAAGGACTGAGAATATTTTGTTTTGGCTCACCGCGACCGGGCCGAAATACGGGGGAAACATGCATTCCAATTAATATTCAATTATTATTAATTAAAAAATAACAATCATTGCAGTTAATTATTTTAAAATTTTACAAGAATGAAACAGGAAATTATATCAAACAAAATCGATTTATGGCCATATTCACCGACCGTAAGTAGTTAATTATTCGGTTCATTTGTCCTTCAGTTAACTATTCCCCCGAATAAATAGCGTGATTCAATTCAACAACCATAATTATGTTTACTGCAGGTATCAATACATTCTGTCTTACTTCCGGGGTATAAATATTTATTCGCCTGATAAAATAATAATGGCTGCCACATAGCTCATAATACCTAACCTATAAACGTGGAGTAATATATCTACATTTTGCTCTTGTGAATTTATTTATGTGTTGTTTATTAATCTTTTGTGAAGTGTATAATTGCAAAACATTAAAGTTAGTGGAAGTTTTGTGTGCAATTGGGTTAAGATAAAACAATATTATTTTGTGAAACTCTTTTTGACGTTTATACTAACGCCATCGGTCGGATTTTTAGGTGAACGCCAAAATATTCAACAAAAAGAGCAAGGAGTACAGTGCAGTGTATATTTATTCTTTAACAAGTTTTCTACCTGATATTTTGCTTGGTGAATTGAAAGTAATTTTATTCTAACAAATTAATTTGTTTCAAGATTAGTAGCTTCTATCTTTAATAGTGTTCCGTGAATATGGGCGCGTTAGTGTAAGTACCTGACTATTTTGTTTTTATTTCTAGACGTGTATAGATAAATAAATTTAATTTAGCTAAGCTATTGCGGGTTGAAAACCTTTGCTCCAAACTGAAACTAGATCTACATTTAGAATAGCAAATCAATGATGGTTCATTGTCTTTTATAACCGACCCTCGTTTCCCCTACGGTAGAACAAGATCGCCTGTCCATCAGACTGTAAAATCAGCTATTCGAGCGTTACGGTGTCAAATCAGCGAACTATATATTCTTCAACAACAAACATAACCTCATTCTCCTACACAGTAAGTTTAAGGTCTATGTGTTTCAGCAGATCTGTAATTTCCAGACGAAATCTGTATTGTTTAAACATTATATATCGCAAAACAAATTCTCAATTTGGCGAACATATTAAATTAAATAAGTTATTTAGCAACGTCTGTGTTTGAAATTTTCTCAAAATCCCGAGACTCCAAATTGGTTTAAATTTTTATTTCGAAATATATTTTAGTCCCTGATCTATATCGTAATAGTTATTTTATTAATCTAATCACTGAAAAAATACAAATATAAAAAATAAATGTAGAAAATACGCGCTATTTTCTAATTATCAAAACGCAACGTGACGTCAGAGTATATATCAACAACAATTTCCATGACGACTGTGTCATCTCACAGTAAGATTATGTCAGTATTTAGAGAAAACAACAAATAAACTTCATTTAGAACATTGACAATTTGACATCAAGGTTGACATGCGTCGTATATCATGACGTCACATAAGCCCGCCAACATAGCCGATTGTTTAAACTGTCTATTTTTGAATGTGAAATTTAATATTTTTTTCTTATGATAATATTACATTTTTAAATGGTTATTAATTTTTTTCCGTATTAAGGTTGACTAAATAATATATTAAAAAATACATGCATTTGAGCTATTAGTGACAAATCACTGATTCATGTTTTAAGAGTAAAAAACACGGAAGTAAAATAATGACGTAGTAAGTCCGGTACTGGAATCGAGTAGAAGCCCCGTCCATCATGCCGTAATGTCAGCAATCCGAATGGTACGCAGGTGTCGATCTTTTAAACGCTGCCCACCGTCCCCCATCTCCCCTACAGAGATGTAACAGATCCCCTTCACTCCAACACAATAGTGTAATAGGGTACCGTCGGGTGATATATTTCTTAAATGTGCATATGGACTTACACAGACATTTATCAGTTTAATGCCCTTGCGTTTTTCATTTTCATATATGTATATACAAGAAACCCAACACGAGATAACCTAATTCTTCGTGGAAATATAGTCACTCGATTTGTATTATACTTGAAAATTTAACATAAACATGAAAATCAACATATATTTATATGGAATAATTTTCACATTTTTCAAACTTTAACGGCCTATATAATTTCGTTTGTTTACGCAAGCAAAACATATTAAGTCAGAAATCTTGATTTTGAGAAAATCGAGTCAGAAACTTTTCATGGTTCTGGCATTTAATAGTTATTGGCGTAACTAGTAGTCTAAGTCATTCATCGCGCTGACTTAACCTACAAGTTACGCCCACAATTTTATTCAACAATTGCGCGTTATTCATGTTTTATTTATTGTTATTAATGAGATGTTGTAAATATCTATTTATTTCTTTATAAAAAAAACAGTCAATACTAACAGCACCAAACAGCACGATTCAATGTTTTGGTTTGAGGTTAGCCGGTTATGAATAAACTCCATGTCGAAAACATTCGGCCTCTCAATTTTAGCCTCAATGGGTAACAACGGAGTTGTTGTTACCTACTATTTCGTTACGACTCAGAAAATAGTTACGTTTATTTTCATTACTCCACAATGGCCGAGCTAGTAGGAATTTTCATTGAGTTATGACAAGTAATTGTCACCAGTCGGTAAATGGCTATTTAGGGTTCGGTTTTTAGGCATGATAAAACATGAATAGCGCGCATGAGTTGAATAAACAAATAAAATGGTAACTTTTCGATTACGCCATGGAAATTTAAGATGAAAATTATGAATGATTGTTATGGGTAATGTGCTTTTTAGTTCTGCTTTTAATTTATTATGATAATTTTAATGATTAAAAAAAAACTAATTCTGAAGATAGACTAATATTGGAAGATTAAAAAGGAAGAATCCTGGTGGCATAGGATCGATGAACAAAGCAAGTACTGAAGGCTTTTATTGCATTTTATTGTCTGACGTTTCGGCAATCTTTATGCAATCTTCGGAGAATCAATGCTGTCTGTTTTCTCAGTATTGACAGCATTGATTCTCCGAAGATGGCATAAAGATTGCCGAAACGTCAGACAATAAAATGCAATAAAAACCTTCAGTATTTGCTTTGTTCATCGATCCTATGCCACCAGGATTCTTCCTTTTTAATCTTCCAACATTTAAAAGGATCATCATCACTGTAAATTATTAGAGTTATTTTTCACAATAGACTAATATGTCCGAAATATATAAATTGAACATTTTTTTTTCTTCTCATTTTCAAATAAAATGGTACTTTAGGGGAAAGTTGCGGTCATTGGACCGGCTATTTCATTGAACCAACTAAATGGAGTCGAACATGCGTGAGTGAGAACTGGGTAAGGGAGAAAACTCTCTAATGCCCATATTCACTGAACACTATTAAAGATAGAAGTTACTAATCTCGGAACAAATTTATTCGTTAGACTAAAATTTACTTTCAATTGACCACGCTAATTATCAGGTAGAAAAGTTAGTTAAAGAGTGATTAATATACACTGCACTATACTCCTTGCTCTTGTTGTTAAATATTTTGAACGTACACTCAAAAATCCGACTGTTGTCGCTAGTGTTAACGTCAAAAAAAGGTTTACAAAATAATGTTTTATCTTAAACCAATTCCACACAAAACTTCCACTAACTTTAATATTTTACAACTATACACTTCACAAAAGGCTAATAAACAACACATAAATAAATTCACAAGAGCAACTGTAGATATAATACTCGACGTTTATAGGTTAGGTATTATGATCTATGTAGCGACCTTTATTATTTTATCAGGCGAATAAAGATTTATACGTGAGAATTTGGACTGAATAGATTTATACATGCAGTAAACATAATTACATGCTTGGTGAATTGAATTATAGCTATTTATTCGGAGGAATAGCTACATGAAGAACAAATGAACCGAATAAATAACTACTTACGTTCGGTAAATATGGCCGTAAGTGAAAGTAATTGCCAGGTACCGTTCTTGTAGCCTCTATGAGTGAGAAACAGAAACCTCTATAAAAGAAAGATGTTTTTCATTCATGGACCTCTATAACTGAGACTACTACTTGCCTGTACCTCTATAAGCGAAAGTAGAACGTATTAATAGTTCCAAGAAATTTAAGAATGAGTCATACCTGAACTAACATTGTTTTTGTATAGTTTTTATAGACTTCTATAAGTGAGAAAGGCCACTCCTGTACCTTAATAAGCTAGAAACTCGGGTTAGTGAAAAACCTGCACAAGCGAAAAAGAGATCGCGGTCCCTCAAACCCTTACTTATGCAGGTTCGACTGTATATATCAAAAACTTTGCATACTGGCAGCATTGTGTACAATTTAAAATTTGCTAATTAAGGAGGTTGATGCGTTATAGTCCCAATCAAAAGTAAGTCGAATTCTAAATCGGAACTTTTTCAGAATACATTTTTACAAAAGGTTATAAGTCGATGATACCAATAAATTATTGTCATAAAGGCATAAATAAATCATTTTTTTATTATTATTTAATTATTTTAGTATTTTACTTAATGGACTGACTTTTGAAATTTTTGTACAAAGTTAGGTTAGGAAAAATAAATTTATGTAAATATCTGTATTTTACATATTTTTTGCAGTAAATAATTAAAAAAGAAATTATAAGCAATGAAAATTAAAATTAAATCATTAAAAAGTTGAAAATTCAGTTAAAATTGTGAAGAATAAAAGTCCATAACCAAAAATTGCTAAGCTTTAATAAATTTTTTTTATTTATTAAAAGTGTCCTAATTAAATTGAAAAAAATTTTAAAATATTTGTAAGACATCGATGTTTTACATAGTCGGAACTGCTGACATTATTTGCAAAAAATTAAAATGTAGTTTGCATGCTAGGTTGACATATTTTCCATAAGACTACATGTTAAAGTTCTTTTAATTTTTAACTTTATAAATCTCCTAATGATTTTGGATTTTTTACAGAAAATTTTGTCATAAAAAAATATATTAAAAAAAATTTATTTCAGATTTTTTCATTATCTTCGTTTAACGCCGCAACCTCCTTAATAAAAAAAATTAATAGAGTTTTTCAGTAATTTTCATTAAATAACAGTAACAATATTAATTAATGTTTACCTTTTTTTTTTTAATTGAAAACTCAATGTCGTAATGAGCAACAGATCTTCAGGCGATAAAAAAAAAACAAATCTGTTACTGCCTCTGTCCAAAAAATCATTTAATAAACATTAGTTCCCATAATTCAAATAACAAAACAAAATTAGTCTCACAAACAAATTAAAAAGCATTTATTTTCGTTATTCAAATTAAAACAAAATATTTGTTTGCCAATGTTGATATCCGGTTATTGATGGTGTAGCGTTATACGAAATAACCAGGAATACAAATAACAGAAAATATCGACAGTAGCAAGGAGTATAGAGTGAGGTGTATGCGCACTCAATAAACATGAAAGGCTCCCGAGGGACACATATGTTCCCGCGTACCGTCATAATCGCTAGTATTGTCTTCTCTGATTTACCGCGGTCACGCAAACCACTCAAAATGTTCGTCTGTTTTTCTGTATGTCTGGCATTATAATCCAGGAAATAAAGACAAAAAATAAGTCCAGCTTCGGACAAATTAGGGGAAAGCTGGATTTTTGCACGAACCTTCCTGTCGTGATTCTAAACTATATTGGTACCAAAAGTCCCTACCGTTACATGTGCCGCTAAAAATGTTACGCGCATCAAAGATCACAAAAAACGATTATTTGCGAAAATATCTTTAACAGTGGTCATCAAATTTGTAGTTTAGAAATTATTTTGTGTTGTAGGTACTCAATAGGGCTGTGCGCTCAAGCTGTAACGGCCGCGTGAAACCCTATTTTCAACGTTAAATTAAAACTATAAATAATAGAGATAGTTTCCCAGGAGATGGAACTTTCTTATTAGAAATTTCCTTGTCTTTAAGAATCTTTTTTTTCTATTTTGGCTATTGCTTATAGTTTTCCAGATATCAACGAAAAACTAAATGCCTTTTTCTTTCATCTTATAATTTTCTTATAATTTTTGTAATTTCTGTGCTAATAAAATATTTTAATACATTTTTCTAGACGTCATTCCGAATCAAGTGAGCCATCGGTCATTTTTATACGAGCTATTTCAAGCCTTAACACGTTTTTGAGTTTGTGAACTAGACTAAATAAATGTTTTGCAGACATCGAAACACCCTTTTTTTTCTCTTTCTCCTAAATAAAAAAAAAATGTTTTGGCATTTACAAAATAATATATGTAATAATTATTATTATTTAATTCAACATATTTATTAACGTAATTTTGTAACATGAATATTATTTAATTCAACACATTTATTAATTTAAGTTTTTTAACATGAACACTACTTCCTAGTTCACACTCCGCTGCCATCTTGGCTCTGTTTCTCTACATGACCACCAGGGTACACCAGTGGCGGCGTGGCTTTCTTAGACGTGGCGTTACATATATGATTTGTTTTTCGTTGTTATGGTTACACCGTTATCGTTAAATGTTTAATGGAAAAACTAAACAAAATTGCACTTCAAAAAATTCACTTCATTGAAAGAAATGTATATTTACGTTATAATTAGATATTAAACGATGTAGGTACAGGTTAAAGGTTGTTTGTCTATAATTTACTAGAATATTGCTCGCAAATAAACTATCGCGTTGTAGTAAATTTTTACTACTCTTAAATAAAAAAGACGATGACCAGCGAAGAAGTTAACTGTTTTAACTGCTTTGAGATAAAAGAACTACCTCTAACTACGTTTTTACTATTTAAACTAAATAATAGTACGGTACATATTCTTTGCCAGTCACATAAATTAAGTAATAATAATGACTGAAATAGATTATACTATGTATTCGCAAACCAATAAGCTCAATTTAAAATCTTTGTATAACTCAAGGTCATACCTAATAAAGATTTCTAAATGCTATAGATGTGGGCGATTTTGAATGATTTAAATAATTGATTAGATGTACATTAAATTCACCGATTCATTTGTTCTTCAGGTAACTATTCCTCCGAATAAATATCGATAATTCAATTCACCAAACACCATTATGTTTACTGCAGGTATAAATATATTCTGATTTACTTCGGAAGTATAAATATTTATTCGCCTGATTAAATAATAATGACCGCCACATAGACCATAATACCAAACCTATAAACGTGGAGTATTATATCTACAGTTTGCTCTTGTGAATTTAGTTGTTTATTAAACTTTTGTGAAGTGTATATTTGTAAAACATTAAAGTTAGTGGAATTTTTGTGTGAATTGGGTTAGGATAAAACATTATTATTTTGTGAAACTTTTTTTTGGTGTTTACACTAACGCCATCAGTCTAGATATTCGAATTAATTGAACAGCATGTAACAAATATTCAATAAAATAAAATATACGATAACACAACAAAATTGTGAGAAAATGTTTTTTGAACTACCACAATGTCAAACAGTCATAAAGTTGATCCACGACTGTACTATTTTTTATGGATCATGTTTAGATAACGACGACTATAAAAAGCGTTTAAATGGGACATTATTTTTACAAGAATGCCTTTTAGAGACCATAACTGTGAGGTTGCCATGATTGCAGGTGGATAATGTTCAAATGAAGCACTCATTATTTTTATAATACAAAGTAAGCTGTATAAAGAACTTTGCTTATGTTGCAAAGATTACGCAGAAATGAGATAATATTATATGTCCTTATCGGAGATATAAAACTTGTTTGCTAGTTGATTGTAACCTGTCAATGTCCGGTTGCATAAAACTTATTGTTGAACATAATTTAAAAAAAAATACGGTTTTAGTTTTACTAATGCCTGCAGTACACATTCGCCGAAAGATACCGAGACTAAGCGAACGCAATGGATATCCCTATATCTAAAATCTCGCTAAACATATTTGTATAACTAGAAATCTATTGGTTATTAGGCTATGCCCCATGGACACTTTTTCTTAACGTCCTTTAAACTATAAAATAAAACCATTTTCGATCAATTTAACCGAGAACCAAATTCCATCTAGTAGCCTTAGATAAATGGCTCCAGATTTGAAAACTGAATATTCGCATTGCCTAAAAATTGGAATTCGTTACATCACTAATATAAAGCTCGTCTACGGTAAAAAAATCCCTTGCTCAGTAATAATATAGATATGTCCGGTTGCATAAAGCTACTGAAAACTAAAGTTGAATTACAAATTTAAATATTCGCCTCTATATCTAAGAAGTCAAACTAATCTACGATAAAAATTACTTCAATAAAAAAATTGTTCGGTTGCATAAATGTGCTCTAGACAATATAGTCGTGATCCGAACCTAAGTGCGTGCTAATCTCTAGGAAGTTTTCGTAACTCACCGATATTTGTCATGTTGACACGCGTTTACATTATAATGGTGGCACTTCACATAGCTATTTGTGTTCGCTATTGGGTGTTATATTTGGCAAAATATATGACTTTTCAAGGCAAACATGCAAATAGAGGCAAATATGATCATCCAGTCATGGCAGTCAAATAACAAACACACAAACATTTGGCAGCAGAACGCAAGGTTCAAAATTCCTGGAGTTTTAGCACTGTTTCATTGTCCCAATTCGTTTTCAATAGTAATTATTCCAGTTCTCGCTCACAGCACAGACACAAAAATAGTTGGCAAAACCAAAAGTGCACATCCCGCAAGTTTTCCACTGTATGATAAAAAAATAACAATTAAAAAATATTTTTAATAAATTTAAAAAGATTTAAAAATTTAAAGAAATAAATAATTAAAAATTGAAAAAATATTTTTTTTAAGTTTGCAAAAATAAAAAAAATTAAGAACTATACATAATATAATATATAATTAATATCAATTGGAATAAAATAAAACAAAATAAAAAGAAAAAAAAAGAAAAAAATTAATGATCTCGTAAGGAATCGAACCCAGGACCTTGCCCTTGGGGATCCAACGGCATAACCATTACGCCACAGCGCCCTACTACGTGCAGTGGTGTTATCACGGTATATAAGTGTATGGATTACACTATATTTACACAGCAACTGTTATATTGTTTTTTTAAACTATTAGCTGTCAAAAATAATAAAATAAAACTGTTTATAAAAATTAAACTACTGAACACATTTTAGTGAATTTAAATAGGGTTCTGGTCTGATAGTAAACAAAGTGAATAAAATATAACCCAAGGCAATCCGACCAAAATTGCGATCTGTAGAGTCGTGACGTACATACGTACATACGTACAGACCAACCGACAACTGCTGTTTGTGATTTTCAATTACAATTTTAATAGTATTTATGAACTCGAATTGATTTAAAAATGGTTCTGTTTTATAGATTAGAATCTCCTCTTTTCAAAAAGCTTCAATTTGAATGGATTTCGTGTGAAATTAACTTAGATATAACTTCTTATATGAACGAAAGTCAGCTCTGACGCACAAAGCGATAATAAAGCACATACCGCTAGTTTAGCGGTATGTGCAATACTGCACGTCCGTACAGGTTCACGGCGTGTGCGCTTCTGAATATGGCCACTGTGTGGACGGTTTATTTGCGTATTTGCCTATTTTACTCCTTTGATGTGCCTCGAAAAACCGACAGGCGCACGGTAACGCGTATTTGGTATTGGCCTTATTTGTCAAATAGGCAAATAAGACCAACACTTTGTCAAATAGACTGTCCACACATGGTAATTGTTTGCCAAATACAAATAGCCATGTGAAGTGCCGGCATAAAACAAATTAAACGTAGCACTTGTTTTAAATGACCAAACATAACTCACATGCGCTATAAAAGTCATATGAGCCAGAACTCAATGTCCAAATCCCAAATCCATGATAGGATTATGATAAAATATACAGGATTTTAGAGAAAAAATGCTATTTTTGTCAAGTAAAATTTCTTTAGGCGTGACTCGAAAGCAGGGTTGCAAATAATGGATTAAAAAGTAATTGGATTAGCACTCGGATTAAAAAAAAATGTTTAATCCCAACCACTGCATTAAAAAATAGTTTTTTTAATTTTTAATCCCAGCATTGGGATTAAAAAATATTTTTTCAATTTTTAATCCCAGCATTGGGATTAAAAAATATTTTTTTAATTTTTAATCCCAATATCGGAATTAAAAAATATTTTTTTTAATTTGTCGATAAATTTTGGTCCGACCCATAGGTCCCACTAGCCGACCGACGCCAATAGTGTAAGTGCCTTTTGGCAAATACACTTATAATATTCACTAAAAATTACGTAATTGTTTCATTTCTGTTTCTTAAATTCAAGGTCAATTAACTGGTAGACGTTTGGCTGCGTAATAACAAAAGCATTAATTCTACTTGTATTGTACAAACGCGAGAAAATACGAATTTACACGAAAACCTGAAATGAAAACAATTTACAAACTCAAAGTAACTTCTGTATTAATACGTACGTCATAATATGTAATTTTACCTTTAGTTGTGTTATTTAAAAAACGAAAGAAATATTAAAAGATATAGTAATGCACAATGGCATATGTACTTACAATAAATTTTGGAAAGTTCATTAATTAAACACACACAATTTCACAAATATTGCAGATGTTTTGTTAAAACGATGCCCGGGAAAGCTGTTAGTATACCGTCCGCGTGCTTCTGTAGAATTTACGCTAACTTCACTGTATAATAAAACCACGTCTGTATTTTTCAATATTCGTAAAATATGCCTAACTGTTTTATGGCCATCATGGCAGAGCAATCGGTAATACCTAACTGATTATAAAAATATGCATTTTATTTAAAATTTATAGCACTGCAGTTGCATAATCAGTCATAAAGGTTTCTATAAAATTGTTTCGCCAGTGGCGGGTACAATTTTTCTAATAAAACTTTTTTTTCTTGAAAAATATTTATTGTAGGAAAATTATTTTTATATAGGCACCTATAGTTGTAACAGTTTTCAAATGAGCTATTAATTAGATTTATTTAATTTTAATTAGTCGTAATAAAATTTTAAAAATTGAAATGTAAAGCCTGTGAAGAAAGCAATGTAGAAAATAAAAATATATTCGCCGGCGTGGGGCTTGAACCCAAGACCCTGGCATTAAGAGTCTTACGCTCTACCGACTGAACTATCCGGGCTTTTAAACGTGACGCGCTAATATTGCAATATTTAGTTAAGGCATTTCACTTGATAATATTTGTCAGACGGGTTAATTTTGAGATACATCTTGCAACATTTTTCATTGATGGTCCGCTCCAATTCGCAGCGTGATATGCTTCCTCGATAAATGAGCTATCCAACAAATAAAAAAATTCAATTCGAACCAGTAGTTTCTGAGATTAGCGCGTTCAACCAAACAAACAAACAAACTCTTTATATATTAATATAGATAAGAAAAAGTGCTCTAAATTACTTAAATAGCCTATATGTACCAATTGGCAGAAGTTGGAAGGACATGATTTTTTTGCGCGTCAGTTCCCCAGCTAGTATAATATAATTCATTACATCCTAGATATTTGAACCAGGGCATCAGTAAGATGAACAGAGAACATTGTGGTGCGGTGTTAGCATGTAATAGTTAAAGTACTAGGACTGCAGAAGTAGATAGGAGGTTGTAGACTATAGAGGTATCCACATGAACAAGGCTCATTAATGTGAAAGTCTGTAAACTTTAGCCAAACTAAAATGTTTTATGGCCTTATTACGCCTGAAGGTGTTTACTTAAAGCCTATTCCTGTCTTCGTAGAGACGGCTAATGAATGTGACATATATTGTACATAGATAACAGACAGGTCTAATCACGTTTGATGTTGCCTTGTCATTTTATTTTACAAAATACAAAACTACAGTCGAAGTCTTCCTAAAGGGAGAGGATTGAAAATCACTCTTATAAAAAATATTCATTGGGCAACAGAAAGCGTCAAAGAAATAGTTATTTTGTGCACATATTGTGCGTTATTAATTTTGTTTCAATAAATAATAAACGAGGAGGAAAAGTTTGGCTGCGGAACAATTTTAAAATAAACTCAACTTATGTTTTGGTTGGGGTCAATGTTTCGAAAAATTTACACTTTTTAATCTTCAGGGCCTCAGGCTAGTTGAAGGTTGGTAAATTGTACTAATCTGAATTACATCTTTCTTTACCGAGATGAATGTTGTGTCCAAATTTCATGATGATCGGAGTTACCGTTCAAAAGTTTTTGTCGATAAAAAGCAGTAGGTACCTATTTAAACATTTTGTAACTAATATTTTTTTTTAATTAATTAAATAAAATTAAAATAAATTTAAATGTAAGCCTTAGAGGAAAGCAATGTAAAAAATAAAGAAAAAAAAAATAAAAATATATTCGCCCAAAGTGGGGCTCGAACCCACGACCCTGATATTGACAGTCGCATGCTCTACCGATTGATCCACCTGAGGTTGCGTTCTCGCATCGCTAATATGAGTATATCTAGTTAGTGCATTTCACATGAATAGAAGCTTATTTTTGAGATACATTTTGCAACATTTTTCATTAAAGCTCTGCTCCTAATGGTCGTAGCGTAATATTATATAGCCTATAGCCTTCCTCGATAAATGGGCTATTCAACAAAAAATTTTTTTTTCAATTTGAACCAGTAGTTCCTGAGATTAGCGCGTTCAAACAAACAAACAAACTCTTCAGCTTTATATATTAGTATAGATGTAACATTAGATAACGAGAAACATTTTCGAACACGGCGTATAAGTAGGTACTATTCCACCAAATACATAAATGTGAAAAAGGGGCCAAGTTCGATACAAAGTATAAGTAGCGTCGCCAGATTTTCACATTTATGTTTTTGATGGGATTTCATTAATTTTTGTTAAATAATATTCTCACTTATTTCACTTGAATTACATATTATTGAGACACATAATAGTACAGTTATATACCTAATACCATACGTCATTATATCACATACCACATTTCATTATATCATACCGATTAGGCACGAGTAGCCTTCGGACGACCAGTTGATGCATTCGGGTCAATAATTTCGGCGTCAACTAGAGTGTCAGTGAAAAAAGTGATTTTTTTATCTTGAAAGTCAGATGCTTGTGAAATATTATGATAACTATGAGTCAGTCAGTGAAATATAAATCGTGATTTTTAAACACTCGTATCCTCGAAACTAGTCCACCTATAGTCGTATGAAATTTAGAATACTGCTTCTATATGGGACTCTAAACTCCCCTAAATAAAATTAGTTCTGTCACGGAACTAGCTTCGGAGATAGAGGGCTCGATTCGCGTAATGGGCTGGCTACGGAGAAAATGGGTGACTCGGTGCAGAGCTGAAAATTTGCAGAATAATATGAGATAGTACAAGTAAGTAGGGAAAAAATTGCCAGAAGGCTAGGCGGAAGATAAAGAGCCGCCAAAAGGCGCTAATGTTGCGAAAAATCAGTGCACTTCTGGCAATTTCTATACTTATTCTGTAATTCAACAAATATTCAAAATTATTAATGTCATTACTCATTTTGATAGAAATAAAATTAAATAATAAATAAATAAAATTACGTTGTTATAACAACGTAATTTTATTTATTTATTATTTAATTTTATTTCTATCAAAATGTCATTAATAATTTTGAATATTTGTCGAATGTAATTATTATATTATCATGTTTGAATTTTCAGTATGCCCTTGTAACTATATAATGTATAATATATAATCTAGTATTGAATTACAGAATAAGTATAGAAATTGCCAGAAGTGCAATGATTTTTCGCAACATTAGCGCCTTCTGGCGGCTCTTTATCTTCCGCCTACCTTTCTGGCAATTTTGTCCCTACTTACTTGTACTATCTCCTATTATTCTGCAAATTTTCAGCTCTGCACCGAGTCACCCATTTTCTCCGTAGCCAGCTCTCCGTCTATAAAGACAGAGTGTTTTTCGAGAACTTGGTCGGCGCACTTCGCGCGCTATGATTGTTATTAAACAAGAAAAAGGCATTTATAAATAGGAATAAACGAACGAATCCCGACTGACAGGTCGCAGCGCTGTTAATGAAAAATAACTGCATTCGAAATTACATATATAATTACCTGTCGTTTGTTTTGTTCAAATTAAAATTTAACTACATTTTTCTAAGCATTTTTTATTCACGTATTTTTCATTTCGACGATGTTTAATTAAAAATATGTTAAAAACACATGAATTAATATATACAGCGCTGTGTCTAAATTCGAAAATAATTAAAAACTGTTTTTACTTTGCAATAAACTGCGACATCTGTTGGCACAGTAGCAATTTTAATCTAATAAACAAAACACAGTTTAAATTTAGGAGAGATTTGAGTTATAGGTCGAACGTTTCGTTTTATAGTAAGCACTCATTTTCTGCGCGTTTTAAAATATGAAACGAAACTTCACCAACGAAATTCGTATTCGCAAGCTTTATTAAATATTCAAATCTTTGATTAACGTCTGAATAGAGCTCTTCAAATAAATAAAATTGTCGACCAATTTTTTTCAGACTATATATTGACAAAAATAAAATTATAAATCAATATAACAAAAGATGACGTTTCGATCCGGATTTGGATCTTCTTCAGAAATAAACTAAAAAATATAAAAATTAATTAGTATATGTCTACTTATTTTATAATTTCGATAATTAATTACAACTTCAAATCTTTGATTAACGTCTGAATTATGAATAGAACTCTTCAAATAAATATTAAATGACTAATAGTAATAATTTTTATATTTTTTAGATTTTTCTGAAGAAGATCCAAATCCGGATCGAAACGTTATCTTGTGTTATATTGATTTGTTATTTTTTTATTTTTTGTCAATATATTGGTCTGAGAAAAATTGGTCGACAATTTTATTTATTTGAATTAATTAACTTCATTCTATTATAAAATAAGTAGATATAAACTAATCAGTTTTTATATTTTTTAGATTATTTCTGAAGAGGATCCAAATCCCGATAGAAACGTAATCTTTTGTTATAATTATTGATTTATAATAATTTATTTCTGTCAGTATATTATAGTTTAAAAAAAATTGGTCGACAATTTTATTTATTTATTAAATATTGTTTTGATTGAAGCGTTTTTTAAAAAATATTTTTATTTTGAACATTTTACGTGAACATTTTTGTCAAATTGATATTATAGGAGTCTCTCATCTATACCTGAAGCAATTCAAAATGATTGTTTTTTTATGTTTACCTATTTATTGGGCATTTATGTTTGTAAAACAAGAAAAAAAATTTTTATAAAAAATGATATACCTATATTATAATAAGATTTTTGAAGGCCTTATTGAAAAAAAATGGCAGTTATCATGCCGACAGTGAGACGCCATTTTTTCAATAGAACCTTCTCATCATAAACCTACATATTCTATTAAAAAAAAAAACAATTTTATATATTTTTTAATAAATAACATGCCACTTATATTTTTGTACATCCCAAAAAGATCGTAAAAAAATGTAAATTTTAAATGCAGTGAGGTAGATGTAATTCGATATTCTAAATTTTCCGGCATGCATTAATTTGCCATGACCTCAGTTGACGAGCGTCTACCTATAACGTTTTAATCCGCGTTAAATCGTTTATTTTGTGAGTTCACTTCATACAAGCTATAGCTTTTTTATTTTCACTTTGCACGCTATCCGCCATTCCAGTATTATCCGACATTTTCATGTATCCGAGTACAAATCAGTCCCGTTGTATGTCGGGTAATCACGACTCTACTATACTCAGTAGCAGTACTAACTCAAATATTAATTTTCCATCTCTTATGAAAAATAATATTTCCACGAAATTGTATGGAAATTATGTTTAAACTTTTCAGAATTTCAATTTTCGTTCGAAATGACAATTAAGAAAAAAACAGTAATTTTCCTTCTCAACAGGAAATAATTTGTTTCTGTTTTTACGACCAAAGTGAATTTTTCTATGAAACATTAATATTAATAATATTCGCTGCGAAATTAGTACGTAAGACATATTAATTTTCCGGTAACACAAAATATATATATATACCGGGTGTTTTTTTGAAAACTTTAGACATTTTTCTTAAAAAAAAACAACGGGTTATATAAAAAAAAAGTTCGAACGAAAGTCGATGGGTTTCGAGGAGGAAATCGTTTAAAGTTTAAAAGTTAAATTAAAAAAAATTTTACGTACAAAAAAAATTCGATGATAAAAAACGGGGGTTTTTTAAAATTTCAAAATTTTCAAAATAATTTTATTTCTCAAATAATTTCGTTTATGTAATTATGTTTTTAAAGTTTTAAAAGGATCGATTCAGTACGTCCTTTTAATTTTGACGTTAAAGAATTTGTAATGGTTTTTAATTTTATTATGATTTTATATAATACCTATTTTATTATTTTAGACTATTTTCAAGATAAATCTATTTTGAATTATATTAGATCATTATATTAGATTATCTTGCTAATTTTAAATAACTTTTAAATTACAGTGTTAGATATTTCGTATAGTTGAACACTGAATGAATCTTTTTGTGACAATACCGGGCGGCCATTGCATAATTACCAATAAATTATAAAATAGGTACATAATACTATAAAATAATTATGAACAGGGCCGGCATTATCACACCACTTAAAAAACAAAAGTCAATCCCTCCTCCTGCTAGAAGAAGAGGTGGTGGGGGTGGTTATTGTGTCCAAACGATTTCCCCCTCGAGGCCCAACAACTTTCGCTCGAACTATTTTTTTATTCAACTCGTTTTTTTTTTTAAAGAAAAGCGTCCAATGTTTTCAAAAAACACTTTGTATATAAAAAGAACCATTTTGAACCCGGGTGAAACCGATTCGGGCCGCTAGTTTGTATATAAATAAATAATATTAAAAACTATATTTTCATCAAAATATCCAGATTCTAAACAACGTTATTTGAGAACAGGAACTGGGAGGATTCCAGCTTACGCAATGCGCTCGCCTGCAGACAAATCCTAATCCACAATTTATTCCTTTCCCTCATTCGTCACGGTCGAGTTGCGCCGATACGACATACAGGATAATAACTACACAGGATCAACTTGTCGTCGTTCAGACGTTATCCCAAACAAGGGACGGGAAAACATCGAAATACAACACGTCAAAAATGAATAAGTAATCTATTTGCTTTGACAGTTTTTATATAGCGATATCGTTTTATGTTCTACAAAACTAAACTATATGTTTTCAAACACTTTCTTCATATTAGGTTTGATTGTGAATCTAAACTAATATATAAAATAAGGCACTATCAATAATGAGAATTTATTTATGTCATTATTGTTTATTCGGAACCCAAAGGAATGGTGAGACCTCTGGTGAGAAATGCGCCGAAGTGTTCTAAGAGGGGTTTTTGACAGGTAAACATTGATTTAGAAAAGCATGATGGAGGCTAGCCTAGCCTGCATCATGTTTTTCTAAATCAATGTTCTAACGAAAGCGTGAGTATGAAATGACGTTACATGGACAGTAGGCCAAGAATTGGGCTTTTGAATGAAATTTATTTTTGTCATAAATGGAAAGATCGTATATAAGTTTTATAACAAAACTATTTTTCTTTTTTTTATTTTCGTTATAATTCAAAAGTTATATCAAATTAAAAATAAATTTTTGTACCCAGTTCCGAGAACGCGCCGACATTTCCCGAACACAATGTGACGTCATAACGTTTTAGTCAATACACATGTAGAAGCCATTGATAGTATACTGCGTATATACATTTTACCATTATGACGTCACAACTGTCAAAAACAATTTTAGTGCGTTTGCAGTCACGTGATTTTTTTAAATATTTTATCAATTTTAAATTGCTTATAATTAATTTAAAAAAAGTTTTTTGAAAGTTTTTCGCATCGATTATCAATATTATTTATAATAAAGTTTTAAAATACAATAAAAAAATCGACAATTATTTTTTTTTCAAAAGCCTAATTAAAATCTAAATCAGTAGATATCAATCTATACTAATAAGTATATAAAGCTGAAGAGTTTGTTTGTTTGAACGAGCTAATCTCAGGAACTACTGGTTCGAATTGAAAAATGTTCTTTTGTTGGATAGCCCATTTATTGAGAAAGGCTATAAGCTATATAATATCACGCTACGACCAGTAGGAACGGAGCATCAATGAAAAATGTTGCAAAATGTAACTCAAAATTTGTCCGTCCGATAAAAACTTTTGAACGGTAACTCCGATCATCATGAAATTTGGACACAACATTCATCTCGGTAAACTAAGATGAATGTGCGTATTCATGACCCTCCCTCCCCCATTCGTTCTCTTGCACCCGGGTGAAACAGGGCGGGACCGCTAGTATTATATAAGCAGTATGATTTTGTACACTCCTTTTATACATTAATCTAAATAATGAATCAGTTATTCACATGCGCATCTAAGGTATGGCCGGCATGGTACATGCCCTAGGCATCACTAACCTGGCACGGACCAACGTCCTATCTAATTTTTTTTGCGGGACACGAGAAATTCATTTTCGTTATTAAAACAAAGTACGGAACGACCGAAAACATTGATTACTTCGGGATATCTCGTTCGTGTTTGAAATTTGCGACATTATCCGATTGTATGAGAGAAATGAGGGACCTAGTATCAAAGGCGGCAATCTCCACTTTTTAACGAAATTAAGTTAGATACATGAAAAAATTCCGTTTTTTGCGCTCTATACGAAAATGTCGGATGCGAGAATCAAAATCGGCAATATCCCCTTATAAAATAGCACAATACTTTACGCTAAGAATCAAACACGGCAATCTCCATTGCCCGTTTAGAATCAAAATTGGCAATCTCCGTTTCGGCCAATTAGACGGCTCGTAACGATCATGTGACTTAACATATGATTTTCTGTAGTTTCTTTACAGTCACAATACAATATACCTAATAGAATAATATTATATGCCTTGGTTATTGTTTATATTGCTAAAAGTTATTTTGTTCGTGAATTAAAATGGAAAGTGTTACAACTCCTGTTGAAAACAAGAAAGCTCGTAAAAGGATTCGCAATCCATCTACATGGAAACAAAATATGCAGAAACTAATAAGGTAAGCTAGACGCTAGAAAGTTTTAATTGACTATTTACCTAGTGTGTTGAGTTAGGTATTATGAATTTACAAATCTCCAAAAGTGTTCTAAAGAAGGGATGTACTCTTCACATGATTAATCCTGCTATTATCGAAATTGGTTTGCAACAAGTCAATTTGATGAAACTTAAGGACGTAGATATGCTTCTTAAAAAACACTTTGGTGCCACTTGGAGATCCCTAGAAGAACTCAAATTTTATACGGCTGTTCTCTCTAATGAATTAATGCCCGAGCCAGAGCAGCCAAGTCAGGAAGAAGGAGAAAATAGGTTGCCAGACGTCGAAGAAACCGCAGAAGCAGCTTGCGAATTTATTGAAGAAATTCCATCTATTCTTGTATAATACGCTTGATATTTTTTTTGATTACATTATCTTGACATTAATATGAATTTTCTATTATTTTGCCTATACAGCCTTTTCAAAATGCTAGGTTTTAATTTCATAGCATTTTCGTTTGAAGAGTTTTGGTATTAAAACCGGCAATATCCAACTGTCAGTATCAAACACGACATTCTCCATCTCTTTTTCTTAATTTTCTTAAAAACCGTTAAGAATTTAGGTAAAATTGCTTTACAATTCGCCGTAGTTTACCATTTTCTTTTATCTGAAACAATTTTGATTGCGATATTAGCCATAATTAAAGCGTAGCATTCTTTTGCGCTTTGCTCAAAAGTGAAAATGGTAGAGTTTGCCGCCTTTGATACTAGGTCGCTCAAATGTCAAAGGGTAAACAAAAAAACAGAGGCTTGCCATAGAAACTATTTTCCGTTCTCAAGATTTTGACTTACTCTAAGCTTCACCTACGACTCTGTAAGATCTTTGAGAATACCTATAACTACTTTCTCAATATTTGATTAACGTCTGATTTGAACTCTTCAATAAATAAAATTATCGACCAATTTTTCAGACATATATTAACAAATTTTTTTGTTAATATATTTGTCTGAATAATTGGTCGATAATTTTATTTATTGAATAACTATTTTCTGTTAGTCCGTGAGCACAATACAGGTCAAACGGATGAACGAATTGAAACTAAATTTTGAGATATTGTTTGGTATGCAAATATGAAGAGCCCTATTATTTTTGGAGAAAATCGGCGCATGCGCAGAAGAGATATATGCTATAACGGTGTTCTTTTTATATAATAATGGTATACTTTTCATAACGGCTTATTATTATATTTATTTTTTCAAGAAAGTTTCGTTTCAACACTTTTTTCTAAAATTGATGGTTTCGCAAATATTTTGAAAATAAAAAAAAATCAGCTGTTCTTTTGATTTGTAGATCTGTTAGAAATAAACTAGTTAAGCATACTTTGATGAATTTTTACATGTTATGTAGGTAACCATGACAACGAATAGCAAATATCATATTGAATACTAGCCATAACCCGCATCACCTCACGCGACATCAGAAATGTTATTTTCTTTATTATGCTATATCAAATGTCAATATTCTTGAAGTTGGAATGGTCCCATCGCCCAATTGACCAGATTTTTTTTAATTTAGGGAATATTGTAAGCAATTTTACACGTTTCTATATGCATCACTATATCTGATGCAAGTTAAACAGGCCTGGCTTAACATATTGTTACAAACAACAAAAAATAACGACTTTCTTGTGACAAAAGCAAAACGACTATGAAAACCATCTGACTGTCAATAATAGTGTCTCTTACCCCATTAGGTACATCCTTTAGCAGCGGAGCATGTCAAGGGTTAGGCCAGAGACATAGGCGCCAACAAACGAACTAAAATGGATCATTTACCTCATTTGATTTTCAACCTCACTTCCTTGTCTTCTTTATACATTTATTTTACTTCTTTGTCTTCTTTTTTGCACAAAGTTTAACGAAGCACATACTGCTTGGTCAAATTTTACTAGTACGACGATTATATATTCTTTTAAATCTATACTAATATATAAAGCTGCAGAGTTTGTTTGTTTGTTTGGTTGAACGCGCTAATCTCACTGGTTCGAATTGAAAAAAAATTGTTGATTGGATAGCCCATTTATTGAGGAAGGCTATAGGCTATATAATATCACGCTACGACCAATTGGAGCGGAGCATCAATGAAAAATGTTGCAAGATGTATTTCAAAATTTGTCCGTCCGACAAATATTATCAGGTGAAATGCCCTAACTAAATATTGCAATATTAACGCCTCACTTAAACAAGCCCGGATAGCTCAGTCGGTAGAGCATAAGACTCTTAATGCCAGGGTCGTGGATTCAAGCCCCACGTCGGCAAATATATATTTTTTTTTTATTTTCTACATTGCTTTCTAGTTTCTTCTAAGGCTTGCATTTCAATTTTTTAAAATTTTATTACGACTAATTAAAATTAAATAAATCTAATTAATAGCTCATTTGAAAACTGTTATAGGTACCTATATAAAAATAATAATTTTCCTACAGTGTTTTCAATTATATTTATTATATTTTATTAATTACAGCAATTATTGTTTTAAAAGAAATTTATTACTTAGAAAAAGTATAAATACTGCTTTTTAACAACAAAAACTTTTGAACGGTAACTCCGATCATCATGAAATTTGGACACAACATTCATCTCGGTAAACTAAGATGAATGAGCGTACTCATGTCCCTCCCTTCTCCATTCGTTCTTTGCACCCGGGTGAAACCTAGTCGTAAGATATGTGAATTATAGACGCTCGACGGCAGAGATCAAAATCGTGTTTTAAAATTAAAACCATAATACATCATAAATTATAGCTACGTTCCAATCTCTCTGCGAACGGTGTGGAATGATCCCGTCGCCCAATCGGCTGGAATTTTATTGCAATTTTGAGATATTATTGACCACAAATTTCGTTGCAAATATTGACTTAGATTATGAACATTTTCATTTGAACTTTTACCATTTCAACCCACAAGTGGGGAAGGGTACTAGTTTAGGTCAAAAATCATTTTTCAAAAACTTTACAATATCTTTCCGTTTTGAGGTCCACCGAATCCAAAACATATTTTTGGAAAAACTCTGTGCGTCTGTTAGTTGTTAGCCTGTGAACAAGATACAAGTCAAACGGATGAGCGGATTGACCCCAAATTTTGGGACGATGTTTGATACGCAAATATGAAGAGCCCTATTGTTTTTGGAGAAAATCGGCGCATGCGCAGAAGAGATATATGTTATAACGGTGTTTTTTTTATATAATAATGGTATACTTTTCATAACGGATTATTATTCTATTTATTTTTTTAAGAAAGTTTCGTTCAAAAATTTTTTTTTTCTAAACTTTATAGTTTCTGAAATATTTTGAAAATAAAAAAAAAATCAGGCGCTTTTTGTTTTATGGATCTGTCAGAAATGAACTACTTGGGCATGTTTTGATTAATTTTTACATGACGTGGAACATATTATGTAGGTAACCATGGCAACGAATAGCAAATATCATATTGAATACTAGCCATTACCCGCGTCACCTCACGCGAGATCAGATATTCTATTTTCTTTATTATAATAAAATGTCAACATTTTTTAAGTTGGAATGATCACATCGCCCAATTGGCTGGAATTTTTTTATTCAATTGCAAATTTTGAATGTAAAACGCAACATTTAGAGGGCAGTAGACGAATAACAAAATTTGAAATCCCAGCGACGCTTGTGTCATCTGATCATCTGATGTATGTATTTATCGTTATGTATAACAAAAGAACCAAACATCTGATAAAAATGATACATCGACGAATGATGCTAGTTTAGGACACGTCCAATTGGACAGATGGATATAACAAGGTGACGTGGGTTCGGTTCTCGATATTGAATAAGTCCAGTTCACAACCGATTATATTAAAAACGTAAGTATACACCAACCTTTTGTATACAGTGCAGTACATAGCGAAAATGAATTTTTCTTCATACCTCGATCGAAAGTACATACTTTTGGCATCAATTGTAAGGCAGAAAGTCTAACATTTACGCATTGGTGGGATTACACGCACTGATGCGGGAAGTACGTACGTTCGGGCGGCAGTAAAGAAAAATAACCTACCAACTGTTATTTAGATGTCGTTTCCATAGCAACCCTATTACATTTTGATTAATAGTCGCAAACAGCTGTCATTCGTGTTTTTACGCATAGCCTCAAAGCTGCTTGCTTCGAATTATTCTGTGCTTTTATGTAATTAATAAGTAATTAATTAATGTATTTAATAAGCGTACTTACGACCGAGTTATGAAGAAAAATAGTATACACCACACGGGCAGAAGATTTGAGAGCCTTGAACTGCGTCGAAGGCATCATGACGTGCAGTGCAAGAATCTCAAACTTTCTGCTATTGTGATGTAATATACTATTCTATTTTCTTAATTTTGTTAACCGTATCATGAACTCACCATTTTTTACATTTGTCATTTCGAAAGCACTGTGCTACACGGAAACATTTCGTTAACTTAACATTACAGTTTACGTTACAGACTTCTATGTGAATTATGAAGCGTGCTTTACTAGCTATCCTTATAACATTATGTAGATTTAACACTACAGCGTCATAGCTGTCAAAGTTTAACGAACACAAAAAAAGTATCAGAAAAATCAAGAAAAAATAAGCAACAAAGTCTCGGAAAGGTCCATCGATGTATATTTACATGTTGTTTAGTTTTTACATAATGTTTCATCAGTGACAATATAGATACAATTTTGAACATATAATAGTCAGAGTGCCCGTCGGCAAAAATTTTACCGACAAATACTCTCCCCAAACTTTGTATATGGCTTCATTAGGCCTAGTCTGACACCTATTTCCTCTATGACTTTTTTTGATTTTGGGGCGTTTTCCCTCTAAGTTTTCAGAAACATGTAAAAAATTTATAGATACTATATTTGTTTTTTTTAATTGGATGGCTTAAAATAATGTTCTCTGACAAATAATATTTAATTTAATTAATTTTTTTATAGTCTTTTTTTTGGACATATTCGAGGTGTCAGACTTTTTAAATGGTTCATATTTTTTGTCAGGGAACATTATTTTAGTATTTTGGTTGAAGTTTTTAACCTATCCAATTAAAAAAACAAACAGTATCTATAAACTTTTTACATGTTTCGGAAAACTTAGAGGGAAAACGCCCCAAAATCAAAAAAAGTCATAGAGAAAATAGCTGTCAGACTAGGCCTAATGAAGACATATACAAAGTTTGGGGAGAGTATTTGTCAGTAAAATTTTTGCCGACGGGCACTCTTACTATTACTCGTCGTTCCAATTTATTTTAAAAAAAGTAGCAGATTTTTTATTTGTATTATTTCTGAGTACAGAAACAAAACAGCTCACATTGTGGCAATCATTTATATAAAGTAATATTCAAATGTCATTCCGTTGTTTCAGAGCTAAACGAAAATCTGTCAGAACTGACAGCTAAGAAGCTTCAATGAAATTACTATTGATGCTGTATCATAAAGCTTGCCACCCCTCTACGAACGAAACTGCGTATAACTAACGTTTGTTGCGACGGCAAACTCGTTCTACAAACTAGTATATTTGCTAAAATTCCAGCCAATTGGGCGACGAGACCATTCCAACTTCAAAAATGTTGACATTTGATTATAATAAAGAAATCAAAATTTCTGATATCGTGTGAGGTGACGCGGGTAATTGCTAGTATTCAATACGATATTTGATATTTTGTTGCCATGGTTACCTACATAATATGTTCCACGTCATGTAAACATTAATCAAAGCATGCCGAACTTGTTTATTTCTGACAGATCCATAAAACAAAAGAGCGGCTGATTTTTTTTTATTTTCAAAATATTTCCGAAATTATAAAGTTTAAAAAAAATTTTTTTTAACGAAACTTTCTTGAAAAAATAAATAAAATAATAAGCCGTTATGAAAAGTATACCATTATTATATAAAAAACACCGTTATAGCATATGCATATGCATGCGCCGATTTTCCCCAAAAACAATAGGGCTCTTCATATTAGCATACCAAACATCCTCCCAAAATTTAGTTTCGATCAGCTCATTCGTTTGACCTGTATCGTGTTCACAGACTAACAGACGGACAGAGTTTTTCCAAAAATATGTTTTTTGAATTCGGGGAACCTCAAAACGGAAAGATATTGTAAAATTTTTGAAAAGTGATTTTTGACCTAAACTAGTACCATTCCCCACTTGTGGGTTGGAATGGTAAAACACTTCAAGTGACTATTTTTAAAATACTATTGGCCATATTCATAAAACACTATTAAAGAGAGATATTACTAATTTTGGAACAAATTTATTCGTTACAATAAAATTTACTTTCAATTCACCAAGCAAATTATCAGGTAAAATAGAATAAATACACACTGCACTATTCTAATCGGTATTTTTGTTTAATGTTTTACAACTATACACTTCACAAAAGATTAATAAACAACACAAATAAATTTGCAAGAGCAACTGCAGATATAATACTCCAAGTTTATTTATGGGCGGCCATTATTATTTTCTCAGGCGAATAAATATTG
Source organism: Xanthostigma xanthostigma (assembly GCA_963575645.1). NCBI lineage: Eukaryota > Metazoa > Arthropoda > Insecta > Raphidioptera > Raphidiidae > Xanthostigma > Xanthostigma xanthostigma. Next base: position 8,685,230 of record OY754464.1, read on the forward strand.
ATACCTGAGAATTTGCACAGAATAGATTTAATCTGCAGTAAACATAATTATGCTTGATAAATTATCGCTATTTATTCGGAGTAATGAAACAAATGAACCGAATAAATAACTACTTACGTTCGGGAATATGGCCATAACAAATTAAAATTTTTAATGCGCCTCTTAAAATGATCTAGCTTTTCTCAATTAATAATTAATTAATAGTGTTTTTTTTTTAACAGAAACAAACTAAAAAAAGTGTCCGTAGCCTTTATGCGCCGTTGAAATACTATTGGCTTCCATTAGAGTGGGGATAACTTAATCGATCGCAGCGTTCGTTGTGGACTAAATGAGCAATAAATCATGCAACGGTTCTGGAGTATGATTTCATGTAGCCGCAACAGATGTCGTTTTCGTCCGCTCCCTGCCATATCGTTTATTATGAAGCTTCGCGGCTCGAAACAATAATAGGCAGTTCAATCCCGCTCCATTGCCCGCTAGCGGCGCTAGTAGTCTTCGTGTTTAGCAATTCGATCTATCGAAAGCTCAATACTACTGACAATCTGTTGTGATTTATGAACATAAGAATTATACATTATTTTATTATCGGATTATAGGCACAAAAAAAATAATATTTTTCTCTAGTCAAATAGTGTAGCTTTAAAAAAAATATTTAAAGATAACAAAAGCAGAATACAAACATTATTAAAGCTTGTGGCAAACTTACGATGTACATTTTGTTTTGTTTGTTTAAGAAACAATAAAATAAAAACGAATGTATACTTGTTTGTAACAAAAGTTAAAAGACTGGAAAATTAGGTTCGATATATGCAAGCTTCGGGTTTTTTTTTCTTCTTTTCAAATGTATTTTTCTGTTTTGAATTTGTTTTGCTTGTGGTATGCTGCATGCTATAAAACTGAACGAAATTTTAGTGTGTTGTATTTTCAGTACCTTATTTATACCCGACAAAAATGTAAAGACAAAAAATATAAAATTCTACGAACATCTGTCACTCGAGCAGAACTTCTTTTTAGGTCACCTGTATTTGCAGTAGATATATTGTTACGGTCTATACCCGAATTCGGTCAATGACCGAAATAAATGCACAAAACTAGTTTTGACTAACGAATATTGCCCAAACCCGAAATCTTACATTTAAACGGGTATTGAGTGCTATAAAATGAGCAATACTAGTTTTGCGCATTTTCAGTTGGACAAAACTAGTTCTGTCTATTTCTGAACGGACAATACTAGTATGGCATCGGAATCTTCTTTGCGTTTTTTAATTAACTTTTCCACATCAACGATACTTATATCAAAGTGATTTATTCTTCTGTATTGTTTAGCAGACTGCAGAGGTTTTAATTCAGCTTTCAATAAATTTGTTTCTTAACCTCACTTAGTGTAGTAAGGTAATTATGTTGCGTCATAAAATTATGTTTCAGAAGCCTCCAATAGCCGAACTAGTTAAGACTCGAATACACCTTGCATTTTTACTTAATTATTACACTGAATATCCCACCATTATATTAATTATAACATTCAGGAGAACAATTCAATAGGTAAACAAGAACATAACCCTACTTTTATTCGGGTTCGGACGTTGATTGAATGAAACAAGGAGAACTAGTATTGTCTGTTCAGAAATAGACAGAACTAGTTTTGTCCCTCATTTTATAACACTCAATACCCGTTTAAATGTAAGATTTCGGGCAATATTCGTTGGTCAAAACTAGTTTTGCGCATTTATTTGGGTCATTGACCGAATTCGGGTATAGACCGTAACATATGCATTTATAAGACAACCGTGTAGTACAGCGATCACTGCTACAGCCGCAATATACGTGCGTCTTAGGGCTTCAAAAAAGAAATCGAAAACTAAATATTTTTACCTGTGTTCACTTTTCTCGTTCGATGAACCGTTCGGAAAGCAGGCGTGAAAACACAGAGATGAGTTCTCTTTGGAGATGGCTTGTTGTAAAAAAGGGACTCTAGGAGTATTAACATTTTTTTCCCAAACTATATACAACATTCGCACAAAGAGATAAATTATTTATGTCTGTGCTTTAGTAAAATTTCGTTAACAAAATTCAAAATCGAGGTCTAAAAATCGGTGACGCCAAGTATTTTAATATCTTGGTCTTTGAAGTCAGTATGGGTCACTCGACAAAAAATCAACATAACATATTTTTTTGAGGTGAAAATCTTAGAAGCAGTCGAGGAATAATTGCGTATTGAAATGTTTTGGAGTCGGTGTAGTTCTCGGAACAGATTTCATTTTGGCTGACACCGACTCCAAAACATTTCAATACGCAATTATTTTTTACTTTTTAGTGTGAAGTCGGTTCAATTTTTTTGTTAAAAATATTTTATTTTTCTCTTTTTAGTGTTAATCTAACACTAAAAAATCGGTGAACATACATAAAAAACATGATGCGTGTCTTTGAAATTTGAGAGTTTCCCTCGATTTCTCCGGAATCCACCATCAGATCCTGATTTGGTTCCGATGGGACCACCTCTGAGGTGCACTCTTTCGAATAAAAAAAATTTAAAATCGGTCCATAATTGGCGGAAAAATCAGTGAACATACATAAAAAAAAAATATACAGACGAACATAGAACCTCCTCCTTTTTGTTGAAGTCGGTTAAAAAAGATCAAGTATTCATGGGTCCAGTACTGTTTTCTTATTAGTTCTTGCTCAGAACCAGCAGAGAATCGAGTTCGAAAAATAGGCCTGGTTCTAATTTTGAAATCCAGCTTGTAAACATGCAGCGGTGTCGACAGCCAGCAGCAAAAAAATCATCGTGTGCAGCTGCCTTACGTAACTGCAACGTCGACTCAGTTCTTCCTTGATACCATATTTGACTGGACATAGTCACCTACTTTGTTCATCAGCTTTCACATGTAAGGGCTCGTGTCGTCGCAGGGTTTAAGGGCGCCCGGACACTGTTATGAGACTCGTGGCTAATTGAATCAATACAGGACGCTTCGGTATTTGGGCGGTGGACAGCGGAATGGATAGAGATTCCACAAAGGATGGACTATCACCATTCCCGTACGATCGTACTCTAACAAGACTGGCAAAACTAGTCTTTGTTGTGGTGAAAATATTTATTTACAACGATAAAATGTTAACAAAACAAATAAACTAATAAAATAACAAAACAAAGAACTTCCAAGCTAATAATAATAATAATACAAAATCACTATGTACACAGAACACAACTATTTACAAGGTATATTTATGCGGACGATCTGTATTTATGTTTGAAGCCAATGGTAATTATTTATGTCGTATTTATTCCGTACTGCTAACACTATGCCTTGACTGGTTCGTACTGCCTTATAAAGTTCTGGAACGATCGATAAACTAGGCTGGAGAGAACTTGTAACAGTACGGCTTTCCCGCCGATATTTAAAATGTATATGTTGTATGAGTATATGATTGAAGTAGAGTTTATTCCTTTATCCATTACCAAAAAAAGCGAACAAGAAGAAGAAAAAGAGAGGGGAGAATGACGCGGCGCTATAGAGGAAACCGCGCAATTCTTAAGTAGTGAAAAAATAGCACTCAAACTGTAAGCATCGTGCTAAGTTAAGAGGCAAAGGGGGGATCTGCAGGTGTAACAGGTCATAACTGGTGACAAGGTTGAAAGCTAATATTGTAATATACGCCAAAGATAAAAGCGTGTATAAGATAATAATATTGAAAGGTATAAAAGTAATAGAAGTATTATAAAGTGATAGAAAGTGCGACAAAGTAATCGCGGAGTAAGTAATAGTAAAGAAGATAAAAGTGCGGCAAAGTGATCGCGGAGTTAAAGGTGGAAAAGGGTCAGAAAAGTGCCCATAATAATAAATAAGTGAAGTTTATGGTGAAGTACCGTGGTGATACGCAGAGAAATTGCGCTCACGGAAAAGTTGTTAATATACGCAAGAAAGAAGGAAGTATTTGCAGCATACGCCAACACTGAAGCACTTCGTAAGTCCTTTTATATCCTGTTTTCCCCACCCAAAGTCTCGAGACATCTTAGCATTAAGTAATATTAACTAGTTTTCGTCATTCGGGAACTATTCAAATTGTATTTCATTGTTACAGCATTTCATAATCAATAATAAACGTCTATTATAGACAATTACTTCGTATAAAAATATTTTTTATTGTTGAATTTTTCCATTGTTCATAACTTTTCCAATTTTAGTAAAAATTGGTGGCGATCCTAAAGAAAATATATTAAAGTAAAATTTACAGGAAATCATTACATGTTCAGCGGCGTTTTCCCACGAGTCAGCGAACAGCGGCTTGCGCATGTCTGTGAAAAGTTAGATAACCGTTGCGTAAATCAGAGCCATAATTATCATAAAATTATTACATTTGTAACCTTATTTGCGTGTCGGTACGGCCGCGTTACAAACTCCAGTCTAGTTTTTCGATCCTTCCAGAACTTTCAACCGATTCCAGTGGCGGACGTGGTGGCGCGTAACAATACAATAATAGATTGTGTGGTTGTGTGCCCTTCTCACACGAAGCTACTCAAATGAAACTAAACTGATTACTAACTAAAATCACTAACTAGTTAGTAACCAAACTTTGCACACGATGCTACTCAAATCATTGTTTAATCCCTTGTTTAATTTGAGCTGTCATAATGTTTTCTGAATCTGAATCAAGTGATGAGGATATTATTTTATATTATTATAATCAAAAAAGGCAACGACGAATGAAAAAACGCCAATATTGGATTCATCCTTATATAGAAAAAAATTTAAATTGTAGGTAGGGCATTTGTTGCTGCCAAAGAGCTACAGGAAAATGATGCGAAATTTTTGGCATTCTATAGAATTTAGTGGAAATACTGTCTCCTTTTATTCACAAAAAGAATACTACAATGCGTGAATGTGTCAGCGCTGAGGAGAGAATTTTAATAACACTCAGGCAAGTTTTTACAATGTTTGAATATTTCAGAATCAAATAAATACAAAATAAAAATTACTCTTGAACATTGTACGTATAAAAATTACTTATCTTTTCGAGAATAATCACTTAACGTGTAATTATATAGGCAAGGATGCCTTTCCACAGCCTCTACCAGTTTTAAATTTTGGATTGGATCAGCCATTTTTGTTGTTTTATTGGTAACTGGTTAGTAACTAGTAGCGTGGCGACCAGCACGCCGCGTCGCTTGAAACTGATCACTAACTGGTCACAAACTGATTACTAACCGACAGCGCCGTGTGCGAACCTCCATTGAAATAATAGTGCTAGAGACTGATTTGTAACTCGAGTTAGTAATTGGTTTCGTTTGAGTAGCTCCGTGTGAGAAGGGCACTGTGACTGTTTAAAATAAGCACCAGCGAATTACAACAGTCGCATATTTCTCCTGCCCCCCAACACTACTCGTTACTTACCGCGCCTAAAGAAGTTTCATTTCAACAAGTGTCTGAAGACTGCCTTCTCTCGCTGAAAGAATATTGTGCAACAGTTTTACTGTGTTATCATTTGGGAGTTGAATTTACACGGCGATATCATAGAAGAGACTAGAATAAAGTACGTACAAAGACTTTTCAACACAATAGAATCAATTTCACTAACCAGCTGCATTCTTACTACACACTTTTTCTCTCATCCATATGTCGGAGTACATGTCGGTATACACGTGGATCATATATGTTCTAGTAAAAGTTACGAATTAAAAATAAACGAGTGTGCTTTAGACCACACGACTGAAGTAAAACTTCTTTTTGCCATAATTTGTTATTATTCACCCAAAAATTCACAAAATATGAACTTTAAAATAATTTTACAATTTTATTCACTTTAAACGTAGAATATTAATTAATGTATTGAACAAAATATTAATTTATAAAATTGTTCAAGAACGAAATGAACAGTCTAATGTAAGAAGAAAGAAATATAAACATAAAGATAATGAAAACAAAAGTAATACATTGCAATTACTTAGCTCTCGTTGGATTTTAAGCGTAAATCTTTATGAAATATTATTTAAAGTAGGTTTACAAAACTTTTTTCTGTTACCCGATAGCGCCACTGGCAAGTAAAGTATGTGTCATTCTATTGTTAGTTCTGATATATTTTCGGCCACCTGATGGCGCCACTAGCCAGTGAAGTATTTGCCATCCTCTTTCTATCTTCACTAACTTATATCTCCCTCTCGCCTGATCACACTTCCGTAAATCTCTCGTCAGGCATTCACCAGCTTACTCCCCAAATCAAGCGTGCGTAAAGCAGTTTTACTTCAAAAGTAGCGCCTATAAAATGGAAAAAATATGTGTCAATATATATAAAAAGAAATCGTGACTGACTGACTGATCAATCAACGCACACGGAGTGGGCTGAAATTTGGCACACATATAGTTATTGTGACGGGGGCATCCGCTAAGAACAGATTTTTTGAAAATTCAACCCTTAAAAGGGTGCAAAGGGGGTTCAAAATTTACATGGAGAAACCATATAAAATTGAATTCGTAAACGCACAGGATTACACCTGTCAACCCCTTCAGAGGGTGAAAAGAGGCAAATAGTCTAAAAAAATCTAGGATTGTAACGGAGTTCTTTTGCAAGTTATGTAAATCACAAAATAATATATGCGTGGCATAGATACTCCTGTACTCCTGGTATCTACGCCACTGGGGTGGTTCACATATATTTTATGATTTACATAACTTGCAAAAGTACTCCGTTACAATCCTAGATTGGTCTTTTATCTTGCTTACAGAGATAAAATTTTTGAAAAATGTTCACTAATAAGCTTATGATCAGTTGGCAGCCGAAGTTTGACTTTTTCCGAATATATATCGGTCCCATTGCGACAGTTTGCGAAATTGACAACATAATACAAAAAAAATACATCGTCAGTTATTCCTGTAACATATATACTTCGGCTCCATCGTGAGCTTCTATATATACGTATGCATGTGGACAATCAGAAGCTGTCATGTGAATGGCCAAAAGAGATGGGGCAATGGCGGCATGCTTAGGAGCCGCCGGACTGCCAATAGCCAACTGTCTACCCTATACCACCAGACAAATATTGGGACGAGACACGAAATATATATATATATTGAGCATTTATTCGAACGAAATCATTGAACTACATTCTTTCTTAGAAATATCTCAATATCAATTTTTATGTCAAGCTGTTAGATTACATACAATTCGATGTAATCTCAGAATGTTCGGAAGGAATTATTACAACCGATTTATGCGTCAAATCTACTTCAAAAAGTGCTTCTACGGCGTAAAGAATATTTTAAAATTGTGTTTGATTATTATGTATGATTAATTATTGTTAATTCAAGTAGGTACTCTTTGAATCTTTCAAATCCTACAAGTTCAAAATCTGTCTGTAAAGAAATTATTTTATACTTTTTAGTTCGCTTTAAAAGCGTGGTACTTATATTAACATTTTTTTGACGTGATAACGTCTTATAAATTGATGAATCACCAATCTTATAAATTGATAAAACACCGACTGCATGCATGAAAAAGTGTAACGTAACGTTCCTAACGTTCCTAACGCGTAACGTTCCGCCTGACCCTGTGCGTGCTTTTTGCTAATTTCTCGCTCAATTTAAATCAGATCGGTTTGAAACCAGTCTTAAACGAAAGAGGAGAACATTTTACATAGATTTCGTATAACAGAATTTGCCTAAACAGTTTTTTTATACAAATTTATATAGAAAAATAGCTGTATAAATGCAATGTTGTATAATGCATGACGCGACGCGGTCGGTCGTCTTTGTTTGCCGTACATGGAAATTAGAAAATAACGTATGTCTTGTCTTAACATGAAAACGGCTGCATTTCTAATGTTTAATTCAATTTTTTGACATTAATATTTTGTGAAATGCAACGCCTTCTAAGTTAAGTATTGGAATAACTAATTATTATTAGAACATAATACTTTGACAGTTGCAAACGTCACTTTTGACATTTCTTATCATTCCGACACCAAAGATAAGCGGATTGAAACCAAATTTTGGGAGGATGTTTGATATGCAAATATGAAGTGGCCTATTGTTTTTGGGGAACATCGGCGCATGCGTAAAAGAATATATCTCTTATAATGATGTTTTATATAATAATAATATAGTTTTTAAAACGGTTTTTACTCTATCTATTTTTACTAGAAATTTTTGTAAATTTTTTGAGGAAAATCGGCGCATGCGCAAAAGAGATACATGCCATAGTTGTTTTTTATATAATAATAGTGTACTTTTTATAGTGTTTTATTATTCTACTTAATAAAATTTACCTAAATTTGAAGCGAAAGATGCAATATCATAGATTCGAATTATTATAATTATTATATAAATTTAGGTTATGTATTACGGAATACGTTATCACGTAAAACTATCGTCCGTAAACCGACTTTACAGACAACCAATTTTTTTTAAATTTATTTTATTATTTTTAAACTTTTTAGTAAAAAAAAAAACAAAAAACATCGTAAAAAAATAAAAACATTATACGTCCCATGGGGGACCGAACTCGTGATCTACACGTTATTAGCACGACGCTCTAACCAACTGAGCCATAGACCAGTGAATGCTATATGCCTTACAACAAGTAAGAATGAATATTATGTATCTGTCCACTCGGATAGAGACACACAAGAAAGCGAATTAAATAAAACGTGGTATAATACGCGCCATGGATCTAAAAGGTTAAGAAGTTAGTCACAAACAGCGTCGCAAAGGCACATTTTAAAATCGTTGAGGCTCCCACCACCTCTCAGCTACCTGCACGGAACGTGTGCTCGTCGGTGATTGGCCGTGATCGCTCGTTGCCTTTGTCACTTGTCGCTTTCCTCCTTTAAAGTACAGTCGAGTACGCTATTGTCAAGTTGTTCGTTGAGTTGCGAGTTTGTAGTTTTTCAACAAACTGTACAAACGCAAGCCCGCATTCGCATCTAACTTCCGAGCCTTTTAGATTCGTGGCGCGTATTATAAAATAGGATGCCAGCGAGATAAATGAAAGTGAACAGTTAATTTAAGATCACCGCTATAACATGGCAAATATATAGATGGAGTTATCATGTGATCAATTAATGAACGTCAAAGGAACGTCGAAGTTTAATTCACAAAATGGATAGTCCATATAAAATAAAACGTCGGTAAATCCAATTTGTCAGAGATATCGCGAAGAGCGGCAAAGCAGGCCAAAGCAAGGCATGGACAGACAGTAATGTGTGGGTAAGGAATTAGAGGACAGCGACAGGTCAAGCCTACAAGCGACCGTCCTGTCCTAACCGTGTCTATATTTATACAGAGTGTGAACAAAATTCCATAACAAATTTATCGGGTATGCCGGCCAAATTCTCGCAAAGAACTGTGCTATAGTGATGTGTCGCTCCTGAGCGAGTCGTTCATAATGAACGACTCCTTTCTCGGAGTGGAGCGAGTCGCTATTTTTTTTTGTGAATGACACTCCAAGCGCTATTGCTCTGTGCTGAGTTGTTCTGTACTGTTGCATTCGCACATTTACAGAGCGCACACAGCACAGGCCACTAGTGAATTTTGCACGTACGGAATTATCTTTGCTGAGTCATTTAATGTTGAATTACACACTATAAGTGCAATAGTAGTAAGCTACAGTGACTTAAACCATTCACATTGACGGCGTTGACAAAGATATAATATTGTAACAATAAACATTATTTTTGTTAAGCTTTTATTATACTTTATAGTTTATCCGAAATGCGAATAATATAAGATCAGAATCATATTAAAATGAGCTCGAGCTGAGTGTGTGTATTGTGCTGTGCATTGTGCAATGCTACATGACTCCTGAGCATGTATAATGACAGTTCACACCTCTGCAGTCTGCACTCTTGTGTAGTGCGTACTGTCTAGTGTCGCTCCTTTGAACGACTCGCTCTGAGCGACTCTTTTTACTGAGCGGAGTTTACTGCAGGTATAAATCTATTCTGTCTTACTTCCAGGGTATACATATTTATTCATCTGATAAAATAATAATGGCCGCGACATAGATCATTATACCTAACCTATAAACGTGGAGTATTATATCTACAGTTGTTCTTGTGAATTTATTTAAGTGCTGTTTATTAAACTTTTGTGAAGTGTATAGTTGTAAAACATTAAAGTTAGTGGAAGTTTTGTGTGCAACTGGGTTAGGATAAAACATTATTATGTTGTGAAACTTTTCTTTATGACGTTTTACACTAACGCCATCGGTCGGATTTTTGGGTGAACGTCAAAATATTCAACAAAAAGAGCAAGAAGTATAGTTCTACCTGATATTTTGCTTGGTGAATTGAAAGTAAATTCGATTCTAACGAATCTTCCAAGATTACATAACATACATACATACATAATTTATTTTGCCCAAAAATCAAATACATGATATAAGCTCGTCACAATTAAAGAACATTAAGATACAAAGTCACTAATTGAATAAAAACATTTCTGTAATAAAAAATTGCGTAGTTTATTCTTAAAAGATCTCGAGTCACCAATGCATTTAATATAAGCCGGTAAAACATTATACAAAGTGGCACAGAAACAAAACGGTCCTTTAGAATATAATGATAGGCGGTAACGAGGGACATAGATATCAGCAGATGAACGTGTGTTATAGCTATGAATATCATTAATTAATGAAAATTCAGATAAGTGTTGCTTAGCAAACTTACAAGCTTCGAAGATAACTATAGAAGGAAACGTCAGTATGTTTTTGTTGATGAAAATAGGTCGACACGAATCATTAAACTTTAGCTTAAAGATTAGTCTCAATATACGTTTCTGTAAAATGAAGACACGTTTCCATGAGGAACTGTGCCCCCATACAAAAACATTATAACTCATGGTTGAATGAGCAAAAGCATAATAAATATTTAACAGAGATTTAGTGTCCAAAGTTGAATTTAAATTTCTAATTGAATATGCAGTAATAATCAGGGCCGTAACTAGGCAGGGGCAATAGGGGCACTTGCCCAGGGCCCAGGGCACAGGGGGGCCCCGGAGGGGCCCAAGAAGACCCCGATAAAAATTATCTCAAATATTTTCATTCGTATTTTAATGAATATTACAAATCACATATATAAGTAACACCACTGGTGGCTCAGATAGACGGGGCCCAAAAAAGCCAGAATATGCTATTAGAATTTTTATTTAAAAAAAAACATATTTATTTAATTCTCAATACTTAGGCCCGGTATTATAAAACAAGATTAAAACTTAATCTTGGATTAAACTAACTTAACTGTCATCGATGTCATCTGCTTCATCGGTAGGTATACATGATTTCGAATTAGTCGAATCGTACCAAAACATCGTTGTTGCTTTAAGAATATTTCTAACCCTACCAGTCACCACCGCTTCTTGCGAGAGAAGTTTTAGTAAACTGAAGTTAATTAAAAACTATTTAAGATCGTCGCTCTCACAACAGCGTTTGTCGAACCTGTCTATTATATCAATTGAATCTAACATAGTGCAAGAAATAGATTTTAAAAATATAATAGGTCATATTATGCATAAAACTCCAAATTGGTTAAAATTTTTATTTCGAAATATATTTTAGTTCTTGATCATAACGTAATGGTTATTTTATTAATCTAATCACTGAAAAAAATACAAATAATAAAAAAGAAATGTAGAAAATAAGCGCTATTTTCGAATTTTCAAAACGCATCGTGACGTCAGAGTATATATCAACAACAGTTTTCATGACGACTGTGTCGTCTCACAGTAAGATTATGTCAGTATTTAGAGAAAACAACAAATATACTTTATTTAGAACATTGACAATTTGACATCAAGGTTGGCATGCATCGTATATCATGACGTCACATAAGCCCGCGAACATGGCCGATTGTTTAAACTGTCTATTTTTGAATGTGGAATTTAATATTTTTTTTCTTATGATAATATTACATTTTTAAATGATTATCAATTTTTTTCCGTATTATGGTTGACTAAATAATCTATTAAAAATATAAAAAAAAATCATGCATATGACCTATTGATGAGTTTGCGGAGAAAAAAGCAAGAAGAATGCAATTTAAATAAATTTTTAATTCGTTTTTCTTCATAAATATAAAATAAAAAAAAATTTACAAAAAATATGGACAGGACCAATTTAAAAATTCCTTATTTTGTGTTTATTTATTAAGTGATATACCTACTAAACTTTAAAAATGTGAAAGAACAGGAACTATAACCATGGGAAGTTTTTTCTCAATTTTTTTTTTATTGAGGGGGGCCCAATTTGAAGGTCTTGCCCAGGGCCCAGAAAATCCACGTTACGGCCCTGTGCAGTATAGCTCAATTTCTTACAAACCTCGTCAACATGATTCTGCATAGATAACTGACTGTCAAATGTTACACCTAAAAATCTCACAGAATTGATAAATCTGTACTTACAGTTGGACAACGTTAAAGTGGAATTTTTGGTACTAAATAGGACAAAGGAAGTTTTATCGCTATTCAGGACTAGTTTATTATTAGAGCACCAGTGCTGAAAAGTATTGACTGTCTGATCAAGTTTGGCAATTAATTCCATCTCATTATTAGCTGAAATGCCAACGGAAACATCATCTGCGAAAAGAGTAATGTAGTCATGAGAAACAAAGAGTGGTAAGTCATTTATAAAAATCAGGAACAACAGAGGGCCAAGCACCGATCCTTGGGGGACACCGAGTTCAGAAGATTTATGAGATGAATCTGTATGTAAGTAATGAACATAAAGCTTGCGCTCGGACAAAAAAGATTGAATCCAGGCTGCGATATTACCTTTTATACCGAGCGAATGTAGTTTGTGAATCAGAAATTCAATGTTTACACAATCAAACGCTTTCGACATGTCGAAAAATATAGCTGCCGCTATTTTTCCCGAGTCGACGGTTTTGGTTATAAATTCAATAAAATTGAAGATCGCAGTACCTGTGGACTTGCCTGATTGAAAACCGTGCTGATGTTTAGATAAGAGGTTAAATTTAGTAAGATAAGCAGTGAGTCTGCTATGTAACAAGCGTTCTAAGATTTTAGAAAAGACAGATATGAGGTGTATCTGTCTGTAATTATTAATTAGTTTTTTATTACCTTTCTTATGTAGCGGAACAATTTTAGAAACTTTTAGAAAAGAAGGAAAACAACCACTAGATAAGGATAAGTTGGCTAGGTGTGCAAGAACTTGAGCAATAACAGGAGGGCAATGTTTGAGTATTTTATTTGATATATTGTCGAAGCCTGTAGATGCTGATGAATCTAGATTCTGAATAATGTTGCTGATTTCTAAAGGCGAAACTGGAAATAGGAAAAAGCTGCTGTTGACAGTAGGAGAAGAAGTACAAGTAATCGTTCCAGAAGTAAGATTAAAATTTTGTGCTACTAGATTACTTGCAGCAGAAGTGAAAAACGAGCAAAATGCATTCGCAACCTCAGTTGGATCACTAACTTCACCGGTATCAAGTTCTAGGACAATTTCATTATTAGTAACTTTATGTCGCCCCAATAAGTGATTAATATTTGTCCAAAGTTGTTTTGAATTATTCGACGTTGAAGTGAATCTATTGTAGTAGGTATATTTTGCTTCTCGAATTAGTTTACGATAATTATTTTTCCGTGATTTGAAGATTTGATCGATGATATCAGATTTTATATTAAGCTTAAAGTTCAATAAGTTTTTAATCTGTTCGCTTTCCATTATTATTTCTTTAACTTCGTTCTTTAATAGTGTTCGGTGAATATGGGCATATTTCTAAGATAAGAATGTTCAAAAATCACGATTTTGGGCATTTACTGATCTATAGCTCATCATAAAGTGGGGTCACTTTTTGATTGCTGCAGAAGTGGGATACTCGAAACTGTTTTCCCATACATCTTGATGGTTTATAAACATCTTGTCTGTCAGTTTATCTTAGCTACATCCTGTATATAGGGATGTGAACATACGCACAGCCAGGAGATCAGGATCTATCAGCTGTAATACGTCCCGGCGACCGATACCGACGGTCGGACCAATCTGATCGGTAAATCCCCCTGCGCTCTATATCGCTACAACTGAACGTCTCACGAAAATACAGTGCAGGGGAATATATCTTCAGCCACAAGATAGTTCAGCCATAACTTTTCGAGGGGTTAACCGATTTAAAGAAATCTCGACGCCATTTTGAATGTTTACGGAATATATTTTTACTATTCCAAAATCACAATGAAACAAATTCGATTTTTAAAAGTTTTCAATTTTTTTTCGTTTTGAAGCCTCCCAAATCCAAAAACATTTTTGGAAAAAGTCTGTGCGTCTGCTGTGAACACGATAAGGGTCAAACGGCTGAGCGGTTTGAAACAAAATTTTGGGAGGGTGTTTGATACGCTAATATGAAGAGTCCTGTTGTTTTTGGGGGCAAATCGGCGTATGCGCAGACGAGATATATGCTATAATGTTTTTTATATAATAATGGTATACTTTTGATAAAAGTTTATATATTTCCACAAGAGTCTTTTGTAGAAAAAGTTTTTTTCAAACTTTATAGTTTCGGAAATATTTTGTAACATCCCAGATGTTACAATTTTAACTTTTCAGTGACTTTTATGAAGGTCACGATTCTGCAGAGGCAGAAATACATTTTTTGTTCAGAAATTATTAACTGATCAGCCGTTTTGAAATTAAGAGCCTAATAATTATTATTATATACATTTTTTTGTGATTAATTATTATTGATTATAAAAGATATTATTTTTGCATTTTTTTTGTACACGGTAATTTTTTTTATAATTTAAATTTCAATATTATTATTTCTTTTACCAAACAAAACCACATTTTTATTTATTTAGTTAATAAGTTCAATAACGTTAAAGAGCCAAGCGTTACAATTTTTTATATTTTTTATACTCCATAGGTAAGAGATTAAATAGCTTGGAAGCAAGGAATGTAATGTATTCCTGGCCAAAAAAGTCTTCAACATTTTTGGAACTTGGAGGAGATTTAGGGATTGGGCTCGGGTTTGATGGGACTAGCTGACTGGACGTCAACGAATATTTTTGGCATACAACTGGTGCATATTCACTTGACAAAATGTATTCAAAATTATGTTCAAATTATGTTAATCGCGTTCCTGAGAAGGAAGAAATATGAATCGTTTTGATTGGTTATTTCTGTTGTTCTAGTGTAGATAGAGGACCTACATTTGCCAGCGTTGTAGAGACAACTGTATTCGTGCGAGCTAAGCATCACCCAGCGGCGCGCGAATGGCGGAAGCGCCAGATGAGCTTTTAGCAGCTTACAGGTGTGTGTGTGTGTATATCCACCAGTTCTCGCCATGTACACATTAAACTCATTGGAGATACGCTTCCAACTATGATATAAACAAACGTATCATAGCACACGGAGTACGCTGACCAAATTCTCGTTAACTCCTTCGGTTCTTGAGATCATTTCAATGGACATACTATTCTAACGCGTATAATTTAAGTCTTTAAAGTATTTTACATATTATTTGCAGTAAATAATTTAAAAAAGAAATTAGAAATAATAAAAATTAAAATTAAATCATTAAAAAGCTGAAAATTCAGTTAAAATTGTCAAGAATAAAAGTCCATAATCGAAAAGTGCTGAAGTTTAATAATTTTTTTTATTGATTAAAAGTCTCCTAATTAAATTGGAAAAAATATTAAAATATGCGTAAGACATCGATGCTTTACATAGTTAGTTTTCGGAACTGCTGACATTATTTGGTTATTCGCAAAAAATTAAAATGTACCGTTTGCATGCTAAGGTTGACAAATTTTCCATAAGACTATATTATGTAAAAGTTTTTTTTAATTTTTAACTTTATAAATCTCCTAATGAGTTTGGATTTTTTACAGAAAATTTTGTTAAAAGAAATCTATTAAAAAAACTTTCAGATTTTTTTCATTATCTTCGTACAACGGCTCAACCTCCTTAAAAACACCAAATATAAACATTTCATTGTGTTTGGGGCTTATCTGAGATGTAGGCATGCCAAACAAAACAAAGAAATACTATGTGGGTCGGTAAAATATCGAGTCAAGTGTTGACCGCAGTCATGGATTCACGCAAAGCTGGTAAAAGTATACATTCTGATTATGTATAGTATACCTAACTTACGCATTTTTATGATGTTATCTATTTTTCTTGCGCGGATATGTAGATATTTTAATTTTATGATGTCAACTTTTCTAATTATATTATAAAAGTCACTAAACATATTATGGTAGTGATTACCGTAAAAAATAATATTTTAGTAACCTGTTATCTCCATTGCAATAGACCGGATTTTACAAAATTCTGTAAATGTTAAATATAGTTTTTCACTGAACAGGTATAGGGTAGATGTACCGTTTGTGGCCACTTTAAGCAATTTCGTGTCTTTGATGATGAATTAAATCAATTTAAATAAAATATTTAATAAGAAGGAGTCAATTAATCAAATCTTTGATGTATTAGTATTCGACTTATTATAAGCAAAAACCTTTTAAACTTCATTTATTATTAAAAAAAATAAAATTGTTTTATAATACCTGTTTCACCAGTTGTGGCCACAGTGCACTATTTTTGGCCATTGGTTGTACCACTTTTGGTCATATTAAGTAACTGTTTCTTTCTGGAGGGAGTATTATAGATATTTACTTAATTAATAATTGATATATTCGTTTATTTTTAATACACTTGAACAAAATATAATAACTATTTAAAATATATGTTATATTATATTAAACTTTTACTTTTTTAGTTGACGGAGCAAAATTTAGTTACAGGGCGAAATTTAGTTACTAGAATATTGCTAAAATGTATGTTTCACATTAATTGTCACGCGTTTCACGACGACTACTATTTTTTTTTTGTTTACTAATTGTGGAGTTTGTTGACTTAGGAATTTTTTCAATAGTCTTCTTTTTTACTCTCGATGACATTTTGACGTTAACCTATAAATAATAAAGTAATGAAAAAAATTAGTTTATATGTACTAACTAGTGTACTCCAATTAATTTTAAAATGCTTTCTTAATTACTTAAACATTAATAATAGAATAAACGCGTGAACAATGCAATATATTAAATAAATAAATATGATGACCAAAACTGTATAACGTATGCACTACTTGTGGCCATGGTGTGGCCAAAAATAGTGCTTGTATATTTTTGATGTGCCAGTAGTAGCCATGGGCCAATTTATACATATTTTAGGTGATTATTGGTAAATTAATTATTAAATTGTCTAAACAATGTATATATAAATTAAACATTTCAGAAATATTAAGATTTCTAATAAATATCGATGATTACTTACCAGAGTCTTTCTTAAGATTCTTACTAAGAGTAATTAAAAATTGCTGAGATACACTGCGGGTCCAGATGTTTTTTCAATAATTATTGAAACTATACATTTGACAAGTATAGGATAGTATTCACAGTGCTGCCAACATATCTAAAAACTCTAGAAACATACTATATAATGCTATAGTACGAATGAAATGCTTAATATATCAATATAAATCTCAAAGTGGCCATAAATGGTACAGTGGCCACAAACGGTACATCTACCCTACCTTAATTAAACCCTAAAGAAGCCCAACACCCTAAAAAATATTTTGGTTTTCAAAAATATAAAATTCATGTTCGAAGGGGTTAAGTGAACCATTTCGAGTCCTTTTCGCCCCCACTTTGTAGTTTATCCGAAATGCGAATAATATAAGATCAGAATCATATTAAAATGAGCTCAGAGCTGAGTGTGTGTATTGTGCTGTGCATTGTGCAATGCTACATGACTCCTGATGATGACAGTTTACACCTGTGAAGTCTGCACTCTTGTTGTAGTGTGTACTGTCTAGTGTCGCTTCTTTGAACGACTCGCTCTGAGCGACTCTTTTTAGTGAGCGGAGCGCACGGAGCCAGCTCCTAATAAACAGACATGTGGACCACATCACTACTGTGCCACATTTACCATTTGTAGTCAGTTTCGAGTCTCCTATGTCTTCGTGGCTAGTTACGTTACAAAACTGATTTTTTTCAGAGAAGTTAAGGTTATAAAAGAAGCAGTATACCAAATCTCCTATACGTCTAAGTTGAATAGTTCAAAAATCACGATTTTGGACACTCACTGACTGTTGACTCGAGAGGTCGTTTGCTAGCAAGGTCGCCTGTGACGTCACTGATGGAGATAAACATGGAATTTCAGGCTTGAAAATTTTGTTTGGAATTGAAGTTTGCAGACCGGTCAATATAAAATACTTCATATTTTACAAGCGTCTAGCCGGGGCTGGAAGGAGCATCAACCAGTCGTCTGAAGACTACTCGAGTCTAGTCGGTACTGGGATATATATGGCGTGTAATATACCTAATGAATATATAACTATGGTATTATGAAGTATGGTATAAGTATTATAACTAATATTATGTGTCTAGATTAGTGATGGGTTCACATGACTCTTTATTGGGAGCTGGCTTCATGCGCTCCGCTCACTAAAAAGAGTCGCTCAGAGCGAGTCGTTCAAAGGAGCGACACTAGACAGTACGCACTACACAAGAGTGCAGACTGCAGAGGTGTGAACTGTCATCATACATGCTCAGGAGTTACGTAGCATTGCACAGCACAATACACACACTCAGCTCTGAGCTCATTTTAATATGATTCTGATCTTATATTATTTGCATTTCGGATAAACTATAAAGTATAATAAAAGCTTAACAATAATAATGTTTATTGTTACAATATTATATCTTTGTCAACGCCGTCAATGTGAATGGTTTAAGTCACTGTAAGCTTAGTACTATTACACTTACAGTACGTCATTCAACATTAAATGTCTCAGCAAAGATAACTCCGTACGCGCAAAATTCACTAGTGCCTCTGTGGCCTGTGCTGTGTGCGCTCTGTAAATGTGCGAATGCAACAGTACAGAATAGCTCAGCACAGAGAAATGGCGCTTGGAGTGAGTCATTCACAAAAAAGAGCGACTCGCTCCGCTCCGAGAATGAAGTCGTTCATTATGAACGACTCGCTCAGGAACGACACATCACTAGTCTAGATACTATTTAAGTGGTTTTGATAAAAAGTTACAGTTTAAAATATTTGTTCGTCTATTTGATCTCTATACGCTGTTAAAAAAGAAGAATTAAGGTAAAAATCACGCTGTATAGTACTTCCTATACGTGTCGAATTGATAACCTCTTTTTTGGTGTCGGTTAAAAAACTATACGCAGTTTGTTTTCGAGGGCAATGCAAACATCGGCTGTCAATTCCACACGTAAACAAAAGTAGTATACAGCGGCAATAACGGATTGTTCTAAACCAAGGTCACGCACATTCATCTTGTTCATTCACCGCTGCCGATTGACCCGTATAACCGTTTATTTACGGTCCCAGACGTCCCGTCCTGTCCGTTCCCTGTGGTTTACGTATAGACCGGCGGGACTCTGTAAATATTCGGTTGCAATTTTGCGAATACGAAGCTGTGAATTTACACACTACCAGATTACACATAGTGACATAACATAAGCTACTATCTTTAAAAATACTGCACTGCTTAATCCATATTGTAACATTTATTATTATTTTATTCAACATATTTGTTAATGTAAGTTTTGTAAAATGAATCATACTTATATTAATACGCTAAGGTTAAAGATGTTTGCCTCCCTTTTTAGAAAAAACCTCATAATATCATTTTACAGATAATTGCTTGCTCTACCGACATCGACAACTAAAAAATTTATTAATGCTTTTGTTTTTGTAAATTAATCAAAATACAGCAACGCTGAACAACGTCTGCCATCTGACGGCTTTAATTTAGAAACAACGTCAACACTTCGATCTGTCATCTGAGCTTCATATTGTAATACAACAGACACAATACTGCATACTGCCATCTGACGGCTTTAATTTTGAAACAGCGAGCAACGCTGAACAACGTCACAGCAATGCTGCATGATGCCATCTGACGGCTTAGTTCAACGCTTTTGCTACTTGCGCCTCTATATGACAATTTTAGTAAAATATTTCTTCGATCTGTCATCTGAGCTTCATATTGTAATACAACAAAAAGAAGAACGTTATAAGCAGTGTGCAAAATTAGAAACGAATTGAATACCTGCAATCATATTTAAAAAATAATTTTGTAAAGTGATAATTATTATACTTATTTAGTGCGAATAATTCGCACAGGTCACACTAGTATTATTTAATTCAACATATTTATTAACGTAAGTTTGTAACATGAATATTATTTAATTCAACACATTTATTAATTTAAGTTTTTTAACATGAACATTACTTCCTAGTTCATACGCTCCGCTGCCATCTTGCCTCTGTTTCTCCACATGAGGGTACAGCAGTGGCGGCGTAGCTTTTTAAGACGTGGTGTTACAATATTAAATATTTTGTACAAAATTACGCTGTTTTCTCAAAAAACTACATTTATTTTTGAATTTTGATCCCAGGGGTGAGCATATTGAAAATAAATACAAAATAAGTTTAAAAAAAATAAATAAAATTGTCGACAATTTTATTTATTTGAAGTTCTATTCAGACGTTAATCAAAGATTTCAAAAAAAATAAAATAAAATAAATAAAAATAAATAAAAACTAACACCCGACTACTGAAAAGTATGAAACAAGAAAATATTCTCAAAATCCTCAAAAATTATATTTTTATAACTTATTTTGTATTTGTTTTCAATTTGCTCACCCCTGGGACCAAAATTCAAAAATAAATGTAGCCTTTTCATATTTTTCAGTAGTCGAATTTTAGTTTTTGAACTTATTTTTTATTAGCTGGCTGCAGTTGGAAAGGTTTCTGTCAAAACCAATCTTTACTGTGCAAAGCTGTTGTTACGGCTAGTTTATATATGTCACCGGGATATGCGTATTATCATATACTAAGTACATTATAGACTGCCAATCGAGCAGTTTATTGACTGGTTAGAAGTTCTGCAGCTATAATAAAGGAAGCGTATAGACATGCAAAGTCCAATTTTAAAATGCCAATACGTTGCCTTAAAAATACTCCACAGATTATAATAGCCTGTTTTCGTAATTTTTCCCTTTTGAACCCTACGTCAAATAGCTGATGCCCCATTAAAAATTTGGACCCTATCTGAAATAGGGTATTTTACACAATGAAAAATTGTACAACAATAATATAAATACGATGGCCTGTACATTGGGAAACTCAAGCGTAGAAGATTTATTTTATTATTCAAAATGATTTTTTAATCTGTATGTCACATGAAGTCAAACGCTAGCCGCCATGATAATCTCGTGTGTGACGTCATTACTACAGTAAACACAGCAAGGATGTCTGCCTGCGTTTGTTTACTATATAGTGACGTCGCGCGGAATTCCAAAACTGAAATAAAAAATGGCGCTTTAAATTATTTAGCGATTAGAAAATAAAAATTCAGGTGAATTGTTTCTATTGCATCAATTTAAGTTACTTTCTGAAAAACAGTAAAATATATTCCAAATCTCCATGGTTCCGGGCTTGTAGGCCGTGATCCATTGGAATTCCTACCGAGAAATAGAAATACCAATGGACCACGCCCTACAAGCCCGGAAACCAAAGAAATTTGGAACAAAACCGACCATCAACTTATACACTTGAGTAAAATACGTGTGAATAGGCTGTGTGCACGAAGCCTACTAGCGCCGCTAGTGGGTAATAGAGAATTATTGAACTCACTTTTTATCGAAATCGCGACATGTTTCTATGGTGATAAAACTTTAGTTGGCCATGATGTGTCAAAAAAAAATGTAATAAGGAAAACTTTTTATATACCATAAAATTCAGATTTGTAAACCATTTTATAAATAGCATAACATAAAAGGTACGCGAGAATTATTTATTTATCAGTTATGACGTACAATATATAAATAATTAATTTGTTTACGCTGACAGCGAAACGTCAAATTATGGCGTCAATGGTCTTAATTTTACTTAAATCGCCATCAGCGCAACAGCCTGGAACACAGCAAGCATTTCCAGATCGCTTAATTTTGCCCACGTTGTCTTTGTAATTAAAAAACTTCGTAAAATTATAACTATTTTTACTTTTAATAAACATTGCTCACTGACATACGGAAAATTGGAGGTTGAAGTTTCCCCTAGTGCTCACCACAAACGCTCGCATCGAAAAATTTGCACATAGCCCATACAATTATAGTATCTAACTGAGCGCGATACATTTTACTTCTTTGATGTTCTCGTCTCATTTGTTTGTCTTTTTAAACAACAGGCAGTAGAAGAATCACAGGTATTCCGACCACGTCCGTCCAACTCAAGACGCCGCGGCGTCACGGCGCTCCCGTTCTCTCCGGTTATTTATAAAAATATACACTGTATTTAGGTATCGGTGGGTCGGGGATATTCAGTCGGGAAACGGGCCCAGCGGGGCTGTTGTTTACTCTCAAATGGGGAGAACGTTTTAGATAGGGAGGCACATTATATCTACACGCACGCCGTTAGAAGAACGACTCGTCGAAAAAAATACATTTCGACATTTTCTTACAATCGGCATTTCTAACTGGGATTGTTGGAAAGAAAATACTTTTAGATTTACAGGATCCTTCGGACGATTTTTTTATTTGGAAAAAAACTATTATTTAATTTAAATTTGTTGTCAGAATTGGCGCTGGAAAAACCGCTCTATTTTATTTACCAATTGGATCGACCAATGATATTTCAAATTCGCGAAAGATATGCAGTAATTGTAATTCAAGATGTAGTGAAGATTTTACCACGTTTTTCGTGTTTGACGGGCGAAATTTTGTAATTGATTTTAAACAAACTTCCTGATGAGATAGAGACTTGAAATTTTTAACATACCTCAGAATTACATGACAATACGTGACAAAAATAAAGAAAAAAATAATAAAAGTTTTAAAGTATTTAATCGATACATATAATTCATTCTGACTTGTTTACCGTTGTAAGGCACCTAGCAAGCGTCGGTCATAGCTCAGTTAGTTAAAGTGTCGTGCTAATAACGCGAAGGTCACGGCTTCGATCCCCCCGCATGGGTCAAATTATATTTTTGTTTTTTTACGAAGTATTTTTGTTGTTACCGCGTTTTTATTAACTTAAAAGAAGAAAATAATAAAATAAATAAAAAATAATTGTAAACGAACTAAAAAGTATAAATTCATTTTTTTAAATTTATGATTTAAAACGAAAAACGTAGGGCGCATTATTCGTTTTATCTCATAAATAGATTTTTTTCACTGATAGCTACTCTCTACACTTCTTAGGTACATATAACTGTCGCATGCGCCCCACGTTTTTTTGTTTCAAATCCTACAAGTTAAAAAAAAGTATTTTATACGTTTAAGCTCGTCTTAAAAACGTGGTATGTTAAAAAAAAGCGAGTGTGCTTTAGACCACACGACTGAAGTAAAACTTCTTCCTGCCATAATTATTTTTAATATATTAAGAATAATGCGTAAATACCTCAAATTTGCTCATGTTAAATTCATAAACGAACAATGATATGCAGTCGGTTCGTCTCAAAGTTTATCGAACACAATATAACCTCACTCTGTAGTACATATCTACAAAATATAATTTTTGATTAATTAATAGGCAAAATATGTATATATATTTATTAGCATAATTTATAACACATTTAAAAGCATTTATTAACTAACCTACATTATTTCCCGTTACAAAATGCAGCAAAATTCGATGAAATGTATTTTTATACAAAAAAAACAGTTGTTTTCATTTTAAACGTCAAATAGTTGTATTAATGCTCCGTCTTTGTCTCACTCACTAACTTATATCTCCCTCTCAACTCCGATGGTGCACTTCCGTAAACGATTTCGTCAGGCATCGCGATATGATGCACTTCCGTAAACGATTTCGTCAGGCATTTACCAGCTTACTCCCCAAGTCAAGCGTGCCTAAAGAAGTTTTACTTCAAAAATTATTTATTTTATTATTTTTAGTCAGTTAAGAAAATAATCTGCCATTGAAGATTTCGGTCGACAAAATAAAGGCCCGCCACCACTGGAGAATATAGGCGAACAGCTTGCAATGAGACAGGCAGTGCGGGAAAGGTTTAACAAATGGTGCACACGAGGTGTGCATAGCCTACTACATAGTGATGCCACCTAAAAGTCTTTGTGTATAGAGAATTTCCTCCACAGTTCTCTATACAATATGTGACTGTCAAACAGTCACTTTCACTTACAGTTGACCTATACAAGCTATACTTGGGTAGTTCCGGACATGGATAGCTCCAGGAACCACGTCCTCTGTCAGAGATGTTTTCTATGGGCTATGTGCAAGGAGGCGGAGTTACAAATTTTTCGATGCGAGCGTTTGTGGTGAGCACTAGAGGAAACTTCAACCTCAAATTTTCCGTATGTCAGTGAGCAATGTTTATTAAAAGTGAAAACAGTTATAATTTAATGAAGTTTTTTAATTACAAAGAAAACATGGGCAAAACTAAGTGATCTGGAAATGCTTGATGTGTTCCGGGATGCTGCGCTAATGGCGAATTAAGTAAAATAAAGACCATTGGCGCCATAATTTGACGTTCCGCTGTCAGTGTAAACAAATTAATTATTTATATATTTTACGTCGATTATTGATAAATAAATAATTCTCACATACCTTTTATGTTATGCTATTTATATAATGATTTACAACCTGAATTTTATGGTACCTATATAAAATTAACATCAGTTTCTCGAATATTTTCTTATGTAACCGAATTGGATCGGGAGAAATGCAGATCCAATGTAGGTTCAGCTCTGACGATCCGAACTCACATAAAAAGCTTACACTTCAATTAAATAAAAAAAAAACATTTTAAAGACCGCTGACGCATAGGACACAATAAACTCAACAGAAAATGTCTTGGAGTTCGCCTTTTTAAAATTCCTTCTACAGAGATTCAACGAGTAAAATGTATTTTTTACGGTACATTGCGTAGCAAGGCTTAAATTTTAAGCGCTTATTTTTTTCTCATGAAAATACGCACAGAAAAAATTATATGCTTAAATGCTCACGAACTTTTTTACGCAAACTACAGGATTATTACGTTTTTCTTCAAATTCGATATAACAATTTGCCGCGTAGAAACAGTTTCCTTGAAATATTTCCTTACGTCAACCTACATTAAATATAAGGGCAAAAGTTAAAATCACTTAGGTTGATTTTTTGTTAACATTTATTTTACCATTCCAATTTCCAGCCCACCAGTGGAGAATGGTACTAGTTTAGGTCAAAAATCACTTTTCAAAAATTTTACAATATCTTTCCGTTTTGAGCTCTCCCGAATCCAAAAAACATATTTTTGAAAAAACTCTGTGCGTCTGTTTGTCTGTGAACACGATAGAGGTCAAACGGATGAGCGGATTGAAAGCAAATTTTGGGAGGATGTTTGGCATACAAATATGAAGAGCCCTATTGTTTTTGGGGAAAATCGGCGCATGCGCAGAAGAGATATATGCTAAAACGGTATTTTTTATATAATAATGGTATACTTTTCATATCGGCTTATTATTCTATTTATTTTTTCGAGAAAACCTACTTCGGTTTTCTTTTTACAAAAATACGAACTTTGGTAATTAAAAAAATATATTCTCACTATTTGGCCCGAATTTTTCCATGATCTGATAGCTTATTAATTGGCCAACCTTCCTAAAGCTAAAAACCGCGAAATTTACTGCTATATTTTATGTTGAGTGTTAATACTTACAATAAATTAAAAAAAATTGAATTAAAATCTTCAGAGAAGTGTCATTATCATAAAAAAATGACGCATTTCCGACCCCCAAGTGATAAGGTTAAATCATTCCAAATTAGTCATAGTTTCTTCTCCCGAGATGAGTAAGAGCAATTACCGGTCACCGAATTGGTATTCCACACCGATTTCTTGTAAGGACGAAACCAAGTTTTGACCTCTCCCAATTTACTGTCATATTATGTTAGTTTAGTAAGCACCTACGGTAATAACTTGATTCTACGAGCATAACGCGGACTGACAACTATATACACACGAACCACAATCCTGCACTATAAATCACAGCTGAATATGTACCCCATCCCCCGAATGCACGCACGCCACTGCGGTAACAACAAACAGCGTATACATATTACTCGACCAGCTAAAGAAAGTCTACTACCAAAAGAACGCGCATAGGGTCCCTTATTTAGGAA
This sequence comes from Xanthostigma xanthostigma, assembly GCA_963575645.1. Lineage (NCBI taxonomy): Eukaryota > Metazoa > Arthropoda > Insecta > Raphidioptera > Raphidiidae > Xanthostigma > Xanthostigma xanthostigma. The sequence goes on from OY754464.1 coordinate 8,711,376, forward strand.
AAGCGGTACAAAAACAACGAACAAAACGCTTCTGTGACATTCCAGCGATCCAGACATATAGTAAACTAAGGCATTTATTGTACAATATTCAGCTGTGTCGACGTAGGGTGTTAATCTATACTAATATATAAAGCTGAAGAGTTTGTTTGTTTGTTTGGTTGAACGCGCTAATCTCAAGAACTATACTGGTTAGAATTGAAAAATGTTTTTTTTTTGTTGGATAGCCTATTTATCGAGGAAGGCTAGAGGCTATATAATATAAACGCTACGACCAATAGGAGCGGAGGATAAATGAAAAATGTTGCAAAATGTAACTGAAAATTTGTCCGTCCGACAAAAGCTTTTGAACGGTAACTCCGATCATCATGAAATTTGGACACAACATTCATCTCGGTAAACTAAGATGAATGTGCATACTCATGTACCTCCCCCCCCCCCATCGTTTCACTCAATGGTTTACACAGCTCATTTATCTTCTCTCTTAGCAGCTACTTCGGTCTTGCTGTATCGACACTGAACAATTTATTTCACAGTTGTCTGTAATCTACTAACCAACTGACTGACTGACTCGACCACTTTGCTCGCATTTTATAGCTTCGTCCCCCACCTGTAGAATGTTCTAGAAGCGCCGAGAACCTCTCTTTACCTGCATTGGCTTCTCCAGGAAATTCTATGAAGGTCGGGTTTTCTTGGCTACCTGTAGTCCATTGTTGTTGTTGCTAGAAGATTCTACAGAACCCATAGTCGTCCCAACAGGGAGCACGCAACAATACTTTTTCTATTACAACGTTTACATTCGTCTTGGGTTTTTTCAAAATATTTAATTTTGAATTCTTTTTTCATTTTTGATAATCGCATTATCTGCTTCTCGCTTGTTCTTGCAGATTCACTCCCCTTCTGGCGTTCTTTGGTTGGGCACACAGTACTACAGAGTACAGGCTACAGATGTATGCAGTCATTCATTACCCCAGACTCAAGAAAACAAGCAAAACGAACGATAAATCATTAGTATCCCGGCAGCACGCGCGCCACTGACCGCAAATATACTCTATATCATTATTATTGTATTGTGTTTGCTTACGTAATTACTTGTTTTCAAATATAAATTATTATACTACTTATTATGTTGGTTTTGTGAAATTACGCACGTTGCAAGAAAGTGGAAACAAACAAAAAATATCTATATATACCAGATCATTGCGTCTTGCAATATGTAATAAATAAAAAAAATATGGTCATAAATTTAAAATGTTTAATTCTTCTTCGCAATCTAACGGAAATAGGACTTATAAATTGAGATTTATTTGGTCATGTAGTCAACGGAACATAATACAACCAATGTTGCCAAATCAGATATTTTGTTTGTCCCCCATTCAAATTAAAACTTCCCTAGATTTCCCTTGTCACTTTACCATATTAAAGTAGTTATACTTAATAGTTTTTTGATTCCACAATAAGAAGAATAATAGCTCTGTCCCAATCTGTCTGAAAACGGTAACAGAACCGTCATAGTCTTACCGCTTGCGTAATAGCTCAAAAACCGATACAAACAGTTTCGTTTTAGCTACTGCGCAAGACACCATACAGTATGTAAACGCGTAAGGTGCACATAGGGAAATTAGCATTGGGAACAAATACCTGGATCAGAGTTAGTCATGACTGCATTAATTGTTATTTCTATTGAATTATCGTGGTAATCTTGAGGATTTCTATTTTATTTTGATTTATTTTTATTTTACTTGGCTTTTTTAATAATAAAAAGCTCTTATAAATCATTATTTTAATTTTTTTTGTACAAAAATAAAACAAAAAAACAACTCCATCTGTTTGGAAACATTTCATTCAAAAATTGTCTGACTGGTATGACGTATGCGCGTTGGTAAATCAGTGACCCAATGTCTTTAGGTTCAACACGAATAGGCGGAGATATTTGATCTCGCACCATATTTAAGTATTTTTGGGAATTTAATGTTCCATTAATAAAAAAAGTCCGATTATGTTGTAATCATTTGAATATTTTCTTCGGTAGTATACACATTCATTTTGCAAAAGAATATTATTTGTCAAATTGAAAAACAAGATTTCAAGGCTCACTCTGATCCAGTCATTTTTTCCCAATGTTAATTTCCCTATGTGCACCTTACGTGTTTACATACTGTATATAAAATTAAGAGGCCTGTGTATATCTATGTTTTCTCCGCACCGCGTACCCCGCAAAGGTGTCTACCCAACCTCCTTAAAAGACGAACACATTTTTAAGTAAATTACCGTTACTGTCTAAAATAAGCTTTAGAATTTTAATCAAAACTGCATGCAACCTTGAGAACTCAACACCGAAAATCTAATTCCCCTATTAACTATATTTAGTAGTAAATAACGTACCTTCTATCTTACACTACACGAATTAACCAAGGATGCAGCGGATACTTTACATGTCAGTAAATATGTAATATATGAATGAATAAAGGGTCTTACAAGCCAATAAACGAACCTCACTCCATGTAAATTACCAAATAATCCCGTTTATGGGCGAACTATGATTATAAGTTGTATATATGTACAGCCATTTCGTACTTCCTCCGCTATTTTACTGACCAAATCACCCATTTAATATTTCTAAAATTCGATTTTCTTAAGTGAAAATGACGTAACGTCGGCGTGACATGATGTAGTCAGTTAAAATGAACGTGAAGTGACGCCAACTAGATTTTCCCTCCACGGAAAAGTCGAATTGCCGTAACGACACTAATAGGTAACTACAGTTTGCTATTGTTGCGCGACCCTATTGGGACGACTATGGGTTCCATAGAATCAGTTTGCTATTGTTGCGCGTCCCTATTGGTACGACTATGGGTTCTATAGAATGTTCCAGACCACGACAACAACAATGGAAAGCAGGTAAAAACTCAACCTTCTTAGAATTGCCTGGAGAATGCAATGCATGTAAATAAAGGTTGAGACGCTTCTAGAACATTCTATAGGCGGGGGACGAAGCTATAAAATGCGAGCGGAGTGGTTGGCAAGTCAGTCAGTTGGTTAGTTGCAGCGCGTACGTACAGTGGATAACAGACAACTGTGAAGTAAATGGTTCAGCCGGTACAGCAAGACCGAGACAACTGCTAAGATAGAAGATAAATGAGCTGTGTATACCATTGAGTGCAATTATATAAATCTGGTTCTACATAAATAGCTTCTGTGTTGTAAATAATCGTGTGAATATAGTTAATAGACAAGTGCGAATAAGTGTATTAGACAAACTTCGGTGTGTATGTGTGTTGTAAATATTTTGTGTACCTACATAATTAAGACTTTATATTCTCCTGTTGCTTAGTTTTCTATTTTATTATTTAGAACTATCAGTTTTTTTTCTGTTAACGTTATTATTACTGTTTGTTAAAGAAGTACGCTTTCGTTGTGTGTTTAACTGTTTTGTTAAACATTTATTATTGTAAATAAAGAATTTTCACCACGGACTAGAACAGTTTCGTTACACTATTATATATCTAATATTAATCTAAGATCGGGTATTAGAAATGTATACCCTCATCTGTTATTTGATGATGACAAAGATTAGATGTTAGATTATATATTATACCTAGATAAATCGCACATGGGTTGCCTATAGTTAAATCGCGTACCGATGCTGTTAAATTAAATGAATTCTAATTAACTTTTTTGGATCACATTCCCCGATTTGTTAATCATAAAAATCGAGTCTAAGATAAGAGAATGACACAAGGAATTGTAAAAATACAGGTTTCCTACTTTCCCCGCAGCCCACGAACGCAACTGGAATCAGCCGAAAGTTCTGGAAGTATCGAGAAACGAGGCTGGGGAAATAAGGCAACGCGAACAGTGCAGACAGTATTGTAACGAAACTGCTGTAGTCCGTGGCGGAAATTACTTATTTGTAATAATAAATGTTTAACAAAACAGTAAAACACACAAACGAAAGCGTACTTCTTTACCTTAACAAAAATAATAACGTTAACAGAAACAACACTAATAGTTCTAAATTATAAAATAAAAGACTAAGTAACAGAGAATATAGAGTCACTAAATTATGTACACAAAATATTCACAACACACAGGAACACAACACAAAGTTTATTAGCACACTTGTCTATTAACTATAAGTCATTTATTTAAAACCGAATTAATAATTGCACTCACTAGAGTTAATTTATTTTTGCAATATAACTGAATTTATGTCGTAATGCCAGAGCACTGTATCACGAACAGCTACAATAACTGACCGTCCCACTAACCCATTCTGCTCGCCTTATATAGTTTCGGCCCACGCTTCTATCGAATGTTCTGGACGAATCGAGATTTCTTTCCTTTACATCTATTGTTCTCTCCAAGCGATTCTAAGAAATCGGGTCTAACTTCGCTACCTGCTTTCCGCACCAAGATCCCTTCCTTTACATGTATTTGTGTCTCTCTCCAAGCGATTGTCTGCAGGTCGGATGTTTTTACCTGTTTCAATTGTTGTTGTTTCTAGTAGTTTCTACCGATACCAGAGTCGTCCCATCAAGGGGCACGCAACAGTATATACAGCGTTTTTCATATGCTTTTCATAGGGGGGAATATGTACATTTAAAATCTAAGGTCATTGTCAAATCAGATTTTTTGAAAACCTTTTCAGCCACCCAGCATTAATAATATGAGTATTATCTATCTCATTCAAGCGCGACCAGTGTACAGGAAAAATAGGCGGCTTGATGATATAGGAGTATAAAATATTTGATTTCAGCGAACTTCCGTATACTTGTGCTTACGCAATACAGCTATACATAAGCATAGTGACGTCAAGTCCATACCTATTCGATATTATGTTTCTGAACGATTTAGTAGATACCTAGAGGGTTTATTTATTGACTTGTAGTTTCCACGTATAAGCAATATGTCAGCATTAATTTATATTCCCAAACACTGCCGATGGCCAGTTTAATACAAACCAAATGACTAACTACTCAAATAAATAATATACAGGGGTTTCCAGCAACTTACGCAACCCACAGGCAATCGTTAAATGTTGAAAAATGACCACCGACTTGTTTGATAACGTAACTGGTTGCACCTACATTGGATCCGAATTTCTTCCGATCCGATAGAGGTCCAATAGGCATGATGACAGTAAAAAAGAATAAAAGAATAAACGGTTTTAAAGAAAAATATATGTTGAAACTTGAAAGTATTCCAAAAAATGATCCAGTGTTAATAGATATAGACATTGAGATTAATAAGATTTTTAATAAAATAAAAGTAAAAAATACTGCAATCGGCCATGTTGACTGAAACACCGAATGACGTCACGCCTATGTAAATTAAAGAGAATATAATCACTTGAAGTAAATAATCACCGTGTTGTTACCGTTACAGAGAAAAATACGCTGAATTCAATGAGCGTAATCAAAATTCAGTATCTCTTTTAGTTTGGAAACTACGGCCATTCGGAGATTTTGTATGATTTTCTTAAAACTGTAAACGCAAATAACTTCTAAACCAAAAGACATACAGACGTTTGTTTGTGCTCATTGGATTTAGGCCTTGAAAAAATTGCAAAAATCGAATTCTTTAATATACTTTTTAAATTGATAATGCTTACAGAGAAAAATACGCTGAATTCAATGAGTATAAGCGACAATCTGTATTTCTTTTAGTTTGGAAACTATACGGCCATTCGAAGGTTTTATATGATTTTTTGAAAACTATAAACGCAAATAACTTCTAAACCAAAAGACATACAGACGTTTCTTTGCTCATTGGATTCAGCGTGTTTTTTTCTATAAGCATGATGATTTTGCCAAAGTTCCGAAAGATTTCGCTTTTCGTCAAAAATCGCATTTTTTTAAAGGTGCTTACAGAAAAACAGTAACAGCTCTCTTAGTAACGCAGTGGTAAGCAGGAAGTCTTTAACAATGCTCGTCTGCCACGCAGGCGCCCTGTGATCGATTAATGGCCGATGCAATTATCTTTTTTGCTTTTAAAATTGCAAATAACTCAATTTAGTATATTTTTTATTTTTAGAATTGCAAATCACTTGATTATTTTTTTTTATATTGACACATCAAAACTTTTAATGTTCCCGTTAACGTAGAATATTATTTAGCGAGAAATCCGAAAATCATAAATTTCTGATTTTATATACCTATAGAATTATTACATAACAAATTTAATTTTTATTATTATTATTTTACGGAATACTCAGGGCGCGAGTTCTACTCGCACTTGTCCGTCGTTTTTTTAGTATTTATGTTCTCTATTTTATGATACAAAAAATGAGTTTATAGAAATAAACATGTGGGTCATTTAAAAAAGCTGCGTGGATCAGTTTCTGACCCGCGGGTCATAGGTTTGTCATCACTGAATTAAACTATAGTGACCTTGGTAGCATTGAATCTTTTTCTCGGTTGATAAATGTTTATTTATGCAATTTATTCCATTTATCTTTCTTAATGACAATGAAATGTTTCAATTACAATAAAACACTTATAATTATTACGTAACAAGATTTAGATGTCAGAATGAATGCTTCTAATCGCTGTTACATAATATAAAACATACATGATCTTAATTATTCACACACAGACACACACACACACACACACAGAAGTTAGTTGTTATATAATTTTCAGAGGGCGTAGGAAGGAGCGCGCGCGCTCCGAGGTAAATAATCCCAATGTTCCTTAAATTGTGACGCAGTGGGATTATGGCAGAAGTGAAACTGACTTGTTAGAGCATGTGTAGAATTAACCGAAGCACACGTTACTTTAATTAATCGAGATTAAATCCCAAGCAACTTGGAATTTATTAGTGTGACGGAATTATTTCTATACTTATTTTTGTCTTATCTATACTAATACTAATCTATACTAATATAGAAAGCAGAAGAGTTTGTTTGTTTGTTTGAACGCGCTAATCTCAGGAACTAATGGTTCGAATTGAAAAATTTTTTTTTGTTGGATAGCCCATTTATCGAGGAAGGCTATAGGCTATATAATATCGTGTTGCGACTAATAGGAGCGGAAAATCAATGAAAAATGTTGCAGAATGTCAGTCAACATTTTTCACCATATACTTATATTCAGGTGAAATGCCCTAACAGAATATACCAATATTAGCGGCGCACTTAGCGAGTCTCGGTTAGCTAAGTCGGTAGCGCGCTCGACTCTTAATCTCAGGGTCGTGGGTTCGAGCCCCACCTTGGACGAATATGTTTTTAATGTTTTTTTTTTTTTTTATTTTCTACATTGCTTTTTTCTAAGGCTATCATTTAAATTTATTTTAGTTTTATTTACAACTAATTATTTGAAAACTATTACAGTACCGATATATAAAAATAATTTTCCTACAGTGTTTTCAATTAAATATTTATTATATTTTATTAATTATACAGTAATTATTGATTTAAAAGAAATAATTATTACTTAAAAAAAATATTTTCATCAAAAATGGAGGTTTGAGTTTAAAATAAGTAATAAAGCAGGGAACTGCCGAAAACTGCAAAACATTTGGACCCAACATTAAACATTAAACTAAGATGAATTTACGTACTCATGTCCCTTCCTTCCCCATTCGTTCTTTTGCACCCGGGTGAAACCGGACGGGACCGCTAGTATATTATAAAGCTGAAGAGTTCGTTTGTTTGTTTGGTTGGTTGAACGCGCTAATCTCAGAAACTACTGGTTCGAATTGAAAAAAAATGTTTTTGTTGGATAGCCCATTTATCGAGGAAGGCTATAAATATCACGTTACGACCAATTGGAGCGGAACATCAATGAAAAATGTGTCAATATGTATCTCAAAATTAGTCCATCCGACAAATATTATCAGGTGAATTGCCTTAACTAAATATTGTAATAGTAGCGCGTTACTTTTACAACCCCGGATAGCTCAGTTGGTAGAGCGTAAGACTCTTAATGCCAGGGTCTTGGGTTCGAGCCCCACGTCGGCGAATATATTTTTATTTTTTTTATTTTCTACATTGCTTTCTTCTATGGCTTACATTTCAATTTTTTTTTAATTTTATTACGACTAGTTAAACAACTATAGGTACCTATATAAAACATTTTCCTACAGTGTTTTCAATTAAATATTTATTATATTAAAAGAAATTTATTACTTAAAAGAAGTATAAATACTGCTTTTTAACGATAAAAACTTTTGAACGGTAACTCCGATCATTATGAAGTTTGGACACTACGCAACATTCACCTCGGTAAACTAAGATAAATGTGCGTACTCATGTCCCTTCCTTCCCTATTCGTTCTTTTGCACCCGGGGGAAACCGGACGGGACCGCTAGTTTTTAATAAAAACAAAACTATGTACAGAATGATTAAGTAATAATAATAATAAATTTTATTTCTTTTGTTTTCAATACAATATAAATCAGTACAATATAAATCTTGAAATATTTTCCCCCTCACTAGGTAATCATATTACCTGTCTCTGATTCTTTTTTTTAACAGCGTGTAGAAATCAAATAGACGAACAAATATTTCAAGTAACTTTTTATCAAAACTCAAAAATGAAAGAGGAACTGGCTTTTAAAGTTTTATAAAATTTTATTTAACTTTGAGATCGGTCCTGGCGTTATTTTATGCCACTATGGAAATATGTTATGTCATTATCAAGTATCTTGATGCTTATTTGAAACTGACGTGTTTATTATTCGAACGACATTTTTTTCGTTTTTTTATCTACTTTTATGTGACAAGTAAAAAAAAAAAATTCTCCTAAGCCCAACTGCTAGTAGTCGAAGTAAGGTATTGTTACATTAACTCTCTCTCTTTCTTATGTAAGTTTGACAATATTACATAAAATAGAGAGAGAGAAAGTTAATGGAACAATACTTTATTTCGCCCACCAGCAGTTGCCTTTGGGTGAAAAACTTTTTTTTTCACTTATCACATAAATGTAGATAAATAAACGTAAAGTTATGGGAGATTTAAAAAAAGGCGTTTTCCTCCTTCCCTGTCGGTTCTAATTGACCCACCGCGCCCAGCCTCCGGTGCAAAAAAGATATATTTAGTACATTTGCAATAGCTTCTAGCTGCAATGGTTTTTTAAGAAATGTCATTTACTTTTTCAAAATTTTGCGCACTAAAATGGCGATATCTCGAGAACGGGTTGTCTGATCCGACCCGGTCTGGAACTAGCTTACGTGGATTATTTTTATTTTATTGGAACTTTTTTTCTCCGATAATAATAACCGAGTTATGGGGGGAAAAAAACTGGTTTTCCGGAGCTTTAAAGCGGCATATCCCCCGCCGTCCCCACGGACAGTTAGTCACAAACTATACCAAAATGTCGGGAGAGCTCTACTCTACAGTTTTTGTAGGAAACGTTTTTCGATTCGAGACATACCGGATTCAAGGCTTTTTTTCTGAATCCACTCCGCACTATTAATAGAAAGTTGTTGGTTGTGTGTGACCATAAGTATGGTATACAAAAAGTCAATAATAAAAATAATAAAATACACAAAGACAGGTTAAAATTGTACAATTTGGTCATTCAAGAAATCGTAATTATTATAATAACATTTAGAAATTAAGAATTCTTTAATTTTTTTTAAATTTAGAAAGTGGCAATTAAATATACATAATTTAGTTTCTCGGGTCACCGCAAGCCACCCTTTAAGCTAGTTTAAATTAAAATAAGAATGCATTTGGCAAGCGTATCAACAGTTCAATTTCAATTACAGTTACAATATATAGCAACAATTTAGAGAAAAGCACAATACAGATGGATTATTTTAATTAAGTGCCTTGTCTTTAATTCACAAACAACCAATTAGGCAAACATGCAAATGGATATTAATTCCATCTGTACAATACGGAGTACAGTTATCATTGCAGCAGACTCTTGCCAAAACGATGTTCGTTTATACCTAACCTACCCTGTGTTGTGTTCTTGTGTCGTTTCTGTGCTTTAACCGTGCAGGACAGGATTAAAGAATTTTTTTTAAAAGATACCAAAAGTATATGTCCACATCTATCTATACTAATATATAAAGCTGAAGAGTTTGTTTGTTTGTTTGTTTGGTTGAACGCGCTAATCTCAGGAACTACTGGTTCAAATTGAAAAAAAAAATTGTTGGATATATTATAGTCTATTTATCGAGGAGGCTATAGGCTATATAATATTACGCTACGACCAATTGGAGCGGAGCAATAATGAAAAATGTTGCAAAATGTATCTCAAAAATAAAAATAAGCTTCTATTCATGTGAAATGCACTAACTAGATATACTCATATTAGCGTTGTGAGAACACAACCTCAGGTGGCTCAATCGGTGGAGCATGCGATCGTGGGTTCGAGCCGCACGTTGGGCGAATATAGGTATTGTTATTTATGTTTTTTTTATTTTCTACATTGCTTTCTTCCAAGGCTTACATTTTTTATTTTAATTTTAATTAATTAATTTAAAAAAAAATATTAGTTAAAAAAAGTTTAAATACTGCTTTTTATCGACAAAAACTTTTGAACGGTAACTCCGATCATCATTAAATTTGCACATAACATTCATCTCGGTAAACTAAGATGAATGTGTGTACTCATGTTCCTCCCTTCCCCATTCGTTCTTTTACACCCGGGTGAAACCGGACGGGATTGCTAGTAAATAATAAATATAGAGAGCGCGTAATATACATTTGAGAATATCGCTAGGACCTCGTTTTAACATAAGTCATGCTCGAATAATACGTTCGTTTACGAACGAGATACATACATTAATGTTTTAAGACTTTTATTGATGTGCAACATTTAATGGCGCGTTTGATTGGGAGTAAAACCGTGCAACTGACGCAACACTTATATAGAAGGACGTTACGTTTGTGTGCGTTGGATTAAACATGGCTTTAGTTGAAGGCGACATCTAGATAACAGGGCGAAATTTAGTTACTAGTATTTCGTTATATGACGGCGCTGTAAGTTATAAATTAAGTTCTTGCTTTAAAAAAAATAAACACTTTAAAATTGAATTATTAATAATTCGCTATAATTTTTTTTCTCTGGATGTAATCGTAAGATTTATTTTTTCAGATTTAATAACAACCTTCGATTCCTGCGTGACGCGTTTTTGTGTATGCGTTCGATTATAAGTAGGCTTTTGTTAAAGTTGACAACTAGACGACATGGTAAAATTTAGTTACAGGGTGAAATTTAGTTACTTACAGGGCGAAATTTAGAATTACTAGAATTTCGCTTCAATTTATGTTTCCATCTGCCAGGCATCTCAAAACGGCTCACATTTTTTTTTTTTTTTAATAATATTTATATTTTGTTTTGAGGCTTTTTTCGATGAACAATATATTTTGTTAAAATTAAATACCTCAGGCTATGAAAACAATTCACATTAAAATTGAAAAAGAATGTTGAACAATAAATTACTTCGGTAATTAGTTTTCAAAATTATTATTTTTGGCTATGTGTAACTTTTAATTATTACTGTAAGCACCAAACTTGATACATACTTTAAACAAACTTATTTCAAACCCTTTAAATAAAACTTGTTCTAGACGTTTAACATTTTTTTTAATAAATGTTTTTAAAAAAATATAAAAAATATAAACTGTGCAGTAATATATTACCGTACAGTTTCGGCTCATTTTTCGCACTCTACGCGTCAACATGAAGTAATTTATTATTTCTCCCGAATTTAGCAGGGCCCCGAAATTATATATTACTCACGCGTGTTGAATAATAGTATATTGTGCGACTAGTGAGAGAAGGAGAAGATTCCATGAGCGTGAAATTTTCCGCACGAGCGTAGCGAGTGCGGTAAAACGCACGCGAGTGGAATATTCTCGATCAATGGTCGCACATAATACTTTATTCAACTAGCAGGAGTAATATGTAATCGGGGCCCTGATAAAAGAGGGAAAAATAATAAATCACTTCATTGATTGACGTACCCAGCGCCCTCGATGCACACAAGATAGCCATGACTTTCGCTGAATTGCGATGCTGTTTTCATATATACAATACCGCCTACCACGTTCCTATTGGTCCAGAAGCTGCGTGCAGTTTTTTTTCATTATTTCACGCTTGGGCTTGCTACTGAGTTTCTATTGGTCCAGAAAATTCATTATCACACTGTACGGCTTATTATTAGCACTCTACGCGTCAACATGAAGTAATTTATTATTTCTCCCGAATTTAGCAGGGCCCCGAAATTATATATTACTCACGCGTGTTGAATAAATATACCTATTTATTTCGAAAAAATCAAACGATAATGACAATACCTACTTGCTTATTAGCTTTTTCATGCGCGAAGCTACTATACTCTCGCTTGAAAATCAGACATTCATCTTTTATCCTGTTTAGATAAATTTAAATATCCTATAACAATACAATGTAAGTACATTGCTTCAAGAGAGATTAACCGGTTTGTCGCTGATGTCCATAGAATGTGATAAGCTCAAAAACATAGATTTTGAAGAAGTGATAAGCGATTTTGACTTTGCCCATCTCAAATCTAGAAGGGTACCCTCCTCAATCATAGATTTTTAAGAATTAACCTGTGAATGCTAAAAGAGTTACTTTTGTGGATTATATTATACTAGCGGTCCCGCCCGGTTTCACCCAGGTGCAAAAGAATGAATGGGGAAGGAAGGGACATGAGTACACACATTCATCTTAGTTTACCGAGATGAATGTTGTGTCCAAATTTCATGATGATCGGAGTTACCGTTCAAAAGTTTTTGTCGATAAAGAGTAGTATTTAAACTTTTTTTAACTAATAATTTTTTTAAATGAATTAAATAAAATTACTTAAAATAAATTTAAATGTAAGCCTTAGAAGAAAGCAATGTAAAAAATAAAAAAAAAAATTAAATTAAATTCACCCAACGTGGGGCTCGAACCCACGACCCTGATATTGACAGTCGCATGCGCTACCGATTGATCTACCTGACGTTGTGTTCTTTCATCACTAATATGAGTATATCTAGTTAGTGCATTTCACATGAATAGAAGCTTATTTTTGAGATACTTTTTGCAACATTTTTCATTAAAGCTCCGCTCCTAATGGTCGTAGCGTAATATTATATAGCCTATAGCCTTCCTCGGTAAATGGGCTATCCAACAAAAAAAAATTATTCAATTTGAACCAGTAGTTCCTGAGATTAGCGCGTTCAAACAAACAAACAAACTCTTCAGCTTTATATATTAGTATAGATTATCTATGGTCATAAATAATTCATTTTGCAATATTTTTGAACGCAATTTTCGCATTATAAAAACTAAACAATTTCAGTTCAGTGTATATATGATTAGCACGAATGCTGCATCATAAAAGATTGCATAAAACAACCAACAAAAATAATGTCCATGTATAACGAAACACCTGACATAGAATTTAATCCATTTCTTATAAAGTTTCTACAAAAAGCCCATTAGCTTAATCACAAAGCCATCGTTTATTGGCTCATCTCGGAACAATGCTATATCCCAATTAAATTACAGCACCGTGCTTCTTTATACAAATATGTTACACATGGCTTATTAGATAGTGATTGTAATTCATAGTTTTAGATCTTATCCAGAAGGAGCGCATTCGCCGCGATTCGTTACGCGCGAATTTATACGCGCGTTGGCGAGGTATTAGGCGCCAATACATCGCGCGAATTGAAAATACGATTGTAAATCGCGTATAACAGTGGCTAGACATAAGCCATTGAGTTCGAATATAAATTTCTAGAGCGCGTAGATAAATATTTCTTGTATATATTTCGGTGTTCCTAGTGACTAGTATTATTTTTGTTACATTATTTCTATTTCATTTCCATTATATAAGAGAAAGTACCTAGTTTTAGTTTGTTTGTTTTGTTAACATTTTATTGTTGTAAATAAATACTTATACCACTACCACATCGAAGAACAGTTTTGTTACAATACAAAGGAGGGCAACGGGACAAAATTTTCACATGACGATAAATCTACTTTATAAGTCAATCATCAAATGATTTTATGAGCATACGAAAGTAGTTAAAAAATTTGTTCTCGTGCTGTTTTAAATTTGAATATAAAGTTACAAACATGTGTAATTCTATCGTTAAGAATTGAATGTATTAAGTACATTCTATTTTTCCTTCGTTTTCATATCTTCTAGCGACGGTAAACCAGTCACAAACCGAACGCTTCGACCAGTGGCAAATGCTCGCACGTTGCACGCTCCTTTGGACGCGAAAGATTCGCGGCAAATTCGCCCCTTCTGGATACAGCCTTAGACCAACGTTCAAAATTGCTTCAATACTAATGTATATCTACGTAAAATCTGTGGCGTGGAAGAGAGAAAGAAAATGTGCGCGCGCACTGCTCTCTCTCTTGCTCCTACAGTGTGATACAGACAATAGGCCTGCGCACTGTGTCTTAAATATACGAAACGTAACTGGCTATGATCACACTTTTCGTAACGCTCTCGTCACGCATTCACCAGGACCTATGCCTTGAGTGAAAATGGGTTTAAAGAATGTGTACTGATTTCATTTGAAAACGTTTGGACCGATTTTAACTACATAAAGCTATGTAACCCAAACTTAAAATATAAGGCAGTTATTTCCCCTTTACGCTAGGTTCTTATCAAAAAGCCAAGTAACGTAAACGCCGGATTATAGAGTAGTTAAACGTTTCGCACGTTGAAGAAAAACGCGAGACTATTCATAATGCTGGAACTACTGACAATCGGATAAACGAGAGTTTACTCTATTCGCAAGTTAATAATGAAATAACGTTATATTTTTTAGACAAAGTTTAGTTCTGTGGCACACTGCACAAACACTGACTGCCATCTTCTGACAAAGAAACAAAAAATGTGTGTGTTTTTTTTTAATAGCACAGCCATCAAATATTCAACTTTAACGTCAGCTCTACACACAAATGTATTTATTTTAATGAGATATTTAATAATGAATTTTCGGTTCAACAATTTTGGGTAATGAACTTCAATTATATACCGACTGTCACATAACAATTGAGAAATTTCTCTTGAACTAACAAGAATGGAGTTTAAAGATCACTAAAAAAAAGTGTTCATGGGCGCATATAGTCTAAAAACCAATAAATTTTTAGCTACAGATGTGTTTAGCGAGATTTTAGATATAGGGATATCCATTGAATTCACAATCTTAAAAAATCCTAAGCTCTAGAAATAAGTTTTCGAGTGCGCTGAATCCGAATATGACATTATTATTTTATACAAGGTAACACCTACCAACATTACATAGTTTTCGAGTATTTTGCTATTTCTAAAAAAAGCACAAAAGTTGAACATAGAACATGTTTGTGAATTCAATGGATATATCCCAATATCTAAAATCTAGATTAAACATATCTGTAGCTAAAAATCTATTGATTTTTAGTCTATGCCCCCATGGACACTTTTTCTTAGTGACCTTTAAACTACAAAATAAAACCTTTTTCGATCAATTTTACCTAGAACCAAATTCCATAAGGTTTGTACGGGGTTCTTTCACACCTTGCTACTATCTTCTCTAAACGAAACTACTCTACCACCACAACTGAAATAAACTAGCAATTTTTTCTGCTCTTTTCGCTAGGCCGTAGGCAAGGGAGGGGTGGGGTTTAGCCAATCCACCGTTTTACACACAGTATCTACTAAAATATATTCGACTCCTTTTTTGGATCTGTAGATTCTACGTTCGGCATCCATCTGAAATGTAACAATGAAGGATGAGTCACAGAAATGCTCCTTCTCTCTCACTCATCTTTCATTGTTACATTTCATATCATATGCCGCTTTGGCGTTGATCGCAAGTCAGTACAGGGTTAAATAAGTTTTTTAGTAACTAACAATTACATTTACAAATAATACGGATTCATGAAAGTGTTTGGTAAACTTGTCAAATCAAACAAGTTTTGAAGAGGAGTGGCGAACGAAGTGGTCAACAATAGTTGCTGCGGAATGGCCCACTACACCCCTAGAAGCGCTGGACAGCTGTAACGCAGTAATGTTTCCCATGATTCACAAGCTACTGTCAATACTCGTGACGCTACCTGTGTCGACGGCGACACCATAGCGCACTTTTTCCTCGTTGATGAGGCTAAAAACATTTTTGAGAAACAGCATGGGGCAGTCACGACTGACTGGATTAGCCTTGATGAGCGTTCATCGTAATGTCGAGATCAGTCCAGAGTTCGTGTCACGCGCTTTATTTCTGGTGACAATCCGCGTCGGTTGCCTTTTAATTAAATTTCTTATATATGTTAAATTATACTATAATAACTATATACTATAATTTTACATAAATAAAGTTGTTACTTATTGTCTGGTCCAGAGCTCGACCCCCCCCCCCAAATGAATTCCTGACTACGGCCTTGTCTTCCCGTACAACATTCCTTCTCGCCGACACATTATAACTTCAAATAATTATAATTAGTGTAATGTGAAGTTTTCTTTCGCTCGAATAAAAAAAAAAACTTTTTAAAAATGTTTAAAACTGTTGATCAGAGTAATAAATAAACATTTAACATAATAGGATGTACTTACATCGACATGTATGCCAGGCAAGTCGAATACTCTGGTGGGCGGCTCCTCTTTGGGAACATAACGATAGAACTCCTCGTTATCGTGGTACCACTTGATCGAGTACAGTGGCGTATCCTCGAGGTCATAATTGCAAGCCATTGTCACCGAATGGCCGGCCCGAACAGCTCGCGGAACGCTCACTTGTACGCCGCGTAGTGCTTCGCCGTACACCACTGAAATACAAAAAAAAACAACTTACAATTCATCATCATTACTGTCAAGGGCCTAGTTATTAAAATTTACAAAATTGACAGAAATGAAAGATAGAACAATGATGTCGTTCCTCGCTTTAACAATATTTAATAAGAGCATAATATATAGATTGACTTGATGATGTTACATAATTTGTGTTCAACAATGCCCTACTTAAATATTCATTTGTCTTTACTTTTCACATTACTTTGTTACTTTCCTTTTTCTCTGAGCCGATATTTGATAATGTCGCAAATTTGTCAATCTGTAGCAGCCAAATTACCATAGCATCACATGATTATTATTTATTTTAGTATATTATTTCGAAAGTGGCATTTTTTGCGATTTTGGTGTTACTAAGATATATTCAAAATATCAATACTATTTTCATCAACTAAATTGCACATAACATAATATAATTGTGAATTTGCCATTCTTAATGCCTTAGCATTGTCTAAATAAAAAGTTGAGGTAGTTCGTGTCCTACTAGCACGCGAATCAAACGGTATCTGGCTTTGAAATGTGGAATCATCGATTATATTATGTAGAACTTTATATAAATATAAAATAGAATTATAATTTCGTCGGTTAGCTAGAGATCTGTAATTAAATTCTCCTAATAACATACTATGGTCTTAGTCTTGATAGGGATACAACACATGCTTTCTAAAATACAAATATTTTAAAAACTTTCTTTGAACATTTAAATTGTAGATATGAACATTATAAACAGGACGCCAGATTATTGAGGCATATTTTAAAAGTGGCAAAAGTAGAGTTTTAAATAATAAGGAAATAGTTTTGATATTTTGAAAATATTTTGTGTTTCTTATAATAAAACCAAGTACTTCATGTGCTTTGACAATTATATTTTTTATATGCTCATTAAAGTCCAGTCTTTTGTCTAATCTCTAGTTTCATTTCTAAAATTCAGATAAGAGCAATTCATTTTATAATTAGAATTGACATTAATCATTCCACGTGAAAAACATGACATTACAATCTTTTATACTAAAATGTAATTTATTTTGCAGACTCCATTTATATATGCTGTCAATGTCAATTTGTAATTGTTTACAATCTGCTAAATTAGACACTCGCTTAAACAAATTTAAATCATCTGCATATAATAGCATTTCTGAATTTTGTATCACATCTACTATGTCATTTATAAATATAAGAAAAAAGAGCGGTCCAAGATTTGATCCTTGCGGCACACCAGACGTTGCACTATAGGTTTTAGACAACGCACCATTACATTTCACGACCAAGTGCCTATTTTGTAAAATATGATTTAAGCAGCACTAACAGATTTTTAGATACACCAGAATTTGAGATCTAGAGAATTTTCATATTATAGACGAGCTTTCCCTTAAAATGCATTACTATTACTTAGGTAAAGAAACAGCACTCGGTAAGTCTGTCCTCTTGTGATCACCCACGACCTCCATTTAGAAGATGAGATTGTCAACACACGTTTTATACAACGAGGTTAAAAGTATATAATGTATTTACAACCTGCTTGGTTTTATTTGCTTGTGATTTTAAATTCTTGTGTGCTCCTGGAAAGACAGACGTTGAGACGAACAAAAAGCTTAAGCGCATAACTTCTAAGAAATACTTCTAAGGACGCTGCCTCGTTGCCTGTCATTGTACAAAGCATAGCTTATTTTTTATGGCCATATACATACGTGTATAATTAAAACACAAATAACAGGATATTTACATAAAAAGTTTTATTGAGTTTGTCCACGGTTTACTCAATGATTCCAGATAAATTTGTAGATAGTTTGTGACATGGACGTCTGATCAGTTATTCAAGCCTCCCAAGTTTCACTTTTCTAACTCAAAAGGTAAAGAAAGTACGTAGATGTACATGTACATGTACATATTTTCTGGTATTTATCATGATACATTTTTTGGTTATTTTTCAGGAGTCAAATGGCATTTCTTAAGGATCAATTGAGAATCAAGAAATGCCATTTGACTCCTGAAAAATAACCAGAAAATGTATCATGATAAATACCAGAAAATCGCCTTCAGTCCTCTTTCACCGAAAATTATGATCATGGTGTCATTCGATTCGGAATGACATCTAGAAACTTTTTGAAAAAATTGAAGAAGGGTACGAAAAATTGCAAAAGTTATAAACATTTTAGTAAAAGAAAAATTGGTTGTCTGTAAAGTCGGTTTACGGACGATAGTTTTACGTGATAACGTATTCCGTAATACATAACCTAAATTTTAGTAGCTGTCAAACTTGGGCCGAAGCATACTGCGCTCTCGCTTGCACGCACAAGGTCAGGCGAAACGTTAGGAACGTTACACTTTTTTCGTGCGTGCAACTGGTGTTTCATCAATTTATAAGACGTTATCACGTCAAAAAGAGAGGTTTGTTTTTGACGTGATAACGTCTTATAAATTGATGAATCACCAATCTTATAAATTGATAAAACACCGGCTGCATGCACGAAAAAGTGTAACGTTCCTAACGCGTAACGTTCCGCCTGACCCTGTGCGTGCTTTTTGCTAATTTCTCGCTCAATTTAAATCAGATCGGTTTGAAACCAGTCTTAAACGAAAGAGGAGAACATTTTACATAGATTTCGTATAACAGAATTTGCCTAAACAGTTTTTGTATACAAATTTATATAGAAAAATAGCTGTATAAATGCAATGTTGTCTAATGCATGGCGCGACGCGGTCGGTCGTCTTTGTTTGCCGTACATGGAAATTAGAAGATAACGTATGTCTTGTCTTAACATGAAAACGGCTGCATTTCTAATGTTTAATTCAATTTTTTGACATTAGTATTTTGTGAAATGCAACGCCTTCTAAGTTAAGTATTGGAATAACTAATTATTATTAGAGCATAATACTTTGACAGTTGCAAACGTCACTTTTGACATTTCTTATCATTCCGACACCAAGGATAAGCGGATTGAAACCAAATTTTGGGAGGATGTTTGATATGCAAATATGAAGTGGCCTATTGTTTTTGGGGAACATCGGCGCATGCGTAAAAGAATATATCTCTTATAATGATGTTTTATATAATAATAATATAGTTTTTAAAACGGTTTTTACTCTATCTATTTTTACTAGAAATTTTTGTAAATTTTTTGGGGAAAATCGGCGCATGCGCAAAAGAGATACATGCCATAGTTGTTTTTTATTGTTTTTTATATAATAATAGTATACTTTTTATAGTGTTTTATTATTCTACTTAATAAAATTTACCTAAATTTGAAGCGAAAGATGCAATATCATAGATTCGAATTATTATAATTATTATATAAATTTAGGTTATGTATTACGGAATACGTTATCACGTAAAACTATCGTCCGTAAACCGACTTTACAGACAACCAATTTTTTGCGAATATTTTAAAAACTATTGCAGATATCTGAAATCACAAAAAAGATTCTGAAAGAGCAGGAAATTTCCTATAAAAAAGTCCCATCTCCCGGAACTCTACCACCAATATTACTAATTTTAATTTAAAGATGAAAATAAGGCTAAACAAATTTTTTTCTATTGTCAATATTTTTATGTCTTTTACATTGTCGTATAAAAAATAGAAAAAAAATATTCACCTCTAAATTAAAATTAGAAATATTGGTGGTAGAGTTCCGATTGATGGGACTTTTTTGTAGGGAATTTTCTGCTCTTTCCGAATCTTTTTTGTGATTTCAGATATCTGCAATAGTTTTTGAAATATTCGCAAAAAAACAAACCTCTCTTTTTTCTTGTACTTAAATGTTTATAACTTTTGCAACTTTTTCGTACCCTACTACAATTTTTTTTCGAAAAGTTTCTAGATATCATTCCGAATCGAATGACACCAAGATTATAATTTTCAGTGAAGGAGGACTGGGATTCACCAAAAAGGGACATAAGCTAACAATGAAAACCACTTTAGACGGACGGACGGACACCGTTTTGCACGGAACACTAAAAACACAAAAAAAAAAGAATCCTTCTCTTTATTTGTTTTCATGTTTTTTATACATGTATTTACAAATAATAAAATTAAGTATCTAATGAAAAGTTTCACTTCTACCGAGTGTAAGGAATTTTTTCATATTTATCGAGAGATGAAAATAAGAGATCTCGTCGAAACTACGAAATATTCTTCAAGAAAAAACCAATAATAAAACCGTATTTCAAGCGGCACAGTGAAGTCTTTAAATGAAAATAAATAAAAAAAGTGTTTCGAAGATACGCAGAGATAACGAGCAATAATTAATTTAATGAACATAAAAGTAAAAAATCGGATATACGAAACACGTATAATAAAGCTTAGAGTTGACGAGGAAAGCGGCTTCTTATGAGCGCCTGGAGAGAGGGACGGAGAGAGAGAGAGAGACAATGAGAGAGAAAGCTTTTGTGTATCTTTCGACCGTGGTAGCCTCCAGTGGCCGTTTTACATACTAATTGTACTTTAACTGTATATATTATGATAATGCTATGCGTGGGGGCTTGCGGTGGACCCAGATAGCGACCCTTTGCTTCTACACCCACAGCCAGGATACTTTTATTATTCACTATATTGACTTTAAAACAGTGTTTCCATAATCGACTAGTCACGGTGCGGTCAAGTCTGGGAACAGTTAAACGGGAATGAAAGGATCGATAAAGAGGAATGCTGACTTAATAAATTAAAACTGAATTGCCGTAGAAATTTGTTATCTCTAATCTATACTAATATATAAAGCTGAATAGTTCATTTAAAATATATTTTACATATAATATGGTATGATCGTCCGGTGTCTGTATATATAGTAACGGATTACAAAATCCACATACTGTGAGAGTTGTTTTTTTAATGAATTATACAGATAGTCCGGAGGTGGTGTCAAAATTTATCAGTGATTTATCTCCGACTCAAATGTAATTGATTGAAGAGTTTAACCATTACTCTGTTCGAAATCGAAAGTCAGTCAGCGCTCCCGCGGTGGGTGTGGGCGTGGGAGGCTGTGAAACTCGTCGGAAAAACTATGAAAAAAAGTGATAAATCTGCTGATGAAAATTTGTTAGATTGTAAATAATTGATGATTAAACGTGAAAATACTCGTCAGTCACTTTCCCGACGGGGGAAACATCGTCAGTCATGAATGATTTCCTTTAAAAGAATATCAATTGCTCAGTGTTTGAATTTAAAATCGATATTTTCAGAACGAATAGTAGGAACTGAAATATTCTATTCCTACTATTCGTTCTGAAAATATCGATTTTAAATTCAAACACTGAGCAATTGATATTCTTTTAAAGGAAATCATTCATGACTGACGATGTTTCCCCCGTCGGGAAAGTGACTGACGAGTATTTTCACGTTTAATCATCAATTATTTACAATCTAACAAATTTTCATCAGCAGATTTATCACTTTTTTTCATAGTTTTTCCGACGAGTTTCACAGCCTCCCACGCCCACACCCACCGCGGGAGCGCTGACTGACTTTCGATTTCGAACAGAGTAATGGTTAAACTCTTCAATCAATTACATTTGAGTCGGAGATAAATCACTGATAAATTTTGACACCACCTCCGGACTAAGACGTTAGCTCAATTAATTAAAATAAATAAAGTCGTAACTTAGTCTGTAATTGAACAGTTTTAAAGATTCCTAGAGCAAATTTTCAGTTTTCATCACTTTTTTATGTTTATATTTTTTTGTACCTTTCTTCTATCTATACCAATATATAAAGCTGAAGAGTTTGTTTGTTTCACACATAAAAGCAGTGAGTGTACAGTACACGCGCGCGCACACACAAGACAATTGAGAGCAGTGGCATAGAGGGGGCATAACAGAGCGTGATGCCGTTTCCGTCACGGCATGATTTAACTGCAGTCAAGGCGCGCCAACAGATGTTTAACGTCAATAATTAGGGAAGCAGGAAATTACGAAAGTATGTTTTTACATGTTATATGATCGACAGCCGCAGTGACTATCCTGCTTGAGTTCAAACATACAAAGACCATATATTTGACGCCACTGGAATATGCAATAAGGCTCGATTCACACTATAGTGCCGGTCACGGTTCGCTGTCGTCCAGTCTCGGTTCGGTAAAATCTTACTGTATTCACACTATCATTCTGGGTTCGATCACGGATTAATCTCGATTTGCAAGAAGTCTGATGTATTTTCTTTGCAATACATTTTACTTTATTTCATAAGTACAATTTTTCTAGTTGTCTGACAATGTCGTTCGATTTTTGAATTGAAGAATTAGCTGTTATAGCTATTCTTCTTGATGAAGATACGGCAAATAAGAAAAGAGTGAAACGAAAGACAACGAAGATAAGAATGTGGGTGCATCCAAGCTTATTAGCGAGGAAAACGGAAGGCGAATACTACACCCTGTACCGTCATTTAATAGACGAATACTGCATTTGAAACAAAAACCTATTCATAAGTCAGGCAAAGTCCAATCACGCTCCAGCAAAATATTCTTCTAAACGGATCGGTGCCGGAGCGTGATTGGATCTGAACTTGAGCGGTGCTGATAGTATGAATACGCTCATTGTTTCTTGTGTAAGAATCATTTACCGAATTGAGACTGGACCGAGAGCGAACTAGAGGTTGGTACAAACTGTTATTTTTTAATAACAGTTCCGTTCCGTTCCTGATCCGCTTACGGAACAGTTCCAAAAACCTGTTACTTTTTAACAGTTCCAACGTTGGAACCTTGACATTCTCGGAATAGCTTGTAACATGCAACGTATAAAAATTTCAAATTATGAAATGTGTATTATTTGTATTTTTTTCGTGAATTAATTATATTATTCAAGTTGAATAATTTAAGGTACCTACCTAATTATTAAAAAAAAAAACAAATAAATTTGTCGACAGTATATTAAAAATATACTTTTACAGAATGTAAGTAACAGTTGTTCTGCAGAATGCATATACTATGACAAAATCAAATAATATTATTTCACCACAGTTCAATATTATTTTGTTAATCTGGCGTATATGTAATATAAAATGAATAAGCCGTCCAGTTTTGTCTGGAACTTTGCGACGCATGTTAATGTGATGGTGTGATACTAAAATCGAATTTACGTACCTACAATGTACGCTAGGCGTAGGTGACGAGCATAACTGTTGCAGTTTGCAACGTAGGTACAATAATTGACAACGGGAACGGAGAATGTTTATTTTATGCAGAAGAACGCCCGTTATGTTATTCGGAACAGTCGAAGCATTGGATCAGCCCGGAACAGGTATTTTATTATACTGACAACTGTTCCAATCTGTTCCTCGTTCGAAACTGTTCCAAAAATATAATAATAATAATAATGTCTTTATTGATGAAAAAAACAGAGTTTTATCAAAAGGCGTGAATTCAGCTTAAAGCTGGTTTTCAATCCAAACCATAACAAAAAGAATACAAATATGTGAGAAATAAAAATAATATAGTAATAATAATAACAATAACTTATTGTGATAATTGAAAAAAATATTCTAGCACATAATTTAGATTATATAATTTTATTTATAGAGGTTTTGCACATACCGCTAAACTAGCGGTATGTGCTTTATTATTATCGCTTTGTGCGTCAGAGCTGACTTTCGTTCATATAAGAAGTTATATCTAAGTTAATTTCACACAAAATCCATTCAAATTGAAGCTTTTTGAAAAAAGGAGATTCTAATCTATAAAACAGAACCATTTTTAAATCAATTCGAGTTCATAAATACTATTAAAATTGTAATTGAAAATCACAAACAGCAGTTGTCGGTTGGTCTGTACGTATGTACGTACGTCACGACTCTACAGATCGCAATTTTGGTCGGATTGCCTTGGGTTATATTTTATTCACTTTGTTTACTATCAGACCAGAACCCTATTTAAATTCACTAAAATGTGTTCAGTAGTTTAATTTTTATAAACAGTTTTATTTTATTATTTTTGACAGCTAATAGTTTAAAAAAACAATATAATAATTGCAGTGTAAATATAGTGTAATCCATAAAACAAGTGCTACACTTCTATACCGTGATAACACCACTACGCGTAGTAGGCTTCGTGGCGTAATGGTTATGCCGTTGGATCCCCAAGGGCAAGGTCCTGGGTTCGATTCCTTACAAAATAATTGATATTTTTCTTTTTATTTTGTTTTATTTTATTCCACTTGATATTAATTATATATTATATTATGTATAGTTCTTAATTTTTTTTATTTTTGCAAACTTAAAAAAATATTTTTTCAATTTTTAATTATTTATTTCTTTAAATTTTTAAATCTTTTTAAATTTATTAAAAATATTTTTGAATTGTTATTTTTTTTTTATCATACAGTGGAAAACTTGCGGGATGTGCACTTCTGGTTTTGCCAACTATTTTACTTTTACTTTAACTGTTCCTAGTATTTTGTATCATCTCTAGAGCGAACCGTGACCGGCACTATAGTGTGAATCGGGCCTAAGTATATGCGTGCGTCCCGAGGTAGTCAGTGTTGATGACAAAATCTCACTTTAATATTTAAAATGGTCCCGATAACACGTGTTGACTAAACGCAAGGCGATGTTAAATTATTTTACCATTATAATACTTAACTGTTATTGCCCTACATTAGACTTTTGGTGCCTATATATTTATTCACTGTGCTCGTACAATGTTATCTGTTCTACATACATAGGGTAAATCTGGATGCACTACTAGTCAAATATAATTCAAATTAGCTTTGTGGCCCGGCTTTGCGCGGATAGATTTTTAATTCGCAACGAAATAATCAAGAGAAAAAACAGTTTTACCGACTTCAAAAAAAAAGAGTAGGTTATATGTTCGATAGGATTTTTTTCGATATCTTCGCCGGCTGAATCGATTTCGATGTTTCTTTTACCATCTCAACCCACAAGTGGAGAATAGTACTAGTTTAGGTAAAAAATCACTTTTCAAAAATTTTATAATATCTTTCCGTTTTAAGGTCCCCCGAATCCAAAAAACATATTTTTGAATAAACTCTGTGCGTCATGTTAGCCTGTTTGTCTGTGAACACGATACAAGTCGGATTGAAACCAAATTTTGGGAGGATGTTTAGTATGCAAATATGAAGAGCCCTATTGTTTTTGGGGAAAATCGGCGCATGCGAAGAAGAGATATATGCTAAAACGGTATTTTTTATATAATAATGGTATACTTTTCATAATGGCTTTATTATTCTATTTATTTTTTCAAGAAAGTTTTGTTAAATTTTTTTTTCTAAACTTTATAGTTTTGGTAATATTTTGAAAATAAAAAAAATCATCCGCTCTTTTGTTTTAATGTTTTATGGATCTGTCAGAAATAAACTAGTTAGGAATGCTTTGATTAATTTTTCCATGACGTGGAACATACTATGTAGGTAACCATAGCAACGAATAGTTAATATCATATTGAATACTAGCCATTACCCGCCTCACCTCACGCGATATCAGAAATTTTATTTTCTTTATTATAATCAAATGTCAACATTTTTGAAGTTGGAATGATCCCGTCGCCCAATTGGCTGGAATTTTTTCCTTGAACCGAGCTGGAAAGCTGTATACTCGTACATACTGTAATTCTTTATCAATTTCAACGGATTTTGAAAAGTGTACCATCATTATATAAGAAAGCAACGTTATAGCATATATCTTTTCTGCGCAAGCGCCGATTTTCTTAACAACAATAGGTTTCTTCATATTTGCATATCAAACATCTTCCCAAAATTTGGTTTCAATCCGCTCATCCGTTTGACCTGTATCGTATTCACAGACAAACAGACGCACAGACTGTTTTCAAAAATATGTTTTTAGAATTCGGGATACCTCAAAAGGAAACAATATTGTAAAATTTTGAAAAGTGAATTTTGACCTAAATATAGCATTTCTCACTTGTGGTGTTGCAATGATAATAAATATATAGTTAAAAAAAACTAAAAAACACGCTTTATATCGAACTGAAAAGTAAAAAATATTTTTTTTAAAATAAGCTTAAAAAGCGTGGGGCGCTCGATGTACGAAAATGTGGAACAAAGCGTCCCACGCTTTTTAAGCTTATTTAAAAAAAAATATTTTTTACTTTTTAGTTCGATATAAAGCGTGTTTTTCAGTTTTTTTTAAACTATATTTATTTTCCACTTTTTAGTTCGATTTATTGTCAAAAATTTGCCTAAAAAAAAACTAATTTTTTTTCGGCGTGGACGGGATTAGAACCACGACTCGTGATGCCGAGAGTTGACGTCAGCGAAAACCCGTGCCTTACACCGCACGGCTGCCAGTGTACTTACTGGGTTGGCATATTATACTGCTATATAAACGACTTGGTGTAGTCCAAATGAAAGTTACAGACATACATACATACATACAAACTTACAAGTGAAGTTAATATAAAGCGTATAATAAAAATGTATTTAGTTTGTTAAAAAAAAACTTCTGTCTCGTAGTGTACTCCATGTGTACATATTAACTGGGGGGTGTACACTCACTTAACTCTTTAAGATAACCTGTTTTACATAATTTTCCTAAAAGATTTTCCAGTTTCATGTACACAGTTTATTTTGTAATCTGTCAGTAATTATGATTACCTTCTGTAAAATTATTATAAAATTAAAGATAAATGAAGATTTAACTTTATGTAACGTGTTTCAAACCCCACAAAGTTATGTCATTAAAGTAAACTGCAAATAATAAAGATGAAACTTAAGTCAAACATCGGCATTATCGTTGTTTAAAACACGATAAAAACATATTAGAATAATTTCCTGATTTCGGGTGAGCTTTTCCACTCGAGAGAAAATCTAACTTCATTCGAATATCTCAGATACCGTTTCTCAGCGAGAAGCAGTATAAAAAACCCTGAGCCGTTGTGTAATCCATGGAATTGGTACATTTTGAGTTGCATCAAATGGGGCAGTTCTGATTTTTTTATATGTTGTATATAATGAGGTGGTAATGACAAATATAATTTTTCCACCTCGAAAGCCTTCCGGAACATTGTAAAATTCATGAAAAGCCATTAAATTTTTGATCATTTTTCAGTTTTTGCCATTTTTTACCACCAAGGACCTGTTTTACGGTAGAAGTCACTATGAATTCTTTTAAAGTAGACTAAATTTGCAACAAAATGAGAATAGTTGGGTCTCGATAAGCTGAATAGTTTCAAAGATACAGCTGTTCAAATGTTTGCAAAATTTCAAAAAAAAATTTTTTTTCGAGTTTTTACTCGTTCTCGTCAATGTGGTCAATTATTGATCTATTTCACGGCATAAATTCATATACGTTTTTAAAGAAGACAATTTTTTTAACAAAACGAGACCAATTTGATATATTAAGATCTGATAGTTCCCTAGCTACAGCTGTTCAAAGTTGCTGAGGTGAGTAAACAAAATGAAATACGACTTATGAAATAAGCATTATAATTTTAAAAAGAAATAATTACAGCATAAAAATTTAAAGACTGTGTTATACATATTATCTTTGCATGTGGCGGTTGAAGTTGAGGTCGTCACAGGAGTTGTATTATTAGTTTTTCTTGTATATCTTTGATGGACCAGGCTGAACCTCTAAATCGACGGTACATCTTTTGGGAGCTTGCTTCGGTAGCATTTCGTCAACGACCAGCTCAGGCAGGTCGAAATCGTCATCTGATGGTGGGTCATCGATGGTAGGTTCATCAATGTCATCACACATCAGGTCTGGTTTGTTATCACAAGATTGGCCGCTGCAGTGGTTGCAAACAGCCGAGCATTTGAGTCCTGCTTTTCTGCAACCACAGCTGCTGGTACAACCTTTTTTGCAGTTGCAGGAAATCATGTTTAGCAGGGGTTGAGGAGCTGGTGGTTTCGTCAGACCAAGCTCCCATTTCAGGATTTCTAACCTCACTCGATAACAACAGGGATGCATAATGTAGTGAAAAATATTGTTTGGGAACATCGATTTATGATTGGCTGCCACAGCGTAACTTGGAAGAACTATTTTTAACTACGGCAAAGTATTATGGTTTGGTTTTTTTTTATTATAAATAATTATATACCCTATACTATATATAAAAATAATAAAAAGCACACCTTTAGTAGAAAAATATTTTTGACAGACACCCTAAACTCTAAATTGTATTATTTAAGAAATTTTGCAAACATTTGAACAGCTGTATCTTTGAAACTATTCAGCTTATCGAGACCCAACTATTCTCATTTTCTTGCAAATTTAGTCTTCTTTAAAAGAATTCATATGACTACTACCGTAAAACAGGTCCTTGGTGGTAAAAAATGGCAAAAACTGAAAAATGATCCAAAATTTAATGGTTTTTCATGAATTTTACAATGTTTCGGAGGGATTTCGAGGTGGAAAAATTATATTTGTCATTACCACCTCATTACATACAACATATAAAAAAAATCAGAACTGCCCGATTTGATGCAAGTGAAGACCCCTTTTATGGTACGATTTCCATGGATTATGTGGGGCACCTGGCAGATGTGAAACAACTAAATTAATTTAGGTATATACAGGGTGAGTTTTAAGTTGATGCTTTTTTTTACAGCGTGTAAAAATCAAATAGACGAGCAAATATTTCAAATAGTTTTTTTATCAAAACTCAAAAATAAGAGAAAAACAGCCTTTCGAAGTTTAAATAAATTTTCTTTAATTTTGAGGTCGGTCCTGGGGTTACATTATGGCACTATGGAAATAAGTTGTTATTATCTCTCGAAAACAGAACAATACACATGCCAGTTTCAAATAAGCACCAACATACTTGATAATAACAACTTATTTCCATAGTGACATAATATAACCCCAGGACCGACCTCAAAATTAAAGAAAATTTAATAAAATTTATTTAAACTTCGAAAGGCTGTTTCTCTCTTATTTTTGAGTTTTGATAAAAAAACTATTTGAAATATTTGCTCGTCTATTTGATTTTTACACGCTGTAAAAAAAAGCATCAACTTAAAACTCACCCTGTATAATGTTACACGCTCCCCCCAGTTGAGACGATAATGCTTTCTGTCGAGTGTTCTCGCAAACAACAATGACTGCGGGTAGCATGTTTTTGTAGCCAAATCCCGACCTTCATAGAATTGTCTGAAGAAGGCAATGCAAGTGTAGGAAGGTTCTCGGCCCAGCTAGATGTTTCTGGAACATTCGACCACGCGGGGGTCGAAGCTATAAATACGGCGCAAGCCAGTCAGTCAGGATAGTCAGATTTCGTGTATGAGTGAGTTCACAGTCATACGCGTGTGTATGATTAATAGACCATTGATTTCAATTATATAAATCTGATTTAACATAAATAATCTCTTATATATAGTCATATAGTACTTTGTGTACATAAATAGTGACTTTGTATTCTTCATTACTTACTCTTTTATTTTATTAGTTAGAATTTGTTGTTTTGTTTCTGTTACGTTATAGAGGAGTACTTTTAGTTTATTTGTTTTGTTAACGTTTCACTATTGTAAATAAATATTTTCCACCACGAACAAGAACAGTTTTGTTACAATATTTAGAACATTTGTTTAGATAAAACTAAATTTATTCATATAATTATATGATTCATAAATTTCAAATTAGTATGAATTACAAACATACAGATTGTATCAAATCAAAACGGTCCATAGAACATTCTGTGTGTAAGACAGAGACGATATTATATAAAGCACTAAAGCAGTAAGTAAGAATGAGATAAATGATCGCTAATAGCTAATTACTGTGGTTATACAATCTGATAGTATCGTCTTTGTTTTCTACAGTAAAAATCACAATTTTATCAAATGTCAGTATTCACTAGTGAAATTATTGATAAAATGGCTATTTATACTGTTCGGGAAAAAATCCAAATAATTAAATGGTTTTATGGTGGTAATTCAACCGCCAACATAATTTTATTTGTAGTTGTTTTAATTATTGATAAATTGGTAAAAAGATTTACAGTGTACGTAATTATTTATTTACGTAACTACAGTAACTATATTAGCGATCATTTATCTCATTCTTACTTACTGCTTTAGATCTTTATATAATATCGTCTCTGTCTTACACACAGAATGTCCTATGGACCGTTTTGATTTGATACAATCTGTATAACAAATTATTATAATTTCTTCTTCCGAGAGGAATACGAGCAATTACCAGTCACCCTGTAAAGGTATATTAAGTGTACAAAATTTCAAACCGACAGATATGTGGAAATCGTTCCAAATTGGTTTGCAACATTGGACCAAAACATGCGAAGTGAAATAAAAGCTTGTAAAATATATATATACTAGTTTGACCTGTGCGAATTATTCGCACTAAATAAGTATAATAATTATCACTTTCCAAATTTTTTTTTTAATTTTTTAAATATGATTGCAGGTATTCAATTCGTTTCTAATTTTGCACACTGCTAATAACGTTCTTCTTTTTGTTGTATTACAATATGAAGCTCAGATGACAGATCGAAGAAATATTTTACTAAAATTGTCATATAGAGGCGCAAGTAGCAAAAGCGTTGAGCTAAGCCGTCAGATGGCATCATGCAGCATTGCTGTGACGTTGTTTAGCGTTGCTCGCTGTTTCAAAATTAAAGCCGTCAGATGGCAGTATGCAGTATTGTGTCTGTTGTATTACAATATGAAGGTCAGGTGACAGATCGTTGTGTTGACGTAGTTTCAAAATTAAAGCCGTCAGATGGCAGACGTTGTTCAGCGTTGCTGTAGTTTAATTTATTTACAAAAACAAAAGCAATAATAAATTTTTTAGTTATCGATGTCAGTAGAGCAAGCAATTATCTGTAAAATGATAGTATATAATTTATGTGGAGAAATTGTGAGGTTTTTTCTAAAAAGGGAGGCAAACATCTTTAACCTTAGCGTATTAATATATGTATATGATATATCTTCCAAATTTTTTCTTTACCTAGGATGGAGCTTGGGGTCCATGGGAGTACTCTGTCAATAGAACTGATATACTGTCAAATAATTAAAGGCAAACGCAAATTGCTCGCTCAAGAAGTGAGCTGAACGTTCTGATTTATTGTAACGCATCACTAGAGTAAAGTGTAAAGTTTAGCCATCATTGAAACGGTCCACACATTACTAATATCATCTCGGTAGAGCAGTTAGAAATTACATGATAACTTCGACAACGACTTGGTTTTGTAAACATGATAGTTAACAAGCACTCGCGTCAGTTAGTTTTCAATCAAGAATCGACACTGTAACAGTTCGCGTACGAGGCGACACGAAAGCAATTCAAAAGCGACCCGACATTCATTTCCTGTCACTATCTAGGTAAAGGAGTAGAGATTCACCAATGGAGCAATATGAAGCAATCTATCGGCAATATCGCATCTTTAGAATTACAATGACGTAAGTACAAATACAAAAAAAAAATTCGAGAAAAAGGCCACACGACTGAAGTAAAACTTCTTCCTGGCATAATTATTTTAAATATATTAATAAGAATGCGTAAATACCTCAAATTTGCTCATTTTAAATTCATAAACGAACAATAATATGCAGTCGGTTCGTCTCAAAGTTTATCGAACACAATATAACCTCACTCTGTAGCACATATCTACAAACTATAATTTCTGATTAATTAATAGGCAAAATATGTATATATATTTATAAGCATCATTTATAATACATTTAAAAGGATTTATTAACTAACCTGCATTATTTCCCGTTACAAAATGTAGCAACATTCGATAAAATGTATTTTTGATTCAAAAAAACAGTTGTTTTCATTTTAAACGTCAAATAGTTGTATTAATGCTCTGTCTTTGTCGCACTCACTATCTTATATCTCCCTCTCAACTTAATGCTCCGTCTTTGTCGCACTCACTAACTTATATCTCCCTCTCAACTCCGATGATGCACTTCCGTAAACGATTTCGTCAGGCATTTACCAGCTTACTCCCCAAATCAAGCGTGCCTAAAGAAGTTTTACTTCAAAAACTGTACCAACAACCTTTTAGGAAACCGTCAGAAAATAATTTCAATTTAAAAGTAACTTTTATTTTTACAACTTTTACAAAAGGAAATTGAACGTTTGTAAAAACATCGTATTGAATATAAAAGTATTTAAAATATCAGATAAAAGTTATACGTATAGCATAATCCCCAAAAAAAGAAATAATATTAAATAACTGACTTTAAAATTGATATAAATGTCAAAACAACTCATCTAAAAACTGTTTACCAACACAGTAAGAAAATAATGTATTCGATTTCTTTTCCGATATTCCGACACGCGCGATATAACAGAAAATGTAAATTACAATTTAAACGCTGAAGTTATCAAACTTGACCCGGCAGACATCGGAGAGAAGATAAGTTCGGAGGTGTGAGAGTAGGAAATATACAGGCATGGAGAGAGGAACCCAGTGCTCCGTGTTTGTGCTAGACGCCAAGGCACGGGCTTGAGTCTCATAAGCGCATACATAAGTAGTAACAGGGTTGCAGAAGTGGGATGAGAACATACACCTCTACCTACCTACGTATACGTATAGAGGATACCTACACAACTTCCCTTAGAGAGCTGCCTAATGGTCTAATACATTAAGATTTATATTCACTTTGCTTGCGTTCTGCCATGGTTCGTTCAGGGTTGCAGTCGTTACGTAACGTTTTACGCCAATTACGTAAAACTAGGCACACTCACCGATAAGCACGGATAAATGGTATCAGGATTACCGAAGTGATCACGTCTTCTTTAAGAGCACAGATAATTAATAACAGGATTTCAGAAGTGGAATAAATTATCACATCTACCTAAGCTAGGAGTAATCACAAATAAGAACATGGATAAAGTAATAACAGGATATCAGACGCGGTACATAAGATGCATAAAACTATATAAATCTGCAATAAGCGTCTGCATGATAACAAAATTGCAGAAGTGGGATAAACTCATAGATCTACCGTAAACGCTCGGAACACGACTATAATCAAGTTATGCAAAATGAATATACATTCATTCTGCGCATAGATAAGAAATAACACGGTGGAAATCTGTTACCACAAAATTGACTACGTTTTGCTATAAATCACGCGGATTTGCACACAGATTGTATCTATATATTCCACACCTTTCTTTTTTTCAACAAAATGACATTAAGCATTGGTTTCATAACCGCATGAAGAATCAGGATGCAGAAATGAGATCAAACTACATACTGTTGCGCATTGTTACCCCATAATGCTACCCCTATGGAATTTCTAGAAAACTCCATAAAATGCTCGAAGGTCAACGAACAAGCAATGGAGGCAGGTAACGGACTTCCGACCGTTAGAGGCGCCCACGCAAGCTACAATGAATGCAGGTAGCTGGCACCAAGCCGTAGGAGACTCGGACTCGTGGTGAGGCAAGGAAATGGCATTTGGAACCTTCTGGAACGTAGGCCAAAATCTATAAAAGGCGGCCAGAGGAAGGGCGTCAAGTCAGTTGAGTTCAGTCAGTTACAGCGTGTTAACAGCGAGTGGACGTACAGCTAACTGTTTTACATAAATTGTGTGTGTTCTGGCATTACAACATAAATTCTGTTAC
This sequence comes from Xanthostigma xanthostigma, assembly GCA_963575645.1. Classification (NCBI taxonomy): domain Eukaryota; kingdom Metazoa; phylum Arthropoda; class Insecta; order Raphidioptera; family Raphidiidae; genus Xanthostigma; species Xanthostigma xanthostigma. The sequence continues at coordinate 8,745,635 of OY754464.1, forward strand.
AATATTGAGAAAATAAATATAACGCTAGTGAGTGCGGAAAATAAATAAATAACTTAGTGAATAGACAAGTGCGCTGATAAACTCTGTGTTGTGTTTTAGTGTGTTGTGAATATTTCTTTGTACATAATTCTTTATTCTCTATTACTTAGTCCTACGTTGTATAATTAGAACTATTAGTTTTATTTCTGTTTACGCTATACGCTTTCGTTTGTGTGTTTTTACTGTTTGTTAAACAGTTAATATCTTAAATAAATACTTTCCGCCAAAGACTATAGCAGTTTTGTTACAATACATTTACTATTAGTAAATGGATTATAAATATCAGGTTTTCAGAAATAGGATAAAATACCTATACATAATAATATCTACAATAAGCCCATGAATAAGAAATAACAGGGTTGCAGAGTGGGATAAGATTATTTACATTTACCATAAGCCTATTGGATAAGGGATATCAGGGTTACAGAAGTCGGATGATACACTTCTGGCTGCCTGCGTATACTTAGAGAATTGCCTGATGGTTTGTTACGTTAAGATTTATATTTACTTTGCTTGCAATCAGGGTTGCATTCAGTACAGAGCGCCAGATTACAGCCACATTTTCGTACAGAACAAAGTAACATTTTCATTATCGCTGAAATGGGGTGAAGGCATACAAAGTAAGGATGACGACGGGCAATTATCGAGTATTGTTACCTTTTGATCAGGTAAATAAAATAGCGAGAATTCAAGACGTATTGCGTAAGCAAACTTTTAGGTGATATTATATTCTCACCATCATAAGAAAATCGTTCCTCAAATGATGAGACGTAAGAAGTTTTGTTTAAAACTTTTGTTAAATATAAAAAATCTTATTTTAAAAGTAGTGTTTTTCAGGCTCAAGAAGCTTGAAAACATCGAGAATTTGTAGGGCTGGTCATTACGGTTAACCACTTTTAAGATTTTTTGACGTGATAACGTCTTATAAATTGATGAATCACCAATCTTATAAATTGATAAAACACCGGCTGCATGCACGAAAAAGTGTAACGTTCCTAACGCTCGTAACGCGTAACGTTCCGCCTGACCCTGTGCGTGCTTTTTGCTAATTTCTCGCTCAATTTAAATCAGATCGGTTTGAAACCAGTCTTAAACGAAAGAGGAGAACATTTTACATAGATTTCGTATAACAGAATTTGCCTAAACAGTTTTTTTATACAAATTTATATAGAAAAATAGCTGTATAAATGCAATGTTGTCTAATGCATGGCGCGACGCGGTCGGTCGTCTTTGTTTGCCGTACATGGAAATTAGAAACTAACGTATGTCTTGTCTTAACATGAAAACGGCTGCATTTCTAATGTTTAATTCAATTTTTTGACATTAGTATTTTGTGAAATGCAACGCCTTCTAAGTTAAGTATTGGAATAACTAATTATTATTAGAACATAATACTTTGACAGTTGCAAACGTCACTTTTGAAATTTCTTATCATTCCGACACCACGGATAAGCGGATTGAAACCAAATTTTGGGAGGTTTAGGTTATGTATTACGGAATACGTTATCACGTAAAACTATCGTCCGTAAACCGACTTTACAGACAACCAATGTTTTTTTTTATCTTAGGTAAGATTCATAATATCTCCCCTGTTCTGCAAAAGTAATAAAAAATGAACCCCCGCCTGCTTGATCGCACCCGTATATTTGAGAATAAATTAACGAATTTCCTAATTCCTAAGACGGACTGTTTATAGCATATATTTAATCATTTACTATATAAATCATTGTCTATCTACTCAATGTGCGGTGAGTGAAGGCAACAAAGCGTATCGAAAATATATCTGCGTCTCTTTCTTCGATGTAATTCCCTGATTTCTCCGATGATAGGATTGGTTGATGTACTTGCATTCAATCTGAATAAAATATCTCAGTTTCAAAAACTTTGTCTTTTTCTATGACGTTAACATGGGCGTACCCAGCTTTTAGCCCAGAACGGAGCAAAATAGAAATTTCTTAAGGTGGGTCCCCCGTACTTGTTTTGCCCTTCTGGATACGGCATTGCTTACGGCTTAAAAAAATACAGAAGTACCTATATTATATTTGCACCCTAATGGTTCGATTGCGATTTTATTCCTATGCTCAATATAGAATAAAATTATATAGTTTATAGCTATTGAATTTCTTGTAGGTTCCGAGATATTAAGGTAGCTGCACACGAAGCTAGAAACTTTGCTAGATTTCTTGCTAGATTTGCCTACTAGTTTTCTAGCGCTGGTTTTCTTGATTGCTGTTAAGTGCTCGCTTCACACGAGACTATTTTTCAAGCTTGATATGAGGATAGATCTGGTGCGCGCGCAGTGACAGTTCGAATATAAACACAGAGCAAAACGTGTCTGTTGTCTGACTCTGAACAGAATGCGACACCCTGTTGGTTTGTGGGTGTTTGTTCAAGTGCCCACGTGACACGATACTGCTTCCTAATTGTTTCTTACTCATACCTAGCAGCAAATCTACCAGGGAAAATAGCCCTTGTTTTAAATTTTAAAACCTATCTTGTGATAGCCCGTAGTGACTTCATTTCTAGCTTCGTACCCAGCCTACCGGCTAGCAGAACTCCTAGCAGCGTTTACTTTCTTTTCGGTCCGACTACCACCCTTCGTCGTGAGTGTTCGTGCCCTTTCGTCTCACTCCGCTGCCACGCGGTAGTAATACCCTCCTGTCTAAGCAATTAGACGGAAGGCTTATGACGACTGTACAACAGCGCCTTATGTGCACCTCCTCACTTCCACTGGCCTGGCAGTTTTCATTTTCAACCGGCTGTACTTAAATAAATTATTAATGAATATGACAAATTAGAATTAAGATGTCTCTTACGTTTATATTTCCTAAAATCTTTACAAATTAACTTCGCAAGAATAATGTTTGTTTGCGAATGCGTCTTCTGCTAAAGAAAAGGTAAATTGAATAATATCGCTAATTATAACCGAATCGGGTCTTAAAGTGTAATTTATGATACAATTAATTGATATATATTATTTATTTTTTTAATAGTGTTTTACTCATGTCAATAATCTAGTCATAATTAAAAAACTAGACATATTCTTTCAAAGGTTCGCCAACGGTCTCTCAATTTACAAACAAATTTTTAAATCCCTTCTTTTTTTCGTAGAGGAAGGATTTTTGAAAAAAATATTTCGGACAAAAGTTGCAGGGAATCAATGGGGAGAAACTTCGGTATAGTTTTTTTTTGAAGCAAAACTTCTTTAGGCACGCTTGACTTGGGAGTAAGCCGGTGAATGCCTGACGAAAGCGTTTACGGAAGTGCATCATGGGACGAGGCCAAAGGTAGTTGAGAGAGAGATATAAGTTAGTGAGTGCGACAAAGACGGAGCATTAATCGAAATTCTTTTTTTGTTTTGGACAACTATTTGACAAAAAGTTAGATTTATTAGTGTACGATGTATCGTCTATAGATTTAGACTTTATTGTATTTGAAAAACTCTAAATCTATAGACGAAACGTCGTACACTAATAAATCTAACTTTTTGTCCACAATCCTGCGATTTTTCGTATTATTTATTATCTCGATGGACACGATATCTAATAATATATGTTTTATTTTAATTTTAGAATAACAATTACAACAATCAATGTAACAAATAATGTAACAAAACTGTTCTAGTTCGATTTATATAATTGCACTTAATGGTTTGTTAAACCGCACTGCACTATTGTTTACACAGCTCATTTATCTTCTATCTTAGCAGTTACCTCGGCCTTGCTGTACCGACTGAACAATTTATGTTCCACAGTTATCTGTAATCAACTGTACGTTTGCCACTTGCTGTTAACGCGCTGTACTGACTGACTGACTGACTGACTCACCGAGCTCGTTGTATTTATAGGCGTCAGGTAGCTTTCCAGAAAGTTCTCGGCCTTTCTTACCTACATTCATTGTTGCCACAAAAACTCTCATACCTGCGGTCTATTGTTGCTGTTGCGAGAACATTCGACGGAAAGCATAGTCGTCCCAAAGGGGAACGTGCAACAATAACTTTAAAGCAAAACTCGCAGCTCTCCCAATGCCTCTCTGCCTTCTGGTTGATACTTATTGATGTGATCTACATTTCAGTTTGTGTGATAAGGTCTTCGGCATTAAAATATCTTAATTTAAAACAGTTAAAACATAGCGGGAGCAAAATTTATTCTAAAACGTGACCCAAGGTACAATATCTTCTTTTACAGATTTCTTAACAGACGCTACTGTAATTATTAGTGACAACAACTAAAAAGATTCAAGACCAGTGTCTTGATACCAGTATCTAATTGCCAATTAAGACAATCTTCAGACAGAATATCAAATAACGACTGCGCACATATAATAT